>OZ010685.1:2768053-3420018 GCA_963932265.1 Thymelicus lineola
GTGCTGTGTGAGGTATCATTGAAAAGATATTTGTAATACAGTGAAATGTCGTCACATTAAACCTATTAATTTATTGAACTATTTTCACAGATTCGCAATAAATGATGCGGTTTGCAGTACTTAGAATTAAAATGAAATATTCAACAATAAAATATATTTTATTTTTATTTTTTCAGGTACAGATCAACTTAGTTTTACAATTTGAGACGGCTCTGGCGGCTTCGCAATTATTGTGAGTAGTTTTTTTTTACGCAGAACTTACATTTCTATACAAGTTCCAAAGATCAGAGAAAGGTCTTTTCTATTGTAGTTTTTACTTTGGGTCAAAGTGTGATTTGATTTGATTTGAGTAACATAAAGTAAAATCTCAAATGGTGGTTAAGCCAGATTAATTAATTGTTTATTATTACACAACTAAAATGAACTAAGTTCAACCTGTAACGGAGGTTCAACTCAGTTAATTTTTGTTGGAGGTTGTTCGCTCTTATAAAAGTAACATAAAAATTACGCTAGCGATGTCAACTCAATTTTACCTCGACAATTTGATTAATGGTCCATTATCCACGAAATACTTGACAAGTTAAATATTTACGGGAGATTACAATACATATTCATTAAATATTTCGGCTAAAACATTTCATTTATTCGAAGTTTCGGCGTCGAGGTCGAAGAATTTCTTGCAAAATGTCTTGTATTATTATGGTTTAAGGCTTCGCTTAAACTTTAAGCGAATGAAAAAATGTTTGGGATTCTTATCAGTCTGCGGTATTATTTATCGGGTCCATTATATAGAGACCGTTATTATGGAGTTTTAAATGAATTTTGTGCCAAAATTCGCCTGCGGGCGAGATGAACTGACATCAATAAACGCTTTCAGTGTTACACTAAGGTGAATTAAGTCTTCCTACTTAATGTAGACTTAAGACACCTGGATGAATTACCTCAGGAAAATTAAGCCTACGCGCTACGGCACCATTCCTACAGCGGGATCCCTAGGTGGTTTGTAGAACCATTCAATTACTGGAATCAAACAAATTCTGTCAATACTTTGTTTAGTAACTTCTTAGCAACATGGACTGTTTACTTTTATCTCCAATCTGTGCTATAATATAATCTGTGTTATAGAAATCTGTGTTAAGATATTATAACGAATTAGATAATATTAATATAATAAAAAATAACAATATTAAAAAAATAACATCGCTGCTAATATAATAAATACTTCGTAGGGATGCCCTCAAACGAGCCAAACCGTTCGAGAAATGTCCCTCCATCTTTCTTCTCATTAATCTATGGAATGAATCATCACAAAACAAAATATTCCTGTCGCAAGGCATTAGGTCTGTATTTCTTTGTCAGTGGAGGACGTTGAGGTTATTGTTTAGATCGCCCGTTTTCCCGGCCATTGTTTCCTGGGCGTTGTTTCCCTCAGGGTTCAGCTGTGTTAAGATGTCATCTGAACATTAGTGTGATAGTAAAAAAGTTTGCGTCCATAATTAAAAATAAACTTTTTTATAAAATACCGCAGGATATGATGTAATAATAATAATACTTTATTTATTTTCTCTCACAAAAGGTTATAACAAATTGTGCCTTAGTTAATTACTTATTTTCAAAGTAAATCTTAAACCTATATTGTGAGAGTCTGGTGCCTGAAATAGGTATTTTATAATAAAAACCTGTGGTACAGGTCACCAGTATCATCGTCATTAGATCATCATAGCTGTCCCTCTGCTGGTGAGGATTGGCAGACTTCTTCTGTTTTTGAGATCATTATGGAGATTGCTCGGGGTAGCAGTTTTCCGGAAGATCTTTTCCTTTACCTGAGTACTTGATAATTAATTTCTAATATGTATATCATTTTGTAATTTAGAGGTGCGTGCAGTACTTATTTCAATCCAGACTCCCTATTGAAGGCCAACTCTTATCCTCTATACCTTAAACCTTATCTTACCTAACCGCGATGTACATACAGCAGTAAAATTAGTAGTTTTAATATCGATATCACATCGCACCCTCAGTGGAAAAAGGTATAAGATAAAAATTGCAATTTTACAGGAGACCAAAAAAAACTGTTTAAATATCAGTAAGTAGTCGAAAGGAATTTACAATACGATTTCTTGTACAAAACTATCAAGATTAATGACAAAAATTCTCTGTTAACTAGTAGTTCTAGTTAACAGCTGTTATCTCATGATAACGTTACGTGCCCTTCAAAGCACGGAAATGCTCAAGAATTTTTTGCCACTACCGACCGCGCCCGCTATTACCACTTAAGGTCGACACAAGCCGCAAGGATATAAGCACTTCTCTGCGATTATTAATTTTTATGTGTTTACTTAATTATATAGTTGTTACAGACAACTAACGGCATTATCAGCCCCAAGAACAAGTCGGCACCCGATTAAATTACTGCGTAATTAAGCCATTAAGATATTGTTTATTTGGCTTCTTCTATTTATCCTAATTAAATATACTTATTATATTATGATGTTAGTTACACATAGCAGTGATAGCCTAACGGTTAGAACGTTGGTCTCCCGAACGCGGAGGCCCGAGTTCAAATGATAGCACGCACCTCTAATTTTGAAATATTTTGTGCGTATTACAAGTAAATTATCTCTTGCTTCGGTGAAGGAAAACATCGTGAGGAAACCTGTACACCGGAGAGTTCTCCATAAAGTTCTCAAAGTTGTGTTAAGTCTACCAATCTGCACTTGGCCAGCGTGGTAGACTATGGCTTGTTCCCCTCACATCGTGAGAGGAGACCCCGAGCCCAGCAGTGGGACTATTATGGGTTGTTGCGTTGCTTTTTTTTTAGTTACACTTTCTAGTAAGTAACAGTAGAGTAGTAGTACCTAGTAGCAAAACTTGCTATGTAATTATGTTACTATGTTTGGTACTTGCTAGTACCTACATAGGGCAGAGGTTCGACACAGCTGCAGCGCTTACAGAGTTATAGTTGAAACTTATGAGAGCTTCTTGTATATATCGCTGCATGTAGCCAACTTTATTATTATCTACGGACACTTAGTTCCTGGGGAGCTAAATACGAGTAGTTTATGTACTTAGACGTTGATGTATGCGCATAAACTTTACTATTTGTACACAGAAAGCAAAAAGAGAAACATGACTCTCTCTCGCTCTCTATCTTTGTCTTTCCATCTTTCTTATCTTACGACCCGTGTGGCGTAATGGATACCATGCCGGACCGCCACGTCTTCTGGGTTCGATTCCCTGCGAAGGGGAAAGAATGATGAGTTTGAATTTCTGTTCTTAGTCTGGGTTTGTGTCATGTGTTGTCCATGGGACCCACAACACGGAATCCGAGTGTAAGGTTGTGAGCGTGTAACATTATTTATTATTATTTTATTTCTCCCTATCTTTTTATCTTTCTCTATCTGTTATCTATCTACCAATCACTATTTTCCGTGAACCGTGTCCTGTATGATAACTCAAGATTTTAATTCCTATCCCATACCTACTTCAGAATAGCACTAAGTATTTCACACACATTGTAACTAAATACTCTAATGAGTATTATACTCTATTGAGTATAGTTACAGGTAAGATATAATTATCTTACTTGTCACCATAAATATTAATGGATATGTCATGTGAATTAATTCCATCTGAGTAGCTCTCTACATACTATGGTCCATGGATAAATGTTTGTCATGTCATTATCAGAGACTCGCGAATATCGTCTGTGGGAATATTTGTATTTGAACTGTAAAATTAAATTGAATGCTGAATTTGGAAGGTTTGGAAGGATAAAATCTCTATTGTGACCCAGAATGACTTTTTTTGATACAGTAGAAATTTTGCCGACATATCTCGTTAAGATATGTAAAAATTAGAGACATGTCTGTCTTCGAGATTATCTCTACGAAATGAGAAATGGGCTTTGGGTCTTTTTTTTCGTTTCGTCTTCTTGGCCGGTGCCTTTGGTGTCGCTGATATCCATAGACGACGATAGCCACTTACCATCAGATGGATCTTCAGCTCGTTTATCGGCTATTTCCATAAAAAAATTATCAAATTGCTTTAAAATAATTTAAGAGCTTTTACTTAAGATATTCCTTAAGGTTTTACTTAAGATCTTAAGAAGGTAGTCCGTGTTCTAAAACAAAAACAACAAAATCCTGTTTGTCCGGCATCTATATAAAATAATATGGATATATCGAAATACACAATCAACTATATCCATACGTCATACACTACAACAATACCCGATGGTCTTATCACTTTATTAGCGCTTTATTTTAGACGACTTATGCTTACCGTTAAATAATTGAAACCATTTTTAACCCCCGACAAAAAAGAGGGGTGTTATAAGTTTGACGTGTTTGTGTATCTGTGTATCTGTATGTCTATCTGTGGCATCGTAGCTCCCAAACAGATGAACCGATTTTGATCTAGTTTTTTTGTCTGGAAGATGACTTAATCGAAAGCGCTATGTAATATAAATAAAACGGTCAAGAGTTTTTTAAGTTTTAATTTAAGATTATTTCGAATGGACACTTGCTGATGGCCACAAGCATGTCGTAGCAAGGAAGTACTTGAAACTTGTCACTGGCGGTCATTGAACTATTTCTACTTATTAGTAGCGTATAGAACTGACATCACAAACCCTATGTTTGCGCAAAGAACTTACCCAATCAGCTTCAGTTTTCAGTGGATTCATCTAATTTTGAAAAGAAAAGGGGCTTGATTTTAAAAATAGAATCTTCTGGTGCTACAGAAATTTTTTTCGCGATGTCTGTTCTGGTACTTAAGTACATTATACTTCAATGCTGGCGGTCTTCCATTAGACTACCGACCGCGCCGGCTGTTGCTTCTCCTGATGGACCAACAACGTATGCACAACTAGTCTCTTCTGTTGATTCTGAGATCGACAGAGAGAAGCTATGAGCTTCTTCACAGATTGGAATAAATGCAAATTAAATGTTAATTCTTAGGTTTATATCTGACGATTTAGTCCACATAACATTTGTAAAACTCGTCCATTTGTACTATCTGTTTATTAAACGGAACAATGCCGCGATTCACGGATAATGGTTTAATTTCCGCCCTGTTATAATGTAACATTCACAGGTACAAGAACAATTATTGTTATTAAATATATTTTTTTCGGACGACTGTGGACGATAAAGGTAATTAAATTTATTACAGAAATAGCTAGCAGAAGGATTAAACAACAAACTGTATAACGCAGAAAGTACGTGAGTATTCCGGCGAAGACGGATTGAGAGCCACTCGAGTTGAGCACGAAATTAAACATGATCATATTTGCGAAGTCCAAATATAAATCTTATACATACATTTTGGAGATGCTCAAGTTAATTAAGTTGCTCCTTGGTGAGATCTAGATAACATACATATATCAGCATAGTCAAGAATCGACAAAAAAAGGATGCAGCCATTGAAGTATAATGTCATAGAACAGACATCTCATTCATCGAAAGCGAAAGTTATTTTAGTGGAAATATGTACAATGTGTAAGGTGATTAGTATGCAGTCAAACAATCAATAATATTTGCGAAATACATACAGGTACTCTCGTAGATAAACAAAGAAACATCACAGTTCATTTTTTACTTTTAATGTAGATAAAGGCTTGTTACAATTTTATATCAGTACCAATAAATAATGTGAGGTTACAAGCAGGGAGTCCAAGGGCGATAAATCTTTAAAAAGTAGCCCACGCGGACACATTGTATATATTTCTTCAAGTGTAACGACCCTCGTTACATGTCCTTTGATTATAGATTGTAATTTAGTATAAGGACGGTCGTATTTTGGACCGTTTGAATTTCCCAAATGAATCTAGGCAGATTTTTAAATTTATCCAATTCAAAGTAGGCAGGTGTATATTATGTTATACCTGCTTAAGTGTAGACATCACATAAAAACCTATTAAAAACCATTGAAGTATTATTACTAGCGTATAGAACCGACACCGCGAACATCATGTATGTCCCAAATGCATTGGCGCCACGTAGCTTCAATCTTCAATGGATTCGTTCCATTTAGAAAGGAGAACCGGGGCTCAATTTTGAAAATGGAACCTCCCGGGCGGGACACACATTTTGTTCGAGATGTCTGTTCTATGATATTATACTTCAATGTTAAAAACCTATTAAATATTAAGTTATCTCCCTAGAAAACTGCACCAGAGGTTACAGGGTCATCTCCTTACCCTAGACATATTACACGTATTTTATTTACCTAACTTTTACCTTACCAATTTAGACATACCCAAATACAATGCTGAAGGTTACACAAATAAATCGACCCAAACAACTAATACCAATGTTCATCTACAAAAGAGAACAGTTTCGCAAAATAAAACCCGCTTTTAGACTGAAATATGGAGGCTGAGATAAATCTCGCCCGTGACGTGAAATATTTCTTCTTGCAAGTGCAAAATTCTGGATATGAATAACTTATAGGCTTAATAGGCTTTTGTACATGTTTCTTCGTATGTGATGATGTGGTACACTTGTAGTCTTGTTGGTAGCTTGTGATCTTTATTCCTGGGTTCCTTACCAATGGATTCGTTTTGAGGGCACACTTTTCACACGGACAAATGTTGGGTTTCTGACTGTTTATCTGTTTATCTAGACATGCGGTAGCGTGTCAAGCCATGTTCAAGCTAACAGAACTGGCGAGTTACATATTACAACCTTCTATTTATAGTTTGTTAGATAAATGTAAAGACTTGTCTTTTAATAAACTCTTAAAAATCAGATAGGGCAACTCTCTATCTGTCTGTAATATAGTAAGGTGGGGGAAACAAAGTAATTCAAACCTTGCGTAATATTGTGACGAGCCATTTCTATTCCCACGTGATATACTGCAGTATTTGTAGTTGTGTTATCTGTCAAGTTATTGGCCGACAGTATAAGACCTAAAAATAAGTAAGATGAAAAAACAGTGCAATGAGAAATACATAGGTACTATTTACTGTAAAAAAATACTTTGTATCAACAAAAATGTGTATAATGCTGGCCATACACGATCAAGTATACTGGTCAAGTTTGCAGCGGACTTGACGCGGCATCCTGTAAACTTGACGGTGTATGGCCACGGTATGGCTATCTGGCCATGTAGCTATCTCATGCAAACTTCATACAAGTCAAACTGCATACTTGACAAGTACACTTGATTGTGTATGGCCAGCTGTACACAACACACAGCCAGCATAACATTGTCGGTGCTGTGATTAAACCGTTCCTTACCATATTATGCAACTTATTAGTAAAACTTATCAATTCATAAGATATTATCTTTAGGTTTTCCATAGTTAAAACTATAATTTACTATCGTTGGAACAGGTTTTACAGCTTCGCATACATATGCATAATGTCACAATGTTGCAGTAGCGTTTATTTTTTTAAATATGTAAGGATTACCAGTAGGGACCCATTTAAATTTTACAGGGCTGCTTGGGAAAATCCAAAAAGATTTGTTTGGCTATAAAATGGGACCCGACTGTTAATCTATACTAATAATAAAGAGGAAATATTTGATTGTTTGCATTGAATAGGCTCCGAAACTACTGAACCGATTTGAAAAATTCTTACACTGTTGGAAAGCTACACTATCCCCGAGTAATATAGGCTATATTATATTTTCAAAAAAATTAGGGATCCTTAATAAAACTCCAATAATGTAACCCAAGGTGTAAAAAATAAAGAAAACCGAAGCAAAGCGAGGGCGGTTACTCGTCCTTTTATAAAGTTGTTCAGTATTACTTTCAACAACATTCTAAACTACTGGGCTTGTTTTTTCTTTTTAGTTTTATTTTACGCAGTCGGTTACCTATTTGGTTTTTTAATTATCTTTTTATGTAAATACTTATTTAGTAAATAGCTGACTAAGCTGACCAATTACCTAGTCACTAATTAATGGTAGACATAGCAGTCGATGCATGTCGGAGGTTTACTGACAAAGAACCTAAGGGTGTATCTATAAACTATACTTAGACTTGGACTCTCAGATAACAGTCAAATCAACAAGATGACTAAAATTTCGTTAGGGTTGTCTATTTTATGTGGACTTTCAAAGTATTATTACGTCAACTAGCGACATGCTCTAATAACGTGACGGCAAAGTAAACGTTTAACAATGGCTGGTGTCATCATGATTGAAAATCGTTTCTAATCTGATTTCGACTAACCAAATAGCCTACGCGTGCCGTCTTCGTAGATTGATCTATTGAAACTAAAGGGTTATATTGAAATTATTTATTAAGTATTCTGTAAACAGTATAGTGAATAATAGAAATATTATATTATGACAGGGCTGTTAGACTTACCTAACGCTCACAACAGGTCCTGGCCCGTGTTTGGATGATCCGATCAACTACTCTAGTGCCTACTCAAATTTGATGTAATCTCGGATTTATCATTTCACTGCGATATATATACCTACATTAAATTACTTTAACTATATTACAATTCTGCTGAGTTATCTGTAATCTAATCGTAACGAAACTAAGAACCACGTTTTATCCCCGACTACGCAGCAAATTCAATTTAGAGTGAAGCGACATATTACAGAAATTCGATACACTCAGTCATATTCGTCTTGTTTAGACCGGCGCGAATCCAATCAGTCGCTAAGAACTTCAAATAGCTTAGAGTACCTACTCTGTAATCTACTACCAATTGGATGTACCTAATATGAATAGGAATCTATGCTTTTAAATCATCCAACCGATGTGCCCCAAACCGGTGTCAATGCGAATATGGTTTGAGATCACTAAAAAATGCATCAGGTACCTTAGGTCTTTGGCAAAGGGAGATCTCCCGCCAGGCGAGGTGTGTTGCCTGGGAGGCGGCCGAGCCCCGACTGACGTTGTCGGAGCATTTGTATATATGCCATTGATGTTAGAAAACTTCGATAGCGTGATTCAGGGCGGCGTGACGTCACCGTGTGACGTATGTGCCCTGACGCCACAGGTCCATTCTTAAAGTCGGTTTTCGACTTTTCACATAAAACTTTTTCCCGAATTTAGTTCTTTCCATACTCGAGCTCTTTACGGATTAGGTTCTAGGTCATTGGGAATTTTTACCCACCAAAAACACTCGACGCATGTCTGCCTATGCATAAATGTATCAATGATATACATTATGAATGAATATTTTTAAATGTGGATGGTTTGGGAACTCAAGAACGCATCGGTGATGACTTAGGGACTTATCTATAAACCGTACTTAAATTTTGACTTTGCTTTGACACTTTAATAATACGAAAAAAAATTAAAAGTTGTATATTGAAGTATTATTACTAGCGTATAGAACAGACACCGCGAACACCATGTAGGTATGTCCCAACTCCCAATGCATTGGCGCCACGTGGCTTCAATCTTCAATGGGGTCGTTCGATTTTGAAAAGAGAACCGGGACTCAATTTTGAAAATGGAACCTCCCGGTTGGACACACATTTTGTTCGAGATGTCTGTTCTATGACATTATACTTCAATGTATAAAACAGCTAATGTCAAGGTTGATTTGGGATCATTATTTTTGTGCGAAAAATTTTAAGCAAAGCCTTATAGTACGTCTTTATAAATCTCACCCTTAAAGCCACTTGTTATAGACACTTGTTGCGTGATCATCAATAACCGATTTGATGCGACTTTTACTTTTCGGTTAGAGTTGAAGTCAACCTGTTGAAATCTCCATTCGTTCACGTTTCCGCATATTTCCGTTGCTAATGTCCACAGCTGTAGTAAATATTATTGATTTTATATTACATAAAACGATAAAAAATACACGTCACGATACAATATTTCTTATACATTTATGTCACTTCTTAGATAGAATCTCCGAAACTGTAATTTGAAACACTGTGGATTCTAGGAAAGAGCGTATGGAGCGTATGATACCATATCTGGCCAGGGTTGAAACCTATCACTATCCTATCTCCAAAAAAAAGGAACTGGTGTCATTTACTCCTTCGTGGCTTAGTAGAGTGCCCTCTGAGAAGTTTGTTTGGAAATTGGAACCTCTTAGGCCCCTGAATTAATTTGAGTCACAAAACGTCACAGCGTAATGAAGGTCTAATGAAAATATAAGCAGAAGAGAAAATAGCGTTATGTAGATACTTATATTACCACATTCACAAGAACATGATTATTTATGTTTCATTCATTCCGTTTGTAGCACAAAAGCACAATCGCGTCGTGAACTAGCTCTCTAGTTTCGTGCCTGATTACTCAGAACATGCCCATGGAATGACATATTGTTGTCACATTTTTGTGACTGTAGAGTTTTTGATATGAAATTTAAAAGGGAATGAAAAGCTGAAAATAGTTTTAATAACTTTTTGTCACGTAACTTGTCATGTTTTCGGATGGGTTCGTACTTCTATATTAATGTCGTGTAGTTGAAGACTTATACATTTTAGAACATCCGTAAAATATATCTACCTGTTATCATAGACATATTGATAAAAGAACTACCAAAAATTTTAAGAAATTTCGCAATTTGCATAAATTCCCCCATTCCATATAGGTACCTACGTTTGTACTCGTAGGTACAACCGCCCCGAGGTCGTTTTACCACGTCCATCATTTCTGTTTCCTTTCAGAATTTCTTTTTGTCGGGTGAAACAAGCGTGAAACATGGCTGAAGAGATTTAGAACCTCGCAACGCAACCAGTCTAAAAGTCGAAGTCTTTCTTTTGTACTTACCCATCTCAGTTTTCGTGTTTTGTATTGAATAAGTTATGAATTTCGTTAAACAAGAAGCGGAAGACTTGGAGTTCAATCAATAAAATCATTTTTAACCGACTTCAAAAAAAGGAGGAGGTTCTCAATTCGACTGTATTTTTTTTTAATGTTTGTTACCTCAGTACTTTGGACTGGGTGAACCGATTTGGATGATTTTTGTTTTAATCGAAAGCTGGTGCTTGTCGTGTGGTTCTACGTAAAGAACGAGATCTGACAATGGCATCCATGTCAAAATCATATAAGTCTTAAATTTGCATTAAGTATGTGCGCGATAAATGGACGAATAACTCAATATCGCGCCAACCGATTTCGATGATTCTTTTTTTAATTGAAAGCTGGTGCTTGTCGTGTAGTCCCACATAAATTTGAACGAGATCTGACAATGGTATCCATGTCAAAAGTACAATGTACTTCATTTGAAGTCGGTTATTTTTTTGTTAAAATGTTAGATTATTCCATCCTCGAGTAGTCTAGCTTTCCTGATCGTAAAAAGAGTGAGCATGAGCGGTGGTGACCGCTATTGCTGGCCATACACGATCAAGTATACTTGTCAAGTTTGCAGCGGACTTGACGCGGCATCCAGTAAACTTGACGGTGTATGGCCGCGGTATGGCTATCTGGCTATATAGCTATTTCTTGCAAACTGGATGCCGGATCAATTCAAACTGCAAACTTGACAAGTACACTTGATCGTCTATGGCCAGCTTCATTGTAAAGCACAATAAACAGTTTTGAGGTGTACCTTCGTGGAATCCAGAAGGCGGTAATGTTTTAATTTCCTATGCACACAAATACTGATGATTCTGAACAATGAACACCTGTAAAAGACGCCGATTTGTCGCGCTTACGACCTTTATAGCACAGCGAAAACAAATGTGGTCCTTTAAAATTTGAACAAAGCTATTTATCTTAGAATCTTGTAACGGTCCAAGGGCTACCGACGGGCTAAGCTGTAACGGTTAAAATTACCAAAGATTTATTCTACCATACGAATTATGTTAGGACTGTATAATTTAACCCTTTGGGGGTAACGTTTAACCCTTTACCTTTTAATATAATTTTCGCATAGTTACGCCTGCTTTCTCCTTTTATTCTATTTGAGACTCTCACCACCGCTAGCTATCAACGATAGGCGAGATTCGGATAGAAATATCTTTCCAAGATTGATTTGAATGTCGTCTTGTCAACGTCAACTTGTAAAAAAGTGATTTTGTATTAAATTTTTACGAACGAAATTGGCAAATTAATAATTATTGCATAAATATGTGTAGCAATTTTGTTACTTTAATTATATTAAATTAAATAATTAACTGCAGTCATCATAATGTTCGCTTATTCTTTGTTAGCTATGGCACATCGGTGTGACAAGTGCTTTTCTTCACTTACCTTATTCTTTTCTTTACTTACCTTAGAAAAATGAAATTAGGTTTATCTTCAATAACGGCGTAATAAAACTGTCTCATAGAATGAAAGGACTCTTTGTTCAGGATGACCCATTTATAGAATGTATACTCGAAGGGAACAAAAAAACACAAAGCTTTAAGGATTCCATTAGCCAAATGTATATAAGTAGGGAAAAGTGGGGTAACAGCAGAATAGTTACAAATACTTCCTTTTGTTGAACTTGTGGTTAAATAAACTATTTATCTCTCCCCTGCTAGCGCTCGGTTTCCCTTGAGTTTTCCGCGATAATACACCCTATATGTTATTCTAGAATCTAGATAATGATCTTTAATACTTTGGTGCTAAACATCAAAAAAAAACATTCAGTGGTGTTTGCGTGCCATCACTTGTCTATGTATCTAAACATAATTATGGAACAATTATTTGAAAAAGGACACATTTTTAAAATGTGACAGATTCGTTTATGGATGGATTCGCAAAAGGACAGATTGTCGAGATAACAGTACAGTTCCGCACAAAAGCAACGTGTCGTACATAGCAATTTTCAATAACACTCCAAGAAACAAACACCACCTCCGTAAGCAATACATTGTTCGCATGATTTCCTTCAACGGTCAGCAGCCAACAATTACGTACCATTATTACATGAACCATGAGGTCGCGAGATTGCAGTATTACAGTAGTAATCTCCGGGATCCACTTAATACTGGACACCGTTATCTTCGGACAGGTTGTATTCCGATATGGCAATGGTTACTAACTAAACATTCAAGAGTCAAAAGCATTCGATGATTCTGAATGCTTTTGATAATTTAGAAATTTTCGCTAATTTGAAGATCTCCATTCGAGAGTCAAAAGCATTCGATTCTGAACGCTTTAGATAGCTTTGAAATCGCTAATTTGAAGATCTTTGTTTCATTACCTGCATTATTTCTATTATTTGCATGGCAAGTAATTAGTTCAACTCATTATTTTCATAATTAAACTGGTATTGGTACTATTAGTGATTACTACATAGCATTGAACAATATGTGAAACCTTGGGGTTTGACAGGCTTCAACCCATTAATGGCCCACTACTGAGCACGGGTCTCCTCTTGAGGAGGCCTAGAGCATACTCCACCACGCTGCTCCAGTGCGGGGTTAGGTTATCAACCCGAGGGCCTCCGACATGGCTTAACGACTGTTATCTTATGATAACAACCGGGACCGTCGGCTTTACGTGCCCACCGAAGCACGGAAACGCTTAAGAATTTTTTGCCACCAGCGATCACCCATCCAACTACCGACCGCGCCCGCTGTTGCTTAACTTTGTCGATCACATAGGATCGACGCAAGCCGCCGGGCTATAAGCGCTTCGTTGGGGTCTGTCACCAACACACTGACACACTGTGCATACAGCGTAATCAAATTTCAGTTCGTGGCATATTACACGGTCAAGTCCTCGTGATATATGTACTTTCACATTTGATGAAAAACAATTATTTTATGCAATATCCAATTTTCTTCATACGAGAAAGTAGGCTTTGTACGGCCCGTAATTTACCATTCTATCAGCATTTTAATTAAATTGCTGAATATAAGCCTTTCCGTTATTACTTCTTTTATTGGCTTCAATTTGCCCGGGTATTTTGTTCAGTTATTGTAGGACTCGGTATGCTTATGTTACTCAAAAATTATGATGCTTTGTATGGAATGGCCGATAAAAGAGTCCATCAACCTGATGGTAAGTGGCTACTATCAGCGACACCAAATGCATTACTGGCGTTGCTGGCCATGTAAGAGAAAAAAAGCATTAAAAGATAGGCGTGTTGGAATAAAGGGGGCGCCGTAAAAACAGGGTCTGGATTACCGCGGCTCCACTGTAGTTGGAACCATGGAACTACAATATATTGTGATGTGTTGTGATTGTTCCCGCTATGTTCCTCTTAAAATGTTACATTCTAACTAAACTATATTATATTTTTAATGTCGGTCTATCAAATAAGTGTATCGCATTTCAAATTCAGCTTAAATGCCATTTAAAATGGGCATTATTTTAAGAATATGATTTAAGAATATATGACAAACCGGCTTTGTACAAAAACATAACAGCAGTACCTACAAACTTCTTCTTTAATCGTGTCGTAATCAAAATAGCCACGACATCGTCTAAGCATTATTGCATAATGTGATATCGCAATACATAAAATTCTTCGAATAAAATGAATTTGTGATTAATGCCAGAAAAAATATTTCCACGCTTTGGAATGATATTAAAATTTCTCGCTACATTTCTGTGACAAATGATATTTTTCAGTGCGGCCATCAGAAGGCCAGTTGAAGTCATTCGTTGTTCGCTTTGAGAAAATGAAATTGTTTTGTTATTCTTAACTACGTCTGTTTTGCGTCTGAATTAAATTTCAAATCAAATCAAAATCTTTTATTCATTTGATTTCATACCAAATAATCTTTATTTTGTAAGTTACGTTTGATCCGCGCAATGCAGATAATGATTGGTATACTTATAGCTGGTCATTTAAATGTATCCTATTTAAATATTTATCTGTACTATAACACAGTCCACCCGTAACTCTGTCCATTGAGGTCAAGGCCAGCTCTGATGCTCATGGTGTTATATGCTGAACAACGGACGAGGCCATGGTGCCAGGTTCCTCCTTTTGGAGAGGATAGTCTTTATACCTCCCAATTTAATATAATATAATATTCAAGTTCTTCCCTTTCGAATATAAATATTTTCCAAATTGACAAATGATAATGTTCTGACATAAAAACATAAAACAACACGTAACAAACATAAAAAAAGTTGAATCCAAAAAAAATTTTTTTTTTAAACGCTTTTATTTCAATTTTTTTTTTGATTTTCGTGTATTGTCATCGGAAATACACATGTCTGCCAAATTTCATCAATTTTCATTAAAGGGAAGTCATTCAAATTAACGTTACAAGATTTGATGCTTTGATGCTCCGAAGTGAAGCTAAATATAAACCTTATTGCCGTGTAAATAGAGTAGCATTTTGATCATAATATTGAAGATTTGATGCTTTGATGCTCCGAAGTGAAGCTAAATAAAAGCGTTTAAATACCACTGACTTTCATACGATGTATGAGTACATACATTACCTTCATGTTTCTTGTTGATTACAAAATACTTACAATAAAATATAATAATACAAATGAATAGCGCTAACTAGATGAGAATTATGTATACTTAATGCATGATGTAAGTGAAGGATTTGCTACGGTACTGAAGAAAAAAAATGATGTGAAAAATCCAGGATAATAATTAAATAGCCGAATAATTCTTGAAAATTGTTTATTTCACTTACTGAAACCATAACAGAACGCGCCGCCATGGCCAGATGTAAAACAAGAGAATAATGCATAGACAACTTGCTTACTCTATGGACATTACAGATTATATCTGAGTATCACAGACTATGTATTCCAATATACTACAAAAAATATTACTTTATTTACATTTCAATTAAAATATTGGTAGTGTTCCTAGAAAAGCCAATGGTTGCTTGTAAGGCCGATCAAAAAGTTGACAATTGGCCTAACCCTAGTCTGTGACCTAGCACTAGGATCTTCCTAGAAACATCTAGAAACTACGAAAATGTTAATACTTAGTTTTTACTTGGAAATATTTACATATCTGGAAAGGTAAAACAATGTGCAAGTTAATAATAGCTACCACTAATATTTTGGCCTTACAAGGAACGGACCCTTGGACCGAATGTATTATACAATGTATATGTTACATAATAAAACAAAGTGTTACTTAATGATTTGTTTGTTCGATTTATCCAGTAAATAAAGAAATAATAACTGTTCATTTGTTAGAGTGGCCATCCATGGTCCACCGACTTTAGTAGGTGGACATTCAATCCATTATGAATTCCCGTGGTTTCTAAATTATTTTCATTCTAGTTTAGATAGATTGCTCAATGCTTTGTGAAAATGACGATCGCTTTTGATCAGCGCAGAACACATATTTCCGACGCACATTAAATCTGAGAAAGCACTTTACCCAGGCTTCGATGATAATAATTACGAGGACGATATACTGATTATACTCAAGTCAAACTCGGTTCGGACTTGATGTAAACATTGTGTCTGATAACGTTGCATAGCAACCACAAACAAACAGGCGTATGAAACTTTTTGTTGTAATGTCAGTAACTTATTATTTTTGTTTGCTTTATTTTGTTTGTGTTTTTTTAATAAATCAAGTGCCTTCTTAATGAAAAATGCATTAAAATAATTACATAAATAGTGACTTCACTTGAAACCTAACTTTGATGTCCTAACCTCAAAATGTCCTACATTAGTACGTTTTACTGTGGCATTGTTCGCTATTACTTCAAAGTGACCTGAAGTATCTACAAGAAATTTATATTTGTTGAGGTTTCGCACTTTCGCAACGGCCATACTAAATTAAAGTGTTAAACGCTCGTAGTAGCAACACAACACTTTGGCTGGCAGTTGGTATAGGTGACTGCTAATGGCAAAATAAAACTTCTAAGATGATTTCTTAGGTAAATTAAATCACCAACCTTTGCTTGAAGCTTTGATCACTAATCTTGCGGCAAGGTGAGACCTGTGCCTTGCAATGAGCCTAAGTTGGGAATAGGAATAAGGGACTTTATGAAATAAAATGAAAACATTATCTTTACAGGTTTAATTTTTAACAACATCAAATAGTCATATCAGTAATCAGTAGCCTCGCTCAAACCCTTAATGTTAATCACTCTCTGATTGTGACGTGTCTGATGATGTAGTGTCCTCGAAAAACCGATCAATGACATCATCAGTTATGCCATCCAAATCACTCATCCTTAACTCTTCTTTCTTAATATGGTTCATACAATTCTGCCATGCTGCAGGTGTAATTAATATAATATAATTCAAATATTAACAGTCCATTTTCAACAAATCTATCTTCACTTCCTGAAAAGAAAAGACACATATAATATATTTTGTGATTCATTTATAACTTGTATATAACAGTTATATAAGTCATTCCTAAAATTATAGTAAATTACTAAAAGTAATTTAAAAATTAACTAAGTTATGTATTTGTGACTTTTTATAATATGTATTTAAGGTTTTTTTTCTTTTTAGATGTTGTACAATGATTTTAAACTTGAAATAAGTAAATAAATAAATGGTAACACATTGTGCCTTGTGTGGCACACATAACACATCACTATAACACCCATGACCCGAGTAGAAAATATTTATCTATCACATAAATATTTTCCCCGTCCGAGAGTCAAACTCAGGTCCCCTCACTTTGCAGGCAGGGTCACTACCAACTAGGCTACAGAGTCATCATGTATATAATATTAAAATTTTCAAGAAACTGAAATACCTACCAATATGGACTATGATTAACCTCTTTCCTTTTCCCGAAGGTTTTTTTAATCCTTTTAACAAGCCTTCTCTATGTGCTTCTCGGCTTGAAGCAATGCTCAAATCTTGCCACATTTTACTTCTTGTATGGCCTGAAATGCATAATATTATAACTTTATTATTTATAACATTCAAATTCAAAATCATTTAAACATAATAGGTGTCACTGATCCACTTGAACACATCATTATTCAAATATTTATCTCACACATACTGGGCATTTGTAAAAGTAGGGTTTTGTTCCTCTTCCGCCCTTGCACAATTCATATGTATATTAAGTTATGAAGCTTAAGCATACAAGTAGCATAACATATCCAAGGAAGACAATTTAATAACCTCAACTTCAAATCTACAGAAATTACCTATTATCAAACAATTAATAATAGGTTATTAATATCCCCCCCAAGTCTTACAATGAAGTTTACATTGTATACTTCAGTCAGTTCAAGGGACTAATAGACATAAACTACTTTGAATAACTCCGATAGGCTTTAATTCACTTGTGTTTACTTCAGTTGTAAGAAATGATACATAAAATTTTAATTAAATATTTACCTTCATTGATCCATGTTTCATCGGTATAATATGATCGTATAACGTGATCGTATCAGAAACGAGGAGATCCGTAGACGAACAAGGGTGACCGACATAGCTCAAAGACCTTTTGTTTTGTTTTGTTATCTCTTGAACATGTAATGGCGGACGGCTGCGAGCCGGACAGAGTACGTAATATTATAACATCTGTGCCCGCGGAAAAAGTCAAAACGGAACGCAACCGTTCTTTTTTTTATCTTTTCAAATTAGATAAATTTATATTTTAATACCTTAATAATAGAAGGAATAATTATGTATAAAATCGATATAGTCTTGGATATAATAAAATGAAAATTGGCTTTAGTTAATTTATTGTAATAAGATTTATTCTTAAGCGTACTGCGTGGAATGAAACTTATTTATGCCGGAAAATAATACGACCAATTTGCAGAGCACGTTCGCACAATTATCGCTATACGGTTTTGGTAGTCATTTCTATTTATACACATAGACCAAAACATTATATTTTGTTAAAAGGTTCAAAATTGCTCCTCGTAATTAAGGATGTGGGAGCAAGAATTCTTTATTGATGAAAGTGTAATAAGATGTTGGTTTTTACCTCGTTTTCTCTTAGTGTGTTGTTGTTATAGTTCAATTGTGAGTTAATTAAGATGTCACAAATATCATAATTATTATTTAGTTCTACATACATATAATACTTATCTGGTGTACGAAACACAAATCAGTTTGTGAAAACCCTATAGAGGAATTTTAATGGTTTGTTTACATCGGGTCCGATTTGAATGTGAATGTAGTATAGTAATTATTGGATTGCGCAAACGAAGTTACGAGACGCACTCGGTAATCGGAAGCTACTCGTCAAATCGATTCCGTGCGACCGATCGTTTCATGGCTTCCATTTGCTCGAGTTAATTGCAATATATTGTTCTGGAGTGTAAATGTGTTGCCAATAAAATTTATATACAGATCGTGTAAAGGCAGAAATTTTGCAAAACTGAAGACTTTATGATAAAGACTAAAATCCTCAGTGAGGAAGTAACAGTGATCAAGAAAAATACTCATACGTGTTCACTAAGATTGAATGTGCCGTGCCCGTGGGTGGTATGGACACGGCCCTAGGATGAACATTTATTTGTCAACTGAAACGGGTAGGTATGTCAGAAAATCAAACCTGCCCTTCGCTTTACAAGCAGAGTCGCTTGCAACGAGGTCTATTATAACAAATTTAACACTACAGTGCTATCTTAATTCCATATTCATATATAAATGCTCAACTGTTTGCTTATAACGCCTTCTTCCCTCATCCAGTAACCCGTTTGGCCTGAAATTTTGAGTAGAAATTGTCAAGAGCGCAGAGAAAGACATAGCTTTTTGACCAGAAAATTCGAGCAAAGCTGCGGTTAAGATCTAGTTTTACTAATGTGCAAAAGCAAACACACTGAAAAATTGTTACAAGAAACTCTCAGCCTATATCTACATTACAGCGTGACATGCGAGAATGAGGTTGGATGGTTAATATTTTATTACGATGAAGTCCCACGGGAAAAGAAGGCCCGGTTGCGCTCTATATCGTCAAATGACAGAATATAAACCACAGTATAGTGATATGTAGATTGTAGCCAACCGCTTGGAACCGTAAAATGTTTTTGAGGTTTACGGTTTCAAAAATGCAGGTATCTTTGATATTATTTGGATCTATTAAGTAGTGGAAAAGGAGCTGAACCGAATTTTATTATATATAATAGGGGTAACATTGTAGTCTACCTTATTATATAAAATTCACAGTGGGGATTTATATGATAGAAAGAAAAAAAGGTGAGGGGAGGCATCCACAAGTTTTCAAAAATTTTAAATTAAGTAAAAACCGAGTGCGTGTCGCCACGCGAAATGTTCCTAACGAAGTTATTCTAGCCGTCATCGCTTCATCTATACTAATATTATAAATGCGAAAGTAACTCTGTCTGCTACTCAATAACGCCTAAACCACTGAACCGATTTTGATGAAATTTGGTACAGACATATAATTGAGCTCGGGAATGGACAAAGGATACTTTTTATCCCGGAAAATGGACCTGTTCCTGTGGGATAACTCTTTCAAGCCACTAAACCGATTTTGATGAAATTTGGTACAGATATAGAATTGAGCTCGGGAAAGGACATAGGATACTTTTTATCCCGGAAAATAGACCTGTTCCTGAGGGATAACTCTTTCAAGCCAAAACCACTGAACCGATTTTGATGAAATTTGGTACAAATATAGAATTGAGCTCGTTAATGGACAAAGGATACTTTTTATCCCGGAAAATGGACCTGTTCCTGTGGGATAACTCTTTCAAGCCACTAAACCGATTTTGATGAAATTTGGTACAGATATAGAATTGAGCTCGGGAAAGGACATAGGATACTTTTTATCCCGGAAAATAGACCTGTTCCTGTGGGATAACTCTTTCAAGCCACTAAACCGATTTTGATAAAATTTGGTACAGATATAGAATTGAGCTCGGGAATGGACAAAGGATACTTTTTATCCCGGAAAATGGACCTGTTCCTGTGGGATAACTCTTTCAAGCCACTAAACCGATTTTGATGAAATTTGGTACAGATATAGAATTGAGCTCGGGAAAGGACATAGGATACTTTTTATCCCGGAAAATAGACCTGTTCCTGTGGGATAACTCTTTCAAGCCACTAAACCGATTTTGATAAAATTTGGTACAGATATAGAATTGAGCTCGGGAATGGACAAAGGATACTTTTTATCCCGGAAAATGGACCTGTTCCTGTGGGATAACTCTTTCAAGCCACTAAACCGATTTTGATGAAATTTGGTACAGATATAGAATTGAGCTCGGGAAAGGACATAGGATACTTTTTATCCCGGAAAATAGACCTGTTCCTGAGGGATAACTCTTTCAAGCCACTAATCCGATTTTGATGAAATTTAGTACAGATATAGAATTGAGCTCGGGAATGGACAAAGGATACTTTTTATCCCGGAAAATGGACCTGTTCCTGTGGGATAACTCTTTCAAGCCACTAAACCGATTTTGATGAAATTTGGTACAGATATAGAATTGAGCTCGGGAAAGGACATAGGATACTTTTTATCCCGGAAAATAGACCGGTTCCTGAGGGATAATTCTTTCAAGCCACTAAGCCGATTTTGATGAAATTTGGTACAGATATAGAATTGAGCTCGGGAAAGGACATAGGATACTTTTTATCCCGGAAAATAGACCTGTTCCTGAGGGATAACTCTTTCAAGCCACTAATCCGATTTTGATGAAATTTGGTACAGATATAGAATTGAGCTCGGGAAAGGACATAGGATACTTTTTATCCCGGAAAATAGACCGGTTCCTGAGGGATAGTTCTTTCAAGCCACTAAGCCGATTTTGATGAAATTTGGTACAGATATAGAATTGAGCTCGGGAAAGGACATAGGATACTTTTTATCCCGGAAAATAGACCGGTTCCTGAGGGATAGTTCTTTCAAGCCACTTAGCCGATTTTGATGAAATTTGGTACAGATATAGAATTGAGCTCGGGAAAGGACATAGGATACTTTTTATCCCGGAAAATAGACCTGTTCCCGAGGGATCACTTTTTCAAGCCACTAAACCAATTTTGATGAAATTCAAGTCAGATATAGAATTGAGCTCGGGAAAGGACATAGGATACTTTTTATCCCGGAAAATAGACCTGTTCCCGAGGGATCACTTTTTCAAGCCACTAAACCAATTTTGATGAAATTCAAGTCAGATATAGAATTGAGCTCGGGAAAGGACAAAGGATACTTTTTATCCCGGAAAACAGACCTGTTCCTGAAGGATAACTCTTTCAAGCCACAAAGCCAATTTTGATGAAATTCAAGTCAGATATAGAATTAAGCTCGGGAATGGACATAGGATAATTTTTATCCCGGAAAATAGACCTATACCTGAGGGATAACTCTTTTTCGCCTAAACAACTGAACCGATTTTGATGTTTGGTACAGATATAGAATTGAGCTCGGGAAAGGACATAGGATACTTTTTATCACGGAAAACAGACCTGTTCCTGAGGGATAAGGTCAAATTTTGTTATATGTAGTTGATAGATTCGTTATTTATTGAAGCGATTTTTATGACTCTTTTTAGGGTTCCGAAGTCGAAACAGAATTGTCATAGTTTCATCATGCCCGTCCGTCCTTCCGTCCATCCGTCCGTCCGTAGCATAGCGCAGAGGCCTTTAGTGCTAGAAAGCTGTAATTTAGCAAGGATATACATGTTCATTTAAACTTTAAACTGGTAGAATAATATTTTTAAAAATATGTTTTTAGGATACCTACCTCTCCTAGAGGTAATATGGGGATAATTTTTTTCCGTCACGCACGTGCGGGGTATCGTGAAAAAGGTCTCTCAAAAATAATATTGGTCTGCTAAGTCCATTTTTCGATTGAGGGGTTTGTTTGGGAAATATTCGTAAGTGTTGGACACGTAAAAAAATTAATGGCAATACCATTAAGATCAATTCAAAAGGAAAACTATCATGGCTATATTATTAGCATACGTAGTTATTGAGTTCTATAAACTTAGAACTTCGGAACCCTATATTACCAGTGACCTGACACGCTATTAGCCGGTTTTTTAACCAACTTCAAAAAAGTAACAGGTTCTCAGTTCGACTGTTATAAACAAAAATTAACTTTAACATAATTTGAAAAATCAATCTTTAAAGGGTTAATTCAGGGAATGTTTATACGAAACTTCGTCATTTTTAGGGTTCTGAAGTAAAATCGTGACCCTAATAGCTTCGTCATATCCGTCCGTCAGTCTGTCCGTCTGTCCAAAGCAAAGCGCCGAGATATTTATTAAAACTCCAAAATTGTAGAATAAACTACTGAAAATAATTTTTTTTCGGGGTACCTCAACTACAGGTAACGTGAGGATTAATTTTTTATTTATCCCTATAGTGTGGGGTATCGTTGAAAAGTTTTTTCAAAAATATTATGGGTCTTTTGAGACCATTTTTGGATGTAGGGCTCCGTTTGCGAAATACGTATATTTGGCTTGAAAGTGCTAATTTTGGGTACCCAAGTCAAATCAAGTGTCCCCCCAACGGCTAAACGGTTGGAGTTGGACAAGTGAAAAAATTCTCAAAAATAGGTTATACGATGAATTTATAAGGAAAACTATCAAGGCTATGTTAGCATAAGTAGTTAATGAGTAATAGTTAATAAACTTACTACTTTGGAACCCTATATTGCACGTGGCCTGACACGCACTTGCCCGGTTTTTTAAGTTAAAACTGTGAAAGTTGGTAGTTAGTATGTAATCTTACATAAAACAAAAATAACTGTAACATGATTGTTTGGTAATACCCTAAGGGCTAAAACTAGAGGTTGTAAGTTTGGAGTAAGAAGTTGTAAAACGAACAGATGAGTCACCTCATGGTAAGTGGTCACTTTCGCCAATGAACATTAGCAACGCTAAAGGAATCACTGATTTGCTGCTGCCCAAAAAGAAAAGAAAGATATGTTTTTTGTGTATTCTGTAAAATTACAATGTAAATTTAAAATTCAAAAACTCTCAGGCCCTGACTTAGATAAACCTCTAAATTCTAAAAAGTTCAATTATTTTGGGACCTTACCTATGGGTGGGTCATTAATGGCTCACTACTGAGCACTCACTCTTGAGGACGCCTAGAGCATACTCCACCACTTTGCTCCAGTGTGGATTGATGGAGGGATTAGAAATCAACCCAAGTGTCGGAAGTCATTACGCCGGGCGAGGACCTTCAATATGTCATAACGACTGTTACCTTACGACAACAACCGGGACCGACAGCTTTACGTGCCCTCCGAAGCTCGGAGAGCTCAAGAATTTTTTGCCACTAGCGGTCACCTATCCAACTACCGACCGCGCTCGCTATTATTTAACTTCATCGATTACTATTAGAACCGACACAAGTCGCTGCGCCCGGGCTGTGAATGCTTCTCCCGATGGGTAATTAATGGGTTCTAAGAACATGTCACTTTTGCTGTAATTTTGGTGAAGAGTTTAGTATCTTGCTGACTACCAATCACGCTACAATATCAGATCGTAGTTATCATTTCATTATCAACACTAAAGATTTGTTTAATATTTTACTCATTTACATAATACGATATATGTACTAAGTGTAGGTATTTTAGCTTCAACCCATAATGGACTATTACAAGGCACGGGTCTCCTCTCTTCATAGTATGGACAAGTTTGCTGTCAAATTATGAAAAACATGTTTTATAATGAAGGGATCTTTATTTTCGGCGTACGAAGTCGCGGGTAACAGCTAGTAATTTACATAAAATAATAAAAGAAAATATCAACATCAATAACGTTATAGAAATAAAAAAAGTATATTCCTTTCATTTTACAAAAAAAAAGCTAAAGGACTACGACTAATATCATCAGAATGTATCCGTAATTGGGTATTGAGGACCCAAAAGTAATTTTAACTTCGATCTCTTTGAAACTTATATAACTTCTGAAGTATGAATTATTCTGTATGAAGTATTCACGTCCTTTGTAAGGATTTAGAAGTTAATAATCTAATTTCACATGATTCTTCGAAACTAATCGTAAATTCCATATTTCCATTTGTGATTTGAGTATCTGAAATAAGTTTCTAAATGAATCTGATTTTAATTGACTTTCTTGTGTTTTAATTGCATATTAATTTATGTAATACATGGTTTTTGTAAGGTACAGATTATTTTTAGAGTTCCGTACGAAAAAACGTTAAACGGAACCCTTATAGGATCACTCGTGCGTCTGGGCAACCGCCG
This sequence comes from Thymelicus lineola, assembly GCA_963932265.1. NCBI lineage: Eukaryota > Metazoa > Arthropoda > Insecta > Lepidoptera > Hesperiidae > Thymelicus > Thymelicus lineola. The sequence goes on from OZ010685.1 coordinate 2,792,983, forward strand.
TTCACATCCAATTTACTCCGAAACTACTAAAACAAATGAGTTGAAATTTGGTACTCAATACTTTTGTGTGACCTGAAGACGAAGGTATAAAAGTAAACAACTGAATTTTGAAAAAAAAATTAACGAAATCAAAATTAAACAAAACTTCTTTGCAAACTGTATCGTGTGTATGTCAAATGATTTGATATGCAGAATGAAATCCCACGATCTGGAAGGTTTTATACGGTTACAGATTATGTCTTGATGTTGTCCTTGTTCTTAAAAACTTGTTTAAAAATAATAATGATAATGACATCAATTTTTTTTCTACTGGAAACCAATCAATCCTGCTGCTGCATCCTACTGAAAAACAAACATAGTAAACACTAGCTCCAGCTTTTGGGTCAATGAGTTCTAATCCACCCAATGTATTACAGCAATATTTTTTATCTCTTTACGAGTATATGGCTGGCTTCAACCTATTAATGGCCAACTACTTAGCACAGATTTCTTCTCTTGAGGGGGCTTAGAAGTAGAACATACTCCAACACGCTCGAGGGGTTACTAGCAGTGAACGAATATGCTACTTTGTATATTATTAAACGCTTTTATTTACTTTCACTTCGGAGCATCAAATCTTGTAACGTTAATTTGAATGACTTCCCTTTAATGAAAATTGATGAAATTTGGCAGACATGTGTATTTCCGATGACAATACACGAAAATCATATTTTAAACTAATTTTCATTGTTTATTTGTTGTTAAATTAAAAAAAACGATTTTCAGACTTTAGACGCATAATTCTCTATGTTCTATTTTACGTAGAGACTTGAAATTTTCACAACTTGTAGCTAATTTTATAAACTAAACATTATTGAAATAAAAGCGTTTAAAAAAAAAATTTTTTTTCATTTCACTTATTAGTTCACTAGCTGTTGCCAGCATCGTCGCATACGGAAATTATGTTTGACCTTATTTGTACCTCTTGTAGAAGAAACTTTAAAAAGCGGTGAATTCATATTGAAGCAAGGAACATTTGTTATAAATTTAAAGCAAATGGGTTGATTTTTTTTAAATATTCCATAAAAATTTTCAACCGGTTTCCCAGAAAAACCTTTTAATTTTCCGGGATAAAAAGTTACCTAAAATATGACCCGGAGTATTAGTAACAACTTCAACTTCATCGAAATCCGTTCAAGGGTTTTCATGTGATGCCCAGACAGACAAACAGACAGACAGTTGAGTTTTATTATAGTATAGAAGAAGATCGTTACTGGGCAATCACTGTTAAGGAACCTGTGCAAAGTTTTATGGTTTTATGTCCACTAGTTTAATGTATATATTTAGTTGTTCCATGTATGTTATGAGACTTATGAGTATCATTTTAAAGAAGGCAGGTAAAGTACTTTTTACATAGTTATGAAATACAATAACAATAATTTGTATGATCAACAAATACTGCGTGTATTAGAATACAAATGACATACCCAAATAATATTGGTGTTCGATGAATACCAAGCTGATTGGCTTAATATAATAACATCACGTTTGACTTTTACATTGCTGGGGCATTAAAGACTTTACTGTGAAGTAATAAAGTTGGATTTCATTGACAATAGCTAAGTTCGGTTATTACAGGTTGGAAATCTGTACACGGACGATATGCCAATAAAAGTTGAGGAGAAACCTTTGATTGGTATTATAGTATTGTTTAAATATTTCATGCTCATTGTTACAACTACAATGGAATATAAAATAGTCTGGCTTTCCATGTACCTAGGTGACGTTAGGGTTGTCACATCTGGTTGAATTGTATCAAATGTATCTTTGGGATTATCTATTTTATTATTATAATTTGTGGCACCAACAAACTGAACACGAAAATTATTACTGCATTCGAAACATAGTACCTAATTATTAAGATACAAGATAAAAAAAAATTATGCAGGTTATTTAAAAAAAGATAAAGTAAAAGTATTATATTTTAAAATTTACAAATATGTAGTTTTCCGGTGAAAACCAAACTGGGAGTTTTAGTGCGGTTATTTGCACAAAAGTGTTTATTTATTATACTATTAATTATAATTATTTGCTTGATAGCCGTCTCGTTGAAGGATATTTAAATGAGAAAAATTAATAGCACCTAACTACATATAAGTATTATAACATAATTAATAAGTTAGTGCGCTTTAACATACATGACTTTATTCCCGCTTAACATCACATGGTTTTGTAGTCAAGAATTGGCTTATTTTGTATTAAAATAATAATAATAATAATACTGTCTACTCAAAACATCAACGTAGTAAAAACGAATAAATAAAATATCAGGCACATAATATTTATCAGAGACCAGCCATCTGCGGACCTTTGTTCGATCTAAGTTCGAAGAAATAAAAGCCTAACACCTGTGTCCCTAAAAGCTTTATAGGTAATAAACTAAAATAAAACACCTGTAAAAAGAGACAACCCTAGTTCTTTTTAGCCTTGTTACTTTCACTGTTCAGTACCTGTTTGTTGCTTTTGAAATGATAGCCTATCAATCTTATTGTAGGTTTGAGTTGCCTTCAACAACTGCTCGTATTTGGAAGTTTTTCCCATTGAAGTATAATGTCATAGAACAGACATCTCGAACAAAATGTGTGTCCCGCCCGGGAGGTTCGATTTTCAAAATTGAGCCCCCGTTCTCCTTATAAAATTAGACGAATTCATTGAAGATTGAAGCCACGTGGCGCCAATGCATTGGGACATACATGGTGTTCGCGGTGTCTGTTCTATACGCTAGTAATAATACTTCAATGGTTTTTCCTTTTTATTATTTGTATATGTATCTAGGTTTAGAGTCTTGATTAGTTCACGCTTAAATACTTAGATACATCAAAGAGTCATCTTAATAAATGCAATTGGTATTATGGTATTAAATTAAACCTAGCATGGTTTAATTCACAATATACCTCCACTCTTATAATCGACATCATATAGGTAGGTATAATGAATTGAAATGAGTACTTATATCAATTCTACTGAGGTCAGAACTCTTTACCGTTAGTGTTCACTCCAAATGCTGCCTTCAAAATATGTATCACGTTGACATTATTCTCGTATCTACGTGACTTTTCCGCACGTTTTGAAGATGGCGGACATCGCGCCGTGAACCCTACAGAAAAGGGTTTTGAAACTTTTGAATACAGGCTCAGATGTTCAACAGAGTATCTCAGCCAATCAAGTGACAAGCGGGCCTATTATGAACTTTTATAAAACCATTCATGTTCCAGGCAATTCGTTTGGCTTTGAACGACGTATGATTGGCTAAAGTGTCACGTGACCGCTTTGGTAATGCGAATGTGACGTTTAGACTGGAACATGGCTGGAATTAAGAGTTAATAATAGACCGCCAGTAGGTAGTAACGAACCCTTCCAGCCTCTCAAATGTCAGGGTATCAGACAGAGCTTGTTCGGTAAGCGGTAAGCTTCAACTCCACGCTGCTATTGAAATGTCGCTTACAATCCCGAGCTATTTGCATTAAGTACTCTGCATTTCAAACGATGTCGAGAGCTCTGTTCTTTATTTAGCTATGTTTTTATTAACCGACTGCCAGGAATCTACAACTACCTCGTATCTTCCAAACCGCTTTGTGTATTACAATATTGGCTCTTTGAAGGGGGATGGGAGGTTGTTATGGGGAAGGGGACGATAACTGGTGTACAATGTAATAAGTGGAACGAGATAGTTGTAATTTGCAACAGGTAAGTATGTGTTCCAAAGAAATAACGATAATGAGTAAAAGTGATGAGGAAAACATTTTGTACTACCAAGTAATGTAAAGTAAGATTTAATAAACGTCCACGATATCTACTTAAACCACTATTTGATCGCACTTAACTGGCATTAAACTGTCGTGTGACCGTACATAAACTGGCCAGTTAACTGGCAAGGTTAACGTTACTTAGAACGCTAGCATATTCTAGTTAGTAGATAACTAAGTTTATTTGCAATTTGTAGAGTTCCGTAAGCTTCTCATGGAAAGGATATGACGCGTAATTATCGAAGTGTAAAATCTATAAACCCGATCTTTCTTACTTAAGCTTAGATTGCAACCAATGTTCAAAAGAGAAGTTTTGCATCTTCAGGTCATTTTCGAAAATAATAGGGGGCGAAAATACAAGACATTTTGGCGTTTTCGCCTATCTTTTGAACCGTAAAAAGATACGAAATTTTTACAAAATATGTCAGTATGTACCTATTACTATAACTGCCATTGTAACTTAACTAATAAAAACATGAATTTAAAACTCACTCCCTTTATCATTTCCATTAATTTATTATAGTTTAAAGAAGGTACTAACATTGACAATAACAGCAAATTATTGATGAAGACACATATTTAACAAACAGTATTTAATATAGATTTCACAAACAAAACACAAAGAAAGAATTATGATCAACCATTATTATTTATTTGGAAATCCTATTCAGTTTCGTAAGCCCACGCAGTCGTCCCAAATCGTGTTCAATAAAAGTTCAGTTTTCTTAAGCCATTAGTTGCTCCGGCGCATCGGTTCCCATACGCCACGATTTAACGAGACTTTACTTAGTTAATTAGTACCATTGTTTGTATATAGGCCGGGTTTGACCGTGTGGGACGGCATTGTCTTAGCTGTTTGGACAGGACAGGAACACTACATATTTAATTACGCTGTATGGGTGACCACTAGTGGTAAATTTCTTAAGCGCTTCCGTGCTTAGGAGGGCAAGGAAACTGAAAGTCTGTTTCTATGGAGTTGACTTTACGGTGGTGCCAAACAGATGAAAGAATAAACGGTGAAAATATATGCGCCGCGCTGCTGCTGCCGTGTGCATCGCATGCCGCTGCCCGGATTACGTATAATTAATTTTGCTTGTTTGTTTGGCACCGTCTCAAAATTATTTATCTACTGTTAATTTAGGATTTTAATTTATAATACTAAATGATTTATTTTATTTTTCGCTTTTCATTTTTTCGTTGCTTTAATTTTTTGTTAAGCAATTATAAATTATTGACTTGTTTAATTTGCTATAATTTATGTTTTGTAAAGATGAGTCAATAATAGCACTACCAGTCGTCAAACAGGTCTTGTCGATGCCGTGTCGTCGGTTATAAACATCTCTAATCGTTTAAACGAGTTTGTATTCTATCGTAATAAGTTCAAAACAATTATCGTCGATTAGACTAAACCCACGCGGGCTCTGGTCGGTGCTTCTATAGCTGTCAGTTTGTTTATCTTGCGAGGATGCTGCAATATTATTGTTACGGAACTGGTATTGCGAAAAGTTGTGTATATCTATAATAAGGCTGCCTAACTTGCGAAGGCGGCTTTGTGTTGCTTTAGGGAATACATCGTTATTTACCTATTGTAAGCGCACAAAAGATATAAAACACTCATAGCCTCACACGAGATTTCCTGTGTCGTGGGTGTAATAAATTGTTTATATTTAAGAACATACACACACCCAGACTGGAAACACGAATCGAACCCAGGACCCTTCGAATGATGGCGCGGCTTGGTAAACAACTCGCCACAGGCCGTCATTTTAAACTTTTATTAACGCAAACGGGTAATACCTACTCAGTAATGTTGTACTTTATATATAATATACATATATCTAAGTATTTGTCAATCCGATTATTACATGGATCAGTGTCAAGGTAAACTGCATTTAAAAACTATTTCTCTTATTTACAATGTTTGTTGTCTCAGTGCATATTTTTTCACTTACTTTAATTACTAGCAGTCTAATTTTCAAACCAAATTAATTATAATTAATTAATAAGTAAAAATAATATGCACTGAGAAAAATTACAATTATTGTAATGACAATTGTTTTTCTATGAAAACCATTAACAGGAATTTAAGTAAAAACAATGATGTTTAAATAAATATAGATACGTTATACCCTTACAAATCAACCGAAAAATCTGTTCCGATGTCCGCAAGGCACGCTTTATCGCTTTATCGCACGTCTTTATCGCTCTCGCGTCAAAACTACATCGCTATCTCTTTCTTCACCTGAATATGAGTTCCCCATTGGGAACTTTTTAAGTCATCACAACGCGCGCGCTTATGACATATCTGCCTCTTTTTAATATATAATATCATTGAGTAAAAACAATACTTTGAACCCGCCGTTGAGTCACGGTTGGCCACGACGATCCCATAAACTGGATCCCGAGCAGCGAGACCCACTTCCGCCGGGAACCGAACCCGCGGCAACTCGAGCGAGTCACGACCACGAACTGTGCTGCTGTGGTGCAAGATATAAGCAGATACGATAAATAAATACCTGATTATAAGTTTTTAATCCTTGAGAACAGGCACCTACATTATTACCTACATTAAAAATGCGTGAAATCGATTCGTAACTGAATCGATTTTCAACAAAGTACTTTCTCAAAGTGCATATATCATGATACAGGGTGTATGTGAGTGCCTTCAAGGCAAGAGTGAATAGGCTTTTACTAAGTTAGTGCGACTTACCATCCATGACTACATCGCCACTTACCATCAGGTGGGATTGTAGTCAAGCATTAACTTATATGATATAAAAAAAATGTAACTTGCCTGGAATCAAAACTTGTCATCATCGGGCCACAATAGAACCGTGCAATACTATACTAGTGCTCTACCCGCAATTTTACCCGCGTTTTCCTGAATAATAAGAACCCTGTTTTTCTGTTTCTGTTTTTCCAACGTTTTACTTGTCATTATCATTTAAATACATAACATTGACACTGCTCTTCTTTCGCGTTTATACCACATATTAAAAATCTAGAAAATGTATGAAGTTTTGTTGGAGAGCGTTTATGGTACGGTTTAAAGGATAAGCGTATGGTAAGATTAGGAGCTGCTTCACCGAGAGCATTCGCCTGTAATGTTCCAGCTTATATTTGAGCATCTGAAACATCAGTAACTGTTCTGGATGATTACGGCATACCTGAGACATCTGCTGACTGGTACAGAATGGGTTCACAAAATAAAGGATAAAAAAATATACTCCATATCGACGCTTGACAGGAAAAATTGACTAAGCGACATTGAGTTAACTTTACAGGAGAGCAGTTTAAAGTTGGAATATTTAGAATAATATTTATGTATTTTTTTTTGTAATTCTCCTACTGACGTTATTCTTACTGTTTTGGAATTCTTATTTTATCATCTATATTGTGGCTTATACAACAACTTTTCTAAAAATTCAACTTTAAACTGCTCTCGTGTAAAGTTAGCTCAATGTTGCTTAGTCAATTTATCCTTTCAAGCGTCGATGTTATTCCAGGGTCCAGGTTATGGTCAACCTATATGCTAAATTTTATGAAAATCCGTTGAGTAGTTTTTGCGTCAAAAATGCATACATTCTCACAAACAAACTTCCATACCAATATTATAAATATATTTATATTATAATTTTGGTACATATGATTATGTAAAGCTTAAGGAGGCCATACAGTGTATGGCATACACGATCACTTGTACTTGTCAAGTTTGCAGTTTGACTTGATGAGGCATCCAGTCTGCATGAGATAACTATATGGCCAGATAGCTATACCGTGGCCATACACCGTCAAGTATACTGGTAGCCGCGTCAAGTCCGCTACAAACTTGACAAGTGTACTTAAATTAATTAACTGTGTATGTCCAATATTACGTCCTAAAGGAAATAGTATTGTAGGTTTGCGTTGTCTCCATGAGTCAAGACAAGGTACACGGTATCATTTTTCAGGAAACCACACGTATGCTTGTAGCTTAACCCACAGATAATAATACTCTATAGACCTTTGTGCTTAATAGGGCTTTGTGGTTTACTCCGCTTTGTCTGGATAGAATTTAATTTTGATATTACTTAACTTTTGTAACGTTATCTTTAAATACAGTTCTGAACATATCTACGATAAAAAGACAACGTCTGTTTGGCTCTCAGTCACACTCGATTGGCTTCTAATTTGAACGAAAAATGTTTAAAATTTGGTGGAACAAAAAAATAAAGATTTGGTAAAAATTATTTTCATTTACTTTATGATTTTTTGTCTAATACAGGAAGGTAGGTATTTTATGCACGACTATTTTAACCTGACCGAGACTTAAACTTACGATACAGGATGCGCTACAGGATCAAAATTTTATTTTATATTCAAGTGTAAAAAAGCAAAGCAAAAAGCAAAACTGATTACTGTATCTGAAATTGATTGAGTATTACGTTGTTACTGATTAGTAACAACGCCATCTAGATTCTGTGTTACAAATTACAAATATAACGCATAACGTAACGGAGAAAGTTTGATTTTACTCCTCATAGATTTTCAAACCTCGGGCTTAAATATACATATAAAAATTGTGATAGTAAAGGAGTTAAATTCCAAAAAAATCATTCATTTATTCATTATGCTAGTGCTAATGTCGGAGTAAATATATAATCTCCCGGAATTCGCGGTAGAATCTCAAAAATGTATTATATTTTCCACATGATAAGAATGAATGTAATAATGGGGAGTAAAAGGCTTTATGGCTATAAAAAATAAACTTCCGCCTTTTTCTAAGTTCATCGGCTAGGTTCGGACCCGCCCCCATGGACTGTGAAGCTGTAAACGGCAACTACTCATTCGAAAAATGGAATGGTGGAATTTATAAAGCTGTATTTTCGTCATTATCAGTGGGTGGCATGTCCCTTACAACTTCTATATTATTAAATAAAACCTCATAGGTAACGAGCGTGGCTATTAGCAATGAATGAACGAATACGATTGAATATCACGGGGTACAAAGATCTGAGGGCTCCGGTCATTCTAGGAATGATTGATGGCATTCGTTCATTGCTCGTTTGATTGATTTCCAAACGCAACAAACAGTCCAACATTTGAGTGATTGAATTGATTGTTATGTTTTGCCAATAACTCAGAATTTTGACGTGTATTGCTGAATGATAGCGAATCATTTATCAGTGATTTCATCACAAATAGCATTAATTGGATAAACCAGCAAACTAATTGTCAGTCAGTATATTAGTTCATTGGGATAAACTAATTTGAAAACAATCAAAGTTATAATTATTATCTTTTAAAGAATTAAAAGCGTAAGTCGTTTTTGGTTGAAAAATAGTACATACATGATTTTTGTCACTTCTGTCCTTGGAATACGCAAAGGAGATGCATATTTAAATGTCTGAACGAATGAACAAGTGTTTGTCACTTATAAAATCTTCTAAGGTGGATTGACAGTGAAAATTTATTGTGTATTGCGAAAAATACAATTAAATGACAATAATACATAATGAGGCCTATGTCCAGCAGTGGACCTCCAAGGGCTGATGGATGGATGATGGATGAATACGATTTAATTATAGCCACTAAAATTTCGCTGAATGTAAAGCAGAGTCCTGTCCTATCCTATTTCTATTAATGTTATGATAAGACACTCCATTCACATCAAAGGCATCGCGATAACGAACGACGATCAACGCGATGTAACAATAGCAGTGAAGTAATCAGTTATGAAGTTGAAGACCTTAACTCTAATCATAATGTAGGGACACCATCCGAACCACGTTAGTTAAATCAAATCAAATTTATTTATTTAATTTATTTTTTTAATTTATTTATTATTTGCTCGAAAGTGGGTATACAACAATTTCTTAAAATTAGGTAATCATGTTATTATGTCCTCCACATTCCACCATATAAGGCATGCAAATTTCATTTTACTAATCCCAACTTATGTTCCTACTTAGGTATATTATTATGCATATGTTAGATTATTACCAAACACGTTTTCCTAGTAGGTAAGTAGGTAATATTGATTTTAATTGTTAAGTAATAGCATTATTCGTATTATTATTCCTCCATGGGGGTTCGCCTGGATAGCTGACACCTTTGAGCATGAATCAGCCGCCAAACGACTCGTCGTGTTCCGGCTGGGGGCTTGAGAGCTAGTTCTTTCTTTTTCTTTCTTTCTTGGCTGGCAAAGCATCAGTGATACCTGTGGTGTCGCTGATGTCCTTGGACGACGATAGCCTCTTTCTACCAGGAGGATCGTCAGCTCGTTTGCAGGCTATTTCCATAAAAAGTACCCTTTATATTATTCCATATCATGGTCTATATGTGTGCTACATTTAATGAAAATCCGTTTAGTTTTTGCGTGACAGAGTAACGAACATCCATACATCCTCACAAACTTTGATACTCATAATATTAGTATCTTAGAATACTTGGTTAACTAATATACCAACGTAGGATACTTTTTCGAAGCAAACGCCGGGTAACAATAAATAATATCACAACACAGGACACATTTAAAATTCACATTTAAATGTCTCTCTGGTCCCATAATTGTTTCTCAAACAGCATTCCCATTGCTTTTTGCTTACATTATGGCTTCGATTGCACCACATTTAGTTTTTACGGCTTTAGAAACTGGTTTAGTTCCCATGGTGTTATCACTCACACCATATTTTCTTTATGCAATTTCCAACTTTATTTTCTTATTATTAGATATATATTCGTTCGTAGGTTTTAGCCAATCAAAGCCAATATAATCGTACATTACTTGTATTGTAATTAGTTTCAGATGGTCTACTTTACATGGTTATAAATTCGTGACGCTATGATGTATTACTTTGCTTTCACACTGTATTTACGTCTATTGAAAAAAGATTGGCATAGAAATGAATGGCACATTTTTACAGTCATACGGTATGGGCGCTCGCAATTTTAAATGATACGATACTTATAGGTACACGGTATTGATCATATATGATTTTTTAATCCGTAGATAAAACCGAACGCTTATAATTCGATCATGACCGTCCATCCGTCCGTAGCATAGCGGAGAATCCCTTAGTGCTAAAAAGCTATAATTTGATATGGTAGGTGATGAACATGTGAAAATATTCAAGACGGTAGTATATTATATCATGATGATAAAAGGAAAAATATCACAGCTACAGCAGATTGCGCGTGGCTTGACATGCACTTGGCCAGTTTTTCGTTATTGGTATTACATTTGGATTACAACTAATTTGGTGACAACTTACAAGCAGTATCATATTATGTCTGCCTGGTTAAAAGCAGAAAAAAAATCATGTGTCAAATTCGGTTAAAACTGCTAACCATAATAACCATTGTCATTATCTGTGGCTTAAAACAAAACCTGTTAGCGAGACAATGCGCGTAATTAAATTTGCTATGCAGGTAACTTTCACTGAGTTTTTAAAGTAATCTGAGCAATCAAGAAAGTTGTACGAAATGTAGAAATTTTTACGGAACAAGATTTTTCTAAGTCATTCTGACTTTATAAAATTCTAGAAACTCGCCCTCGCTTCGCTTCGAGAAAAATAGTAAAAAATATATATATAGCCTATGTCACCCGGGGATAGTGCAGCTTCCCAACAGTGAAAGAATTTTTCAAATCGGTTCGGTAGTTTCGGAGCCTATTCAATGCAAACAATCAAATCTTTTCTCTTTATAATATTATCTATACTAATATTATAAAGAGGAAATATTAAACAGGCACTGTAACAATTTTATTTCCTTTATGGTTCTTGAGAGATACCCAAGGAGATACCTGACAATCCATGTGTGCTGCCAATCAGAACGATCCTTATGTAACTTATGTATTAATCCTTATGTATTATAAATATTAATGCCATATAATTTTCCGCTATTGTTATTGTCGCGGTCATTTTGTGAGGGGTACAAATTTTAAGGACCATAGTCGAATCTAGCGATGGCATTTGGTATTCTTCCAAGGGATCATGATCTGCTACGCTGTTTATTGCATTTGTGTTATTAAAATATGTGTTTTAGACACCAAACACCTGTCAGAACATTATGAAGAAGTTTCAGGTTTGTAGATTCATCCAGCCTATTAGCTGAACGAGGCTAAAGGTGGCGGTTCGCGCCGCGACAGAGACAAGCGACCGAGACAAGAGACCGAGACAGGAGACCGCGACAAGTGTCTCGGTCTCTTTAGCATCTACTGGGGGTCGAGACCGAGACCGCGACCAAAGCTACAATTCATTCAATTTCAGAGTCTGTCGATGGAGTTACTTATGTTGTACTGTGCCATTAATTTACACTGTCTAATTAGAACTTCCATTGGAGGAAGAAGAAGGTTTTATTTATGGTTTCAGCTATGTTTTTCCAAATATTTTTCTTTAAATTTTCGTCTCTGTAGGACTCCAGTTGAGTATTGTATATCGGAGGGTGCTGTCTGATCAGTTCAATCAGCTTTTCACAGTCTTCGTCAGGAAAAGTAGTCATTTTTTACAATAAACACACGTTCAATTCGAGCGCGACACGACGAGACCGAGACACTACTAGTCCAGGGCAGCGACTGTCGCGCGGTCTCCGGTCTCGCGTCTCTGTCTCCTGTCTCGGTCTCGTTCGCGAACTGATGCCTATTCATTGCATATGGTCAAGTGACGATAGCGGTCTCCTGTCTCGGTCTCTTGTCTCGGTCGCTTGTCTCTGTCGCGGCGCGAACCGCCAGCTTAAGAAGGGTACAGCTTCGTCAAAGGTCAAACCCCTACTATTTTAACGTTTTGTCTCCTTAGACGATTTACATAAGTCAGCAGACGAGTCTTTCTGGTATATCCACTTTTGTTTAGCAGTTATAAAAGCAGCTCATTTAAATAGTTGAGCTTAATTGCAGTTCTGAAACTGCTATTGTTGTAGATGTACCCTTGTTGAGAAAAGTTTGCGAGCGTTTAGTCATTTAAGTAAACTTTTACGACTTTGTTATTAACGTAGTTTTAAATCGGGGACGGTAAACATGGTAATAAATGAAACTTTGGTAAAATATCTGCAGTTGACTGTATTAAACAGGGTAGTAAAAGATGGACTAGGTGACCTGAATAAGACTGGGGGAGCACGATTCATGAGATTGAAAGCAATTATGATCCAGCAAAATTTTTATGGGTTTACTTATGCAAAGGAAAAAAATACCTACCAATAATTGTTTCCAATAATCCAATCTTGCTTCCCCCAAATACACAAAAATTTACGGTCAACTAAATGTTTTTTCAAAAATTAAAACAAAGGCAATCGCTTCAAAAGTTTTTTTATTCCAATAGTTTTAAAATACAGGATGGTCCAAAAGTATGGAAACCCCTGAATAACTCCTCAGGAATGTATTTTGGAGGAAAATGTTTCGTACAAAAGTTTTCTGATTTTTCCTCCACTAACCGATGATGACCTTGAATTTGACCTTGACCGTGGCTTTGAAGGTCAAATCAAGGTCAACTTCATTTTTTCAAATTATAACCCCTATATTTTATTCCGGATTCGAAAAGGGCAGAAAATTTTACGCCAAAACAGACCTTGACCCTAACCTTGAACGCTTAATCAATGTCATTTTTCGAACGGGAGACTCCCATTTTTTATTCCGGATCTGAGAAGGGCAGAAAATTTTACCGAACAAAAACGACCTTAACCCTGTCCTTGACCATGACCTTGAATGCTAAATCAAGATCAAGGTCATTTTTCGAACGGATGACTCCTATTTTTTACTATGGATCTAGGAAGGGCAGCAAATTTTATGTCAAGAAAGATTTTGACACTGACCTTGACCATGACTGAATACTAAATCAAGGTCAAGGTAATTTTTTGAACTGAAGACTCCTATTTTCTTAATCTCCGGAATTTTACGTCAAAAAGAACCTTGATCCTGACCTTGACCGTGATCTAAATCGTTATAAAAAGGTATACATGGTACAATCTGGTATAAAATTTTCGGTAGAGAATATCACTTGACCTTGATTTAACGATGTAGGTCATGGTCAAGGTCAGGATCATGGTTTTTTTGACGTAAAATTTTCTGCCTTTCCCACATCCAGAATAAAAAATGGAAGTCTCCCGTTCGAAAAATGGACTTGTTTAAGCATTCAAGGTCATGGTCAAGGTTAGGGTCAAGGTGGTTTTTGGCGTAAAATTTTCTGCCCTTTCCCACATCCAGAATAAAAAATGGAAGTCTCCCGTTCGAAAAATGGACTTGTTTAAGCATTCAAGGTCATGGTCAAGGTTAGGGTCAAGGTGGTTTTTGGCGTAAAATTTTCTGCCCTTTCCGAATCCGGAATAAAAAATAGGGGTTACAATTTGAAAAAATGAAGTTGACCTTGATTGACCTTCAAAGCCACGGTCAAGGTTAAAACCAAGGTCATTATCGGTTAGTCGAGGAAAAATCAGAAAACTTTTGTACGAAACATTTTCCTCCAAAAAGCATTCCTGAGGAGTTATTCAGGGGTTTCCATACTTTTGGACCACCCTGTATAAAAAATGTGGAGCAATAATTTAATCACTCTATCGGGAACACAATTTCCGTCGGATTACTTGGTTCATTGGCTGCTCGTAAACATTTCTCTCCGTTGACAGATTATCGAAAGCGGTGAAGGTAATTTTCCCGCTCATTTTAAAATATGTTTTTATAAGTCGTTCCTCACCTAATTTCCAGCCAGTCTTTACGGTTAGCTATAAACTATAGCTATAAAGAACTAAATGTGATATACTTTTCATAACGTATGATATAATCATAAAAACGTTTTATCATTTTTCTCTTCGAAAGTAGGTAGATCTAGGTACATTTTATATAACTCCTAAATCCTCCTATACATTTTAATAATCTTCAAGTTGTCCGCCATATTGAAATGAAGGATTTAAAACCACTGGATTCAGCATTTTATATTGTGTAAACTGTAATTTTTATGTCCATACCAATTACAACACAAGAAACTTTAACCCAGGGTTTCGTGAAGAGGATGTTAGCATTTTTTATTATATTTTTCAATAAAAATATACATCTCTAATTCAAACCCCATGAAAGAACTCTCATTGTAAAATCAACAGCCGATAAATGCAAGTTCAGACCATCAATGGCAGTGTTTCCATGCTTTGTAAGATGTCGATTGCTCGCTCTCTTCTGGGAATTGTGGTTGCAACAAAGCAATCGAGAGCCAGTGAGAAATTGCTTCGGTGCTACGATCGATGCGATTGATCTCCAGCTAAAAATAAAAGAGCAGGAGCTCCAATTTGAGCTGAAGATTCCAATAGAAATTGTGGAAGACCTAGTATTAATGCACTGAAATATTAGTAGCTAGTTATGTTCGAAAGAACTTGGTATTTAGGACATAGTACCAAATCATCCTGGCTTCGTTTCGGAAAAGCTATGCCTTATTTACACTCGAAAATGTTGAGATAACCGAAACACATAAGAAAATAATAAGCTTATACACACGGACCTGAAAATAAACCGGACGTTACCTTGTCTTATCGAGAGTGACGCCGCCCTCTTACCGTGTGTGCGTAATTTTTAGTGCGGTCCGACGTGGTAATGGCGGCCGATTAATAACAGCATGGTGTCAATGTGTGCGTGTGATACCTGTACGAATAGAGGAGTTGGTATTACTATGGGTGCCTCACTGAATTTGTTGCTGACATTCCGTCTGTTATTTTTTTAAGTCTTTAAGTATACACTTGTGTAGTGTTAACTTACTAAAGCAAAAGACATCGTGACTGTGCTGCAAACCCTAAAGGAGTTCCCTCATCTGGAACCAAATCTGATTGTAGTATCCGGTTATGTTAAACACAATAAACATGACAAGTGCGAGTTAAACTAGCTTGGAGTGGGTTCCGTACGTTGATTGTGTAATTACCGTTATTTTTCTATTTTATTTATTTTTGCCGTTTTTTAAGACCATTGAATTCTCATGTTTCCCGTAATATTTAAATAAAGAACTATTCTCTGTATTTTTTTCTAAATTCTAGCGTCAGTAATTTCGGAGATAAGGGTGGAATAGTCAATTTTTGGGTTTAATTTTCGTTCTTTCCTGAATAATTTTAAAACTATCCTTATAGAGCTATAACAAAAATATATTTGACATCCTTACAATAAGCCCTTTCATTTGACATAACACAAGATACGGTTTGCAAGACAGTTTTTGTTTAATTTTGATTTCGTAAAATTTTTGTTTTTCAAAATTCTGTTGTTGACTTTATACCTTCGTTTAACGTCACAAAAAGTACATGAGTACCAAATTTCAATTCATTTGGTCGAGTAGTTTCGGAGTAAATTGGCTATGAACGGTGGTCGCCCAGACGTAAAGAGTGATCGTATAAGGGTTCCGTTTTTGGTTTTTCGTGCGGAACCCTAAAAATTAACAGAACAAAACAGAACCAAAACAATTATGCAGAATTCCTTATAATTAAAAGTCACACACAAACAGGGTAAGCTAAATAAAAGCGCTTAAAAATATTTCTAACTTGAGCGGAACTTGTTATAAAGCTAGCCATTTCCATGCATCCTTGTCTTTTAAACTCCATACTTATTAGGCAGTACTAGGCCATCAAATAACTATTTCCTTCTCTTATTACAGGTGCTCAACGTCGCAAAACTGGATTCCAGATAGCCGCCCGCCATGGACTCGGAGAGGTGAGTTCCTTATATACCGCCGCGCCGTCACATTTCGCCATAAATAAATACAGAATATTCCCATGGGTGTAACCAACTTCTGAATAGAGGGGGGTCGAATCCTATTTTTTAACCAGGGAGGGCACAAATAAGTTATTTTTTTGGCCAGTTGAGCAAACTCCTCAAACTTCTCTGTTTACCCATTAAACGACTACCTATAATGCGGGGTGAGACGCATTTACGTCAATAGTGTTTAAAATCTTGTTAGCAAAATAATCTAACATTTTCACAAAAAAAATAACCGACTTCAAATGAAGTACATTGTACTTTTGACATGGATGCCATTGTCAGATCTCGCTCAAATTTATGTGGGTCCACACGACAAGTACCAGCTTTCGATTAAAAAAAGAATCATCCAAATCGGTTCACCCAGTCCAAAGTTCTGAGGTAACAAACATAAAAAAATACAGTCAAATTGAGACCCTCCTCCTTTTTTTGAAGTCGGTTAATAATGTTGTATCATACAGTTATCGAACTTATGGTCTTATGTATGTAGATGTTTTAGAATTTCCATTCGAATTGTATAGGATCCGTCAGAAAATTTTAACAAAAAAAAACTGACTTCAAATGAAGTACATCCTTTCTAATAACAATAAAAAAATTTGCCGAGCACACAGTTAATGCAAATTTAAGACTTATATGGTTTTCTCATGGATTCCATTGTCAGATCTCGCTCAAATTTAAATGAGATCACATGACAAGCACTATCTTTCGATTAAAAAAAGAATTATCAAAATCGGTTCGCCCAATTCAAAGTTCTGAGGTAACAAAGAAAAAAATACAGTCGAATTGGTAAACTCCTCCTTTTTTGAAGTCGGTTAAAAAAACAATAGAATTAATAAAATCAATGTAATATGAATAATGTGTACCGAATAAAAAACACATTCTAATGCATAGATGACATGGATGCTGAATAAAAAAATTCTGCTCACCTTCAATTCACAGGTTTGACTTTTTACGAACGAATATTTAAATGGGCGGTCTCGGATTAACAATGAAATAAACCCGCCACCCTACATTATTCAGGGCGTACGAGAGAGTATTGTTGCCAATGATATTATATATTAAAAAGAGGCAGATATGTTATAAGCCCGCGCATTGTGTGACTCAAAAAGTTATTCAGGTGAAGAAAGAGATAGCGATGTAGTTTTGACGCGAGAGCGATAAAGACGTGCTTTGCGGACATCGGAACAGATTTTTCGGTTGATTTGTAAGGGCATAACGTATCTAAGTATATTTATTTAAACATCATTGATTGTTGCTGAGAAACTAGGTCTGGGATTAAAAAACCGAGCAAATGCGTGTCAGGCCACGCGCAATGTAGGATTCCGAAGTAGTAATTTTATCGACTATTCCTCTTTAACTACTTATGCTAACATAGCCGTGATAGTTAGCCTTATAAATACATATAACCTATTTTCAAAGACTTAACTTGAATTCGGATATTTGTTAGGTAAAAGATCTTTCTAGTAACGTAGTGGCCTTAGTTGTTACAAATGTTTATGGGGACGTTGAGCAGGCGGCCCATCTGCCTACTGCGTCGTTAAATGGATTGAGCATAATTTGTGGTTTTATTGTCGTCGAGTAAACCTTGACGCAGCTTGGGTCGTCAGCTGCTCTGAATGGCTTGCCGACCAAAATTCATTTATAGTCGAATCCATAATTGAATGGACCACTTTGACAACTCAAATGCACAAATGTTGCCAGAACATAGGCATTGCTGTTCTTATCGACATTATGAAAATGTTAATGCTTATAATAATGAATCAAATTAACTCATGTTAATGCTGCTTATGCATTTTTGCATAATCTTAATGGAGGTTATACACGATCAAGTATACTTGTCAAGTTCGCAGCGGACTAGACGCTGCATCCAGTAAACTTGACGGTGTATGGCCACGGTATAGCTATCTGGGCATATAGCTATCTCATGTACCTATACTGGATGCCGCGTCAAATCAAACTGCAAACTTGACAAGTACACTTGATCGTGTGACCTCCATAATGCTTTGACATTTTCTGCCAATGCTGAATCGTATATTTGGATGACCTAGTATGCAAGTATCGGATTGGTGTTATCGACTTATCTCAATCGGTTCGTTCTAATCTTAGAATATTACTCGTATGTTTTCACAAGGTATAACCATAGCCAAGTATGTGTGTGACCATAATCCTTCTTATAAAATGTGAAAGTTTGTATCGATCTTTGTTACATTTTTACATAAAAACTACTGAACGAAATTTCATGAAATTTTGCACAGATATAGACCATGATTTGGAATAAGACATAGGGTTCTTATTATCCCGGAAAATGCGAGCAAAGCCGCCACCAGAGCTATAGTAATATAATATAAATAATAAGTTCCTCTCAATGTTCCAAATGTATGTGATTTCTGTCAATCTGTGCTTAGCCAGCATGGTGCGTCTGAACTCTGAACCCATTAGCTGGACATTTCTTTCTTACTTTTCTCTTTCTTGGCTGGCAAAATATCCTTTAGTGTCGTGTTGTTGTGTTACTTAGGTGTTGTGTGTTACTTATTGTATTAAAGTATCAAAAAATAATATACCCAGTGTAATATTTCTTAAAATATTCTAGAAACACAAGCTATATCCGTTTTGCGCCAATTTAGATTCCCCCGTCTGCTAACACTCCCGAGAATTTTGCAATAACGAAGCAACATGAATTCTGCATAAATTCAACTTAGGTACATCTCGTACCTGGCTGCTAAAATATTAAGAATTTTATAGTGGCGAAGAAATATAAAGGGTTTCTATCTGGAACGGTTTCTGGTAGACCTAGGAGTTAAATTAAAATCGGATTGGCTTTAAACATGTATTTCGTGAAGGGGTGATATAGGATATGTACTTTAATCTGTTTTATGTAAAGCCCTGGTATATTGGCTTTACATAAATATGACTTCATTGCCGCAGTATTGTATTACTGATAATGACATCTTGTCTATTAATGTACTGAGGCGTGACGCCACAGGCGACGCCATGACACTTCGAAGTGCTAATTTTAACTGTGTTTTAAACTTATACATTGAAGTGTATTTATTTTATACTAAATCTTATTTTTGCGGAGATATGATATAAGTTGTAATTATAATATATTTCCCAACAGTATAGAACTGTATTTTAAAAATCTGTTATCATACCTATTCTACTCGTATTCATATCTTAATAGAGAATCTGTTTCCGATTTCAAATAACTTTAACCTCTGATACCATCAAAGCCTCTAAATAAATCACTCAATGTTGCTGTTAGAAAATATCCATTAACGTAACATTATAATAGGTAGTTAATGATTCATAATAAGAAAATAAGGGATCGTTGTCAAGCATTAACTTGTTTCGTATAAAAAAAAACCATTCTCCACATGATGTTTTCACGAAAACACGGGATAATTTCCGCTCTTATTTCACTTTATTCGTCAACCGTCGGATTTCCACTGCAACGACGAAACGTGAATCTAAACCGAATTCGTGTGTAAATTTTCCTTTTACAATTTCCTGAAATATTCCAGGTACTAGCTAGTGAAATCCTTTTGACACAGAGGGAAAATCGACGTTGGAATACATTTTGCTCGTGGCAGGTACCTAATACGAGTACTATACTTTATATGAAATCGAGCAAAAAGACTACTGTAATTGGATTTTAGCTGCATTAAACTTCTTTTAATCGCTATTGTGATATCAGCCAATTGGATTGCCATACTTTTCACACCTTTGAGAACATTACAGAGAACTCTAAGTGTTCAGGTTTCCCCGCGATGTTTTCCTTTACCAAATCAAGTTAATTACTTTACCATAATAACTTTTCAGGCAACCTCATTCGGAAGACAAATGTTCAAAACCAACCAGTTAAGAGCTAGTTCTTTCTTTCTTTCATTTTTCTTTCTTGGTCGGCAACGCATCTGTGATACCTTTGGTGTCTCTCTCCATGGGCGACGATAGCCACTCGTCTGCTAGAAAAAAAGAAAAAGGTTAGGATAGCAATTAAAACATAGTTAATTTGCTTAAGATGCAAATGTGCCACTATAAAGGGATAAATCATATCGTATTCATCATACATATAAAAAACTATAACTAACCGATGTTTGTTCCAGCTAATCTCAGTAACGAACGATGGAGCCAATTACTTAAAGGTAGATACCAATATCACCAACAGGTTCTAGTCCGTCTACGTCATACGTCCGTAGTCTACGAGTATTGGTCGTAGCGCACATAATATCAACTCGGAAAGGGATCGTCACCGGATCGCCTCGCCGTCAACCTAACGTAAGGGCGTTACCAACCGACCAACAGCTCCAAATCGACTCGGCTACGGCTAGGTGACGCCGCGCTTACGGCTCGAATGACAGATATGTGTGCTACGACCATATACCGTAAACGTGGTTTGTAGACAATTTTGCAGTAGTAGAACTCGTCAAACAGATGTGAGTTGTGCAAACATGTCTACGGAATGGAAATGAAAATTTAGCTCTGTAGCAAGATTCTGTTACAGAATTTCTGTAGCAGATTTTTCTGTTCGTTCAAAATTAAATATGAAATAGTACGGGCTGTTTTTTTCAGGTAAATTCTTATATTTGTAAAGGGGCCGTCCATTAATCACGTGAGGCTTGAAAGGGGGGGGAGGGGTTTGACAAAAATCACGAAAATAACACGAAGGGGGAGGGGGGGTGTAGTAAGATATCACGTGTATTTATTTTTCCGTCAAACGCGCGATTTTTAAATAGAAAAGCAGCGTGTAGTGTGACTTTGACTTGCCGTTGCCAGGCAACGAACGAAGGCCTCACGCGCCGCCACCGACTGCCCGGCTCGGCATGTTTTGGATTAAAACAATGTCGAAAGTAGGTGATCTGTATAAAGACTTTTTTGCAGAGTAAAAGAAAGGAAAAATACACGTGATGTTGGGGGAGGGGGGGGGGGGGGGTAGCCTTAAACCTCACTACATATCGACGGGTGCTACGCATAAGGTCGTATGCAGAATATGGCAACTTTACAGTATGGGCATTTAAAGTTTACTTTTGTCATTACTCAAAAATGAGAAGGAAATTTGAATTTAAATCAAGCTTATAATTAGTAGTGCCTTAAGTCATCTTTAAACAAATATCATTGATAGAAAATGAATTGTAATTTAATGAAAAATACTGAAATTACATACTTATGACTTTATGCGTAGGGATGCAAGAGTTATGTTATTGAGTTACGACAAAGTTACGACGTTGTGCGACAGTAAAATTTCCTTACCTTCAAGTTACGCCGGGTTACTTCGCGGTTTAATGGTTTACAAATACGATTAAAAAACGATATTAAAAAAACTAACTTATTTATATGATAACAAGAAAGTTCTGCAGTAAACAAAGCGAGAGTATAACAAATAAACTAGACAGGAACATTATAAACATGTCGCGAGAATTAATTAATCTACAAATTATTAGATGAATCGATATCCGTATTTTCTTCGTTCATCGTATTGCGTGTGTTTTCATAATACTTATTATATTCTTTCGGTATTATGCGTGCACGGCACAGACTTTGTAAATCCTCATATTTGCAGTTGTTATAGGCAAATAATCTAAATAACAGCGATCTCAATTATTAAGACTTTCTTGGTTATTAATTCTTCGTGATGAATAGGTTTTTCTGGTAATTAATAAAGTCATATAATGTATAAGTTATATATAAGTCTTCGTTTTCAAAGCTGTAGCGATATATGCGGATCATTGGAAGTTATTCCCACTTATTCTTCTTTAGTCCAAGTTATTTTGTGTTTGTTAGAGTTTTTGATACAGTTTTTTCCATACAATAACTTTTTGAAATTATAAAAATCTGTAATACTCATCTCAATCACATTATAATAAGGCGTGTTAACTTTGGCCCTTCTTACTAATGCATACCATTGTTCTGGCATATATATGAGTTTATTTTTTTAATTTCGCTCTATTAAAGCATGAACAGAATCTGCTTCATTTTGAGTATGTCCTCGCTCTAAGAACAAATGAGTTATTGTTACACCATATTTTTAGGAGCATAAGTATAAAATGAAAACACAATACAATTTTGGTTTTTCCCAGCACAATTACCTGACAAAAAAATGAATTCCTTAACGCCGTCTTATAAGAGCTACTAAAGTATAACTTTAGTCTCAATAAGTTTAAGCAGACAACTTAATCTCTGGCCACATGCAACAATATGCTTCTTTACTGGCTAGATCAAAAACTGTAACATTTGGGACCGATAATTTTATTTTATAATAAAATAAACCAACATTTCCAAGAGAACAATTCTGAATTTATTGAAAATCGAAGCATGCTGTAATTGTTTTTAAAGTTTTATCTTTTTCCTTTAAATTTCTTGCTAATTCTTTTGATATCATATGTTTTTTTTGTTTATTAATTTCTTCTTCTGCCATATTATTTTTTATTTACGTGTAAACATAATATTCGTTACAAATATTCTGCTTGGGTTTGTAAAATAAAAAATATTTAATCTTTGATTTATAATACCCCAATATTGTCATGCTGATTTAGCTTTTTTTGTTATATTTTCACTACTACACCACTCATTATATAGAGAAAACATATTTGCAAACCTGAGTCGGCTATTTAAGTAAAGTTTTGTAGACTTTTTGCGCACATAGTGTGATTCAACTGGTAGAAATATTTTTACATGCTTTATTACTCCTGGTTTAATCTTTTCATCTATGATAACACCTCTCGAACCGCCACGATGGTCTGGGGAAATAGATTCCCTACCTGAAAACCACTTCGACATGGCCGTATTAACTGTTCGCTCTCCTATAGAGAGAGTATTGAGGAACATCGTTTTACATACCAAAACAATATTAGGTTTATCTGAATTAGGCTCTGTTCTTGCTAAGGAATATTTCCAAGTTTTCTTACGTCTAGATTCAGCCTTTGTACTATTGTTGGATTAAGTCTTGATATGAGCTAGTTTCATATAAATTATTTAGTGCTAGTCGTACTTCTTGGGAAATTTTCTGACATCATTACAATTACCGCTCCCAGTCAGGGATTTCTCGACCATTGACTCGTACAAATTCCAGTTATGCTCGGTTTTCAGCTAAACAGGTGATTCTAAAAAAGATATAATATCATTTAATTAACCACCACAACTTATTAATAGCACAGAATATTAAATTTATTTATGATTTTAGCAAATAAAAAATTGCATAACGTCTTATTTAATATTGAGTTCCAAGCATAACGTTGTATGTTCTACATACGACTATAAGAACACAGATATTTTTATTTAATAACGACGCATGTAGTCGTAAGTAGTAGTTACGACCCTTACCTTCAATGAAAAAACAACGCATAACGTCGTAACTATAACATTACGACGTTATGCGTGGAACTAGATTAAAATTATAAATATCGAAAAAAACACTAAATCTAATCTTATATGCTTGTATTGCGATATTATTTCTAACTATTTAATAAAAAACAATCAATTATTAACCAAAACTTACCAGTTTGACTGGATTCATTAAAAGGTATTTTTTTCATTTTTGTTAAGTGCTAAATTTAAAATTCTTGATGATCGTAAGTGGTTCATTTCGATTATAATAATGTAATACAATCAACATATCACAACTCACTTGATATCATAGCGTAAAACACTTCAGAATTCATATTATTTACAAAATAAATGTCATACTTTATTGCCTGCTCCGTCAGTGACATACGACGGCCGTAACTGCCCTTGATTGGTCTCGCACGAACCAATAGCACCACGCATATCGTCGTACCGTGAAATGCAACTATATGCGTGGTAACTGTCAAAATATACGACCTTAAGCGTTTCTAAAACTCGTTAATTATAAGTAATATTAAAATTCTGATTTCAGGAATTTATAAAACTCATATTCGTAATTACGATAATGTAAAATATGGATTTTCAATAAAAATGGCGTTAAGACCTTATGCGTCGCACCCGTCGATATCACCAAGGGGGAGAGGGGGGTTAAAAAATGCTAAAAAAAGATCACGTGATTAATGGACGGCCCCAAAGTATTATTAACTTACGTTTTTTATCTATATGTTTTGCAATATGAAATCATCAAAATCGGTTTCACCAAGTCGAAAGTTCTGAGGTAACAAAAATAAAAAATACAATCGAATTGAGAACTTCCTCCTTTTTTGAAGTCTGTTAATAAAACGTAAAATAATGTATAAAACTCAGAAATAGAATTGAATAAAGTTAAAAGTAGTAGTAGTAGTTTTTGTTTTAAAATTGTATGGTGTGCATAAATCATTAAATAAATAAATAAATAAAGTAGTAGTGAGTAAATTGGAACAAATTGGTAAATTGTAGTTGGGATGCGTTCAAAACATGACGATGTTTTTTTTCCCCTTGACTTAGAATAAGTATAAATAAATATATTTTTTCCAGCCTTTCTTATAACATTGTGATAAGCGTAATTTAGGTACAATTAATATAACTAGGTAATTCAATTAGCTGAATTTTAAGATACAATTCATTTCTATACATAATCAAGTGAAAAATGACCATTCTTCTTTTATTTCATAATATTTCTGCGTGACCAACTGACCATGTTAAATTCATTTTATGCACAGATTTTATACCAAGATATAAATGTAAAAGTTAGGATTTAGTGTCATACTTCCAAAGAACATTTTCATACGCTTCTGGGTATTTCCGGTTCGAAGCCCTCAGGTCTCATAACTGTTCCAAGCAGGGAAATGATTTCACAAGAAGCGAAATGTTTCGGAAATGTTGCCATTACAGCAAATCCCCAGCTGCTCGTATATCTCATGTTATTTTTTGTATGATCATTTCCCTGCAGTTCTGCATGTATAAAAAATGTATTATATAAACCTAAATGAAACATGCAGATATATTATAATATATTTTTATTAACATTTATTGACCTAGTAACTTTATATTTGGCATCAAGGTAGACTGTTAGGCGTATGTAAAGAGAAAATATAAAACATAAAAAATTATTGATAATTAGTGAAACTAGTAAACTAACCAAGTCAAATGTAAAGCTTGAATTACATGTTCTTGTTACTATTTTAGGCTTATCTACAAAGAACTTGGCACCCATTTAGATCTCAATTTTTTTTGAACATAGCTCTCATTTCACATTTATGTTCTTGATGAGATTGTTAATTTCTACCATTATTGACATTATTATTTCTCCATGGGGTTCGCCTGGATGGCTACCACCGTTGAGCATGAGTTAGCCACCAAACGACTCGTCGGGTTCCGGCTGGGGTCTTGAGAGCCAGTTCTTTCTTTCTTTTTCTTCACCCTTCTTGGCAACGCATCAGTGATGCCTTTGGTGTTGCTGATGTCCATGGGCGACGATAGCCACTTACCATCAGGTGGATCATCAGCTCGTTTGCCGGCTATTTCCATTAAAAAAACCCTAATGCAGAATTAATTTAACTTAAAAATGTGTAAATAAATCGTAAATAAAATTATGGAGAATATTTATAAACATAAAAAAGGAAAAAAAGTAGTTTATTGCTGCTTCTTCTCCCGGGCTTTCAAAAAGTGTTTGAAAACCAAACCAATTTTGAATAAAAACATTTGATTTGATTTGATTTGATTTGATTAATGGTTTTCATCCGTAAAGCGATCGCAGGTTAACTATTTCATAACACTGACGGTACTGACACCGAGCGTAGTAAATAGCCGTCACGTTCTCGTTAATGCTGGGGCCACACTAACGGGAAATGCCATTAATTATCGCGATGATGGACGTTTAACGTAGGTGTAGCCACGACTTATCGCGATAATTTGACAACGGCATTCACACTGCCATTCGACAGTAGGCGATAGCTCAAATGGCGGTACATCAAAGAGATTATCGCGAGAATGAATGCGTTGAAGCGGCCACACTACGTATGTCAGTGTGAATCATGAGCGCGTTGGGATCGCACGTGTTTGTCTTCGTTAATTACTTACTATGGCTATGGAGTGGATTAACGAAAAAGTAATTGCATTTCTCGAGATCCTGCAAACAGAGCCATGTTTGTGGGATCCGAGACTTAAAAGTTATAAAAATCTTTTTCTTCGTTCGGTAATGATAAAATATATTCATATAATAATAATTTACACTCATCAAATACAGATTCGCACCGTCAACGTCCATCTTGGTTGAAATTTATTAATTTTATGAATTTTATGAAATTTATTTATGGAACATTATCGCCAATTTTATCGCCAAGAATGGGCATTCACGTTGACCGTTCAAGTGTAGCCACTCACTTTATCGCGGTAATAATTAACGCAATATTTATCGCGATGATAGGCATTAACGTTTCCTGTAGTGTGGCCCCAACATAATGAAACGTAACAATAATTAATTGTTATCCGCGATATTATTTTGTTACGAGCCGGTCTATAAATCTTGTCTTTTGTTTATTGCGTTTACTGACTAGATAGGCTGATTCCCGTCGACTGGTTGGGAAAACAAACTGGATATTTTGTAATCTGTGGCGAGTATTAATCGAGTTATGAAAATTGCAGTTCCAAATAATAATTGAAATTTTATACTTTTTGATGCTGTCTTCAAGTCTTGCGTGCCTTGCTACGCCCACAAAAAATTGTGGATATTATTGTTATTTTTAATAAATAAGACAAAAACAATGTAGGACTATGCTACTAAGTAATCATAGTCATATTAGGTCTTTACCTGTGAAATTGGAGGTTTATATAAAAATTTCGCCCATATCTTCCATATTTATTTATCGCCCATATTTTCCATATCGCCCAATTCATACTAGAGCCACAATGGAGCAACAATGGAGCAACAATGGAGCAACATAGGGCAATATAGAAATTGCCTGATGTGCCCGTGACGTCAAAATTGCCTAGTATTGCCGGCAATTCAGCAATTTCAATTGCTCGTGTAACTGCACCTTCAGGCCGACGTATTGTTTGCGCAGCGGTATTTCCCCGTAGGAACTCATATTCGAAAATTGTACGAATTTTCATTCATCCATGGCGCCAAAAACTACCACAATTTCACAAAAACATAACACTATCTAAACACAGATGACTGAATTTGAAATTAAAATAACACGGCTTTCCAATAAAATTTATTTGAATTTCGAATTGCGCGCCAATCCACAGATAATTAAATTTAAAAATGCTAGATAAAATTTACAATTTCATAGGTTTAATTTCAAAGACCTATTATTATAAATGTGAAAGTTTGAATGCATGTTTGTCTCTTGCTCATGCTCTTTCACGCATATTACTGTACGGATTTTCATGAAATTTAGCGCACAGATAGACCATAATCTGAAATAAGATATAAACTTATAATCCCGGAAAAAGCGGGTAAAGTCTCAGGCAGAGGGCTAGTTGTATAGAAAGCTAAACTGTTAGAATATCGTGCTATTCAAAATAACAGAATTATTTTTTAATGGACATGCGGCGTCCACAGTTCTAATATTTTCGTTAGTCCCAAATCCTAAAAGAACAGCTGCTGTGCTGTAGCCTTGAACTGTCAGCTCTCACATTGAGGCCAAGTTCTGACCCTGCAGTTATTATACTCGTGGAATTATAAAAGCTGGCAATCATCTGCATAATAGCTTCTTACGGCTTAGTAGGTCAGTATGAAAATGAGGGCATCTATAGTGCGTCGGTTAAATGTGAATACATGTTTAATTTAAATTAAATTAAAAAATATAGGGCAACACTGTATCTGTAAAAGGGCAAGGTGGGACAAGATGTGATAGACAAAACAAATAAAAATATTACTACCTACTTATTGCAAATGTCACGTTTTGCCCTTGTTCTATTTCAGATAAGCACTCTTAACAAATTGCCATATTAAACTTCATTCAGTTTAATAAAAAATGATATGTCTTCAAATTTATCCGACAAATTGTAAATTATTTGTAAATTGTAGATTCAAAGTATATTAGCCACGAAAATTAAATATTGCTAGGGTCGTTATACAAGTGACTGTCTAGTGGTTGGTTTCGATCGACGTTGACGTTCTCGAAAAGGAGGCACTGGGTTGAATCCTCCATGTCAAATATTCGAATATCTGCGTTTGTTCCCACTAATTTCAGAAATTCGTAAACCAATTTGAGTGCGGTTTTTCCTAATGTGCTGTTGTAAGATTGTGCGTTTGTTTCAACTGCTCTTCATCTAAAAAGGATATGTCAATTTAAAATTTTAAACAATGCAGTCTAAACATTTTTCATTGTGTTTACTAAAGTAGATTTTCCGAAGCGAACCGTGGACGGCTATTACTTTATTTATACACGTATGACGTAACGTTCACGGTTTTATTTAGCTTTCTCTGTTTGGGTCAAATACTTACTTATACTAGAATTACTTATTAAAGTGAAACTTTTATTACATCGTCTCAAACTTTTTGGTCTGTGTGTCGCATGTCGCGTGACGGTTGGCCGCGAAGTGGGGGTAAAGTGAAAGGCGCTCGACAGAGCAGCCGAGGCCAATATGGCGGCGCCACGCCGATGGTTCGCAGCTGACCGTGTATTGTGTATATAATCTATACAAATAGACTATACTATAGACTATTACTCATTTGTGTCAGTGCTCCACGCTATTTGTTTGTTTTTATCAGTGTTTAATATAAATGTTGCTATTTCTTGCTTTTGATAAACAACGACACAGCTAGTCAGTCCGAAAAACTGATCAACGAGGATAATGCCATTTTAATACCCTAAATCGAATATTTATCTAAAAATTTTTAGTTAATTGTCTACAATACGAAAAAAAGTTTCACTTATACCTACCGTGGTTTCATAAAACCACACAATCATTTTTTTTCATCCTACGACGTTGAAATTATTCATATTGCATTAGTTCCTATGACAATACGTATACATTTTTATGTTAAACATGACCTGATAATACTTTTAGGTTGGTTTCCAGACGAGAGACCTCCTTAATGGTTAACAGCAGGGTCAAAATTGTTTTTCTTTAGTTCTTGCAGTGGCACTATAAAACCGTTTAATTCGTATTTCATTTAAAATGTTTTAGTTTAAAAAAAGGATATGTCTATAATGTCTATTTAAATCCAGTCTGAACGTTTTTCATTGTGTATACTAAACTAGGTTTTCCGTAGCGAAGCGTGGGCGGTTATTACTTAATTTACATAACCTTCTTAATTCATTGTTTTAGTCACACAATGCACAACACTTACGCTGCCAATTAACTTTAAAAATAATTGTAACAACTTTATCAGTATTGATGAATGAACTGACGCCCAACGAACCGGAGTAACCGGAATTTAGTTACATAAATGTTATATTGTTACATCCGCGTTGAGACTGCGTTCGTTATATACAAACTGATGAAAGTAAATGATGACTGATAAAATCGGTTGTTGTACTGATAAATGACCGCTGCATCTAAAAATTATACGTTGAAACCATGAGTCAAGGAATTCAATTAATGGAATCTATAAAAACACAAAAAATGTTTGAACGGATGTCCTTTATAGACTCTGAACCATCATCTCTTCCAACCGATATGCCTCAAAATGGTTTCATTTAAAAGACAATAATCCGATGTGGAATGGATGGGAATTGGGATTGCTATGTAATTTAGTTGCAACGCTATCACTTTCTTGTTTCCTTCGCTAGCCGCTGGTTATTAATTTCTACGAGATCAGAAATAATTAATAATGTTGTCGTTGACTGTTACAACTCTTCATACCGTCTTTCTAAAGTGCAACGTTCTTTTATGGGACTAGGTATAAAATTTTATAATAAAGTCCCAAAACAAATACGTGACTTACCAGTGGAATCTTTTAAGAAACGTGTACCTAAAGGCTCAGCTCTTAGGCAAGGGCTACTATAGCATAAATGAATATTTAAATGACAAGGATGCTTGGAATAGGTAACCAGTTCTGCACAGGTTAGAGAATACCTATTTTTGTATGTAGGTAATAGATATAAGTTTTATTTTTAAAAGATGTGCTGAGGAGTTTCTTTACGGCTTTTCTTCTCCTCCATGACAAAGCACCTTTCCGAAAAGCTGGTAGATTAAAAAAAATGACGTGCATAAGAGTATCAGTGATACCTACAGAATAAAAAGATTATTTCATTTCATTTCAACTCAAGATTAATTATCTTTTACCCCTTGGCTACAAGTAATTGGCTTAATTAGTCCACTGTTGCATGTATTTTTGACATCTGAGAAGGTTAATGGCTCCTGAAATCCAAACGCCCCCGCAAGCCCTTTCGGGAGGATTATCGATTATAATCAAACGATAGCTATTAGGGACGCTATACTAAAGTCCTTTTTAAACACGAATGACAATCATGATATTTATTGCTATGGGAGTAAACCAAATCTTGGCAGCCCGATATTGAAAATGAATAGTGTTTCGAGTGTAGTAATTATATGCCAGCCACTTCATAATTCATAATAGGGATGTTGACTAATTTTAGCATTCAATTTTATTTTATAGACAGAACCTTTATGTTGACGAAATAAATATTATAAAAATAATAATGTTCAATTTAAAATCAAAAATTGATAAACAAAAATCAATATCAAACCCAACAAAAACTAATGATATTTAATTGATTGTGATTAATTTCGATTAAAGAATAGTATTTTAGGTGTTTAAATGTTACTTACTATTAATACTTGAAACATAAATTATATTAATTTACATTTAGCGTCAACATCCCTATTTCTTTGCTGTATTGTATCTCAATATTACTGGTCAAGTATAGATTGACAGACTTCATATCCCTGTACACATAATTATTATGGAGATCTGTTAGTTTGAGAGATTTCCTCGTGACGTTTTCATTCATCGATGTAGGTAAATGGTTTTGAATTTGAAGTATCACAGTTGCGTGCTGGATTCGAACTAGAGCAGTGTTTCCCAACCTTTTTAGGCTATGCCCCACCTTAACATTTCTAAAATTTTTATGCCCCCCCCATACATAATTTTGTCACCGATATCTAACATTGCATTTCAGTAACGCAAAACGAAAGGGTTAAATTCGTGTCGAGTCAATTTTTGTATTGCCTCCCTTAACTATCAAATTGCCCCCCTGTGGGGCGTGGGCCCCACGTTGGGAAACACTGAACTAGAGTTTCACGTGCAGGAGATTTTAAACGATATGACTATCATTGCTGATACTTGTATGTAATTATTGTGACAACATCGGATGAGTATAATGGCGAATATCTCAATTTATAATTACTGTCCGTGAAATTTATAAATAAACTAGGAAATCGCCCTCGCTTCGCTTCAGGAAAAATAGTAAAAAAAAAATATAATATAGCCTATGTTACCCGGGGATAGTGTAGCTTCCCAACAGTGAAAGAATATTTGAAATCGGTTCTGTAGTTTCGGAGCCTATTCAATGCAAACAATCAAATCTTTCCTCTTTATAATATTAGTATAGATAAACACACGTACTCACACCCCCCAGTAGGTTTTTACCTGTGTCGCGGGTGGCATGGACGACACATAATTATAACACATCACGATGACACCCATGACCGAAATACAAATATTTATCTGTCATATAAATATCTGCCCCGGCTGGGAATTGATCCCGGGGCCCCTCGCTTCACAGGCAGGGTCGCTACCAACTAGGCTACAGGGGCGTCATTTAAACGTTTTTTTTATTAGTTAATAATTCAGAAACCAGCCTGCCCTAAAGGCCAACCATACCTGACTTAATATCGGACGAATACAACACGTGTAACACTAATTATGGTCTGTCCCTTTTGCTTCATTAGATAAATGCTAGTCCTTTTCACTCATATTAGAGAAAGTCTGGGCTAGCTTGCTCCGAGGGTTTAACTTGACGAAGTTTCTAGTAGTTCAGTAACACTTGTACCTACTAGGAAAGTTACTTATATGCATAGTTCTTTCAATCTTTCTTTGCACCTCTCTTAAATATTTTAATATACTTTTCTGAAGAGATATTAATTTATTATTATTAAACCATGCTTATAGTTGCTATTAAATTGGGAGAATATCATTATGTTTATAATGTTTTTCTTATGATACAGTTTATATGCAATTGCTTACACATGCAGAGAATTATCAGTATGTATATTTATTAAAACAGTATTCTATTCCAAATCAGTTAGTGGTTGATTCGAGCAAATCTCATGTGTTCTAGCAGTCGAGGCGTTTTCGTTCTCAATACAAATCTTTCACAAATTGTGTAGAATCACACTAAGTACCTATCACCCAGTTGCACAAAGCTCTTCATTAATGCGTCATTACTTAAAGGCATCATTAGTGCTAATGAAATCTTTATTTTAATGTCGTTGCATATAACTTTTACCACCAACATTAGGCCTCACTAAACTTCCATTAACTAAAGACGACATTAGATAACTAATGAACATCGAATGAATGAAATGATTGCAAATAGCCAATCATTGTGCGTAAAAAATACGTCAATTGTGATTTGACATTTGTGAATCGAAGTGTTTGTTTATATTATGTTGGATGTAACGGACGGTACCGTAAAACGGGGTGAATAGAATTGCTGGGGTGAATAGATACAAAACTAAAAATGACAATCTACAGACTATAGCCAAAAATTTTGAAAGAAAAATGTTCCGAAATTTATATTTTTTGAAATCTGCAGTATGTTTTTCTTAAAATAGTTACCCTGGATTATAATAAATATATAATAAAAAGGTAAGTGCGTTTGTGATGTTAATTTCGAAATATTTTTAAAATTGTAAACCAAGTCATTTTTTCCTAGCTTAATTTTGCCAGTTCACGAGTAACTTTTTGTACTATTCTACAAACTTTTGATTTGTGGTTGTTAACTAAATCACCAAGCACTTGCTGGAACGTCCCTGTAGCGAAGAATCTCAAAGAAATCAAGAGTTGTATAAGGCCATCGATGGCTTTATTTGTTTGAGTCACAGGTTCTAAATTAAGGATACGTAGGATTTGAAGTACCGCATCCTTAGAAAGTCTGTACCTTACACGAAAGTCTTCTCCATCATGTTTTATAAATAAATTTTCCCTGTCTGGAATTTCGCGGCGGGAAGCTTCTTCGGGATCAGACAACGATGAAAGACTGGATAAAGATATTTTTAACACAATATTGCAGGTAAAATTTTATGAAATTACTGAAATACTTGATTTAATGGACGCTTTTTGACCAATTAAATATTTGTTTCCTTATCTGTCAAACTAAAGGCTCATTAGGTCTTCATTAGCGCTAATGACGTTTCGTGCAACGCAAAATCTGTGTAAACAGATAGTTCGACGTTTCATTACTTAAATTTAATGGATCTTTAAAATCTGTTCAAATTTTGCTTTGTGCAACCATTTAATGAAAGATTAGTGTTTAATGTCGTCTTTAAAAATTAAAGATCGTTTGTGCAACTGGGTGTATATCAAGTGGAAATTTAAACCTAAAACACTAATTAATGCCATATTCAAAACTTACATCACAGTAAACGACAACAGTCGTCTTAGCTTAAAATCTTATCTAATCTTATCGGTATTAAAAGCATAATTATTTGCTTTTAATACCGATTCGAAAAAGTACGTTATTAAGAGGACAAGAAGCGGCCTAATAACATTTTTCCATTACTTTTCTTTGTACGTTGTCGCACAGAAATTGAATGACGATATAAATTGAATAAATACCTCTAGCAACAATAAATAAATAAAGAGACCTTCAAATATTACATTTCAATAATATTGTTCAATAAACTCAATACCGTCCTGTCGTACTTGAGTGTAAACAGTATCATAACAACCAATTTGCTGAAATTGCGGTTGAATCATAAATTCTGACTGCATTGAATGCCACAGGTCGAGTCCGATACTTGTTTATTTATAAATGTGAATTTTCCAGTTGAAAATGATTTGCACGTGTTTTCTGTTATACCTATGTATTATGCACAGACATAGATAGTGTATTATGTACTATTAAGTCTTTTGTGGTTGTATAATGATATTTAAAAACTATAGATACGTCATGCCCTTACAAATCAAACAAAAGATCTGTTCCGAAAACGTTTATCTTTTGTTTCACTACACCAATCACACTACACGAAGGCATTTTAACGTTGTATGTCAAATCTCAAGCACTTCTGTCAACAACAAAACTGCCTATCGTCTTGTATTGACAGAGCGACGATGAGCAGACGAGGTCAATTGACTGCTCTTACGATCTTCATCTTCGGCGCGCTAGTGACATATCTACCTCTTTTTTACTTATTATATAATATATATTCTCATAAGCTTGTATCTTACAAAAGGAAGCCGTACTTGGCCAAGTTCCATTATTTATTGAAATACATGTAATGTCTTATGTCATGGATGGAATATACGTAAGACGACCAACCTGATGGGTCACTATCTTCAATAGATAAACTCATCACCGAGGTGTTGTTAAAAAAAGAGTACACACATAATCTGGTTTTTCGACAATGTAGCAGAAACAAGTATACAATTTAAAGCATTTCACCGTCCATTTTAAAGAGACGGTGGTAGTTAGCGAAGCGGATGATACCCTTTATGTAACCCTATATGCATGAGTACCGTCGCGGCGTCAGTTTTAAATTGGAACTAATAGCTCACCGACTGGTTGTTATGATTATTTTATCGTTTTTTTACCTGTCTTGTCTTGTACATTGTAATTATTACAATGTAAATCGTTTACTTGTATCAAAATAGTTCTCCATGTTCCTTTTTAGGGTTCTGAAGTAAAATCGGAACCCTTATAGTTTCGTCATGTCCGTCCGTATGTCCGAAGCAAAGCGCCGAGACCCTTAGAGAAAGCTGTAATAACACTCCAGATTCGTAGAAATAAAATATTGAAAAAAAAAATGTGCAATTCACACGTGGTAGAAGTGAAACTATCCAAAATTTTGGTTTCAAGATAATGATATGAAAAAGCAATGAATCGAAATAAATCGAACCTTGTTCCTCGCGCCATCTATGAATACAACTTAGCACTTTTTAAAAGATAACCACGAACATAAGAAAAAGAAAACAGTGGTAACTAACGCCATCTCTTAACATAATATGAAGAGTAAAATGAGCAGCTAGCGCCATCTATCTAGCAATAAAACGAATCTTCTATCTTATTCCTCGCGCCATCTATGAATACAACATAGCATTTTTACTGTCGCGATGTCGTTTTTATTTATTTTAACTGACGAATATTTCTGTCTCATTCTTTCCTGGCTTCATCCTACACATTTTTGTATTTGTGCCTCTTACCTGTCGTTTTTCCCGTTGCATCCGGTTTGAAATCACAACGATTCTAAAGAAGTTTCACTTCAAAATTTTTCAGGGTAGGTACCTCCCCTACCAGGTAACGTGAGGATGAATTTTTATTCGTCGCGTAACCTATAGTGTGGGATATCGTTTAAAAAATCGATCGAAAATATTATGGATTTTCTAAGGCCATTTTTGGAATTAGGGGTCCGTTTGCGAAATAAGGTACTTGGCTTTATAATGCTAATTTTGGTTAGAGTCAAGTGTCGTCGTCGTCGTCTCCCCCCCGCCGTCTAACGATTAGAATTGCACGTGTGAAAAAATTCTTAAAAATAGGTTATGTGATGATTTTACAAGGATAACTATCAGGGCTATGTTAGCTTATGTAATTAATGAGTAATAGTCGATAAACTTACTGCTTCGGAGCCCTACATTGCGCGTGACCTGACACACACTTAACCGGTTTTTTTTAATACGAACTCGTATGTAACATTTTACTTTAATACAAGACACAAGTTTGTTATCTTAGTGTAATAAAATCAACATTATGTTGATATCACGAATCTGTATTTATACGAAAGGCGTCTTAAAAAGCGGACCTGATTATTTGGTAATCAAAAGATTTTAAGGTAACCATAATTATATGTATACTGAACAGAAATAAGTTTTTTTTGTAACGTAGTTTTTACTTTTGTTGGAAACAGTATGTAAGTTGAAATAATACAGCCCTAAGTGAATATTAATTTACTAAAGCAAGTAACTTAAATCGAACACAACGTTTAGAGGTAAATATCTTTACTCTTTATTTTATTGTGTACCTAGGCTAAAACTATATACCAGATTACCAGCGTAAAATACAATCATTTCACCTTTGACGGTTCGGAAAGTAATATTGGGTTGAATTTGAAATTGAATAACAGCATCATTGAATATTCTATCTATAACACAATTTCAGGCGTAAATTTTGCGTGTTCTATAATACTATCTGACCCGGCGAACTTCGTATCACCTAAGAGTGTAAGAAATTTCATGCGAATATGTTCAAGGAATAAAAAGTTTCATATAAACTATTTTTTATCCCCTTTTTCACCCCCTTGGGGGTTGAATTTTGAAAAATCCTTTCTTAATAGTAATAATAATGGATGCCGTCATAAAAGGAATACGTGTGCGAAATTTTAAGTTTCTAGTCCTAAGGGTTTGGTCTGTGCTTTGATACATCAGTAAATCACTTTTGCCTTTTATATTATATGTATAGATGTTAATATATTGGCAACTTGTCATATTTCCCATATACATATTATTTTCCGGTGATATCTCATTCTCCGCACCGAAGGCTGGTCACCGCACAGCATGACGTAAGCGTAAGCGCAGTGGCGCGATGGCGGCGCCACAGATGCCGCGCGCTGTCAAGTGTACGTATTGTTGTTTTGTTGCCGGTTGCGCAAGCGCTGCCGGAATTACGCGCGTGATGTTGTTCCTTTTTTGAATTTAAATATTTTGTAGACCGGTACTCTAGATTAAATTGTATTCTTCGCGATTGAGTCAAATGGAATGTCAGATTTAAAATAAGAAGATATGCTTTACGTTGTCGGATTATTAAGTAGGCAAAATGTAATTATTTTAAACGCATTAATTATTTTAGAATGAATGTTAAAATTAATAAAAAATATATGTATTACTAGGTATTGTATTAGTTAATTCATTTGTGTTTGATAACAAAATAAGTATAAATTAACAAAACTGTAATGCATGAAACAATTCGTGATATCTAATAATTTTATTACTGTGTACTTTTATACATAACTTCTTTTGGCGCGTCTGGAAAAAATATGAGAGAAATATTTTACGATGCGCGCACACACTAGTGATGGCCAACTCGACTTACTAACTCGGGTTAACTCGAGTTGTACTTAGTTCGAGTTAACTCGAGTCAGATTACTAATGACTCGAGTTGAATCTCGTGTTTGGGCTGGCGGTAAATGAACGAATCAAGCGAAAGAGCGAGAGTACGATTTGTTCGTTGGATGCGCGCATGGATATTATTACAGTGTTGCCAACCCTAATCTAGATAAAAACTGTAAAGAAGCTTTCAAAAAGCTGTAGAAAACTGTAAAATTCTACTTAGAGAACTGTAAATCTACAGCTTTTCTTAAAAACAACGTAAAATAGTAAGAAAATTATACTTATATTAGTAAATCAACTTTAAATCTTAAAAAATCTACACAATTTCTACTAAAACTGCCTCGTTTTCAATTTGCACATTCTTGATTTTCAGTTTCATCTTTAATTTTAAAATTGTACATATTTTTATAAAATCTCTTTAAATGGTCATCGGTACTCGGTAGCATTGAACTCATAATAATTTTTAATTTCTGACTTTATTTTAAAGTGTTTTTTATGGTGGTGGTTGACTATTTATTCCTTAGTTTGGGTACGCAGCAAATAAAATAGATGGCGCTAGTATTATAAAGAAAAAAACTGTAGATTTGGAGGTTTAAACTAAGAACTATGAAGATCGCCAGCTGATTAGCAACCGTCAATACGGTTTCCACCACGGCAGATCAGCTGGCGCTCTTTTAGTATACCTTACTCATTGCTCAGCAGAAGCAATCGAGAGCAAGGGAGAAGCATTGGCTGTAAGTTTGGATGTTGCGAAGGCCTTCGATAGGGTGTGGCATAAGGCATTACTGTCTAAGCTGCCTTCCTACGGAGTACCCGAGAAATTGTGCAAATGGATTGCCAGTTTTTTATCGGAGTGGAGCATCAAGGTCGTCGTTGACGGAACATGCTCGGTTACGAAGCCCATAAATGCTGGCGTCCCACAAGGCTCTGTACTTTCACCCACATTGTTCATCATGCATATCAATGATATGCTGGACATCGGTGATATTCATTGCTATGCTGATGACAGTACCGGTGACGCCCATTATACAGGCCAAGCAAATCTTTCGCGGGTGCAGATTGAAGAGAAGAGGATAAAACTTGTGGCTGAAGTCGAGACATCTCTGGAGCGGGTCTCGGAATGGGGCAGACTAAATTTAGTCCATTTTAACCCCGAAAAGACACAAGTCTGCGCGTAAACCGCTAAAAAACCCCATTTGTCATAGCAACACAGTTCCAGAACATTCCTCTTAACATCTCTAAAAGCATTGGGATCCTTGGTGTCGACATTTCGAATAAAGTTCAGTTTCGAGAGCACTTGGTTAGTAAAGCCAAACTAGCCGCAAAGAAATTGGGAGTGCTCAATAGAGCTAAGCAGTACTTCACGCCTAAGTACAGGTTGATGCTCTATAAGGCGCAAATTCGACCATACATGGAGTACTGTTCTCACCTTTGGGCCGGAGCCCCGGCTGGCCAAGTGGATCCGTTCAATCGAATTCAACGGTGAGCTATTCGTCTATTCGACGATCCCAAGCTTACAGACGGATTAGAATCGCTTGAGTTGAGGAGAAATGTAGGCTCTCTCTGCGTATTCTACCGTCTGTACAATGGGGAATGTTCTGAAGAACTGTTTGGCTTACTACCTGCAGTTAATATTCGTCACCGCACATCACGTACCAGGTTCCATCAACACTATCTGGATACCTGGCGTTCGTCCACAGTCTCACGTCATTTTCTACCTCGCACGTGTAAACTGTGGAACAAACTACATGCATCGGTATTCCCCCTAAGCTATGATATGGGGTCCTTCAAGAAGCGGGTCTATCGTCATCTTTTTGGCCGGCAATGCGTTGGTGACGCCCCTGGTGTTGCTAATGTCCATGGGTGGCGGTGATCACTTACCATCAGGTGACCCGTCTGCTCGTTTGCCTGCTCAAAGCACAAAAAAAAGTTAACGAAAAAACTGTAAATCTGCAGTTTAAACTGTAGAGTTGGCATTTGGCAACTCTGGATATATATCTATACTAATATTATAAAGAGGAAAGATTTGATTGTTTGCATTGAATAGGCTCCGAAACTACCGAACCGATTTGAAAAATTCTTTCACTGTTGGGAAGCTACACTATTCCTGGGTGTCATATGCTATATTATATACGTATAATATATTTTTTTTTCACTATTTTTCCCGAAGCGAAGCGAGGGCAATTTCCTAGTAAGTTATATAACTCTATCTGGATCACTGACTTTGTAGATGTACCTGTGGACCATAGATATATGAATTATATAGACGCGGCCTAATTTCATATAGATATTTAGTTATGGAATAGTTTAAAAGACGAAATAATAAACATAATGGCGTCCTTGTCTAACGTATGAAATAAAAACAATCCAACTCTACAACCCTACAACACTTTTGTCTAACATCTCAATCAAGTAAACGAAATAAGAAAGCAAATAGACCATTATGATTAGAAACTCTATAATCGTCGTAAGATAAAATATGTTTAAATTATGTAAATAGCAAGTTTTGAGCAAAGTTGATATTTTTGAGTTTTGTTTTAGCCTATAAATAGCAAGTTTTAATCAAATTAATTTACAAAATTCCAAAAAATTCATGTCTTGAGAGTTGGATGGAAGATCAAATATGTAAAAAAATAATTTGTAACAAATCATACACTCAGTTTCTTCCTGCTAACTCGAGTTGTGTAACTCGAGTTCAATTCGAGTTACCTGAATTTCAACTCGAGTTTACTCGAGTCGTGTTTTTTCCGAGTTGGCACATCACTAGCACACACCGGCATCTAAAGTTAGTTGATAGTGATAACTGATTCCGTTTACAAAGAATTAAGAAAGAAGAATAACTTCTTACGTGCGTACACTCACACTTTTTTATTTACATAGATTCCATACGCCATCGCGCCATAGCGTTCATAACCTCCAAACTACGCTATAACAAAACCCTTTTCCGGAAACGGATATCAACAGAAATAATACGAGAACCACTTGAAATCCATTAGCGATACGGAAAATATGGGAGAAGGAAGAACACGTCCTTCGAGCCGTAATAGAAAGATTGCTATTTCAGGGTATTACTTTAAGAATAAGAATAACAAAATATTTATTTCCACATTAGAAATGCAACACACGATACACAAATAGCAAAGAGAAAGGAGAAAATTATTTTAATACATAAATATAATAGATTACACCGAAAAAAAGAACACAAATATAACAAGACAAAAATATAATAAACTATTTATCAGAAAAGTCTCTGTGTGTGTGTGCGTTCTCCACGAGGTCAATTGAATAGTAATAAAAATAATACCTACTGTGTTATTTCTTCTTTTAGTTGTTCTTGCATAATGAAAGGTTCAGGAAATAATAATATAGGGTGACGCAAAAGATGCTACGCGATGTTCCTTGACTGTATTTTTTTTAATATTTGGAAAATTTTTGTGTTCCTAATGAATTGT
Source organism: Thymelicus lineola (assembly GCA_963932265.1). Classification (NCBI taxonomy): domain Eukaryota; kingdom Metazoa; phylum Arthropoda; class Insecta; order Lepidoptera; family Hesperiidae; genus Thymelicus; species Thymelicus lineola. Next base: position 2,834,029 of record OZ010685.1, read on the forward strand.
GTTTGATTTCTTATTTTTTTTTTCATTGATTAGAAAAAAATATATCAGCCAAATAGCCGACGCCAGAATCGATGACCGTACTGGCCCGATTTATGGCATTTTCCATCACTCTTGCTAGAACTTCCGGCGATAGGTTCCGGTATTTGACTGATGACTGATATTCTCTTTGAGGACTTCAAGAGTTTGAGGCTTGACATAGACTCGTGACTTCAAGAAATCCCATCAAAAATCCAAAAGAAGTCTAGAACGATTAAAGGTGATCTTGCAGGCTAATGCAGATCACCAAAACGAGAGATTTTATTATGATTATTCCACGTTCTTGAGCACTATAGCGATTCATGTCTTATTAACGTGTATTTCGTATCTGTTTACTCCCCACATGTCACAGCAGAATTGATATTTTACCGCCATTTGTAAAAATTATAGCATCTTTCGATAGGGTGGTTATTTTTGTGCCACCTTATACCTACATCAGTATTAGTCTTACAAGCGGGTTGAACGTTTCCTCAGATGTCACTTTTTCATATTTCAGCATCTCATACCGAATCTTGAGATTTGAGATCGGTTTAAATAATAGAGGCCTTAGTCTCCCAAACAACTTTGCGTTTGGGAGACTCAGGTCCCCTACTTGAGTTCGAATCCTGCAAGAAACTTTAATTTAAAAAAATATATTATGTCTTATAAGAATAGGATTTCTAGAAATCGATAAAGTTCATATATCTTACCCAGGCGCTCTAGGGGCACAACTACTAAAATATACTAAAACTGGATATTAAAATATAAAGAGATTTTCGTAATTTATAAAGTTTCATACTTCATAAGGGATGCTGAGAACATTAAGATGTTTTTGCGGACAGGCCCAGGATTGGCGATGAAGTAATAAAATGTTGAATATTGGGCTATTATACAGATTGAGTCTTAACTTGATTTAATAATGTAATGAAATTAAAATATAATAATTATCGCTATAAATATACCGAAAGGATGAAAACTTTTCCCCATTGTAAATCAACTAACTCGTCCTTCTCAAAATTTTGTTTTAATAATGTGTAACAGCTTGTCTTCAAGCTAGATGACTGATACAGATGTAACAGTCCCAGTAGATACTCGGACGAACTTTTACTCGGACACTTGTCTTGAAAAGGCTACTTATTTATTCTATACTGCTACTTATTTCAGCAGTGATAGCCTAGTGGTTAGAACGTTAGTCTCCCGAACGCGGGGGCCCGGGTTCAAATCCTGGCACGTACCTCTAATTTTCAAATATTATGTGCGTATTACAAGTTAATTATAGTGATAATTGCTTCGGTGAAGGAAAACATCGTGAGGAAACCTGCACACCTGAGATTTCTCCATAATGTTCTCAAAGGTGTGTGAAGTCTACCAATCCGCACTTGGCCAGCGTGGTAGACTATGGCCTGTACCCCTCACACATTGTGAGAGGAGACCCCGAGCCCTGCAGTGGGACAATTATGGGTTGTTGCTTTGCTTTTGCTTTGCTTTTGCTACTTATTTATTATATATTCTGTTCAGTTTCAACGAAGAATTTTGAGTCCCTATAGGGTCACATTTTAATTAAAACACAGACATTTCATTTCTTCTTAATACCTACCTTATAGATAGTTATGCGGGCGCACTGAACTCTAAAGAATGAATGTCCAGTTTTGGACGTAAGAAGAGTCTATTATACTTATCTAATCAAGCCGATCCTGAAACCCTTTGAATCTTCGGTTTTTCAAGGTATCAATATATCGTAGAAGAGCATTCTAAAATATACTTACTACTTGTTTGCTAAATAAGTATCTTTAGGATTAAGCTTACATGTAGTAAGTATAGAATGCTCTTCTATAAAATCAATGATATTGTATTCTTCTTGGCCATCAATGCGTAGTCTTTGATGTAGGGCGTTGGTTAGCAGTGCCACGTACCATCTGGTTGCTTGTCCTCTCGTTTGGGTGTTGATAATAAAAATGGTATTGGTGATTTTTCATAGCCTCGACTTAGCCATAAAGTTGTCAACTTTATGAGTCAGTCTAGCGGGAGATTCCTTTACGGTTCCCTCTAAATTCATTTATGCAAACCTTTTATCGCGATATTGAGTTCACAACATATTGAGTTTTACCTTTGTAAATATTCTCGAAGGTAAAAGTGAGCTCCTAAAATAGCGTGACGCTTCGCTTGTGTAAGTTGGGACCGTGTTAGAAGGTTGAACTAGAAATGTAGGTTTGTTTTTGTCTCCCTAGTAGACTGTTCTGTTTTATTTAAAATATATGAAAATATTTCAAAGTTCATATTTTTTTTAACAAAATCGCCTGTCAGATTTTAGGTTGAATCATTGTTATACTTTTTATTTAAATAGCTGAAAAGCTGCCTTAATTGGTGACTGGTCCTCGTCGCATCGTCAGTAACACTAAAGGTATCGCCGATGCAGTAACAGAGACCATGTGGGGGTCCGCATTATTTCTATAAGATCATAAACTGCGAACGAAATACCTAAACGCGTACATAATATGTCTATACTAATACGAGTATTATAAAGAGGAAAGATTTGATTGTTTGTTTGCATTGAATAGGCTCCGAAACTACTGAAACGATTTGAAAATTTCTTTCACTGTTGGGAAGCTACACTATCGCGCCGGGTGACATAGGCTATATTCAATTATAAAAAAATTAGGGATCCCTAATAAAACTCCAATAATGTAACCCAAGGTGTAAAAAATAAAGAAACCCGAAGCAAAGTGAGGGCGGTTACTCGTATTAAATAAACGAAGAATCTAAGGTACCTATATCGTATACACCTACGTATACCACAAATAGCTCCAAGTGCTCCAACATACTGAGGCACTTTAATTCATGTGAAGTTGTCACGGAATATCATGTTCGTCTTAATTACGATGATGAATTGTCATTAAAAGTTTACATGTACGTCTGTCGTGTGTGAGGCGTGTCGTTGTTGTTTGCGACGTTATTAAGAGAGCGGACATCGCGTGTGGCGCTGAGATAGGGGTGTTAACAAATAATGTCACGTCGCTTTGAATTACTGGAGGCATTCACAGAGAAATAAAAGACAGGACGGATTGTGAGAACACTTTTAAGTTTTATTATGATACTCGTTGGTACATGGAAATATTGTTCTTGCCCCCTATTTTATTTTTTTGAGGAACGAATTTTCAAGCTACTGACATTTTAAAGTTAAGAATTTTATGCTCCTACAAACTCTTTTATAGGTACCGCTATTTAAGTCCTTCATGGGTGATTTTTCTTTCTTCGTACAAGGAGTAGAGTAGAACATACAAGAAACTTTTATGCTTTTGAGTCACTCAATAACAGTAAAATAACAGTTATATTAAGTAAGTATAATTAAATTACTTTAAATCTACTCATTAATCGAAAATACATGAATTATTATGTATCAATAAGCAACTTGAATACAAATAGTAACAAATAAAAGGGCTGAAGTAGCACGTAAAATCACAATCATTGATGAATTTATACGGAAATAATGTAATCGACAGCATTCATAATGAAAGCAAAGATTGCACAATTTCGTTGTGATAAAGCACTTTGTCCCATGTTTTACAATTCGGACATAAACTGTGAAATGGTTGGAAGCAATCAACGTTCTCTTTGTACGAGATAATTCTGTTTAGATGAACAGACGAAGTTTTTATGGTTCCGAAGTAAATTGGAACCCTTATAGTTTCGCCATGTCTGTCATCCGTCCGTCTGTCCGTCTGTCAGAGGTATAACGCCGAGACCATTAGTGCTAGAAAGCTGTAATTTAGCATGGATATATATAATACATAATAATACATATTAATTAAAACTCCAAAATCGTAGAATAAAATATTGAAAAAAATTTTTTTAGGGTACCTACCTCCCCTACAGGTAAAATGAGGATGAAATTTTTTTTCGTTGCGTACCCATAATGTGAGGTATCGTTGAAAAGGTCTTTCAAATATATTATGGGTCTCCTGAAAGCATTTTTGGATTTAAGGGTCGTAATCGTTTGCGAATTATTTGACTTAACAGTGCTAATTTTGGTTAGAGTCAAGGAGGGGGCTCCTTGCCGTCTAAACGGAAGGAGTTGGACAAGTAAAAAAATTATCAAAAATAGGGAAATGATGAATTTACAAGGAAAACTATCACGGCTATGTTAGCATAATTAGTTAATGAGTAATAGTCGATAAACTTACTACTTCGGAGCGCTACATTGCGCGTAGCCTGACACGCACTTGCCAGGTTTTTCGGTGAATTTACAAAGTGAAATTGTTCGCAAGAGTAGGATTAATCAGAAATAATTTGAGTTTTAAATATATTTCAGTCAGTCAGTCTTAAAAATTTGCTATTTGACTGAAAATTTCTTGAACGGTATTATTAAGAAAATTCGTTATACTTTTCAAGCAGAAAATAAGTTATCTAATTAAAATAATATCTAGCTAGACAACTTAGAAACGATTTGGCCACGCGACTGTGAACTACTGAACATACATTTATATGATTGTAAATTAACTTTTGCTCTTGGCTACTTCTGGTGACTTGTACTTGGTACTTCGCTACTCATTGAAGCATCATGGTTTAGCCCTCCTCGAATTCGACGTGCCCTGTGGTTCTTCTTAAAACTCTTACAAAGAGTTTAACTTATCCCCCAACAACACACCGTTAATTTGCAAAATGAAGTAAAAGTTGGAAAGTAAATGTTTTTACGAATTTCCGTTTATTTAAACATCTGTTTTAACGGAATCGGCCACCTGTTGCGCGCGCGCCTGTCTTGTGCGATCGTCCGAAACCATTTATTGTTTCTTTCTTACCCGTGCGATTAGTAAGAGATAGATATACCGTGTGCCCTATTGTCACGGAACTGACGATCGCTCACCCTGTCTTCATTGTGATGTAGAGCGAGACAGATAGTGAAAATTAAGTAGTACGGAGTACGGACCCTTCATTACAGGATAGTGACTTCACTTCCTTTTGTTGAATCGATTTTTCTTTATTTTCTGGATCGAGCCGGTTGCGTAGTGTTTTATGGTGCTGCAATTTTTTTATTTTAAAAGTCAGGATAGATTCATACTTGAAGTCTTGAATACAAATTAAATAGTGGTAATATTAAGTAATTTATAATCAAATAAGTGTTATGAGTGATTTAAATGGATTCATTTTGGGAGTTAATGCTACACTTAAATAGGTAATTAATTAATGTATATTTATCATTCTTATATCAGTGCGTAATAATAATACCTTATTATATATATTTGATTAACTATTACGCACTTGCGAAGTGAAGTGAGTCTGGAACTCGAACGTCAAACGACTAAAAATATGACAAATAAATATGTCATTGTCTAATCATCTAGTAATAAAGCACTTGCGAAGTGAAGTGGCTCTCGAACTCTAACTTCAATTTTGAAACTCATCGCGGATTCCGCTGTCGAGTTACAAACAGAATAGCCTTGCTAAACCAATTTAGGCGGCTTTTGATTGTATTATGTTTATTTTGCCGCAAATTTTCTCATACAAATCATTGGTGACATATCATTCTTCCTCATTTCCTCCCAGCTGTTCCTCCGTGTACAAAGACCTAATCCAGATGAAACAAACAATTTATCTCGTGACCGCTGTGACCGGCAGCCCACGCGCTACCCGAAGGAGGAAATATCAATCCTATGTATCTTTGCACAATAAATATATACGTATTACTGTTCTGATCTTGAACTAACCGTTTCCATGGCGCTTAATTTGTGCAAGTAAAAGATATTCACATTTATTCTACCGTTACTAGATCAAAGTGTATTTTATGCGTGACTAACAATGATGTTTAAAATACTGTAGATACGTCATGCCCTTATAAATCTACACTAATCACACTACAATAACACGAAGGCATTTTAACGTTGTATGTCAAATCTCAAACACTTCTGACAACATAAGCGTACATATCGTCTTGTATTGACAGAGCGACTACGAACAGACAGAAGTCAATTGACCGCTCTTACGATCTTCATCTTCGGCGCGCTAGTGACATATCTACCTCTTTTTTACTTATAATATCATTGGTGACTAACAGTAGGTAACTATCCTTTAAGTTATTCCACATCATGGTTGACCTGTGTGTTAATTTTCACGAAAATACGTTCAGTATTTATTGCGCTGAAGAGTTACAAATATTCATTTATCCTCATAAACTTTCACATCCTACCAAACTTATAAATGGATGTTTGTTCTTCTTTGATAATAAGTTACCTACTTAAAAAAAACATAAACGTGTACACTTATGTTCGCGCGTGAGATGTTATACTTCTTTGGCATGAAAAAAAAACAATAAAAAAAATAAAAAAAATTATTTAAAAAAAATAATTAAAAAAACATTATAAAAAACCACAAAGAATTCAAAAACATTTTCAAAATAAAATCAAGAAACAATATTAAAAAAAAACAATAATAAAAAAACAATATTAAAAACAATATTCTAACAATATAAAAAAACAATATAATAAAAATAATAGTAATAATTTTTTCAAAACGAGCGATTTTAAAAACGCGCTTAACGTTTTTCATCACGGTCGTTTTTGTGTCACCGTCCGTGTTACAAATCTTAAAATTTCACTCTCATTATTTTTTCCATAATATATTTCATAGCGCGCCCAAAGAAGTATAACTTCAATAAAACGAAGTTAGGACAACTTTCGTTCAGAGGGTACAGTCACCAATTTCGACCTATTTACCTCCATACTCCAGCTTATGCACAAATTCCTCGTTCTCGTAGGGTAATCGCACTGTCGCTGCTCTCCCGACAATTAATCACTATACCTCGCAAAGCTGTGACCTGTGACTGAGGCTCTGGGAAGAGGCTGCTATATCCATTTGCATAATCCTCTTACGGACGTAGTCAGCATAAAATAATCCAATCCACTGTCACTGCAGAGCGTATTTCGTTAGTAGCAAAACTTCACAGTGTTTTGTATAATAAAATGTTTTTCATATATGTACATGGAGGGTGGCCGCCTTCCCGACATTTTTTGTACTAGAAGCCTAAAAGTGTCGCGTTGATAAATCATTCTAATAAGTAAAGCATAGAATTCATTATCTGATATTACCTGTAATTATATTTGTCGTAGGAAAATAAGGATATCATAAAATTCCTGATTACCTATGTTTTAATCTATTGATATCTAAAACGTATGTTGTAACAAAATACTGTGATAAATTCAGTTATAGGTACTTCTGCTTCTGCCCCATATGAAACCGACGCAGGCTAAAATATAAAAAAGAAAGAACTGTCAAATTAAATTTGACAATATGGCAAGCGCGCGAAATTGGGAACAACAAACACAGTACTGCGTAAACTAAGTATTAAAACATAAATTGCCAGTTACAGTTTACTAAACTACCAAACTAACTAGTAACTAGTTATTCTTTGGTCGTTTGTTGACAAAATGCAAATGGTGCAAACTAGTTTATTATTTACTACTCTACGCCCACATTGAGAAGTTCAAGAATATCTAATTAAACATCTGTTTTTAAGTTACTACGTATATATCCAGGATGGTTTTGTCATTTAATTTAATACTAAAGATTACTCAACTAAACGGGACACCTAATCAAACCTCTGATACTGCATTACCAATATTATACAGGAGTTCTTCAATTTGAGCCGCATTGACCATCAGTCGGGCAATGTCGGGCATAGCTTCGGTAAAGCTAAACACATAGTGATTAGCATAAAACACGCGTGTACCAGCACGACTTTGCTGCTCCGCTATCGGATCCCAGTAATCTCAATTTAACCCTAACCTTTTAAGCTGGAAGCGCTGTTAGATCTCCGCAAATTATAGCTTAGATGTAGGGTTGGCTTAGTTTATAAAGAAAAGAGTCTCTAAACCTTTTTTTATAGATATGGAATAAGTTAGTGCTTGGCAACAATACCACCTGATGGCAAGTGGCAATGAAGTCTGATGGAGAACGCACTAAATTAGTAAAAGCCTATTCGCTCTTCTCTTCTCTTCTCTCAGAACCTCAACTTAAATGTAAGTTGTAACGAAAGAGCTGTAAATAAATAAATTAAATGTAAATTTTTACTTACTCGGTATGTTCAGTTTAAATTTTGTATAAAATATAGTACAGGGCTCTGTGGAGATATTCATTCGTGTGTTCAGATCATCTGTACAAACCATATATCAAAGAACACTTCAGTACTATGAACATAGATCCTTTTCTGTGGGCGTAGTTATATGTCATGACTGCCAGGATACTAAATAAAACACACAATTGGACAGGCACAAGGACTATTCGTTTATTGCCTGATAACACCCGGTTTTATCAATTCAACGTTATTGGAACGAAGTTCCTTATCGCGCGTTGTGAAAGGGGGCTAGACGAAAGAAATTCTTACGAAAAGTTGTCACGACACTTTTTTGATTCTTACGAAAAGTTGTCACGACACTTTTTGCTATTTTACTTATGTTAGGGCCAAAGAATCTTAACAGCGTGATTTGGAAAGTTGTATAGCGCCATCTAGTTTCATATTGCTGAATCACAATACTTTTGTTAAAGTATTGTTTTACGCGCTCAGCAGTGTGATTCAGCAATATGAAACTAGATGGCGCTGTTTAGTTTTTACTTTGATTCGCGATCCTATCAATCTGTCTGCCATCTTGATAGTTCCCTTTTTCTTAATTGCATAGGTTATTACGAATTTATTTTAGACTGCACCGACATATAATTAAAACTTTATACTTAATGGTTTATATGCCTAATTACAATAAATGGAAACAGTTCGTTTACAGTGTCTGCCTGTCTGTCTGTCAAACCCCTTTTCTCAGAAGTGCGTAGAGGCTATCAAATTGAAATTAATATCCAATCCAAATGTATAAGAATTCTCTAGTTACATATTTTAATTGCAATATCATTGCTAGGCAACCCTATCGAACGAACATGATGTTACGTACATCTTACATACGGAGCTTAAAACGCAAGACTTGCTGTTTTTATACATAGTAGGTACATAATCTAATCTCTAAAGTTATTATGAACAGTTAAGCCATCAAAAGTGCCAAATTGTAGGTAATTAAAATATAGGCATGGGCATTTATATTTGGGCATAAGGACTTGTATCCATTTCGGGCATTTAGGGGCACGTATTTTGCATTAATTAATTAAGGGACCTAAAAATAAATTGGAATTAAATTGAATGAACGGTCGCGTTTCGTCAACTACGAAATCCTGGAACATTACGCGCCAATCAACGGAATCATTATGAAATTTTACTTATCGTGATCCGATTCGACGACTACAAGATAAGTGAGCTGACGATCCACCTGACGGTAAGCAGCCATCGTCGCCTATGGATCAACGCGATGACAAAAAAGAAAAGTTAAGGAAAAAAGTTACTTCCTGTAACAGAGTTTGACAATTATTGTCTTATTGGTGAGGTTTTAATATTACTACATACAGACTTTATTACTACTATTTGGCCAAAGTTATTTTTGGCCTACGCCGACATAAGTAAACAGAGTAGGGTTCGATTTCTCTGAATTTTGTCCCGAAAACAAATTACTTAGTACAAAGGACGGATCGTTTTGTCAGGCATTGCTTCGGTAAATATTCGTTTGAAATACGAATACTCGATTATTAATTGATTTATTGGACCGAATAGTTTCGAATTTACGAAAGGCTTTCATAATATTAACGAGGCAAATAAATCTCTCAACTGACATTAAATTATCTTAAGCGAAGTAAATCGATGGTAGGTGAATAGTAGATATATTACTAGATGTAATGTAAGATATATTACTAGTATGTGAAAAGAAGAAGGTGTGAGAAGTGCAGGAACATTTTTTCATCTAATCCTAAATAGTAAAATGTTACATATTGTTTTTTATCTAATGACAATTAATTTTTTTGATTTAAGCATGACCACGGTTTAAGCATGTCCGTCCGTCTGTCGGAATCAAAGCGCCGAGACCCTTAGTGCTAGAAACTGTAATTTGACATGGATATATAAACATATTTATTAAAACTCCAGAATAAAATAATATCATATAGAATAAAATGTTGAACAACTTTTTTTTCTCAGGGTACCTCCCCTACAAGTAATGTGATGATGAATTTTTTATTCGGCTCGTATCCTATAGTGTGGGGTGGAAAGTTCTTTCAAAAATATGATGGGTCTTCTAAGACCATTTTTGGAATTAGGGGTCCGTTTGCGAAATATTTAGCTTTAAAGTGCTAATTTTGATTAGAGTCAAGTGTCCCCCACCCCTGGCCGGCTAAACGGTTTGAGTTGGACAAGTGAAAAATTCTCAACAATAGGTTATATGATGAATTTACAAGAAAAACTATCATGGCTATGTTAGCATAAGTAGTTAATGAGTAATAGACGATAAACTTACTACTTCGGAACCCTACATTGCGCGTGGCCTGACACGCACTTGCCCGGTCTTTTTTACACGAGTCCTATTTGGTAAACCATCTTACAGTGTTTTTTTTCTCGGAATTAAACATCGTAGCTAAGATTTACATGTTTCAACTTAATTATTACTTCGGCATGTTCACATCAATTGTTCACATGACAATATTTACATATTTATTACATCGGCATGTATGTAATAATCCTCAACTTCCTCACAGGGGGAAATTAACACCGCACGATAAATAATAATATAATTATCGCGACATGAACAGTCTAAGGATCGGCTCGGCTCGGAAATTGAATTACAAACAAAGCGCCCTCTTGCCAGCTCAAGGGAAGTGAGGAGACTAATTTAAGAAGCTAACGTAGGGATATACAGGCTTTTTGAAGCGAGAAGCGATGTTAATTCATTCCATTCAACAAGATTAAGTAGTTATTAACAAAAAGCTATAAAAGTTTAGGTGTACGCTTTACAAAGTAATCTTTTGTAACTTAATTCCATGTTTAACCCATTGCAGTTCAAATTATGTTTTTTATGTATTATAATTTGACGAAAGACAACTCATTTCGCGCCTTCAGTGGAAAAAAGGCATAAGGTAAAAATTGTAATTTTACAGGAGAACAAAAAAACTGTTAAAATATCATTAAGTAGTCAAAGGAATTTACATTACGATTTCTTGCACAAACCGTCAAGATTAATGATAAAAATTTGAAAAAATTGAGCTTGCAGCTTTTCTCCCTCTTTCCAATCATATTAATAATTAAAATTCAACGTAAGACGGCTTATGCTTTTTTCCACTGAGGGTGCGATTTTATGTTAAAGGTCACTGACGGTAACTCACCGTCATTAGTCGGCTAGAGGTATTACCGATGCATTGCCGACCGAAAAGAAACTGGAGTTTGAGAATAAAACCCAACCTCGATTCGTTATAAATTCATTAACACAAGTCGTTCTGTGTCTCTAAACTGTATTTCTCTGTAACATTACTACAAAAACATCCCTTTAATTACTTAGCTCTCTTAATTACTTAGCTTTTCATTATCTTTGAGATGCACGAAGCATCTTATTTGTCTAGCTTGCCATTTTCGGTTGGTCTGACTTAGAGAGAGAGAGAGAGAGAAAGAAGGCATAGTAGAGAAAAGAACAAAGAATAATTTAGTGGGTCAGCCCACTACTGGATCTTTTCATCTCTCCTAATAAGTCACAAATCTTAACTATTTACAACTGACGACACTGAAACGTATTTGATCTGTACTTTGTACCCTTCCTACCGAATATTTTTTAGGCTTTCGAAGTAAAATCGGAATCCTTATAGTTTCGTCATGTTCGTCCGTCCATCCGTCCGTCCATCTGTCTGTCTGTCTGTTCGAAGCAAAACGCCAAGACCCTTAGTGCTATTACATTATTATAATAGAAATTAGAAGCTGTAATTTGACATGGATATCTACATATTTATTAAAACTCCAGAATAAAATAATATCATATAGAATAAAATGCTGAACAACTTTTTTTTTCTGGGTACCTCCCCTACAGGTAATGTGAGGATGAATTTTTTATTCGTCACGTACCCTATTATAGTGTAGGGTATCGCTGAAAAGTTCTTTCAAAAATATGGGTTTTCTTAAACCATTTTTGGATTTACGGATCCGATTGTGAAATATTTGGCATTAAAGTGCTAATTATACTTCTAGATATATAAAAATTCAGATTTTATAAGGGATCCATGAGGAATTGACGGAAGTCCTCAAATATTATAGATATTGTACATATTATGGCGATTTTGATATATCATCTTTCTCCAAGACTATTTCTTTCAAGTCAATTATTTTTAAGGTTTCGTACCTTAAAAGGAAATAACAGAATCCTTATAGGGTCACTTTGTTGTTTGTCTGCCTGTCAACCCACTCTTTCACAGAAACGCGTCAAGGTATCAAGCTGAAAGTAATATCCAATATTTAGGTCTGCAATAATTATTGTTCACACGTTTGAGTCATCTTTTGCTTTTGCAATCATGAAAATCCCAATTGTACAGTTTATAACTGCTTTTCGTGCTTAACTTATTTGTGTAAAAAAAAATGTATCCTCCATTGTAGTTTAAGCATTCTTTGATTTTACAACATTCTCATCTCATATTTTTGTTGACAGCCGCAGCGAGTCGGCTCTGAACAGCCCTACGGAGCCGGACGTCTCGCTAGCAGCCTCGCTCACCGACCCACTCGAGGCACATACCCTGGATGAAGCGAGGAGATCTATCAGGTGAGTTTGTCTTGAAAGCTAGTTCTTTCTTTTTCTTCTGTCCTTCTTGGCCAGTAGTGCCTCAGTGATGACTTTAGTGTCGCTGATCTCCATGGGCGATGATAGCCACTTACCGACAGGCGAATCGTCAGCTCGTTTGCCGGCTATTACCATTAAAAAGAGTATAGTTTAATCAGTAATTTTATCATTCTTGACATTTTGTTTGTACCTCTGAGTTGGATAGCTTTGTGAAAACAAATCTTATGGGTAGATAGGCCGTAGTGCGTGTTTTTGATGTTAGGTGGTAGAACCAAATTAATGACTCATCGACATGGCAATCAAAAGACGTAAAACATTTCATAGTTGATACTAAGGGAGTGGTAGCTAATCAGGTCGATAAAAAACCCTGCCACCAAGCACACAATCAACAAGCAACAGGCACCAAAGCTTCGTTGGATGACTAGCAGGTTGTATCTCTCGAGGTTTTATATTAACATAACATTTTATTCTTCTTTGCAGAGATCTTCGGATGAAGTATCGGGCGCAGGCGCATCAACTGCTGACATGGCGTCGAGCGCATCGTACCCAGGAGGAGCTGGTGTCCCGTCTGCAACGAGAGAAAGCCGAGCAACTAAAGTCCCTCTCCAGCCAACTCCTTTTATTCGAATCTCGCTTGGTTCGTAAGCAAAAGGAAATTACCAACATGCTAGCCCTAAGAGAAACGATCATCATGAAACAGCAAAAAGTAATTGAAAGCCTCCAAGCCAAGCTGCTTGATAATGGCATCGATACCTCTCAAGCGATTCCTGACTTCAGAGATATGCTTCATGATACACATCTGGTTGGAGACTTCGATTCTCTAAATGACTCGGATTCAGCAGTAATTATGGAGGATGTGGATTCTGATTGCAGCAACTTGCCCAACGTTCCACGATTTAGATCAGCTAATCCTGACAGCGTCACTATCGTTCGATCTATCTCCGATGCCATAGATCCCAACGTAAAATATAGTGTGGTCAGGCGATCTAACGGCTTCCTCCGAAGGCCGGAAATATTGGAAACAGTATACAGCGTGGAGGAAGAAGCCGACGTTGAATCTACCAAGGGGTTAAGTGCTCAAAATAGTACAGAAAAAGAGCTGAAAGATAACAACAAGACAGATGAACAGAAGTACAAAGAAACTAGTCTCCTTGCCCAAAGACGAGACAATTTTCGAATGCGCAGTATTGTCTTAACAGCTGAAGTAAAGAGCATTGATGACAAAGAAGCCAAACCCGCTAAGATCAACAAGGATTTATGGTCTTATACTTATGTGCCAAAAAGAATGACTCCTGCGAATGACTCCGACGAAGAAGTCACGTCCAATGCCGAGAGTGATGAGGGTGACCCGGAGCCAAAGTCAAATCAAGTGGTAACTTACAACCGAGTGATGTCAAACCATCGAAACGTGACAAAACCAAAGGACGTTAAGTATAAAAGGATAAACAAGGCCAAGTCGAAGAGCTTGGAGGAATTAAGAGGTCGATTAAAGAATTGGGTGGAGAAAGGCAACAAATTGTCGAACATGCCATTAGAGCACGCACAGAGTTATGCCTGAATAATGCTGAAGTTCCTTTAGTTAAGTTCACGCGTGGATTGTTCAGGGATTGCTGAGCGTTACGAGTCGTCGAGTACACGAGGCTAGAAAGATTTGTCTGAATAATATGAATCCTTTTGAAGTAAGCTGCGCTCACAAGATTCGTAACTTAAATGAACGAGAAATTAAAAGTTTTTCTTTGAGCACCACCGTAGTTAATAGATGTAGGTTAATTAATGTTGATTCCGTAGATGAAAACAAAATTAATATGTGAAACAGTTGTTTCAATTTTACAGAATTTGCTTTTCAACTCTTGGCATAGAAAAGTTTTAAATGAAAATAACTATCCTTCATATTCCGTGGAATAACTTCAAGATGTTCTTTACGAGATTGCATAAATGATCGCTTGGAAACTACTTTGTACCTTTAGAAAGAAATAATTGCTTATCGAGATGGGGGCAATTTTAATCGATAACTATTCTTGATACTGAATCTTTTGTAAATAGTATTTCTTATGCGTTTAAGCAATTTTAAATTCTAAAATAATGTCTATATTTTACTAAGGTTGTTGTCTACAGGTATGAAAATATAATATAATCACAATAGATATTTAAATTACAACAATTATTGATTTATTGCTGTGTTTTAATCATCACAATTTTAAAATAAATAACTTGAAAAACATTGATTTAAAGTGATTTCTGGACTGAATTTGTGTTACGCTCTACTTATTTTTATGTTTTATGTTTTTGTATGCCTACTAGATGATTTGTTTTGTATTGAAACTTACAATTTTCTGTGATGTTGTAATATTGAAGTCATTCTTATAGATTCTTGATTTTTAGGTAGCTTGTAAAAAATTATAAGTCAAATAATTAAGAAAGATTTCTGAAAATTAATATAATGACATATTTATAGATAATACGTTTCGGTGCCAATTGAAAGGGAGTATTCTCTTAATTCATTATTATATTAAGTAGAATTCGATGTGAACAGGTGTTAAGCTTTGCGTAGTTTTAATGTCCCATTCAGTAGAATTTGTGCTTACAAAACGACTTAAATAAAAAATAACAGCTTATTAACTATACGATTTTGAGTACTACTTTATATGAATGCACTTTCTAACTGTATCACAAGCATAAATATAGACTAAGAATAAATTATAATGTTAATAAAAATATTTTTCGCCATTGCTTTGAGCACAGACTTCGCAAAGTTAAAACTTGTTGTAATTATGTATTTTATATAAAAATATTTAAATTCCCACATATCACTCCGGATGTAGTTCAATTTGCTTAAAACACAATTTATAATACAAATGAGCCTAATTGTATTTATTCCTAATTGTTCAAAATGCTGGTACCTAATAAACGAAATAATATTCAGAATTATTTTCGTATTTTTATTTTGTTTAGTTTCAAACATTTTTACAGGACACCTTTTCAAATGCCGATGGGGTACTGTGCCATATAATTTATCATCAGGCAGCTCATCTGCCCGTTTCTTGCCTTTTTACCAATCGTGCCTTCTGAGGCACGGAAGTGCTTTTGAATTTCTAGTTGCTCTATAGATCACTCTGAACACTTCTTAACTGTATCATAACTAATATATAAAAGTCTTGTGACACAGTGTTAGTAACAAAACTCCCCCGAAAAGGCTAGACTGAGTCTTATGAAATTTTGTATGTATATGACGGCGCCACCATCAATGTTTTGTAAAAAAACAGCGTTCAACGGGCAATTCGAGCGGTCGAGTGATGTGTCACTCGATCGCAATTCGAGCGATCGAGTGATGTGTCACTCGATTCACACCACAGATTCCTATATAAAGCAGCGCACGCGCACAACTCGGGTCATTCGTTCATCGACCGTTGCCCAGTGCACACGTTTCGTAGTTACCGAGTAGTTTTGTTACCGAGTATCAGACGACTTTGCGAGACAATCAGTTCTAATCGCGTATTTAATTATAACTAGTGTAAAACCTGTGTTAAAATGAGTTTCTGACTAAAGTGATTTAAACGTCCACTGTTGTTATTAATTCCCGGACCACCACCCAACCAGTCATATTTGCCTACATCAGAAGTGAGAGGACCCATATGGTGAGAAAATTTCGCCCACACATGTCGGAAAATAAATGAAGAATGACGGTGTTCCGGATGATATTTGAAATGACTTGGTTGCAATGAGAAACGTAACGACAGTAAACGAGAGTAAATGAGAACCGTGGAATTTTACATAGAAAATATGTGTGTGATACTCACCTCACGCGAGATATTTGTCGAGAAGCAATTATGGTGGAAGTGAACGGTGGAACGGAGTGCGTTGCTATTTGAACACAGAACACGAGGACGTGTTCAGTTTGTCAGAGATGGCCGAGGGAGTAATAGCATCCAAGACACCAAAACCAACAACCAAACAAACCAAAAAAAAAAATCATAACACGTGTCTTTCAGGGAAAAGTACTATCTTTCCATTTGGATCACATGAATTCGCATTTCAGGTTTTTCAGATATGATGTACAAACAGTGGACAGCGAGCATGTAAAATAAGGATTTTAAATTTCGAATACAAAGGATCGGAATAATGTCATTAAGGTTTGAGGTTATAAGACAGCGATTTGGTATGGCATATTTTTTCATTATTCTTAACAAGATTGGATAATCCAATAGTGTTTTAGTGTAATATCTTAACTTCCAGTGTAAATGGTGCCGTCATCTTGAACTGTCAAAAACACCTGACAGAATGTTCAAAGTTAAGATTTCATGAATTTGTGGTTTAAGTAAAAACTATTGTGCTTACGTACTCGTGGAACTTACTCGAAGTTCCAGGATTTCCTTAAAATAAGATTGATTAGAAAGAACTGGTTAGAATGGTGGTTTGCGTAAACTACAAACCGTTTCGATATATTTGTGCTTTATTCAACGAAGTATTATAAAGTCAATGTACAGCATCTTTCAACGTAATTATGATTAACAAAGTTATTCAAAGTCAGTGCAAGTATATTGTTTTGTGACACCAGAAGCGTTCTGTAAATGATATCAAGAATTTTCAATTTTCAAACGTCTTGATATTCTTTAATTATCGTCTACCCTCAGTTCAGAAAAATAACATTTAGACATTTCGTGTTGCTGTGCTTTGTTTTTTGTGTTTCAGATAAACTCAGTGACATGGTATGGACATGCAGCCTGTGAATATCAAAACGTTGACGAGAAGTTGCATCAATGCGAGATAAAGAAGACTGGTGCGGCGTCAACTGCCTGCACTTGTTGACAAAGACGGCAGCGTATCGCGGCTCTGTACGGTGGCTTACGAGGAGCATCATCGGTGATCGTATGGTGACATGATATAACAGGTGATCTGTATTGATTCCATTATGGTTCATTTTGATAACTGCTCACTGACAGTAATTGTTCCTTGTTGAGTTTGTGCTGATATTACGTAATGTCACCACTACACTATATCTGTTAATAGTAGCACTTTGTCGGCTGGTTCACGTACCTTGAGCGCTAATAGCAATAGTTAGAGAGTTCATCATCAGAATCATCAGATCCTATCAGAATTGTAACTAATGCCATTGTACACCACGATGAACGCTAAGCAGTAAAAAAATGGGAAAGATGTTTAATTGAAAAAAAATGAAAAAAAAAGAAGAAAAGAGAAGTACGAGTCATTGCAGGGAATAATCCGGACCTTTGACTCAGCTAAAGGAGCGTATACCCGGTCTAACACAATCGGCTACAGGGACTTTTGTCCTGACTAGCACGATTGGTTACAGGGGGCAATGCCTGGTCTAGCACTAACAACCAGGCTTGTGCTCGGACTAGCAACTAGCTAAAGGAGCGTATACCCGGTCTAACGCAATCATCTGGACTTTTGTCCGGACTAGCACGATTGGTTACAGGGGGCAATGCCCGGTATAGCACTAACCGCTGGGCTTGTGCTCGGACTAGCGCGATCCGGTCTAGTTTAAACTGCAGGGAAAAAAAATAATCCGGTCCAGTTTAAACTAAAGGGATCAATAAAAAAAAAAGGTTAAAAAAAGAGGTTAAAAATAGAGTTAAAAAAAGGGTTAAAAAAAAAGGAAAAGAAAAGAAAAAAAAATATACTGCGTTTTAGCGATCGTGAATCTCTGAAGGATTGATGTGAACTTTGATGATGATGATGTGAAATTTTATCCATGTGTGTCACAATTTGATATCAAAGAATAACGTGTGATGTATAGCTAAAATAGTTGAACTATGATTTTATGTTTTTATGTCTTGTTCCCAGATGCTCAAAGGACGCTCGAGGACGAGCGTATGTCAGAATGGCCGTGACGGCGCCACCATCAATGTTTTGTAAAAAAACAGCGTTCAACGGGCAATTCGAGCGGTCGAGTGATGTGTCACTCGATCGCAATTCGAGCGATCGAGTGATGTGTCACTCGATTCACACCACAGATTCCTATATAAAGCAGCGCACGCGCACAACTCGGGTCATTCGTTCATCGACCGTTGCCCAGTGCACACGTTTCGTAGTTACCGAGTAGTTTTGTTACCGAGTATCAGACGACTTTGCGAGACAATCAGTTCTAATCGCGTATTTAATTATAACTAGTGTAAAACCTGTGTTAAAATGAGTTTCTGACTAAAGTGATTTAAACGTCCACTGTTGTTATTAATTCCCGGACCACCACCCAACCAGTCATATTTGCCTACATATATTCATTATTCAGGTCTGAGAATAGGACGTAAACTATTTTTCATACCCGTAAGTGATAAGGGTGGTCTAACCGTTATACCGTTATACCGCTAGGTGATTAGGGTGTCCCTATTCAGAATATTTTAGCAGAACGACGTTTGCCGAGTCAGTTAGTAAAGTCATAAATATCTTATGTTAGTAAAATTTATTACTTTTCAAATAAAAACTCACAAAAATAAATTTTACTTACAAACGTAAATAAATAACATTAAACTTCTACAAAATGTTGACTATAAAAAACCCATATGAACTCCATACTCCACGTTAACTTCAGCCATAACGAACCGTAAAGAACATTTTATACTTCAGCGGGTTCTAAAGGAAAAAATGTCAATAAAATCCTATGAGTGTTCGGGGCTACAATTCCACCGACTGTGTCTCTAACAGACTGGAACAAGACTTGTCGTACTGCGAGAGAGTTGCATTGCAGGTGATTTTAATAAAGGTTGTTTAAATTAAAACTGTAGGGAGTCAGATCACGTGACATTGAATGAATATCTGCACCCTATCATTGGTTGAGGTTACACACCGATACCCTGCGAGTTTATACGAGTCTTAAGGTGTCAACCAAGCCTATGATTGGTCGAAATTGTTCAACCAATGTCACGTGATCCGTCTTCAGAAGCTTCTTCGAAGCTTGCTGTCTGTTTGTGTATGTAAAGTTCTGTAATGGTGAACGCACATTTATCGGCATCGTAAGCGCTGTCAGCATCGGATTTGTATGAAATCATATGAGAGCCCGATACGGATGACATATGCGTCGGCATCTGTCATGACAGCGATGCTGACAGCGCTTACGATGCCGATAAATGTGCGTTCAACGTAACTGACCGATTGATTCATCATCCCAAAGCCTGAATTACTGAAGACAGAAACGTCGTCGTCGTTGAATGAGTTCCTTTTATGACGTGGATACCCACTAGGAAAGATTTTTTGATAATTCTTTCCAAAAGGCATTCGATAGGGGTTGAAACTTCGTTTGAATTTGTAGTTCCCTGATTTTGAAGCAAGCGCTATGCAAAGTGGTTTTAGTTTCCTGTGTAGAAATAATGAAATACCTCTATTTCAAAGTTTTTGATTAATCTACAACTAAGGGGGTTAAGGAATTAAACTTTGTTAAACGCTTTTATTTAGCTTCACTTCGGAGCATCAAATCTTGTAACGTTAATTTGAATGACTTCCCTTTAATGAAAATTGATGAAATTTGGCAGACATGTGTATTTCCGATGACAATACACGAAAATCATATTTTAAACTAATTTTCATTGTTTATTTGTTGTTAAATTAAAAAAAACGATTTTCAGACTTTAGACGCATAATTCTCTATGTTCTATTTTACGTAGAGACTTGAAATTTTCACAACTTGTAGCTAATTTTATAAACTAAACATTATTGAAATAAAAGCGTTTAAAAAAAAAAATTTTTTTTCATTTGACTTATTTTTAATTTAATTAGTCTTACCCTCACATTTGGAGAGATTCTGTATATCTGCATGTACGCACTAAGTACAACAGGGACCTTAACAGATTCTATTTCTTGCCGTAAACACCGGCAAATTTATTATAAACCTTAGTTTTTATGTGCCCTTAAGGTTTGAATATTAAGTACATAACTTCCCGTTTTATAGAGTATTGCGATATACTCGCAAGAACACTTTATGATAAGATAGATCGATAGTAAAATGGAGTTAATGCTTATCTATACTATATAATATTATAAAGAGGAAAGATTTGATTGTTTGCATTGAATAGGCTCCGAAACTACTGAATCAATTTGAAAAATTCTTTCACTGTTGGAAAGCTACGCTATCCCCGGGTGACATAGGCTATATAATATTTTTTTTACTATTTTTCCCGAAGCGAAGCGAAGGCGATTTCCTAGTTTATTTATATATCTTTACGTATATTTAAACACTATTTTATCAAACTGTCAAAACAAAAGGATTTGAAGTATAATGTCATAGAACAGACATCTCGAACAAAATGTGTCCCGCCCGGAAGGTTCCATTTTCAAAATTGAGCCCCGGTTCTCCTTTCAAAATCGAACGAATCCATTGAAGATTGATGCCACGTGGCGTCAATGCATTGGAACATACATGGTGTTCGCGGTGTCTGTTCTATACGCTATCGCGCTAGTAATAATACTTCAATGGATAGAGTAAGTATTTATGGTTACCAGGTCTATGGGTTATGCTCTTAAACTTCTTGTTTCTTCTCTTCTCTCTTCATTCTTTTCCGGCAACAACGGTGATGGCTTTGACTTTGATTATGAAGATGGCTTTGAGCCTTTGGCGGAGGTTTACTTACCAGGGGCTTACCTCGTCGAATAGTCACATAAAAAAAAAGATTTTAACGTCTCTTGCTCACGCTCACTAACGATAAGCTTCTCGCGATTAATCGATAACGAATAAAGATTATTTCATTTATTAAATCATTCCAATAAGTCCATCGCAGTAGAAAACTTCAGGTTTAAACCCAACAGCATTAAGCAGTCTCTTCAAAAACTATTTTAGTCATGGAAATTTACATGTGGCCAGTTACTAACTACTTAAATCACTTAAATAATAGTCTTACCTAAACTAATATGAAGGGATGAAGGCTACAGTGGTCCGTGCTAATGCCGTAAAGAGTTTACGTCCACCCAGCTAAGGCCTAATCCTATTATTCCTATTAAACTATTCACAACTACGACTTATCCTACTTCCCACTAATATTATAAATGTAAAAGTTTCTGTGAGGATATATTAATGGATATTTGTTACTCTTCAAGCAAAATTACTGAACGGATTTTCATAAAATTTAGCGAACAGGTAGACCATGATTTGGAATAACATATCGACGCTTGAAAGGAAAAATTGACTAAGCGACATTGACCTAAATTTACAGGAGAGCAGTTTAAAGTTGGAATTTTTAGAAAAGTTGTTGTATATGCCACAATATAGATGATAAAATAAGGATTCTAAAACTGTAAGAATAACGTCGGTAGGAGGATTACAAAAAATATATGATTTTTTTCTAAAAATTCCAACTTTAAACTGCTCTCCTGTAAAGTTAGCTCAATGTCGCTTAGTCAATTTTTCCTTTCAAGCGTCGATATTATTATTATATTGTCTATCCGGGTTATTATCCCGGAATACTTTCCGGCAAGCCGCGGGCAGATCGCTAGTACCAAATAAGGGGGCGTCCATAAATTACGTGAGATGTTTAAGGGGGGAGGGGGTCGAGTCAAATCTCATCTAATCTTACGTTAGAGAGGGGGTCTCGGCAAATATCACGCAATTTTTTTTCTGATTGAAACAAAAAAAATATACTATCTTGGTCCATTTAAGGGAACATACCAAAACCACGTAACACATTTTTTCCAACTTTTTACCCCCCTCCCCCCCCTTCGTGACCATCCGTAGTATATGAGAAGACCCCTCCCCTCCCCCCTAGTTTTCACGTGGTAATTGATAAATACGGTTTTCAATACTTTTTTGCAAAAACAGAGTTACAAAATCATAATTTTGCTTATATTTGACGACTTTGTGGCGCAATGGTTGCTAAAATATTGACTACGTGACAAAAAACTAAAGCCCCCCCCTCCCCTCTGTGACCAATCGTGGTGTTTTGAAGACCCCCCCCCCCTAAATGAGGCACGTGGTTTTGGTATGTTCCCTAACCCAGATTGTACATGCTTAAGATTTAATCTTAAGCGTAATCGTAATACGATTAAGATCATTCACTAATTCGATCGAAAGAAAATAATTTACAATAACAATCCAACGCGTTTACGTAAGAAACCCACATTTTGAAAAATCTCACGTAACATTGGGGGAGGGGGGAGGGGGTTGAATAAAATCTCACGACATCTCACCAGGGGGAAGGGAGGGACAGAAAATTTAAAAAAACACCTCACGTAATTTATGGACGCCCCCTAACATGTGTCGAATTTATACAGAGTAGAGAAACATATTAGACACTTTGATTACCAAAGTACATACTTCTTTCTTATTATCCTTTTCTACCTTGGCCGACACCGCTTCGGTGATGCATTTAGTGTTCCTGTTCCACTGGACATCAGGTGGCATGTCAGTTTGTTTTTCGCCTCTTTAAGTACAATAACATTCAGAGCCGGCGTTAGGGGGGAGCAAAGTGGAGCGACGGCCTAGGTTGCCACATTTGGGGTGAGGAGCAAAAAAAAGGAAAAATAAAAATCTTAATAAACGTTCCCATTGGTTCACCAAAAAATCAACATTAACAACATTGAAGTATTATTACTAGCGTATAGAACCGACACCGCGAACACCATGTATGTCCCAAAGAATTGGCGCCAATGGGCTTCAATCTTCAGTGGATTCGTTCGATTTTGAAAGGAGAACAGGGGCTCGATTTTGAAAATGGAACCTCCCGGCGGGATCACATACTTTGATCGAGATGTCTGTTCTATGACATTATATTTCAATGATAAAGTAAGAAGAGAATAGTTTTGACTGTCTACATCTTTAACGAACAAAATAACAATTAAATTCAAATAAATCGGTTCAATCTTCAATTATGTAAATTAGAACACTCGGTGCTGTAGCACGACTCGTCTTGAGCACAAATCGTTATTTTTGAATTTACTAGAAATAATAGAAATTCAGAATGATTTAATTTAAAAAGAACTTGTTCAAGTTGCCTAGAGCAACTTTGTTTTTCAGTTTGAAGGGCTTTGTGGCCAGTGACATTTAAATTATACTCCGCAATTTATTGTGTTCATTTTATTTCAATTTTTGTCAACCAATGTGACACTTTTTTAAATGATTATTTGAGATGATATGATAATAACTCAATTGAACAGAGATTAATTGAATGATAAAATCGCACCCTCAGTGGAAAAAAAGCATAGGTCGTGTTACTTTGAAGTTTAGTTATTATATGATTGGAAAGAGGGACAAAAGCTGCATATGCTCAATTTTTTTCAAATTTTTACCATTAATCTTGACGGTTTTGTGCAAGAAATCGTAACGTAAGTTCCTTTGACTACTTACTGATATTTTAACAGTTTTTTTACTGTCCTTTAAAATTACAATTTTTATCTTATGCCTTTTTTCCACTGAAGGCGCGAAATGAGTCGTCTTTCGTCAAATTATAATACATAAAAAACATAATTTGAACTGCAATGGGTTAAACATGGAATTAAGTTACAAAAGATTACTTTGAAAGCGTACACCTAAACTTTTATAGCTTTATGTTCATATTTTTTGCTCTCCTGTAAAATTGCAATTTTCATCTTATGCCTTTTTTCCACTGAGGGTGCGCTATGTCATGCGTGTACGCATTACAAAGGAAACGAGGGCACCCCTAGTTCGGGCTTCCTGTCATTGAACTTGTAAGAATTCGTTGATGACTTACTACAAACTGGCGGTATTATATTTCATTTTCAGAAGTGCATTTCTGCGTTTCTGCGTTTTCTGCGTTTTAAACACTTAAAATTAAGCAAACAAAACAATATTAAATTCCGATGTCGAAATCATCAATAATAATAGTTTTGAATTCTGTTTTATTTTATTTATTGTACATAAATTGATAGCAATTTGAAAAATATTTCACCATATAGATTAGTCTATGTACGTATATTGGGCAAAGAGCATGCGCCTGTTTTAGATAAAAATGTATTGGCAAAGAAAAATAACATAACGCAATAGGAATACTTAGAATATTTTATATTACATTACACATTAAATTGGCTCATTTAGTCACCTAATAACGTATTTTAGACAGACGTAATATTATTTTAGCCAATTATTAATTGATGTATTATTACTAGCGTATCTAGAACCGACGCGCGCCGCGAACACGATGTCCCAATGAATTGGCGTCAATGGGCTTGAATTTTCAATGGATTCGTTCGATTTTGAAAGGAGAACGGAGGCTCAATTTCGAAAATAGATCCTCCCGAAGGGACACGTTTTGTTCGAGATGTCTGTTCTATGACATTATATTTCAATGCAATCACGTATTATTTTGCAAATTATGTTCAATATTACACGAACTATGGCCGATTAATTACCTACGGTGATAAAATAACAATACAGTGGACCCCCGGTAATCCGGCCCCTGTCTAATCCGGCACCCCCTGTAATCCGACATGGTCTATTATTTTATTTTTGAATTTTTTTTGACAATCTTCGCTAATGCATGATTGAATAAACTTGTACGCACCACCACTATAATTGTGCTCGACGCGTAGGGTATTGTTTTGATTCTGATTGCTTGTATGATTGATGTATGAAGTATGATTTGTACTTCAGAGTACATAATATTATATATAACATATAGAATCTTATCATTGGATCTGTAAATTGTCGGATTACAAGGTACTCTTTCGTAAAAAATTCCGGATTATAGGGGGTTTTAGGCAGTACTCTATAATCCGACAAATTCGATAGTCCGACACTATCCTGCAAAATGTTTGTCGGATTACCGGGGGTCCACTGTAATTTGCTAACTTAGGTACTATTTTTGTATGAATTTGGAATTGTTATCATTATTGCATTTTTATTATTTCGTATGTGTTTGCTAATAAGTAATCAGAAATGTGGGCTGACTAGTGACTATGCTAGGCAACGTCAAAATATATTAGGTATTATACATAATATCTATTCCGAATCAATTATTTTTTTTATTACATTTCCAAAATATTTAAGAAAGCAAACTATGAGCAGTGATCACAGAGTAACCTTCACTGCTACTTTGATCACAGAGGACCTACTTACGTAATCACCATTCGGAAATAATAAATACCTACAATACGTGTTATTTCTCTATTTTACTATCATAAAACGTACCGGGCGCCGCGGCGGCAAGATGGATTTTGAAACACTCTTACCCAACATGCTTTGACAAATGTTATCGCATGGTTTTTACATATATAATGGTATATTTAAGGAGCATATGATAGTTTATTAAAGGATTTCTTACAAATTTAGTCTTCGATAGATTTGTTTAGAATTTGTGAGAGTTCGCAAATTAGCGCCTGTGCAAACATTTTGGCAAAATGCAAAAGCGTTTAATTGCTTTCTTGTTGTTTACTTTGTTTGAGGTAAGAATATTGTTTATTTTTTTTTATTTTTTTTTTGCTGAATCTGGATAACTTTCTGGAGATTAAAGGATGGATGAACTTTGATCAATCATATGCCTGTTTAACGCTTAACTTAAGGTTTGGTGGAGTTAATTTAACAAATCGAAAGGTAGCGGTTTTCATGGTCACTTTGAAATTTAAAGCTGAAATAAGTTGAATCCTAAAAAAATTTTTTTTTTTAAACGCTTTTATTTCAATAATGTTTAGTTGATAAAATTAGCTACAAGTTGTGAAAATTTCAAGTCTCTACGTAAAATAGAACATAGAGAATTATGCGTCTAAAGTCTGAAAATCGTTTTTTTTAATTTAATTTTTTTTTTTTTTTTTTTTTAATTTTCGTGTATTGTCATCGGAAATACACATGTCTGCCAAATTTCATCAATTTTCATTAAAGGGAAGTCATTCAAATTAACGTTACAAGATTTGATCCTTTGATGCTTTGATGCTCCGAAGTGAAGCTAAATAAAAGCGTTTAAAAAGAAAAACCCGGATGAATTCTAATTAGATACAGTAACCGGATGAACGAGTTTTGCTCGGAACAACGCCATCTACTGGAGTAGCTTTAGTTTTGCTACTCGCCAATAGATGTCGCAGTTTTTCATTGTCTGAAAACATAAATAAAACGATTCATCGCCCCCGAAACCCCCTGCATATTGAATAAATTTCATGAAAATCATTGGAGCCGTTTCCGAGATTTAGAAAACATAATATACATGAATTGCTCGTTTAAAGTTATTAGATATTATTTTTTTCAATTTCAGGGAATAATATGCTACTGTGCAAGAGTCGCCGATCCATTTACTTTAGCGTTGGAGCAATGGCTATCCGACGTCACTATTGAGATCGCACCCTGTCCAACCTATCCAAACGCCTGTCCACCATATCAAAAAGTACCTTGCCCTTCAAAACCCTGTGTAGTTGAACCTTATTGTGGGTACTATTCAGAACCATATTGCTGTCCTATAGAATTTGAGATGACGCTGCCCCCGTGTCCAACTTGTCTTGACTTCTGCGGGATGGATAGCTATCCACCGTGTAATTGTTATCGGGATATGAAGAACCCGTGTATCGTTTGCGATAATCCCGCACCCCTGTGCATTTGTTTCGAATGTGACCACCCTGTGCCCCCATACCTCTACTTTCCCGAAGTGGAATACCCGATGGGAGCTATGGATATAAAACCATACTACTACGGAAACTGCTGGTGCACATAACCATGTATTGAAGCATTGAAGTATTATTACTAGCGTATAGAACCAACACCGCGAACACCATGTATGTCCCAATGCATTGGCGCCACGTGGCTTCAATCTTCAATGAATTCGTCTGATTTTGAAAGGAGAACGGGGGCTCAATTTTGAAAATGGAACCTCCCGGGCGGGACACACATTTTGTTCGAGATGTCTGTTCTATGACATTATACTTCAATGTATTGAAGTAATTTAATTTAATTAAGATATTCAAGTATTAGAAGGAAGTAAATTATTACTTTATTTATTGATGACCGGCTGTTTTATTTCTTAAAACGGAAATGCCCGACGATTTCGTATTGCCTCTACCTTAATACCGCTGACCGACTAATTGACCCCTCTAGAGCACGGACTACTAAGCTGATAGAAATCTTACACTTGTTTTTAACTCAATGCATACCTTATTGCTATCTGTTCTTATTGATACCTATCTGTTCTATTTTCTGTTTTAAGAAAAAATCTGTGTACTAGACAAAAGGCTCGAAAATTGCTAAGACAACAAAAACACACAAAATAACTTGCTTAATGCTGTTGAAAGTAACAAAACGTGCAACTTGATAGCATTTTACTGCACCCTTGTAACCTGAATCCTACATAATATTTCGCTCATAATGGTTCTCTAACATAGCATCCATTTACCAAGAAGACGTACAATTTTTCCATCCACCTTCCTGCGTTCACAGTGTTTACTATACTCTTAGGTTCACATAGGGTTCGAAGTATCGGCCTCTGGTATCGATACCGAGTACTCGTGTGGTATCGACGGGTAAGGTATCGATACCAAAAGAGTATCGGTCCTGAAGTATCGATACTACTCAGTATCGAGTATCGAGTACTCGCGAGGATCACAGTCAGATCAGAGCTAAAAAAAAAGGTCGTCGACAGTGAATTTCATGTCCCGATTACACTTTCTGTTTAGTCCGAGCGCTAAAACGGGCCATAGTTGATCTCAGTATTTTAAAAGTACTCGATACCAACGTTTCATATGAGTACTTGCGAGTAATTACCAGGTACGAGTATCGAGTATCGCGAACAAAAGTACCGATACCTACTCAGTATCGAAAGTGTCGTTCGAACCCTAGGTTCACACGTATTTCATCTCACCAAGCTGCACTCTGGCGTGACCCTGGAATGGAAAGAAAATTGCAGTGATAAAATATAACACGAACAACACGTGTACAAAATACGAAAAATGCAGCGTCGACAACGAAAAACGAGGAACGTGCATTTTAGTCGAGAATGGAAGCAAGACAAAAAGAAAAGAAACAAATTTTACAATGATGCAAGACTTACAGTCTGTAAGTCTTGTAAGTTACAGACATATTAGGCATAGTTTTAGTTACATGGCTAAAGTTCAAACTGAATCTATCGCATTTTAAACAATGGAAGTCCAATAACAGGCAGACTAATAAAAACAACTTTTAAGTATAACATTTATAATTTATAGACTTTCTAGAAGCTGAGAGATTTTAATTAAGTGTCTTAGATACAGTGCATTATACCGAGAAGCGAATTTGAACTTTGCGAAGAAAATGTTTTTATTACATATTCTTGAAAATGCTCATGAATTAAATTCCAGTTTGAAATTAATATTTTGTATTTTATTCTTTAATAGGGCGGTTATTCGCGTCTGGTTTAATCTGAATATTCATTTGTCAACCGCGCGAATTATTAAAGGTGTCGTGAATAAATTTATGAAGATGGTTCTAATAAGAGATTGTATAATTAATAGCTTCACCTTCATGACAATTAATTAACAATTTTCCCTCTCGTTGAAGGTCGTTGACGACTCTGTTATTTCCAATGATAATTTTGCATGTTTTAAGGGTTGTTTACAGTCTGACTACAACACTAAAATACCGGTAAACGAGCTGACAATTCACCTGATGATAAGTGGCTATCGCCGCCCATGAAAATCAGCACCAAAGGCATCACTGATGCTTTGCCGGCCAAGAAAGAGAGAAGAAAAAGAAAGAAAGAACTGGCTCTCTACATAAAAAAAACTAGGTAGGATACGATTTTATAGTTCTCTAAATATGTGAGAATTAAATACGTATTTTCAGTTTCGCAAGCACCAGCAATGAAATGGATAAGTTACTCCGCTCTCCCCCCCCGGGGGTTGCCCGCCTTGTCGTGGCGGGGGGGCTTAGTAACCGTGGACTGGTCACCCACGGTGAACCAAGAGGCAACCAGGGCCGGCCTGTTTGGGCTGCCGGCTGGCCCGAGGAGGGCGCTCCCAGCGGGCTGAACAAGTCCGCTGCGGATGCGCTTGGAGGTGGGACCGCAGAAGAAGAGGAGTGCCGGTATTACGGTGCGCCGTTCTCCCTATCTTCTGCGGCCGTGGAGGGATCGCAGGGGGAGAGGCGTGTTGGTATTGCGGTGCGCCACTCTCCCTACCCCCTGCGAGCTGGCGGGGCCGTTCCGTCGAAACGGCACTGGTGGGGCCGCAGAGGAAGAGGCATGTCGGTATTACGGTGCGCCGCTTGCCCTATCCTCTGCGGCCGAGGTGTGGTCGGTGGAAGAACCACAGACCAGATCTTCCACCGGGTACCAGTTATCTGGTACCCATGGCCTCCTAGTAGCAGACTCAGGGGGAGTTTGCTACAGTACTGGTGGAGGCCGAGGAGGGAGGCGCACCTTACCATCTGGTGCGCCCATCGTGGAGGGCCTTCGGGCTTCGCGATGGAGCCGCTTGTAGGCGGCTGTCGCTGGCGGGGTCGCGGATGTGTGCGAAAGCGTTCCCGTAACCCCGTCACAAGGCGGCGAGGAGGAAGATGGGGGGGGTTTTTAGTGGGTATACCGTGGGTCTCATTAGCCTATACGGGAGTCCCACATAACCACTCGGGTACCCCCTGCGCCCGGGTGGTATGCGTAATGCATTTTCCCCTCCGGAAAAAAAAAAAAAAAAACTCCGCTCTCGGCGCGCGCTGAATGAGCACCTTGTTATGTTCAACAAATTGCGTGAACCAAATACACATTTCTTCCTAATGGCACACACTTACTTACAAACAATGTACTTAGTACGTGAATATACCCTCGTTTCCTGTTCTCGTTCGTTCTCTTAGTTCTCGTTCGTTTGTACCTTTTAGCGATATAGACAGTCTTGGATTTGTCAATAGGCCGTATAGGCCGCGGCCTAGGGGCGGCAGCGTCCTAGGGGCGGCAGATTTCAGAAGATGATATATTAAAGATGATTTTGCTTTTAAAAAATGTCGCAAAAAATTGTAATTCTTGTTTTTTTACGCACTTTCTTTGTGACTAATTCAGTTAATTCCTTACTATGAATGGAAAATTATTATTTTAGAAAGGTTCATGGGGCGGCGGAAATAAATTGGGCTACGCTCATAAAAAATATAAATCCGGCACTGGATATAGAGCTATGGTCGAATCATAGTGCCAATAAATTTGCTGACTTTTCCTTGATCCTTCCTTTTTGGCATCCGTAGCTACGACTGAAGAATTAGAAAACCTTTTCACTGTATGAAACCGGGTATAATTAATTTGGCTATACGTCAAAATGGACAACATCTCAGACAACATCATAGGACAACATTTATAATCGAATGATTAATATGTAACAGTATGTAACTCTATGACCGAGTTGTATGTCAAATGTAGTATTGTATAGTCACAGACTAGTTAGTTAGAGATAACTAATGTAATACGTGTTGTAATCTGTAAAATATCGCACTCTCAGTGGAAAAAAGGCCTAAGATAAAAATTACAATTTTACAGGAGAGCAAAAAAACTGTTAAAATATCAGTAAGTAGTCAAAGGAATTTATGTACATTACGATTTCTCGCACAAAACCGTTAAGATTAATGACAATGAAAAAATTGAGCATATGCAGCTTTTGTCCCTCTTTCCAATTATAATTAATAACTAAAAAGTAACATGACTTGTGCTTTTTTCCACTGAGGGTGCAATATGAGCTTCGACGAAGATAGCTGAAGACCTTTCCCAGCAACGCGTCAGTTAGGTACTCTCCCGCCCTACTGTGATATAATAATATGGCTAGAGTAGGTACAGCATAGCTACTTAGCACGTTTAGACTATGAAATGTAATTGCATCGATTTTTCTAAGGCCCTAGTTCAGGAGTTCTTCAGGAAGCAGGTCCAATTACGATGACCCTTCGGGTTGTTCAAAAAATTAAAATTGAATTCCTTCGGTCCCATTGCAGTTGTGAAGCGACACTTGGATTGGCAAAGACCTCCTCCGATTAGAGCAGCGTGGTGGAGTACCTATGCTTTAGGTCCCCTATATCAGTTAAGTTAAAGAGAAACCCGTACCCTTTATTCAGCTATTAAAGAGTTCGAACAGATTATTTTATTCGTGTTCCATTGTTAGAGCCAGTTCTGTCTTTCTCTTTTTCTTGGTAGGCAACGGATGCATCTTTCAGACATCCATGGGAGACGATTAATACTTACACAAACACGACAAAAATGACTTGTTTTATAAACACCATGTTTATAAAACATATACATATAATGTATATTTAATTGTCTCGGAATATCGCTAATAAGCTTAAGTTAGCTTAAGTTTGCAGCAGACTTGATGCGGCATCCAGTAAACTTGATTATGCCTGTCTGCCTATAAAGGCATAGGGATAGCTGCCGCATCAAGTCAAGCTGCGAACTTGAAAAGTACACTTGATCATGTATGGCCAGCGTTAGTAAATACGAAAGTCGTGTAGTCGAAGCTACATACACAATTAGTGCTACACAGCTGTAATAAATGCATCTGTTGCGATAATTATTGCGATATGAAATCCTGCACTAATGAGTGAGGCTATATGATGCTGCTCTAATTATAACGAGCTGATCAATACATTGCAATACGAACAACTGTAATTCATTGCTTCATTTAACGTTGACGTTATTATAATAATATATGTGTAGGTTATTTATCAATAAATATTTATATTTGAAATTGGTGAACAATAAAGAATATTTGTATTGTATTGTATTGTATTTACGCATTACCATTTTGTTCTAGCTTGTATCATTTTTCCGAAAATTAAGAAAATCTGTAACATGGGATACTTTTCAAGGGGGATGGGAGGATGCGAATTGCAGAGGGGGAGGGAGGAGGAAACTTGTTTTTAATGTACTCACATAATATAGGCACATCATATATCAGTTTCAGAAAATTATAAATATTGCCGTGGTTTACATTGAAATCTAGAATGAATGGACTAACGCCCCAATTCACAGTCACTGACGGTTACTTTAATCGCTCCTTAGTACAGAGTCACCATACAAATTCTGTACTAAGGAGCGATTTAAGTACCTTTAGTGACTCTGAGTTAAGGAGAGAGGTTTCGTTTGGCGGCTGACTGAAGCAACAGGGTGGTAGCTATCTAGCCAACAAGTCTCATAAGTTCACGGAGAAATAATAAGTATTCCCTAAGCGAAGCCCTACGTTTTACATTAAGAAGATCGATACATTAGTGTATTCATTAGACTTTAGATACATTAGTGATTAGACTTCAATATTCATTAAGACTTTAGAGTAATTTGTATTATATTTCACTCAAGTAACAAATCTTCAGATTCAATAACGATAGTTATACTTCAAAAGGCAATACCTAGGTACGTGACTTCCAAAGTATTAACTTTTAATTGTTTCTGAAACTCGAAGAGCGTAGGTTATCTATTTAGCATAGGTAAACGCCAAGAATATGTAAATTAATGGAGAATTACCAATACGGAGCTATCAATTTTCCTTAAACTTTTAAAAGGGCTTTGATTACAATTATTTAATGAAACGCTTACATAATTAAAACACTGATATTTTCTAACTCCATAACTCCTAGACAGTGTCTTTCCACTCCAGGCAATTAGGCGTTTAGTAGCCATATTGTAAAATCATTAACTAAGTGACATCTTACACCATGTTATATTTTGTTCTCAAAATATTTAAAAGTTGGACACCCAATGCAAAACATTGACATTTTGAACCATTGTCACAGAATAAAAAAAAAGCAAAGCAACAACCCATAATTGTCCCACTGCTGGGCTCGGGGTCTCCTCTCACAATGTGAGGGGGTACAGGCAATAGTCTACCACGATAGTCTATACGATTGACGATAAAAAAATATTATTGTAAAACTAATTATTGTTAATAATGGTGATTTACATTTTTTAAACACGCAAAGATCGGTGATCATGTTTATGCGAGGACAACGGAGCAACACAGCAAGCTTGTAACGAGTTTTCAAGGTACGCCTTTGAAAATTTTTATACAGATTGCTTAGACGAAAATAGTATGTCGGTTTTTGTATGTACAAAGAATAACGTTGTATACACGGTAAAAATATCACAGTACACCCACCAAAATACACAGTACTCTTTGCACAAGGTCATAAACACTAAAATGGAAAACTTGGAGAACTTCATCATAAAAAGCTTTAGAGTGTACGTTATCGCCATGAATAATATAAGGCCAACTTTACTCTCGGCTGCGACGGGGAAATTGCTTTAGGTTGATGTAGTGCATGATGTATAACTTATTCATTATTAACTTATTCCCAGACGGAATTACATTATGCATGAGCTCTCTGATAATAAGTGATAGGTGCGCTAGATTGTGCTTGTTACATAGAATCTGATAAAGCTGGATGCAAAAGAGATTGCCCATAGTTAGTACGTTCGAAAAAAGATACAAAATATTCAACTAGGTTTATTATTTCAAGTACTTTAGCCTATTTAAAAAAAACCTTTTTGAGGATAATTTTCTTAAATTATTAAGTAACTTTACTTCCGTTTTACAGCATAAAAATATTCCGCCATTTATGTTTGGATTAGAACGAATCAGGGATCTTGAAGTTTTTTTTATGGAAATAGTCGGCAAATGAGCTGACGATCCACCTGATGGTAAGTGGCTATCGTCGCCCATGGACATCAGCAACACCAAAGGTATCACTGATGCGCTACCAGCCAAGAGATAAGAAAAAGAATAAAAGAACTGGCTCTCAAGAGTCTCAAGCCCCCAGCCGGAACACGAGTCGTTTGGCGGCTGACTCATACTCAAGGATGGTTATAGCTATCCAGGCGAACCCCATGGAGAAATAATAAAAGTATTATAATAATGGTATTAATTAACAATTAAAATCAATATTACCAATATAATCCCTGGAGGTGCCCTACCACCAGCGGGCCGGATTTTGTCGCCTCTTACGACACCTAGGGATTGGGATTAGTATTCTAAGCCGCCCCAAATTGGGCCCCCAATACGGCTGAAAATCCTTGGGGCCAATAGGGCGTCGTTGATTCGATTATGATTATGTTATTTATAACCAACTAGATGGCGTTTGGGGACTGTGAAATGAATTTGAAACTTAAAATATTGACGTTGCGTATACCACATATACGTACGCCTACGTAGAGTCCATATTAGGTACTGTAAGTTTACTATAACCTAAATACAAACTAATTTTGTTGAAACTCTCTTAACTCCTAAAATGAACATTTACTATGAAGTTGGTAAGTGTAATCTATAGATATAAATAAAAATGAATGTTGCTAAGCGCATAACTCGAGAATGGTTCGACCAATTCGGATAATTTTTTTTGTGTATATTCCTTAGAGTCCACGGAAGGTTTTTTAATATAAAAAAAAAACAAAAAAAAAATTGCAACTGTTAGAAAATGATTCCCATTGGGATTAAACCTTAAATGATGCTGTAATTTCTTCAAAACCTAAGCAAATACGAACATTTTTTGAACATTACAATTTGACGCATTTTTTCTTTTCCCATTCATGAAAGATACCCCACTGTAGTTCATTTAGCAGTCCACTTAGAAAATGGCCAAAGAGTATATTTAGGTGAAACGAAGTTCGCCGGGTCAGCTAGTTAATTAATATAATTAATCAAATAAAGGCATTTTCATTAGGACACAAAAATATTAAAATCAGTACATTTCTCCATACTAAATGGGAATTCTCCTTTTGAATTGTGAAACGCTTAACTATTTCCCTATTTAAACAACATGAACCCATAAACTCACTATATTTTCTTATTCATTTATGCACGTATTTTTTAAATTCTACCACCATTTCATTATGGTGCTTTGTCGTGGAAGAGAAGAAAAATGGCAAAAGGAAGCATAGGAAAGGAAATAATAAAAAGGAAAACATCTAAAGCATTAGGTTAAAATCACATCTCACGTTGAAGATAAGTTAGACTACGTATACAATCAATTATATTTTATTTCTCTACATTCAAAGCCATCTCCAAAAACACTTTTACTTCTTTGATGAGTTTATGCACTAAATCGTCTTCGGCTGTTAAAATCTGTTTTGCTATATCTGATAACACGGTACGCACATGATTCTCTAACTGAATATCAGAAGCTAACCAGTCGTAAAATTTGTTCATAAACTTTGTAAACGTATTTGTGTGATTATAAAACATGTAATCAACATCAGACAAGATTGTGTGTGCTACTAATATCTCATGTGCTACCACAAGACCTTTATTTAATTGTATCATTTCAATCCTAGCTTCTACAGTCTTCAGAACTGATAGCATTATATCTTTCGTAGGTGTATCATTAGCATAGCTCATGTCATTTAATATTATCTGAAATTCATTTGCAGTTTCTATGCTCAAATGCCTATAGAAGTCACTGTCAAACAAAGCTTCATAAAAATATTTTACGAACATCCGTATTCGGTCTTCTGGCAAAGTTTTAAAGTGAATCAACAATTTGTTTAACGCTTTTGTACATTCATGTGACTTTGAACAAATATTGTGTTCTGAACACAGTTTTATTTGGTATTTTCTCTCAATAAATGCGACAGCAATTACTATTTTATGTAGCAAGTCCATTGTTTTATGAGTTGAGTTGCCTAAATTAGCAACATTGTTGATATCAGATATTCCGTCAGCCATGTTCTGGAATTTTGCATTGATTCTTTTAATCACAAGCGTCCAATAATAAACTTTGTTTTCTTTTTCAGTTTTGGAATTAGCATCTTCAAGCATCTGTCTAAAGTGATCCAAGCTTTGTTTTAGCTGCTCTTCATAGTGTTGATTATTGAATTCGGTATTAGAACCACTCAGAATATTTGCTACAGCTTTGGCTAATATAATGATGTATTCGTTAAGAAAGTGTTGTAGCTCGCCTTGGCAGAATTCTAGATCCTTGCAAATAAGAGCGGTCCTTACTGCTAGTGTGATTGGGTCTTCGATCGGTGGTGGATTCAACGATCGTCTGGCACTCACGAAATCATGCCCTAAATAGTGCGATATACTTTCTACTACGTCCTTTCCAAGGTTAAGACTTCCCTGCATGTTCACTTTGATTCCGCTGACGACGCATGCTATGACTAGAAGTGAATTAAGCAGAAAAAATTGATTATTAAAGGGGAATTATAAGTCAAGCCACAGATTTTTTTCCATGGAAATCAACCTCTGATTTATAATTAAGCCACGGGAAAATGAGAAGGCTTCTATTAAACTAATTAGTATTTTTTTAAAAGCTACCTGAATTCCAAAGAATGCGTCAAATAAAGGACAACAATTATTTTTACTTGTCACACTGATTTATACATCACCATCTAATTCAGTAACTCAGCCACGGATTTTACAACTAACCAACATTTAAACATTGGCGAAAAAAGATGAATTGTGGAGGGGATCACGAGGAGCAAAGCCTGACACAAAATGTAGATGCTAAAAAATAACTACCATGATAAGTTGTATACACAGCAGCTTACATCGAAGATAGTGGCTAAGATAGTACTTTTAAGACGCGCATTGATGATGGCTGACAGAGTAATTCAAAAGGTAATGTAGATTTTTAGAGAAGTCACTTTGATTAGCACCCATTATTAAATGAATAAAAATAAAAACAATGTCATTTGTTTGAAGTTAAGAAAAGAAAGGGAGCATAACGGAAAGAGCATATCAGAGAAAGATAAGACTATTATCACAGAACACAATATAATAGTTTATAATTGTATTACTATCCGAAATTATTGATTTTAAATTAAATGGTTGATTTACTTAAATCGGATATAAACTGCTGAATCTTAAGAAACACTATGGCGATTTAGTGGATTCAATTTTTTTTTTTTATTTTCGTATAAATAAGTGTAATTTTTACAGGATGAATAAATATACCCATATAACTTATTGTACACGGCTAATACACGGAACAGATTTTTACAAATATTTTATAAATATCTCACCTTCCAAACAGAGAAATAGCTTTACATGATTCATAGTATATTATTATTATTATTATAGTAAGGTAAACCATAATATTTTATGTGTTTGTTTAAAGTACCTATTCGCTTTGTTAGCCTATAAAATATTCAATTTATTTTAATGTTGTAATGAGTAGTGCATGACGAAACTGATATTTCTAATAGTATGCGATCCGACTTAAGAAATAGTACCCGGTTGACCGAGCTTTACTTGGACGCCATCTATCTACTAAGTAAGAAGTAAGCGTAGCTTTAGTGTTGCTACTCGTCAATAGATGTCAGGAAGAGTCAATTGTAGTAGTTTTTCATTGCCTGAAAATACCACGGGAAAATACGGATAAAACGACATTTTCTAAAAATGAATCCTAACTAGATTTCATAAAAATCGTTGGAGCCGTTTCCGAGAACCTTTAAACGAGCAATTTTTGTATATTTATATTTTTATATTATATTCTCGATACTATTTTTTCTGGTGGTAAAAATTTATAATATTGAATTAACACATTCTATTATGTTTTCTTCAAAATTATCCTTATGTAAATTTTATGTAAAAAAAAAAAAAAAAAACTGATGTTTTTTTATATGATTATTTTTGTGATGATAATGAAATCAAACAATATTATTTATTACGGTACATTTTTTTAGTACATCGCACATAAAAAAATATTTTAAAACAATCGAATGATATATCCTGGGGCTATAGATAACATGGACACAATACAAAAATGGTCATTCCGTTCAGTGCCAGATTAACTACGTAGCAAGAGTAGCAATTTCTACGGGCCCCGCGCGAAAGGGGGCCCCGCAAGCCGCATATTTAAATCCACTTATCTCTGCCTGAGCGTAAATTTTTGAGTGAAATTCATTAGGATGTAACCTATAGATGGCAAATAAACGTATTGAGTATTAAATTGTTTTTTTACAACTTTATACTTAAGAACCCATAGTAGATCAAGGGCCCTTTGAAATAATTTGCTACGGGTCCAGCGCTTGCTTAATTCGGTACTAATTCAATTGTGACGTCATCCGTCTTCAAGTACCTCTACGAAGTTTTATATCCAGTTAGAGTAACATATCCATGGTCATATCATAATCGACAATCAGTTTCAGTAGAGTAAGGTACTCTGTGGATTCTGTGGTTTTGACCATGGATATATTACTCTATCTGGATCACTGACTTTGTAGAGGTACTTTAAGTTCGGTGACGTCATATCTTAAGGACTATTAGATCAATCACAGTCCGGATTGAGATTGTTCTTCACAATTGTAGGGTGTCCACACTTACTTGGAAAAATTGTGTCCTATTTTCGATACGGTTCTTCAAAATGTTTTCTAGTGGTAATTTGTCTGGTGCTAAAAATTATAATATTGAAATAATACATTTAATTAGAATTTCTTCAAAGTTACCGAATTTAATTTTATGCATTAGGAGTAAACTGAAAACTGAGGTACACAAATAACCACTCACATCTATATTGTAATTATGTATTATTCGTCTTAGATGTTTTTATATCATTATAATAAATCACAATCGAATGATATATTCTAAGACTGTATTATAACATGGACACAATAGAAAAATGGTCCTTCTGTTATGACGTCATCCATGCACAGGTACCTCTACAAAGTCAGTATTCCAGATAGAGTATATATCCATGGTTTTGCCAATGACTTAAAAAAAAATTTACCATAGACTAGAATAAAGCTTTTGTTGACAGTTGACACTTGTTTGACAGTTGATTTCCCTCTCCTCCTCTGTCTTTGTCATCTGTCTTTTTGTTTCGGCCATTTTCGCCGAAAGACTTGTGTTCTCTTTTGGTCACGTATCCTTGCGTGGCCTTTACATCTCAGATTTAAAGTTAAATCAAGATGGTGCAGAAGAAGGTAAAACCCATGTGCGTTTAGTTAAATATTATATTTTTAGTGATAATCTTGAAAATTGTTGTGT
Source organism: Thymelicus lineola (assembly GCA_963932265.1). Taxonomy (NCBI): domain Eukaryota; kingdom Metazoa; phylum Arthropoda; class Insecta; order Lepidoptera; family Hesperiidae; genus Thymelicus; species Thymelicus lineola. The sequence goes on from OZ010685.1 coordinate 2,873,505, forward strand.
ACTTGACCTATGTTGTGTGCGCGATGTTAGTTGTTTTTGATCTGAAAAAGTAAATAGTTAAATACCATTAAGTATTAGTGATGCAAAATAGTTCATTCTGCCTTTTAAAAATCTGCATTAACCATTTATTCATTAGTGTTCCGTGCTTAAATTGTGAAACTTAGGTATAACTTTAACATAACCTACGAAGTGAAACCATGATGTCAACTTTGGAATGACTGCCTTGATTACGACTAATTATCACCAAGATCTCTGAGTGTCTGCAATAAATACCAAATACTAGTTAGAAATCGATAATATGATCCTAATAAACATGTAATTTTTTTAGCCGAAGAAGAAAGTAGGGAAGAAGGTAGCGGCTGCTCCCTTGGTCGTCAAGAAAGCCGAACCTAAAAAGATCGTCAACCCTCTCTTCGAAAAGAGGACAAAGAATTTTGCTATTGGTAAGTTAGCGGTAATAAATTACTACTTCTACTTGTATCTCACTTTGTTTTCGCACTGGACCAACATGATGTAAAATTATAACCTGAAATTCCCTGTGGGTATTTATATCGAGCTTTTTAACTCTGATATGGTCCATATTTCTCTATTATATTGTTGTAAGAAGTTGTGTTGTAATAGTTAAGAACTTAAGATATTTATCTCCCATTTTGTTACCAACTTTACAGAAGTCATAATTTATGTCTTTCACTGTTGTCCTGTTGTCTAGTCTTCATATACCTTAAATACAAGATGCTTTGAAGCAGCTTAAAAATAATAACCATACAGATAATATCAGTTAACTGCTTTTATATTGGCTGGAAATGCTTTAGTGATGATTTTGGACAGTCAGATAAGGTGTCCTGTTGGATTGTTAAAACTCAAAAACCATCCAGTATGCTAAAATGTGATATTTATTGTAATATAATTATTTTGGTTACAATAATTGGTAAACTGCAAAGTAAAATTGTCCATACTACAGACACTTCTGTTAGTTCTAGTCTATTATTAATTTAGAAAGTAAAACACAACTTCTTTTAATTAATTTGTATACTAAAGCATTATAAACTTTATAATAATGGAACATTATTCTTTACTAAAACCTTTCTATACTCTTCCAGGTCAAGACATCCAGCCAACTCGTGATCTATCCCGCTTCGTGCGATGGCCCAAGTACATCCGCATCCAGCGCCAGAAGGCGGTGCTCCAGCGCAGGTTGAAGGTGCCTCCACCGATCAACCAGTTTACTCAGACCCTGGACAAAACTACGGGTAAGGACTTTGCCAAGATCTCTGGTTGATACCCTCTGATCTCTGTTAGCCAGCCTCACTGTTGTTATGAATAATATCCATTACTTTTCTTCTTCATCTTTTTCATTTCAAACACATGTGATGAAGAAAATAATGTAACAAAACCTGAAAATTCCCAGATTAAAGAGTTATGGGTATTTTGCATTACGCATTCTAGTTAGGTTTTCAATTTTACATGATGATTTCCAAATGCAACTATGAATCACTATGATTATCAAACAAATATACGAGCTTTTTAACTCTGATGTACATATTTATAACTATACAGTGCCTGTTTAGAGAACTATTTTCTGAATCTTATTTAAAATTTCCAGCTAAAGGACTTTTCAAGATCCTTGAGAAATACAGACCAGAAACTGAGGCAGTGAGGAAAGAACGTCTCAGGAAAGCTGCTGAAGCTAAGGTAATTTTCTTTCCTTTTCTTTACTTTGATCTGAGAATGTTTTTAAATCTAATCTAGTTAATTCTAGTTTGAGGATTTGCTTAGAATTGTAATTGCCACATTGCAATTGGATAGATTTATGTTCATTTTTTTATATATTATGCTGTCTTCCAGATTGTCTTTCTGCTATAGATTAGTTATTTTCATAATTTTGTTAACAATAACTATAAATAGTGAGGAATTTGCTCAACCATTTGAAGTACATATCGACGGCGGAAAGCGAAAACGTAGTCATCCACAAAAATAGTTCAAAATGTCGTAGTCAACAAAATCTTGGCGAATAATTGTTTGGATGAGATTTGAGTTACAATTATTCTTCGAGCTTCGTTCTCGATATTAGCATGGCAACACTAGTAGTATCACTTTACGGGCTCGCCATTTCGCACTGTAGTTTGGAGGTAGATAAAAAATAAAACATAAGATTATCAATTTTTGTAGGGTAGATTTATAAAACCTCACTTGGCTGGGGCGCGCTCTTCTCCGGTTCGTCATTCACGTTTCAGTGCTTCGCCGTTTCGCACGGGCGCAAAATTATAGTTAAAGTGAAATTCCTAAAAGAAAGTTTAATAGTCATGAGAAAATCAATTGTGTAAAAGATTAAAAAAATTAGAACGAAAAATTAACCAAAGCAAAAGTGATATTTTTATTGAGTGATATGCAGTGTGTTTCGTTGGATTTCGTGGGATTCGTACAGGAAATGTTGGATTGGATTGGATAGTGATTCATCAACGTTTATAATCATCAGGTAGGAGAATTCCAGTATTAAAATTTAAAGAATACAGCAAGTAACTAAATAACCCTACTTTAGTCGGTTAAATATTGTTTGCAATGTAATTCGCAAGGAAATTACACGCAATTACGAAGCAAAAACAGATTATCTGTTATAATATCAGTGAATATATCAATTTAAATATGAATACCCTTAGGTATTCCTCTTTTTTTCCTTCATTATTAGCACGTGTTTTCCGTATGAAAATTATATTGCAATATGATTTAAATACCATACATAATTGGATTGTCCTTTGGGAGCCTTCCAAATAAGTACTTGCTAACCGGAATTACCTGTGGAGTCCTTCCATTGCTAGTAATTGTATTTCATAAAGTATATTTGTAAAAATGTATTTATCAATTTATATTGAAAATAAATACAAATATAATCATATTGTCCTTTGAGTTGTTCCAAATAAAAAAGTACCTGCTTATTGCTGTACATTCTATAAGGGATTTATATTGCAGTAGTGTACAAATACAAAACCTAATCGAATTTTCTTCTGAAGGCCTTTTAAATAAAAAAGATACCTGCTAATAAGAATAACTTATTGGGTTATTCCATCATTAGTATGCACTAGTACCTACTAGTAATCCGTAATGAATTTATATCGAAGTAGGATATAAATACAAAACATAACCGAATTGTCCTTTGGGGGCTTTTCAAATAAAAGAGAAACTGCTAACATTAATTTCCTGTGGGTTTCATTACTCTTATTACATTAGAATTACACTGCAATCGAGGCGAACATTACACATTTACGTGCGGAGTCTATAGCAAACTATATGTTACATTACAGAAAACGTATCAATTACCGCTGATGACGATTATACTCTAAGATACGACGATATATTTATCAATAATATTTGATAGTACTAATCCTTTCACTTTTTTTACTAGGATTCTCATACAATGAAGGTGGTCTTATAAAAATACGTTGCAGCTACGTAATGAAATTAGACTTCATTTATTTATTTATTTAGTTATAAATTATTAAAAACCAGTTCTGCGTTCAATCATAATTCATAAAAAGCCTTAACCATGTTATGCAGACAACTGCAACAAAAAGTACTCGCTAATCGGATCTACCTGTGGGGTATTTCCACTGCATTGTACCTGTGTTCCAGAAAGAATCTTCACCGCATTATAAAGCCGACTAGCGTATATTCCATATGGAATTAATACTGCACGCCATTCGTTGAACTATACAAAGTACTTGGTAACCGGATCTACATGTGGGGTAATCGATTACTCAAACAGAAATTATATTTCTTAAGGAACTCGCGTCACGCCTCACACCATACGGTAAACTGAAGCAAGTACCTACTTATTTTTCGCATGAAATTGCGAAGGATTTCTATTCAAGGAACAATGGCAGTAGGTATATATTCAATTAGCAGCAATAGAGCCATAGGGCCACATGATCATTAGGGCCAGATGCCATTATGTCATATACACAGCACTATAATAGTCCACCGAGACTATGTTGCTCAAGGAGTCACATTTTCCGTCCGCAGTTACCGTGACTTGTGAATTAAGTTCCTCTTCAATCATAAAGTCTATAACTCAATAAACAGCTTAGCCTGTCATCAGGCCTTTAAGCTACAGTTCCTTTTATATGATTCTCTGGCAACTGCTGCAATGGGCGTAAAAATTGTACAAACCATAATTATGTGACTATGACACAAAGGCAACCAAGGTGGACACAAAGCCAGCCTAAAAACTGCCTAAAACTGTAAGCCCTAGACGTAAGTTCCAAAACATTCTCACACTATAGACATAAATTATGGTATGCTTATGAAACATTTCAGGAATAAACATTCCTCCAAAGCTTACATAGTCAAAAAATAAGACTCAGTGAATCAACAAGGGAATTTTATTTATTCTGGAACATACAGTTCTTATGTTACCATGGAACAATTCGCATAAATATACTTATTTATGCAATAATATCGAACTTATTCCAATAAAAAACGCAATAATAATGAGACATTGAAGTATTAATGTACTACTTACGATTACGATTTGATTATACTGAAAGTAAAGTAATCATTGTATGTGTAAAAATGGATACATATGCCATTATATGATTGGCATATAAAATTATGAATATTAATTCCGAATTTCAAATATAATTAACATTTGAATAGTTGAGGACAACTTAATTCAAGCTCTTTTATACTCTTATAAACTGATGGGATACGTTTCTTTATAAAAGAAAGCCCTTTTTGGTTCAATTTCATCCGGATTGAAGAAAATACTTATGCTACATCCTGTTTATACATCATAGGTACATATCGTTTGGCTTAGTATAGCAAATATTTTTAAAGGGTTTTAAACTTACGAAGGCGTATGGAATACTTGTCTATGTCTACTTAATTAATAATAATAATAATAATAAACAAATAACCTTCATTGGGTGATTTATTTTCTCGTTGGCCAGTCAATAATAATGACAAATAGGAGGTATACTGCTGTATACTCCTATTATATATACGATAAACAATATCATTGCATAATGTATTAGTTAATTTTCAAAATTTATTGCTCTGTTAAAAGTAATAATTTTTAATACTTGGCATTTTTTAATATTTCCGTTCTGGCGGACGATTGATTCATCTTTGCCTACCAGGCTAGAGATACAAATATTTTCTATACATGCAAAAATGCATGTATTCCACAGATGGTATTATAACATTTATACTTCATATGAGCATGCCTCAACAACGGGGTCCCGCCTCCATAGTAACCAGAATCCAGACATGATCACTAAGACAGCCTCATATAGGTACAACAAAATTTGTTGTATGAACGATTTTTGCCACTGAGTGGATATTGTAAAATAAGACAATCAATAATGTATTTTTAATGTTGCAGAATTCGAATCTAGGACTTAGCAAATTTACAATCATACATCGAATGACAAATCGAATTAAAGTTATCTCTGGTCTAATAGAACAAATCTTAAAGTAAGAACTTTCTTCATGCGAGGAAAATCTGAGGCGAATGCAAGCAATATGTACATTTATGGTACTATGGTTTGATAATATATTCAAGTTTTACGTCTTTGGTCCACCCGTATATACGAGTATGTCATCCTATAAACATAACAACAATAGTGACAAAGTGACTAGTGGTTGTCCCTTTATGGCCTCCACAAATAATTTTTTAAACATTGAGTAATTATATTATAGCTATAATATAATATTATATAATACTTGCTTACACTGAAAAATCACACTGTAGTTACCGTATAGAAGTCCGGATATTGTTTCCCCTATAAAAACATCCCAACTGTTTACGCTTTGCACTGCTTGAGTTGGGTTAGGAGTGGTTTGCGTATTGTCACGAAAACAATTGTAACTTTACAATACTTTGTAATGCAAGGTTCCTTATTATTTCACATAGGTTTTAATCCTAGAGATCATAAGCAGTTCACCCATGTCCTTGCTAATTGTTCAAGGCAGTCGAGACAAATAAGGATTATATTTTATATATTTTTCTATAGAAAGTATTTTCATTGCGGCCTACTTAAATACTAGTTAACTTGGAACATAATTATATCCAATGTTATTCAATTTAGTACTTTTTTTACTGTCACATACTTATAATAATAATAATGATAATCCTTTATTTCAGACTGATCCATATTAGGTTAGTAGGTATATCTTACAAACTAGTGTTAGTAGATACAAAACCAGTAAAATATTAAATAATCATAATAATCAAAATTTATTACAATATGCTTTTGGTCGAAAAACCAAAAGAAGCCGATACATTTACTTTGTTTTATACAGAACTATGCAAAAAAAAAAAAAAAAATCTTATGACAATGATAGATCAGTGTTCTATGTTGTCAGTCTGTTCAAATTGTTGTATGGAAAAGTGGAAAATTTACTCTATCAATGGACTGAATGTGCCTGATGCTTTGTTTTAGTGGTTCAAACCACATTCCGATTATTGCCTTTCAAACTAAACTATTTAAAGGCATATCGGTTGGATGATCTCAGTCTATGGAGTACATCTGTACAGGCATTTTTATGTTTTTACATATATAGATAGATAATGTTTTAAACAAACAGTGTTTTTATATAGATATTTTTTACAGGTTTAGGAATTATTTGTGGTTGATGACATAGTTGCTGCTATCGTTGCTACACACGCTGTAGTAGTGTGATCTAATTTAGGTACAAAAAATTGGATCCTTCGGGAAAAAACTAATTTCAGTGAATACAATTATCATCAAATTACTTACTCTCTTAGTACTGGCAAGGGTTACATAGAAAAACACCATATATAATATATTATGAATAATATTACGAAATTTATATTTACCTCATTTATGTCATTAACAATTTTTTAAAAGGATTTGGATATTTTATATAAAACTTGCGGAATTCAGTAGATATTCCACTATATTTAGTTAACGTATCACTCATGTTCATATTATCAAATAAAGTTTACTACCTATCAGTAGCATATACCGAGTGTGTTATATATTATGGTTATTAGATGTACATATACTGTGTCACCAATATATTGATTAATAGATTGAAATTAAAGAGTAAAATATTGCTATCATATTACAATTAAAAATTGAAAAGCTAAAAATGTCATTAGTTTCACGACTACCTTCTCTAAACATCTACTAGTGTTGCCATGCTAATATCGAGAACGAAGCTCGAAGAATAATTGATGATTAAACGAACTTACCTGTACGTGAAGTTCAATCTCAATTATTCGAGAGCTTCGTTCGAAGATATTAGCATGCCCTCCCTCCCTAGTGTACATGTCATATACACTACACCCCTAGTCGTGAAACATGAAACAGCTCAGCAAATCTCTGAACTAAATGACGAACCGGAGAAGAGCGCGCCCCAGCCAAGTGAGGTTTTATAAATCTACCCTACAAAAATTGATAATCTTATGTTTTATTTTTTATCTACCTCCAAACTACAGTGCGAAATGGCGAGCCCGTAAAGTGATACTACTAGTGTTGCCATGCTAATATCTTCGAACGAAGCTCTCGAATAATTGAGATTGAACTTCACGTACAGGTAAGTTCGTTTAATCATCAATTATATTATATTTAGAAAAAATAACAAGCCTAATATCCAAAAATCGTGAGTTTAAGTTAAAAAACACGCTAGTTATTTTTAAAAAAAAAAAAGTGTAAAAGGTTTTTGGCTCTGATGAACATGTGGATGACTACGTTTTCGCTTTCCGCCGTCGATATTATAACTTCTATATTGTTAGTTATAATGGCTCCAAAAGCTTAAACTAATATAAATAATATAACATATTAAACTAATATAACTAATATAATATATTAAAATACATAATAAAAACAAATATTTCTATACTGTAAAATGATGCATAAAAATCAAATATCCGAAGGCCATGACGACCTCTGACCACCAAGATCTCTGATTGCACCATTAGAATAGAGTATGTTTGTCACAATTCTAGTTATCATAGCCTAATAAGTTGGTGTCTGCAGGTTGCCAAGAAAGATGAGCCACCACCGAAGAGGCCCAACACCATCCGCTCCGGTACAAACACTGTTACCAAGCTGGTGGAAAAGAAGAAGGCGCAACTTGTCGTCATCGCTCACGATGTTGACCCTATTGAGGTATGTATAGCACAGATCTATGTAAATACTAGCCGTTGCCTGCAGCTTTACATACGGCAATTATGTTTTAACTTATTCACACTAATATCCTGTTTTCCCGGTAACCATTTTAATTTTCCGGGATGAAAAGTTTTTGAAAATATGACCCAGGGTATCAGTAACAACTTTACCAATGTTCATCGAAATCTGTTCAAGGGTTTTTATGTGATGCCCGGACAGACAAACAGACACTGAGTTTTACTATAGTATAGATAATAATATGAACATACAAGGCACAAATAAGTTGAAAAGTCCAAAAAGCATATTTTTTTAAAATGAAAAATTAAATGCCCATCACATTTAATTTTTCATTCTTTTTTTAAATCCTATTTTATGGTTAACAATAGCTTCAGCCCATTAATGGGCTTAGGCAACAGGCAACCAATAAAATAATTAAATATTGATCACCTTGTAAAGCACGCTTTTTGGACTTTCTCTTTTTTTGTACAATATATAAAATGAAAGTTATGTGTTGTCGTTGGCAATGATGTTAGAATTTCTTCACCTGAGGCTGTGGATTGTAAATTCACATGCTGCATGAAGCCAATTGACTCTGAGCCTGACATGGTCTAATTGCTTTGTCATTGAAAAAAATATAGACTTAGTTAAAATATTATATTCATAAATAGGATAATGAAATGAATAGGAAAACCATCATGCATAATTTAAAAAAAAAATTGTATTTTTATTTATCTCTTGTAGTTTTTCTTATGAATAAATATGTATATGTTTTTTTAAATTTCCCAGCTGGTACTCTTCCTGCCCGCTCTGTGCCGTAAGATGGGCGTGCCCTACTGCATCGTGAAGGGCAAGTCCCGTCTCGGAGCCCTCGTGCACCGCAAGACTTGCACCTGCTTAGCGCTTACACATGTGAGTTGTTTACTAATATGTTTTACTGAGAGAGAGGACAAGATTATTGCCGTAGTCTGCAGCAAGTTTAGACTGATTGATGTGTGATGCTGAAGCCCTTGCCAGACCGGCATTAAAAGCAAACCATGTTGGTCACATTGAAGTATTATTACTAGCGTATAGAACCGACACCACAGACAACATGTATGTCCCAATGCATTGGTGCCACGTGGCTTCAATCTTCAATGGATTCGTTCCATTTTGAAAGGAGAACGGGGGCTCAATTTTGAAAATTGAACCTCCCGGGCGGGACACATTTTGTTCAAGATGTCTGTTAATATGACATTATACTTCAATGGTTGGTCAAGAATAATAAGTGTGAGAAGAATGTGTGTATGTGAACCGTCCATTCCAAGTAAGAGTTAATTGTTGCTGACATTTTTGATGTTGGATGATTAAACTAGGGGATCTAAAGTAAATATGAAGATGGGCATGTAATGATGATTTATTTGCTATCTGAATGCCATGAGGATAGCTTCTCTACCACCAATACAGAGTTATCTGAGTGTGCCATCTTCAATATGTGTACTGTAATAATTTTAATTGTATTGATACACTGATTGATGATTATGTTTGTGTTATTATTGTTGTGCTGATCATATTAAACTTTAATTGGCTCCCCATGGATTAAGTAGAAGCCTATTCGCTCTTGAAATATGAGTTCATGCAGGGAATTGAAAAATAAATTACCAAAAACTTGGCTCTTCACAGGAAATGTCTTTTAATTGCCTTTATTAGTCTAGAGTAAGTAAGTATAAAGATCAGTGTGCCAATACAACCAGCTTTACATTTTTTATAATATAATAATAACTATGATCTAATAACTGGACGTTTTCCTACTGATCATAATTTACAAATCACTTTTTCAATGTCATCAGGTGGAGTCTGGCGACCGCGCCGCTTTCACTAAGGTTGTTGAGGCGATCCGTACGAACTTCAACGAGCGGTACGAGGAGCTGCGAAGACACTGGGGCGGCGGCACCCTCGGCAACAAGTCCAACGCGCGTATTGCCAAGCTTGAAAAGGCCAAGGCTAGGGAAATCGCGCAGAAGCAGGGCTAACCCAATAAACTTTAATGTCTATGCTTGTCTTTTATTTCTTTACTGTTGGTTGTGTGATTTGCGACGTGTTGGGGCGGTTTAGAATACGATCAATAGGGTCGATGTGCCGGTAGCCGACCATGTGACGGACTACGTTTCTTTAATTAGAGATAGTGAGATTCCTCCATGAAATATCGGAATAATACGTTAATATAATATTCGTAATAAAATTATACATATATTTTCAGATTTCTAATTGGACTATAGCTGTGTTACGTTAATCTTTTGACTGTATGGCGTACTTATTAAACGAAGAAATTTAATACACTGTCAGTTTGGAATTCAGAAATCGAGCAAGCCCGGCATAAAGATAAAAAAAATCGTCAATCGGCTAGGCGACACATGCAATCATTATGAAAAAATTTCATGGTTGTTGATTGAAAATCGTGCTTGTACCATGCCAATGCATATTAAGATTAATTTGGATTTTTTTATATTACCAGGGTGCTAAGATTTTTTGTACGTACACAGCCATCTATGTTTTAGCATCTGGAACAATATCATGGCTCATTAAGTACTTATCATTTTAGTAATAAAGCGTTGAATAGATGGCACTACTAGATTTCATTATTTAGTATTTGCGATAGATGTCACTGTAGTCAACTTAAAACAACTTTATTTTAGGAGTCATTTCATACAGTCTGAAAAAATGGTTTTCCTCTAGTAAGTACACACTTACAATATTTATAGTAGTTTTGGAGCTAAGGGTGAGAACGTGCGAAAATCCTACGAAATATATTCTGCCCTCGTTATGATAAACAACGTATCTGACATTTTTGGCGAAAACGAGTTATTAGCATATTCGTAATCAGCGAAATTAGATCTATCTAGATCTATTATCTATTTTTTCGTATGTATTATAGAAATAAAAATAAAGGTAAGCATAAACAACGTATGTGCAAAATTTTCATTCTCTTCCTTATGAAGAACAACGTATTGTCCATTACGTTTAGAGTTATATTAGTTTTTATATATTATTAACTTTTGAAATTAAATAGGTAAGTTATACCAAAAATCTCGTCTATTTGACGCAATGAACTAATATACTTACGTACATTTCATTAATTTGATTAATTAATGGCACAAGGAGCCAATGCGATTATTATTTATAGGATTTCGTTAAACTATATGAAAGAAATACAAGGCATAAACATCGTAAGAGCACTTTCCTAGTGATAATTAACGTAACTGAATAATTTTCCTAGGTATAAGCAACGCAACTGCTTAAAAATTAACACTTTTTGGGTTCTATTAACTCAGAAAACATTTAGAAAACAGAAAAATGTAATGAGTCATAAAATACACACATATAGTAACAATTAATTTTAACAATTTTGAAAATATCCCAATTAGTGTAGTCGTGACAACAAAAATAAGAAAAAAAACTTTAGGCGCTTTTATCTCGGAACTTGCTGAAATGCAGATACGTTGTTTATCATAAGGAGGGCAGTATTGTGCTCCACCTCCCCCAACTATTGTAGGGACTTTCATTACACAGTTCACACAAAAAAATAAGGCTACACCATTGAAGTATTATTATTACTAGCGTATCTAAGAACCGACACCTCGAACTCGAACAGCATGTATGTCCCAATGCATTGGCGCCACGTGACTTCAATCTTCAATGGATTCGTTCGATTTTGAAAGTAGAACGGGGGTTCAATTTCGAAAATCGAACACACCCAGACCGAGAATAGAAATTCGAACTCATCATTAAAATTTCCAATTCCATCTTGCTGGGAATTGCACCCATGACACATGGCGTGGTAACTATTGCGCCACACGGGTCGTAAAAACAGTTTGTGTGCCGAATCCAAACTTAGCGTCCCCGGAGACGCAGTCCTGGATTTCTCAATAGGCCGTATAGGCCGCGGCCTAGGGGCGGCAGATTTCAAAAGATGATAATATAGATGACGACTTTTTAATAGCAATATTTAAAAGTGTCGCAAAAAATTGTAATTCTTGTTTTTTTTATGCACTTTCTTAGTGACTAATTCAATGCCTTCCTTACTATGAATGGAAAATTATTATTTTAGAAAGGTACATGGGGCGGCAGAAATAAATTGGCCTACACTGATAAAAAATATACCCCGGCACTGCGCAGACGGGCTTCACGCCACAGCCAGAAACGCGCAACAAGAAGCTAGAAGCGGTGGCTGTTTATGTACCGGTGCGATGCGGTGGCGCGCCCGGCAGCCACCGTTGTGGCCGCTTCTAGCTTCTCGTTGCGCGTTTGTCGCCCGTCTGCGGGGACGCTAAGGTCGCTGCATACGTAACGTGGACGGGACGGGAACGGAACGTGGTTAGTAAACACTGACGGGTATTAATGCACACGCACCGTGATAGTAACTCGGAAGTAATAGCCTAAGATCCGGCCGCAGGATTAGTGCGCTCATCTGTTTTTTGCTAAAAACCAAATTTTTATGCATATTTATAATTAGGAGAATATGTAATTACCAGGTTGCCTATCAGTATTTGTGCCGGTAGCTGTGTATCTACCTATGAACCGATTTTGATCTAGTTTTTTTTGTATGAATGTAACTTAGTCAAGAGTGTTCTTACCTATGTTTAGTGTAAATAAAACTGTCGGGGTTTTTTAAAATCTAAATTTATGATTATTGCTAGTAGCAGCAATTACGTTTTCTTCCGTCGATGTGTATTTTTCGTCATAACTTGACTTGAGTCAGACCGTTTCAAAGTTAATGAGTTCTTATTCACAACACGCTGCGTCGGGCTGGCGACAAGTCTGCATTAACGCATACTGTAACATCGTCTACATAATTTAAAGGACAAGCAAGAAAAATACTCCACTAATGTTAATCCACACGTAGGTAGGTACTGCAAAATATTCTAGAGCTGGCCATACACGATCAAGTACACTTGTCAAGTTTGTAGCGGACTTGACGTGGCATCCAGTAAACTTGACGGTGTAGGGCCATGGGTGATTGGCTATCTGGCCATATATGGAGCTATCTCATGCAAACTGGATGCCGCATCAAGTTTAAGTAAACTTGATCATGTATGGCCAGCTTTACTAACACCTATGACCTAACCCTGACACTTCACTACACACTGACAGGATCTATCGACTAATTTCCCTCGAGGTTTATCACATAGGCTCAGATTAAAGAAATAAAAGGCAGATATATTCATCCAACTAAAATGTGAAGCTCCCAAAGCAAATACAAACTAAAAAAGCAAATACAAACCCGATTCAGTAGGTACTAAAGAAAGCGTCAAATAAGTCAAATAGCTTGCATGTCACAATTGTCAAAATTTAATAAATAATTTTCTCAGATACAATGCTGTCTCGTAATAGGTATGTCCATAGCGGCAAGGGATGGTGGCAATGCAAGCTCCTTTACTGTCCTCATTACATAAAAAAAACAAACAAGTCAAAATAAGTTTAAATCCACGCTCTTTCGCAACGCTCTGCTCTGCTCTGCTCTCCATTTTCTATTTAACTCTTGAGATGACAATAGTTCTAGTCGATAACAAGTTCAATAAAAAAATTATAGTGACATTCACGTAGGCGAAAAATTCTTCGAACCTATACTTAGTTTGGCACGGTACGGTGCGTAAGATCGAGGCAAACTCTGGCTGAATTTTCGATTATCTTCCTTCAACTCTGTTTACTCTATACTAGTATTTATCAGTATCCTGTGTCAACAACTTATTTATCTGCTACTATCGGTTTAAATTATTACCTCCTCCTTTTTTTGAAGACAGTATTTTTTATTATCCGACAGTCAGGAAGTGTTAGGCATTGAAGTATTATTACTAGCGTATAGAACCGACACCGCGAACACCATGTATGTCCCAATGCATTGGCGCCACGTGGCTTCAACCTTCAATGGATACGTTCGACTTTGAAAGGAGAACGGGGGCTCAATTTTGAAAATCGAACCTCCCGGGCGGGACACACATTTTGTTCGAGATGTCTATTCTATGACATTATACTTCAATGGTGTTAGGTATGTTTTTCGCGCGTATGTATGCGTGTAATATTATCACAGACAAATATTATGTCGTATAGGATCGAGCGATAGTCCGCCGGTTCAATTTTCAGCAACAAAGGAGAATGTCCATTCAGTATGGAGAAATGTACTGACTTTAACATTTTTGTGTCTTGATAAAAATACCTTTATTTGATTATGTTATCTTAATAAATTACACATACTAACTTTAGTCAATGTTAATAGTAGGAAATAAGAGATTATAAACAAAATTAATTTGTATTTAGGTTATAGTAAACTCACAGTAATATGGACTCTATGCAGGCGTATTAAAGTCGATTGCGTATGTAATGTCGATCTTTTAAGTTTCAAATTCATTTGTCAGTCCCCTTACGTCATCTAGTTTGTTGTCATGGATATATGTATTATACTATAACTGTTGTATCATAATAATAATCGAATCAATGCAACCTATTGGCCCGAAGGATCTTAAAAGATTCCTGATTGGCCGGCCCTTATCCAAACATAAATTGCCCAATGATTTTCTTTTGTAAAACGGAAGTAAAGTTACTTATTAATTTCAGGAAATTATTCCCAATAAGGATTTTTTAGGAAATAGGGTAAAATACTTGAAATATTTTAATTAATTTTTTTGTCCAAAAATCATTGTGACACAATTATTTTTTTAAGAGTACTGGCTATGGGCACTCTCCTTTTTGTAACTGTGTAACTAACCAGCGTTTTGCCCGCGTTTTCCGGGAAAATATCCTGTTTCAGATCCTTGTCTGCATGTCTGCTAGATTTCATGAACATCCATTAATTAGTTTTTGTGTGAAACATCCATACGAGTACATGTGTCGGCGAGCACTGAAGTATAATGTCATAGAACAGACATCTCGAACAAAATGTGTGTCCAACCGGGAGGTTCTATTTTCAAAATTGAGCCCCGGTTCTCCTTTCAAAATCGAACGAATCCGTTGAAGATTGAAGCCACATGGCGCCAATACAACTGGACATACATGGTGTTCGCGGTGTAGGTTCTATGCGCTAGTAATAATACTTCAATGTCGTCTTTGATTCTATTTTTGAAGTGAAACTTCTTTAGAATCGTTAGTGATTTGAAACCGGATGCAACGGAAAAACGACAGGTAAGATAATATAACCGCTAATTTCGTATTTCAATTTAAGTTGTCCGTAGCCCAATGGTCAGGACGTAGACACACAATGCTGATGCCATGATGATGCGCAGGTTCGCGTCTCAGAATATTTCTTTTTTTTTACTTTTATTTTTTTTTAGTTTTATTTTTTTACTGTTTTTAAATACTTTCAAATGCTCTTTTAAATATTTTCAAAGAATTTATCAACAAAAAATAAGAATTTCATTCTTTCATTCTGTAGATCGACCAGCCGATTATACAGACAGTAAAAATGATAAGTTGTATTCATAGATGGCGTGAGGAGTAAGATAGAACATTCGTTTTATTGCTAGATAGATTTTTAAAAAGTGCTAAGTTGTATTCATAGATGGCGCTTCGATTTATTGCTTTAAGATTCGATTTATTGCTTTTTCATATCATTATTTTGCACGGAACACAGAGACAAGAGGTGGAAATGGTATAAGTGTTGATTAGTATGGGAACCGTTCTAGCCAAAAAAACACAAGTAAATGGATAATCGTGTTACTTACAACTAGAGATGCGCCGAATATTCGTTTGATATTCGGTATTCGGCGTATTCGGCATCTTTTTCACTATTTGTATTCGGCCGAATTATTCGGTTTTGGTGCCGAATATATTCGGTTCGAGTATTTCTATTTTCTTGACTACACTACACGGTATAGAACTAAAAAGACAAAACCTCTTTTGTAAGATCTATGTTATATTATAAGTTAAAGAAATCCTATGAGGAATTTGTTGAATAAAGCTAACAAAATAAAGGAATTAAACTTCATATCACATATAAGAATTTGAAACCTCAAGTCAACATATTTATTTCTTAACCTATTGTTACTTAGTATAGTCAACATTTATGTTAAACCTTAAATGAGCATTTATTTTTAAACCTCAAAACAATATTTTTGGTAAATGGTAAACCGAATAATTCGGCCGAATATCCGGTTCGGTAAAGGTTAAACCGAATAGTATTCGGTATTCGGCTATTCGGTGAAACCACTATTCGGCGCATCTCTACTTACAACTAAGAAACTTAAATTTTGATTGGTTGTTAGTTGTCAACTACGAATAGTCCGAGAAACCTGCTATTTATGTTTGAAAATTCACTTTAATATTTGATGTTAATTCTTATTTTTCAATGTCATATTCAGTAAACTTAGTACCTTTATCAATTAAGATCATAATACTTTTCAAGTTCTGCTATACACCGCTAGATGGCAATATTCTACATAATAAATAATTCTATACTTAACGTATAGTATTAAGGTTGACATTGAATTGCAGTTGGTTGTATTACAATGTCAATCTTATTGGAAAATGATTAAATAATTCCGTCTTCTGAACGCTAGATGTCGTGACTGAAATCTAATATCAACCATAAATGTATAACGGTAAGTTATATTTTTGTTTAATTAGGCCTAGGGATGTGCGTGGTGCTTTTACCGCGTTATCGACAATTATCGATATTTATCGAAACTGGTATACTATAAGGTAATGTTGGTACTTGTTCTTGTACAACTTGTGTGTGTCTATGTGAAAATGTGCTCAAAATTTTGAAAGCTTATATCTATTACAAGGCGTAGACGTGGCCGTAGCTTTTTTACTAACGTTAGCTAACTAAACAGTATGTCGATAAGTGAAATTTCAATGTAGCTCAACGTAGCTTAGCTATAAACACAATGATGTGAATTAGGATGAATTTCAACCTTAACGTTATACAAAAAAGGTAAAAAAGCCCATAGCCAGTACTCTCAAAAAAATTATTGTGTCACAATGATTTTTGGACAAAAAATTAAATTAAAATATTTCAAGTATATACTGTATTTCCTAAAAAAATCCTCTTTGAGAATAATTTTCTGATATTACTAAGTAACTTTACTTCCGTTTTACAAAAGAAAACCATTGGGCCATTTATGTTTGGATAAGGGCCAATCAGAAATATTTTAAGATCCTTCAGGCCAATAGGTTGCATTGATTCCATTATGATTATGATACAACAAACTAGATGACTTAAGGGGACTGTCAAATGAATTAGAAAATTATTATAATCAGCCAGGAGTAATAGTGTTCTGTGATTATAATACATTATAAACTACATGGCGTTTTGGGACTGTCAAATGAATTTGAAACTTAAAAGATCGACATTACATACGCAATCGACTTTAATACGCCGGCATAGGCTCCATATTACTGTGAGTTTACTATAACCTAAATTCAAACAAATTTTGTTGAAAATCTCGTATTTCCTACTATTAACACTGACTAAAGTTAGTATGTGTAATTTATTAAGATAACTTAATCAAATAAAGGTATTTTTATCAAGACACAAAAATGTTAAAGTCAGTACAGTCATTTCTCCATACTAAATGGGCATTCTCCTTTTGTTCGACCTACAACGTTTAGTAGTAGAACCAATTGCGCCATCTAGTATCGCCAAGGAATAGTTTTAAACACCTTTATTTCATGGAATTATATTTCCTAGCTTTGAAGCTCTCATAGCCCGGCGGATTGCGTCGATCCGAAGCGATCGAAGAAGTTAAGCAACAGCGGGCGCGGTCGGTAGTTGGATAGGTGACCGCTAGTCCAAAAATTTCTTGAGCGCCTTTGCAACATCCAAACTTACAGCCTTTTTGCTTATGCCCAGCAATGAGTAAGATATACTAAAAGATCACCAGCTGATCTGCCGTGGCGGAAACCGTATTGACGGTCACTGAAACTATGAATTCTTCTTGTAAAAAATGCTCTGAGCATGGTACTAGATTTTACTGGGAACCAATTGATCCGCCCAGTAGTTTTAAGCCAGTCTTCTTTTCTCTATGCGTCTTTAGGAAATGTAAGAATGTCAGTCGGGTCTTGGTCGTATAATATTAAATCGTAAATAAAATTACAACACACCGATATCGATAAATTTATCCCATCCCTTCCCGAGTAGCTAAGAATGTTTTCAAAGAATGTTCTGGAAAACAATAGTCGAGTAGCAATGCCATTTAGAACATAAAAATAACCTTATTGCCGTGTAAATAGAGTAGCTTTTTGATCATAAAAATATATTATTTCCTTTAATTTTATGTTTTGAATATGAATTAATACAAAATAAATATAAAACTAGGCTTAGCTGTGGGTGGCTGTGGTATGAAACACCGCCATTAAATAAATTCTTAGCTCTGCTATCATTTTTGCACCCAAAATTGCACAATAAGGCATTATTATTATAATTTAAGTCAAATTTTAATTTATGTAATGCACAACCGACGCAGCTCAGTGACAGATATGTTATGCGGGCAAGTAAGCGGAGCTACGCTTACTGTTAGTCGCTGTGCCCCGCCTACTTCGCACTTCCACCTCTTGTCTCTGTGTTCCGTGTTATTTTGAAACCAAAATTTTGGAAAGTTTCACTTCTACCACGTGTGAATTGCACACATTTTCTTTTTTTTTATTTTGTTTTATTTATTTTATTTATTCTACATATAACGATCGCTTGATGCAGATGCTGTCATACAAGAAGAGCCATAAAGAAAAACTAAATATTTAGAATAAGAAAAATGTCAATCTATTTGGAAAGTAGGACATGGAGCAAAGTAAAAAGAATATTCCTCCTCCTCCTCCTTGCGTCGATATCCTCATTGCTGAGGGTCGTGACCCCCTCCACGGATCACTTTATTCCGGACTATCTGGCGCCAGCGGTTCCGGATTTTTGCAGCGTGGATGGCCTCGTGCATCCTGCTGTCGAGAGTGGTGCGGATTTGGTCCGACCAGCGCATTGGACTGCGACCTCGCGGTCTGGTCCCCTGGACTTTGCCGGTGATGACCAACTTTTCAAGATTGTCACCGTTTTTCCGGGCGATATGGCCGAAATACTCGAGTACTCGTTGAAGGCAGATGGTTGAAAGCCTGTTGGTGATCTTGAGTTCTTCGAGTATGGACACATTAGTTCTTCTTGCTGTCCAGGGGATGCGCAGCATTCTTCTCCAGCACCACATCTCGAAGGCGTCGATACGTTTGCGGTCGTTTGCTCTAAGCGTCCATGTTTCTGCCCCGTAAAGGAATATGGAGAATACCAATGTTCGGACAAGTCTGATTTTGGTACGATTTCTGATATTTCTGTCCTTCCATATTCCCTTCAATTGGCCCATGGCGCTTTTGGCCATTCCAATTCTGCGTCGGATCTCAGAATCACACGAGCCGGTGTTAGAGATACTGGAGCCCAGGTATATAAATTGATTCACTATTTCAAGGTCTAAAGTCCCAGTGAGCTCCAGTTTATTTTTCCGGTCGACCACCATCATTTTGGTTTTCTCCCTATTAATCTTCAAACCCAACTCGCCACTTATGAGTTCCATCCGGTGCAAAAGACGTGCCATTTCGGACTCTGAGGCGGCTAAAAGAGTAGTGTCATCCGCGTACCGTAGGTTAGTGATCTTCACTCCACCCACGCTCACTCCTCCTTCCCAGCCTTCCATAGTTTTCCTAATTATGTATTCCCCATATGCATTGAACAATATGGGGGACAGAATGCAGCCTTGTCTCACGCCTTTTCCAAATTCAAAAGGATGACATGGTCGATCTTTGCGACACCGTGGCTTTTGCGGTACAGAGCTTCAAGAAGAGTAACCAGATGTACAGGTAATCCCAATTCACACAGAACAGTCCAAAGCTTCGCCCAGTTTACACAATCAAACGCCTTGCTGTAGTCAACGAAACACATGATGAAAGGGACATCGAACTCGTAAGCTTTCTCCACCAGTTGCCTGACATTTAGTAAGTGCTCGCGAGTGCCTCTACCTTTTACGAATCCTGCCTGTTCTTCTGGGATCTGCCAGTCTAAGAAGTGTCTGATGCGACGGTTTAAGATATGGAGTAAAATTTTACTGGCATGCGATATTAAAGAGAGCGTCCTGTAGTTATCGCACTTTAGTGTAGATCCTTTCTTGTGTAGGGGAATTATGGCAGATCTAGTCCAGTCTTCGGGCCATTTGCCAGAAGAATATTATTATTGAAAAAGAATATTATTGAATAACCAATACCGTAGAATACCAGTTTCTCCACACATGCATTCTCACTTTTCACATTTATAATGTTAGTAAGATACGACATAGAAGCGCTCATAGTCCTGCGGCTTGCGTCGATCCTAAGTGATCGACAAAGCTAAGCAACAGCGGGCGCGGTCGGTAGTCGGATGGGTGACCGCTAGTGGCAAAAAATTCTTCAAAAAGGCACGTAAAGCCGTCGGTCCCGGTTGTTATCATATGATAACAGTCGTTAAGCCATGTCGGAGGCCCTCGGGCGGTTTGAAAACTTCCGACACTCGGGTTGGTCACTCACCCCTCCACCAATCCGAACTGGAGCAGCGTGGTGGAGTATGCTCTAGGCCTCCTCAAGAGGAGAGACCCGTGCCCAGTAGTGGGCCATTAATGGGTTGAAGCCAAGATACGACATAGAACTACTTTAGCCTGCGATTAAAGTAAATCAGGTATTGAGTTGGGAAGTGATACTACGAATAGATAAATACATCCAAAATTAAAATAAATTATTAAATTCCTAGAATACAAAAACGCTAAAACACAACCGTATGAAATTTAGTACTTAGACAAACTAATATGGTCATGGTCTTACCTACCATTGGAATCTAACTTAGATTCCAAAGTGATGTATAATAATAAAATTCTATTTTATATCAAAACTCACCCCAGCCCCCTAAATTTTGTTACGGCCTTGAATCTAATTATGCCGGGGATGGGAATTATAATTGGGCGACTCTTGTCCCTCAAAGTACGAGCAAGGGAACATTTTTGAATCAATTATAATCCATTTAGATGTAAGTACATTGCTGGTGCCTTACCATGAACTCTAATAAAACGTGACATGTTCAGGACAGGTCAGCTTGTGGCTAAAACCTGACAGGCGTGTATTTCGTACCATGAACGTTCACCTGATGGCCTGCAATGCCTCTACTTCTGTCCGGCATCTTAGTCTATGACCTGCGCGGTACAACGTAGTGCTTAAGTACTCTGTGCACGGTACAAAATTTGTTTTACTTAGTTCTGAAATAGAGCGTTTTATCGGTTTACCGGTTTTCAAATCAATGCGTAATATTGATGTTTTTAAAATTTTAAAATAACAATCTCAATCGAAGATTTTGAGATTTGTTATAGAAACTTAACGGTCATTATTTATTAAACTTAAAAACCGTTCGTTCTCTAAGATTACCAAAAAAAATTATCGCTATGTGATGCCTACATTTTTGAACGTAATCTTACAACACTTGACACTTGACACAGTGACATGTCCAAATGTCTAATAAAATGTGTGATTTAGGAGCGATAATTTAAAATTGTTAAGTGTAATTTTGAATTTTTAACGTATTTTCAAAGAAATGTAAGATATTTATTTTGTGATGGTGGTACATTTTCATTTTCATGAATGCCTGTAGGCCATGTACAAGTCGAGCCGGATATTTACCTACTGTGATAATATGTAATTTATGTTGAATTGGGTTGGAGATGGGAACTTGAGTAAGAAAGTTGTTGAAGCCGTGTCAGTGTACGGCTACATCAGATCAGAAGTAAATGCGTTCGATGACGCGCACCCAGCGATCAAAGGGGTCCACTGGAGACATGAGGGCGGAGGCGCTCGAGGACGAGCGCACGTCAGGATAGCCGTGCCGGCGAGCGACCTCTTTGGTTCTACAACGATCGATTGATACAGATGCTGATGATGTCATACGAGAAGAGTTAAGAAGAAAAACTAAATATTTAGAATATGGAATATGTCACTTTATTTAGAACATTATACCTAATACGTACATAGGATATTCTAATTCTATCATTGAACACGGAGTAGTAGAGATTGTTATCGATGTAAACGTTAGGATAACTGAAAATATACTTATCTTGGTGCAAAGCAAACGGAATATTATTGAATAACCATTATCATATAATACCTTTTCTTCCACATTTATAAAAATATATCGTATATGTTTATAAAAATATACTATAGTAATATAAATAATAATTAGACCTTTTTATTTCTTAAATAGAAAATTCAATTTACAATTTCATAACGACTAAAAAACATGCAATGCAATCTATATTCTATACAAATAATAAAACTGAAGAATTTATCTGTGATTTCGAAATAAATGATTTAAATAAATAAAAAGTCTTCAACTTAAAGTTTTTAGGGTTCGTTAATCCTTTCCTTTATCTTAATTCTTGACTAAATTTAATTCAATAATCATTATTAGTTATATATTTCTTTGTTTATATTCCTTTTTTATATTATACTCTCTTTGTAGCGTAAAGGCTTCCTCCATTTTTCTCCACATAATTCTGTCACTCGCTTTATCAATCCATTCTTTTCCCACTGCTTACAAAATTTCATCGAGCCATCTCTCCGCCGCGGCCGCCCGGCCGTTCTGCCTCTGGTTCTCTTGCCTATAGCTGCCTTCCATGATGTAATCTTTTTGAATGTGGTCTATAGTTGAATACGTACTTATAAATCCTGCTTGCTCTATTGGACGATGCTCTTCGGTGTATTTAGCAAGGCGTTTGTCGAGACAACAACAACAAACAACAGCTGGAAACAGCTTGTAGAAATTAGATTGTAGGCAAGGCAGATTGGTCGATAACTAATATTTACCAAATACCTAATGTTCTTCAATATCATAAATTTATATTCAAACTGTTTTATATAACAATAACTTACGGTATAAAGAAATTATAAACGAAACAGCTAAAACAGGACAATTAAAGTTACTTTCGGTAGGCTGTAATATTTTGACGTTGACATAGGCCGATTTCCGACATCAATACGTCAACAATCGCTTCATGGTACACAAATAGCAGGGCAGAAGAAGATTATCGAAGTCACGTGA
This sequence comes from Thymelicus lineola, assembly GCA_963932265.1. Taxonomy (NCBI): domain Eukaryota; kingdom Metazoa; phylum Arthropoda; class Insecta; order Lepidoptera; family Hesperiidae; genus Thymelicus; species Thymelicus lineola. Next base: position 2,896,686 of record OZ010685.1, read on the forward strand.
CCGCTGTCCTGTTACGGTCACGTGATCACTGGCTGACCTGTGCTTTAGCTAGGTCATGGTAGGATATAGCAGGACAGCTCAATTATTGGCTAATATTGGCCTGTTGTAAGATGTCATGGTAAGCCCCCTGGACATAAGGAGTTCTCGTATGAATAAGTGCGGGCTTATAAGAATAATTAGTGACCTAATTTATGTAGCTTTTTATTGACCAATGTTATTATAGCTAGCCAGGCAGGCTCCACGAAAATATAATAATACCAGGAATAATGTTAATTATTTAATAATATTATTAATAATTATGTGAAGCCTTACCACCAAGCGGGCCGCAGTGCCGGCGTTAGAGCCACTGACGCCCTAGGCAAGAATATTGTGGCGCCCACATAAGAAAATCAAAATCTACCTCTTTTGCTCGAAAATTTTTTTGCTAAACCAATGGGAACGTTTATTAAGAATTTTGTTTTCCTTTTTTTGCTCCTATGTGGTGCGTTCCTCTAAATTTGCCGCCCTAGGCTGTCGCCTAACCTTGCACCCCCCTAAAGCCGGGTTTCCACCGCGAAAGGGTAATGAGCGGGAAATGGTTAGGCGGGACGGACTCCTTTTAAATGAAATAGGTTTACATTTCCACCAACAAAGAGATTTGTCTGTTGATTTCCACTGCAAAAGGAAAATGAGAGAGAGGAATCAGCGGAGCGAGCTGAACGGAAAATGAGAAATGGAAAATGAACAATCAGTTTACACAGAGAGCGAGTTCAGTTGGAGTTTTGAACTGGTTGCGTGCGTGTTTTGTTGCGAATTTGCGATGTTGTCGAGTGACACGGGATCAAGTGAAGACAGTGATCGAAAAAACCAATTTAAGTAGTGAAAGATATTGAAAAAATTACCATTATCATACTTGTAGAGCGTCTTGCGACCTTTTTTTTTCGCCCTCACCTATATTAATTAAGATAATTAAGACATAGCCCCTATTTTCAATGTATTGGACGAATCTAGCCCTTTTTCAAACTCTGTTTAGCCCGAAAACCTGATACCGAGTTGGCAACACTGGAGCGAGTCCGTTTCAAACTAGTCGGCGAGACCTTGCCACAGCGGACTCGTTTCAATCACTTTTTACTCGTTCGATCCGCCCCGCTCAGCACTTTCTGTGTGGAAACGCTACTATGTAATTTGTCACTGCGAGTTGAACGGACTCCGTAATTACTCCGCTCCGCTCCCTAGAACTGAGCGAGTTCCTTTCAACTTTTTCTGCACGCTCAGTCCTTTCCGCCCGACTATTTGTTGGTGGGAATACAAGTATGCAGTTTACTCTTGCGAGTTAGACCGAGTCCTTAATGGGTCCGTTCCGCTCGCGGTGGAAACCGAGCTTAACGCCGGCTCTGCTCTTAAGACACCCTGGTATGCCAGCATGGGATTGGAGTCGGTAGATATTCGAAGCTGCCCCAAAACTGCTACTACACAACTTTCGTCAAAAAATACTTACGCAACTCACTTCATAAAAAAGCCGACTTTACTTTACTAAACTTTGCGAGAACCGGCCGTTAATCTGTAACGTTTCAATTTGCTTTACGTTTTTATTGAACTCACAATAACACAGCAAGCGATATAACAACATTATTTTTATACAATTTTGCTTTCAGCCTATGACCCATTACCGAGCACGGGTCTCTTCTTGAGGAAGCTTCCACTCCACTCTACCGTAATTCACCATACTAAAAATGTTTAATATTTGTGGGTTTACAACCCAAGCATCGGAAGTTTTCGCTTAACGACTGTTATCTTATGATAAATTGACGAATGACGACCCGTGTGGCGCAATGGTTACCATGCCGGATCGCCGCGCTAAGGGTCCTGGGTTCGATTCCCAGCGAGGCGGAAATTTGAATGATGACTTTGGATTTCTGTTCTCGGTCTGGGAGTGAGTGTTCTTGTCTTGTGTGTTGTCCATGGCACCCACGACACAGGGAATCCTAGTGTGGGGCTATGAGTGTGAAGCGTTATTTATTTATTTATTTATTTTATTTATTATAACCACCGCGACCGGGACCGACGTCTTTACGCGTGAATCAAAACAAGCCGACACGGGTTACGAAACTTATGAATTGATTTTGAAAGGTCATTAATTATTGTTATTTCTCTATATTGTCCGCCTGCATGACTAATAGCCCTCTAACAACTCGTCGTGTTCCGGCTGGGGGCTTGAGAGCTCTCTTTCTTGCTCGGCAACGTGACATCAGAGGCATCACTGCTGTCCAAGGGCGACCATTGCCACTTACCATCAGGTAGATTGTACGCTATTTCCATAAAAAAAATGGGTATCTAATGTCTCGTTAGACAATACCTAGCTTATTGTCCGTTTTATAGAAATACACATACGTATACTTAGCCTATGTTAGCAAGGGTTGTTTATTCGATATTATATTTAGTGCCTTTTCGTACATGTTTTAAGCTGCTACACGTTACTCTGCAAGAATGAAACGCATTCCTTAAAGTCAGGGACTTGATAATATTTTTTACGCTCAAGGCAAAAGATGAATTTAAAATTTGGGGTAAAAAACTTCATTATTTCGGGTACGAATACCTGTTTCATTAATGTATACTGATTACTGAATCAAAATTCATTGTTTCGCCTTGTAATTGATGTTAAAAAGATCTGTAAAGATAACTGACAGCTTTATTTTAGAATCTTCTATTGGTTAAAGTACCTACCGTGCAAAGTCGATACAAAAAAGAAAATAAAACCTAAATAAATTTATGTAGAGCCTACCCATTTAAATGTTAATGTAAAATGTAAGGCTCAGGACCGGTCAGAGTGGATGGCGCAAGTTAGGGGAGGCATAGGCCTATGTCCCCCCCGCGGGTTGCCCGCCTTGTTGTGGCGGGGGGGCTTAGTAACCGTGGACTGGTCACCCACGGTGAAGCCAAGAGGCACCCAGGGCCGGCCTGTTTGGGCTGCCGGCTGGCCCGAGGAGGGCGCTCCCAGCGGGCTGAATAAGTCCGCTGCGGACGCGCTTGGAGGTGGGACCGTGGAAGATAGGGTGCGCCGTTCTCCCTATCTTCTGCGGCCGTGGAGGGATCGCAGGGGGAGAGGCGTGTTGGTATTACGGTGCGCCACTCTCCCTACCCCTTGCGAGCTGGCGGGGCCGTTCCGTCGAAACGGCACTGGTGGGGCCGCAGAGGAAGAGGCATGTCGGTATTACGGTGCGCCGCTTGCCCTATCCTCTGCGGCCGAGGTGTGGTCGGTGGAAGAACCACAGACCTGATCTTCCACCGGGTACCAGTGGTACCCATGCCCTCCTAGTAGCAGACTCAGGGGGAGTTTGCTACAGTACTGGTGGAGGCCGAGGAGGGAGGCGCACCTTACCATCTGGTGCGCCCATCGTGGAGGGCCTTCGGGCTTTCGCGATGGAGCCGCTTGTGGGTGGCTGCCGCTGGCGGGGTCGCGGATGTGTGCGAAAGCGTTCCCGTAACCCCGTCACAAGGCGGCGAGGCGGAAGATGGGGGGGTTTTTTTAGTGGGTATACCGTGGGTCTCATTAGCCTATACGGGAGTCCCACATAAACACTCGGGTGCCCCCTGCACCCGGGTGGTATACGTAATGCATTTTCCCCCCCGGAAAAAAAAGGCATAGGCCTATGTCCTCCTCTGGACATAGGTCCAGCAGTGGACCTCCAAGGGTTGATGGATGGATGATTTAAATGTTTTAAATATTGTTATGATATCTTCAGTGTTCCGTAGCTTCCGACTTTTTTTTAGTTTTTTTCTTTAAAAAAGGCATCCATGTTTAACTAAGACAACGATACAAACAACGATGAGTCTGTTAGGAATAAGTTTATAGTAAAATTGCTTAACACATTCTTGATTAATTTGTATAATAATGATTGAGTCTGAGAGATGAAAGCGTTGGTTTTGCAGGACTAAAAAGTTTAATTACACAGAGTAGTCGTCTTAAATCAATTTAAGCCGACTACTCGGATTTCAATATTCAAGATTTCAATAACGTCATACGTAAGTAGCCTGTCTATAATTATTCAAATTTAATAACAAACTAGGGAGAATGTCTTTCGTTCCCTCTACCGCCTCTACGCACGCGCAGTCCCCTCAAAATTATCAGGTATGAATGTATTCGTGTTCTCACTCAGTCGCTAAAAGCCGGGGAATGCGCAGGCATGTTGGCCGTACACAATAAAACCATTTGTTTAATAAAAAAAAAATTAAACGTCATCTAATCCCGCCAATTTTTGCGTCTGTATTCAAACATGGGCCCTAAAGACGTTGTTTGTGTTACGATATTTTTAAGATGGCCGAATTACGCGAGAGTGCTTGAGATCGCGAGTGCCGTGTATTGACTTTTTGTGTTTTGTTTTGTGATTATTGTGATACCGAGTGATGCCAAATGATTTTGGATGTGATAATGACAACTGTTTTTGGAATTGGATTGTTCACTGCGGTGGATTCTTTGGTACCTATATATTTTTTTTATTTTCTTAATGCTTTATTTTTTATGGGCATGCAGATACACAGCAGTCTAAAAGTAATATTACAATATTATTTTACAATATTTTTATTTTATATTTATATTTTCAGCGTTAAATGCCTTGCTTATATGGATTATTGATAAATACTTCGCTTCGGTTTAAAGAACTTTATTTCTCATAAGATTTTTACATCACTTAAAATGAGAAATTATAAATACTAAACTAAGTTACATTTCATTCTTGTGCGCGCGCGCGCGCGGGTGTGTGTGTGTGTGTTTATGTATTTGTGCGTGTCTGTGTGTGGTGTGGTGTGTGATCCTGCATTATCACTGTCTGAATCTTATAAATTTTGTTACTTAGAATTCTAGCTACCAGATAGTAATGGTAAATTTAATATCATCCTTAAAATAAGAAAAATATAAACGTGTACGTATGTATGCGCGTGAGAAGTTATAATCGTTGGCATGAAAAAAAAATAAAAAAAACTATATAAAAATGAAATGGTTATTTCAAAAAAAATAAAAAATAAAATATACTTAAAAAAATAAAAAAAAATCAGAAATAAATCTTAAAAATAATCAATTTTTTTTTCTCAAAAACAATATTCAAAAAACAATATTAAAAAAAAACAAAAAAATAAAAAAACAATACCAAGACCCATAATATTTTTGGAAGACCTTTTCAACGATACCCCACACTATAGGGTACGCGACGAATAAAAACGTTCATCCTCACGTTACCTGTAGGGATTTTTTTTTATCAATGTGAAAAAAAGGTTTTTCAATATATTCTACGATTCTAGAGTTTTAATAAATATATCCATGCCAAATTACATTACAGCTTTAATCATTAAGAGTCTCAGCGCTTTGCTTCGGACAGACGGAAGGACGGAAAAGACAGGAATATTGAAATATATTTCCAATAATTAAAATTAATATAATAATATTTATTACATTTTAAATTATCACGAATAAAGATAAATTTGAATTATAAGTTTAATTAAAATAAATTAAATATCTCACCTAATTTAATGTCACAAGTTCCTTAAAACATCTAATCTGATAGAATTCCACAAATTACGAAATATCCAAACCAGTAAAATGACAAAATAGACAGAGTTTTATCCATCTAAATTGCCTGTCTCTATAAATAATGTTCTCCCCGAGAATATGTAAGTAAAGTAGCGATCAATCATAATGCAAAAATTACATTCGGAAATAGACTCTACATCTTCGCTCTGCATAAAATAATGGAGAAATTCCTTAAAAATTTGACATCGGTGATCGCTTTTAGCGTAATGTAATTCGGTAGTTGGATGGGTGACCGCTAGTGGCAAAAAATTCTTGAGGTTTTCCGTGCTTCGGAGGGTACTTACGTAAAGCCGGCGGTCCCGGTTGTTATCATAAGATAACAGTCGTTAAGCCATGTCGGAGGCCCTCGGGTGGTTTGAAAACTTCCGACACCCGGGTAGGCCACTAACCCCTCCACCAATCCGCACTGGAGCAGCGTGGTGGAGTATGCTCTAGACCCCTCAAGAGGAGAGACTCGTGCCCAGTAGTGGGCCATTAATGGGTTGAAGCCAATCGTAATATTTCAATTAATTTTTGGCAAGAATGGTCTTAGTGTCTCCGTATCACAAAACCAGAATTGTTTTCATTGCTTGTTGTTGTCAAATTGCACTTATTACATGTGATTATAAGAATCATCATAATTCTTGACAAAAAATAACCGACTTCAAAATTAGGGATACTCAATAACTACTCGTCAGAGTAACAGAAAGTAAGTATAATCATACTTGCAAGATTTGACCCACACAAATATGGTAAATGGTCGAGGACATTAGTAGTGTCAAGTAACATTTTTGTTAACCGACTTCAAAAAAAAAAGGAAGAGGTTCTCAATTGGACTGAATTTTTTTATGTTTGTTACCTCAGAACTTTGGACTGGATGAACCGATTTGGATGATTCTTGTTTTAATCGAAAGCTGGTGCTTGTCGTCGTGTGGTCCCACATAAGTTCCATTTGAGCGAGATCTGACAATGGCATCCATTTCAAAAGCATATAAGTCTTAAATTTGCATGAAGTATGTGCGCGATAAATGGACGAATAACTCAATATCGCGCCAACCGATTTCGATGATTCTTTTTTTATTGGATGTACTTCATTTGAAGTCGGTTATTTTTTTGTTAAAATGTTAGATTATTAAACTGTCAAGTTTACGGCAACTTGAAGACGCTGCTAGTATCGTGCTCAAAACTTCATAAAGACACAATTCTTTACATTTTAGAATGTAGAAACGTAATCAAACTATGATCAGCTGTGTTTACAACCGCGTATGTATTACAGGTACGTAAATAGACCTCCGAATTCTTGGATTAAACTTGAGCGTAACTGTTTATTTTTCTTTAATGAGTGAGACGTATCAGCGTCAAACTCAAAACGCGAACTCAAAATTTTATTTCATGTAGAGTTGTAGACGTATTATTATAAATATGTAACACTCAACGTAATTTTTTTTGACCACCATTTCAGAAACAATAGGCTAGTTGACAAAATTTGGAAATTAGTTTAAAACTATAACTTAGCATCTATTTCACCCCAAAAATATATTATTCTAAGAAAAATAAGTCTTTTACATTAGTATTTTGAGTTTTTAGAAATGAACTTGAAATTGACCGCGAAAAAGGCCAAGACTGTCATGGCGTTTTGAATGACGTCACACCTCGCGAAACAGCCGTGTTTGTGTATGACAGTCAATTGTGTTTTTTAATAAATAATGAATTCCTCGTATTATAAATACTGTATAGTGCCCCAATGTAAAAGTACAACGATAAAAACGCCAAACAAATTATTCATATACGTTCCAAACAATAAACAAATACGTAGAAAGTGGTTAAATATGGCAAGGAGGCAAGATGCTCTTACTTTATCAACTGATTCCACAATTTATTTCTGTGAAGATCATTTTGATGTAAGTAATAAACACAACTTGATGTATCTATTTATAAATGTATAGTAAAAGAAATGAATTTTGCAAAATCTACCATAATATACCACACATAACCTATAAAATGTTATGACTTGAGTAGGGTTTTATGATTTATTTGAGTTAAAATATTATTTTCGTTTTATAAAATGTAATAATTCATACTCTTCTTATTTTTTTAGTTGCCAAACGATATGATTAATTATACAGAGTATCATATTATGGGTAAAGTTGCGGAATTCCGATGAACAAAAGTCGGTGTTTATTGCAAAAAATTTGCCAAGCATAACGGCGTCAATTTTGGGCAAATTACTGCTGTTTGCTTTGTTAAATCCTGATTCCATAGCAAATTATATCTGTCTTTCAAGATTAAACTAAAAACGAACTGTATTAATTTAACGAGAATTGCTGAAAACTCCAAATAACCTGTTCATTTTATACGAAAATGACAGCTACAACGTAGTGTTTCGCGAGGTGTGACGTCACGCTTCCATGCGCTTCACTGATTGATGTTTAATTTCACGTGATTAAACGCCTCAATTTGTCGATTTTATTTTCCAAAAATATTATTAATCTTTTATTATTTTAATAGAAAAGCTGCATTTTTGTTTACTAATTATCATGGTTAATCATTAGAAACTCTAAGCCATTCGATTTATTCTTAGTGGAAACAAGCCTATTGGAACATTAAAAAGGACAAGTGCCATATATTCCAGATCATGGTCCAAAGTTTCATGAAAATTTTTAATTTATAATACCTACTAGCCTTCGGCTTTCCCTACGTCTTCCGAAAAATAAATTAGACTTATTCCAGATCATTCAGTATTTGCGTGAGAGAGTAACTAACATACATGTAAACTTTCTCATTTATTGAAAGAAAGAAAGAAAAACGGTTATTTCTGTGTCAATTAGGCAAATGCCAATAGGTGTAACACACACGAACGTAGATAACAACAAAAAATGGTTGTCTGTAAAGTCGGTTTACGGACGGTAGTTTAACGTGACAACGTCATGACAAAACATTGATGAAATGATTGCATACTTTTATAGATAAGAAACTTTTATCTTTATATTACAACGCCATCTAGGACTCCTGAACTAAACTATTCTTTCAGCAAGTTCCTTTCTGACTTAATTGTGTATATAGTTTTGTTCGTAGATGGCGCTTTCTCCATTGTTGGCTTCGCGGAAGGCGGAACGGCTGTCGCGGAACGCGACAGATGAGTCATGCTTTTTCGTGCGTGCATCCGGCGTTCACCGTTTTAATAGACGTTATCACGTCAAAAATAATAAGAACACAAATAAATATAAATTACAACTTACTTATTGGTAAGATGGCATATCATATTTTTAAGATTAGTAGGATTAATTAGTGTGGACATTCAGCAAAGCCATGTCATAGTTTCCTACTAATTTGAATCCGTTTGTTCTCGTGACCTATATTTCAGTAAGTCACACTGGAACTTCAAACCGTTGGAATCAACATATTGTTACGACCTACAACCTTGAAATGGGATAAATTAGTATGTCTCGACGCTATTTGCGAGGGCACTGAAGATTTAATACCACAGACATAGATAGTTTTAATACCGTTCGATACCGAGAACTCTTAAAATTGAGGATTGATGTTGCGGTAATAATCGGTAATTTATAAGGTATATTTGATTCCAATGAATGGATTTTGGGTCATCTTTGATATTGTTTGACTATCCTCTTCGGACTATCTGTATCTGCTAGTTTTATGTTAATACGGATATCTGTCTTTTCTTCGAAATAACCTAAATCTATATTGAAAACTTAACAAAACTACGGTTGTTAGATGTCTGTACATGGAAGATACCCATTAAAAAATCGGGTATAATATTGTACTTTATTATCGCACTAGATCCCATGACACTGATTTTTTTCATGGGCCTCTTGAGGAAGCCTAGAGCTTGATCTACAAGTAGGTATAACGCTACTCCAGTGCGGATTGCTGAAGGGGTTTAATGGCCTACCCAAGTGTCGAAAGTTCTCATGCCGCCCAAAGACCTTCAACAACTTAACCTCTGTTATCCCTGACTATAAGATGATCAAACTTACAAACGACTGTTATCCCTAAATACATATAAGAGGATCTAACGTACAAACAACCGACTTAAGACGTGGACAATCTTCTCCACCACAAACTGGATGATGTCAACTTCAACATTCATAATTAAACTTCTTATGAGCGTTATTACCAACGTTAATAATCCAAACAATTGACTTGATTGCGCCTCTAATTGTATTGTTGTGTACAGTTTGATGGAGCGGAATTATGGATGGATGGATATACTGTTTCAATAAGCATTCAATGTTACGTCTCGGTTTTAAAGACGGTCGGCAAAAAAGTTGTCAACCTTTGAGTAGAATTTATTCTTAAGACTTATTCCAAGGTTCGCGAACGCGGAAGACAGGTTTAACAAAAACTTGGGAACATAATCCGGGATAAAATCTATTTTATTTTGTAATCCTGGACATAGCATGTTTGTGCCAAGTTGCATCTTAGCGCACAACGGTTGGCATTTGATATTTTTAGGGTTCCGAAGTAAAATCGGAACCATTATAGTGTCGTCATGTCCGCCCGTCTGTCTGAGGTATAGCGCCGATACCCTTAGTGCTAGAAACTTGTAATTTGGTGTGGATATACATATTTATTAAAACACGAAAAACGTATAATAAAATTTTAAATACATTTTTTCAGGATACCTCCCCTACAGGTTACGTGAGGATGATTTTTTTATTGCGTACCCCATAGTGTGGGTCACAGAACATCTAATAATTAATTAGAAAGGGCATAGCACGTAATTTGTATGGGAACCGCTGTCGCCGTTTCAATAACCACTACTAACGAAAATGAACAAATTAGCACGAGGATTGTTATGAGTGCGTGAAGTAGGCGTGACTCTGTAGCTAGGGATTGATTGTAGATAAATGTTTATCGGTATTTATTTTCGCAAGGTATACTTATTCACTATATACTTTTATACTTTTTGATTGTAATTACTTACTCCGTCGACAGACTTATATTTCATCATGGCCTCCGAAACAAAGTCTTTTCCAATTACCGCACAAGAAGGCATTTTTACGTAATTAAGTCGCAGTATTTCGCATTACTTTTGTCCGTTGGAGTTTGCGAGTCACTAAACAGTGCAATTGCGTGTTTTTGTGCGATGTGCGCATTTGATCACAGTATTGGCGCGCCTGCCTTGCCCACAATTCCTTTCTAACTAATTATTAGATGTTCTGTGGTGTGGGTTATCAATGAAAAGTACTTTCAAAAATATTATAGGTCTCCTAAGACCATTTTTGGATTTAGGGGTTCGTTTGCGAAATATTTGGCTTTAAAATGCTATTTTGATTAGTCAAGTGAAAGAAAAACTCCCCCCCTGCTGGCTAAATGGTTGGAGTTGGACAAGTGAATAAAATTAAAAAAAAAACAGGTTATATTACATTGAAGTATAATGACATAGAACAGACATCTCGAACAAAATGTGTGTCCCGAAACCGCGATGACCGTTCTTTTTTCAAACTCTAGAAGGCGATTTACACACTTGCCATAGAGTAACTTTGTATAAGACACTTGCCGAACCACGACAAACAGTCAACGACTCTAAATCTTTAGCTCTTCCAAATATTTGATTTAATGTTTAATTTAATTCACTGAGTAATGTAATACACATAATTTATTATTTACCAAAGAGTAGGTACTATAGTCATTCTTACCGGGCTTATTTATTTGTCCATTAACACGCTTACGGCTTGCCAAGTGTGTAAGCCCGACTCATGATTTTTTCAATTCAATTCAATTGACTGACCTGAACTGACTGAACTGACTTGAATTGATTCAAGTCAATTTATTTGCATTTCATTCAAAAATGGCGGGAACATTCCACAATAATTGAAATAAATTCGTTTTAGTTGATTTAAGTTAATATTTTGTTTTCTTACTGATGATAAGTAATACCATTTTCTTTTTCTATTTTTTTACGTGCAATTGTGACAGGTTCTCATCACGCAAGACGGCATTTTTTCAGTTTGTTACTAAACAATTTTGGCATGCGGCCGCAATGAACGCAGGTGAGTGACAAGCAAGTGAGTGAATGAAGTGAGCCACCCTGGCCACAATGAATGCACCCGACTCAATGTTCGGGGTGTCTGTTCTATACGAAGTAATAGTACTTCAATGTTATATTATGATGAATTTACAAGGAAAACTATCACGGCTATCTTAGCTGAGTAATAGTCGATAAACTTATTACTTCGGAATCCTACATTGTGCGTGCCCTGAAACGCATTTACCCGCTTTTTTTTTGGATTCAGCGTCATTAGAAAAAATATTGCATTATCTTCTAAGCAATATAAACTAAAATATATACGGTCACATTTTTAAAGGCATCAAGGAATTACTAAGAAATGTCATCTAGAAAATTCTATTATGTTATTATCTTTTAAAAAGAATGAACTTTTCTCTTTAGTTCCTACAAAGTGTTATTTTAAAGTCATCAAAGTGGTTCACACGTCGGTGCCGGTTAATGGAGAGACCTTTTAGCAAACCGTGACGTCACTGGCTTCCATTAGACAGGGGCACACCCGTATGCTCATCATTATGTTTGCCCAGCCAGTAAAAGGGTTTGCTGAAATTAAATTTTATTCGAAATTCATTTTGCAGTTTTCTCCGAAACTCAAGCTATAGCCACTTCGGGGCTATCGGAGAAAAACGACAAGAAATTTCCAGGAGAAGTATTTTTATATTCACAAGAGTCATGGTCTCTGTCGGGATAATCTTGGGGTAGTATACTGATATTCTGTTCTCTTGCAATGCTTGCAATATATAATTTGGGCAATATATGCGCATTGCATTTTTCACTCCTCCAGCTTCTAACTTCACCCGAATAGGTTTGACTTGCTCAGTCATCATGACAACAAGACAAGACAAGAGCCAAGTAGGTAATATTAAAAAAATATCTGAAAAGAAGGTTTCAAATGCTTCTAAAATAGTCTTATAACATGGTTTTGAACTAATTAAATAAACATCAGTAGCATAATGTATAACTAAGGAGGGCAGTTATAAATTGCAATAGCTCTTTCCGATATACGAAGACGGTTAGTTGCAAAACTATTTACCGCTACTAACGAGTTTAAACTTGGATACATAACAAGTATATTCCGTTCTAAAGCCACTAGTATTCCTCGTTTAACACGGAACGTGCGAAACCAGATCGAAAACACCTGGTACATGACTGGCTTGCAGTGCGGCTAAGAAAAACATAGACTTCTCTGTGGTGCGAAAGGCATAACTTCAGTTTGCTTCGGTGTAGGAAGGAGATAAATATATATTTATGATGTGCTACTAAAGTAGGACTCTAAGGTGTGGCCAGCTTAATACCGGATTTTTTAGACCTGGTACCGCACTGAAGATATAAAATATAAATACAGTGCGGTACCAGGTCGAGTACACCTGGTACTCCCGCGCACCTTGTACCGCACCCTGCGCTAGCTTCATGCGGCCAGTGTTGTGTTCACAGTCGACAAAACGCACAAGTCCGTTGACATTAGTAGTTAGTTACTAAAAAAGTTAGTTAGAAACTAAAAAAGTAATAGAGTACAGTGACCAAATGTCATCTTATTATACAACGTTAATAAAAGGTGTGAAATGGTGGAGGAAAGTAGTAATGGAGCTGTCATTTAAAAAAAAGTTAAAAAAATTACGAAATGAACTGAGTGACGAAAATACTTCTGTTTACCTTGTTTTAATGAAAAATATTGAATACAATTATTTTTTCTTTTCTAATAAACCTTACATAAAGTTATCGATATTTTTACTTCCCAAACCTAAAAGAAGTACAAAACTTCCCATGTTCAGTGCGGCACAGGGTTTAAAAGACACTGTATTTTATTTTAGCTACAGATTCTAAACAAAATAAGCTGTTCACGTACGCCTTCAGATTTATATAAATCACTTCATTATAGATAATGTTCAAGGCAAAAAATCATATATTTTTTGTTAAAATGATGCCAAAAAACGAATTTAGTTTTTCAAGCGTTACCGGGTCTAATAGAACTTGTACCGCCACAATGAAAGGTTTAGCACCAGGTTGAAAACGCCTTGTCCCGCACTAATGGAAAGAAATAAAAAATGGGTGCCGCATCGAACGTGTTAATGAAATATCCTCGCGGCGCAAAGAGCTTTCTCGCATTACCCAGAGTCATTAGTTGCGTTGCGATAATACACTAGTTTCAAGGAAGTTATTCTAAATATGTGAGTTGTGAACGAGCATTTCTCACATATCAAAGTTTACAGGTTATTAACTGCTTTTAGATGAACAGACTCAAAATTGGATCCAGAGCTCCATTTTCCAGGTCGAAAAGTATCCTATTCGTTGATCTAGAATATCTAAAGTTTATCTGAGTTTTTTGCATGATTGAGTAACAACATGCAAATGCAAATTATCGTTGCGAAAATAAATGAGCAAAGTAACGTAATGAATTAATCAATTTATTAAAATAGGATTAATGTCAGTAATTTCAATGAGCACAAAAGACGTTAGGTGTGACCTCTCTATACGATAAGGGACAACAATGGGTTTTTGTACTTTAGTTGATTAACTAAATTGACTTCATAGAAATTTTATAAATGCAAGTATCATGCTTTTATCTTTCCCATTTTTAATTTCTTTATATTTTTGGAATGAAGTTCTATATCGCGCGTTGTGAAAGGTAGCCCCCTTTAGGACGGAAAAAAATCTTACGACACTTTTTGATTCTTACGAAAAGTCGTGACGACACTTTTTGCTATTGAAGTTGTAAGAAGTACAGAGATGGCGCTGTAAAACTTTCTGAATCACGCTAAGTAGCTTCGTTCCATCCGGTTGTCCCTTGACACCTCTCACCTTTTTTGCGTTGATATTAATACGTTGGTATCAGTGAAAGGCAGGTAAATAACCTCACACGTGGAGGTTATAGTGCGTAGCCAATCGTAACCTGCCTAATTGACAACGAAGCCCTCATTTACTGAGTAGACTGCAGAATAACCATTTTATATTCCAAGGGTATCATTAGCACTTGTCGTAAAATTAATCAAATTGTGCAGCCATCTTGCCATTGCCATTGTTCCTCTTATCATTTCCCAGACAATGCGACTCAATTATAACTTCCTGTTCTAAGCCTCGGAACGGTCTATAGGAAGAAGGATCTGAATCAAGTAAGATGCTACGGTAATTGAAATTTAATGCCGTGTAAAAAAAATATAAAATGAATGAGCCAATATAAAAATGCCAATTTATGGATTGAAATTTGGCTGAACATTATAAATGTCAGTTACAATTTAATACATTGTATATCTGATTCTTCAGTGATTTGACACTACGATTACGAAGATATTTATAATTTCATAAAGAGTGCCGAGTGCGTGATCTTACGTATACATTGTATTGGTATTAATTGAAGTCACCCAACTGACTATGGAACGTTTTTGTATCATGCCTTGCGTAACTAACTCTTTTGCTGTCTGTACAATCATCACGACTGCAATATCACTCATACTGACAGCTATAATTTCTAATCAGTTTACGACCCTGACGCGTCTCCAATTACCAGCCAGGGGCACTAGCCAGGGGCACCAGCCAGTCTCTTAATCCAATAAGAAGGTTCCGCCGCTAATTTCTACTTCATCTAGCCAGCGAGAAGCCGCTAGACTAATCCCATTAACGTACTGGCACTGCTTACTTAATGCGAATCATTGACTGTAAGTGGCATGTGGTGTTTTTCTAAGTACTTTTTTGTTGTTTAGCTCTCAGGATAAATTGAAATAAATGACCCGTCACTCACTCACACTCGTATTCTCGTTAGTGGTTAGGTGTCTACCTCCTTCTCTTTCTCTCTCACCAATTTTACATTAATTTTCGATATTATCCCGGTTAAGCATTAAATATTTATACAGGCCAGTTGTCAAAGACGTAGGTAATAATATAAGCGTCAATTATGTCTACTATCCACGGCGCTGCATTTGACGTTTGCATGCAAGCTGTATATAATGAAACAGGCCGCTCCGTGGACAGATACATACTTTTACTACGTAAGATGTGAGACAGAAATGACAGAAGGCCGAAAGTTTCATTAATAACCACAGACATGTATTTAATAACAATACCAAATGTGTGGTATGTGATACAAATGCAATTATCATAAGCTATAAAAACGCTAACTCCAAGTCCTGGTCTGATTTCCCATGAAAGGTTATAGACTTTTTTACACTTTTTCTCTTTCTCCATTGTCCCATGCTGAGTTTTATTAATCGTCTTCGTGAGTTACATTGATAGGCCTAGACACACTCATCGCGATTCCATGATCTTTTTGATATTGCAGTCTCCAGAAAATGGCAGTTTTATGTTTATAATATAAGGGACTACAGCTCTGACTGCGGTTTTGCTTGCATTTTACGGGGAAATAAGTACTCTATATCTTATTCCAGATCATTTTCCAACTGAACCAAACATGAAAATCGGTTCAGTTTTGCGTCAAAGAGTAAGAAACATGTATAAATCCTCAGAAACTTTCACATTTGTAATATAAGTAGGATGATAGTCAGTCCGAAAATAAAATTCAAAGGATTCAAAGCTGTAAAAGGCAGTGAGCTCGACGTCTATTATCATGATCATAAATAAACTGTTAATTAGGGAATTAATAATGAAGTCGCTAATTGAAAAGGGGAGGATCTGATGGAAAATCTTATTACTTCGGAGCTGTGGGCATCTTTTCGCTTTTTTGTAAATGAAATAAGTTTTTTATCTTGGTGGGTTAGCGAGCATTAAATGAGAAATCAAGCTTAATATAAATACGTTAATCATTTTAACTCTTTACAACATACTATTGACTAGTAAACCCACTTACTTCACTTCAGTAAAACTTTCGGTAAACCCACACTCGATTATATGTATGGACGGTATTCTTAAAATTAATATTTTTTTTGTTTGTAAACTAATTTAAATAATACATACACTAAATGTTAATCCAAGCTCATTACAATACATTGGTGAAAACCGCATCTGAATCTGTTAAGCCGTTCCTGAGATGTGTAAACTGTGGAACGAACTTCCTATGTCTGTGTTTCCTCCAAACTATGACATGGGGTCCTTCAACTCGAAGAAAATAATATACCCTCTTCTGTCTATTATTTTCTTAGAGTTACTAATGTTTATGGGCGGCGGTGATCACTTACCATCAGGTGACCCGTCTGTTCGTTTGCCTGCTCAAGCTTAAAAAAATCCTATCCACTATATGTATATGAAGCAGAAGGGGTACTCTATGGTGTTGGTTATGAAATGATATTCCTTTTAATTTGCACCATGATATATTTCCAGTTCTTCTAACCTTCACATTAATATTCCAAAGTATTTCAACACTACGTGATCAATAATAATCTATTCAACATTATTGACAATTCCCTAATCTAAATATGACATGACATTTCTTATATGCCAGCCTCTGCATCAGACAAGCGCTGTAGAACTAAGAGGTCCGTCCCTGGACCTTCACTGGAGATTCATGGCCTCACCAATATACATATATAAAAGTCGAACTATGGACGAAGCGTTTGAGCTAAATGTGCCTCTGACACTAATGAGGGAATGACACAAATGAACTCTTTTGTCCTACTTTATTAGATTTATTAAGTTAATATAGTGTGGAGTAGTGCCAGCTTAGGTAGGACCTATACTTCATGGTACCTATTAAATTAATCAATACAATATCCTTGTACACGCGAAAAATAATTACATTAGCCGACAACGCGGTACAAAATGCGATCTGTTGGATAAAATTACGACATCCATTAGGGAAGAAGGATGAAATTAAAAATGAAATTAACAAGTTAATGAAGTTATCTTTTATAATGGAATAGCTGACAAATGTTGAGAGGTTTAGGTACATTTGATAATTCAAGAAGGAAGCAAGAAAACTCCTTAATAAAGTGCAAGTAAAGTCTCACCATCTTTGAAACGAAGATGACGACGGCCACCTTTAGCATTAGTTAAGTGATATATTGTTATATGTGTAGTTACCATTATGCTTGGTCTTACCAATATGCTGTAAACAATGGTTGAATTGAAGCCAAACACAAGGTTCTTAATAAATAATTGGAAATTATTTCCATTGAACTGGCAAAATTTTTACAAGGCCTTTATACGTCAAGTATTGAGAAAACAACAGCTGCTTATTATTACAGGTGTTAACGTTTCCCACGGTCAGTTGTCCTTATGTTATCTTTTATTTACGTACGGCCTTCGACGTATTGATATCGTTCAAATATCAAATGGGATGTTACTTGACACAAATGTATATTTGAAACAGACTATTGATTATATCTAGGTACTTTCAAATTTTATTGAAATTGATCGTTGTTCGTGCCAGAAAGACGTGTCTAATCTTTAAATCCACCCTCAACTCAATCACATTTATTAACGCGTTAATCTGCGCGTTTATAATCAATCCAAATCTGGATATCAGGCTGACCGAATACTCTCTGAGCCCAACCCCGCCGCGCCGCTGTTCTTCAACCATTGTGGAAACTCTTTCTGTATAGGAGTATACCTTTCCCATGGAGTGGTCTCCATTATATCGTAGGTCATGTATACCATATATACAATGTATTAGATGTATTAGACAGTTTGGACAAACCACCAAGCTGTGACATGTAAGTCGCGTGAAAAACCATTGTCACCACACCACCCAACTTGAAGCTAAGTCTAGACTGTTTTAGTATATCGCACTTTCGGTGCAACAAAGGCACAACAGCTTTTTTGTAATTTTACAGTGGAGGACTTTAAGATTTTTTCACATTCGCATTTATTTCCATATTACTGGATTACCATCTGTAGTAGGTTAAAAATATTTATACTATTAATTGTTTATAGTTTTTGCTACAGTTTCACGTAAAATGCTTGTTTTATAGACAATTTGGCATACTAACTCAATTTTACAGTTTTGGCTATTTGTGACTTTGTTGCACCGAATGTGCGATATGTTATGTACACATTTTATACGCACTATATTTCGCATTTGGTTTGCCGAACTGCCGCGCCAAAAAACGTTACAAAGGTACTTTGAATTGGTTGTGATGAGGTAATCTACAGTGTAAAATGAGGGTCTGTCCGTTGCCGGAATTTGAATCCACACAGTTCTGTTAGAACGTGACTACAGCATCATCGTCGAGCTAAGCAATTTAAATATACAACAATAGATTAAATTCTAAACCAAGGTTGTCTCATCTAAGTTAACAACTTTGTTGCATTAATAGTTATTCGAGATTGATATAACCGGGTGGGAGATACAGCGTTTAATCAATCATGATGGAGCGCTTTGTTGGGAAAATGTGTACTTATACTACACATTATACATTTTATTCATGTTATCCATTACATAGTCCATTTTGAAATTCAGTAAATTAAGTATTATATTAAGACAAACTTCTATTTTCACGCTATAGAAAATACCATTTTTTGCAATTTAGTAGGACTACATGACGTAAAGAACCCTTAGCCATAATTAAATACTCATTAATCACATTCAAGACCTCTTAGGCTGTTCACGCGTATTCTGGGCCGTGAAAAATCGGGCCTTTGACACTCCGTCGGCTTTGAGCCGTGGTACTCCTTTGTGCCTCATAGAGAACGATTTCAAAGCGTTTCCTACTTTGCTTCGTTGAATGAACTCATTTAGCGTTATTTCATGCGCTTCCCTCCGCTGCAATGTTTCACTTGCGACAGATGGACGAGTTACTTGTTTCTCGTTCAGATATTAATGTAAATGCTGTGTTTATGTTACGCGGTGACATATTGTTATGTAGAGGTATATTAAATGTCTACTGTGAAATGGAACTTTAATTGAAAAAAAAAAATGTTTTTCACAACAAACTCAAATTGCGACTCGAATCAGCGGAATATGTACAACTATTAGTAGAATAAAAAGTTGGAGGGTTTATTAATAATATTACTCCTATATAGAATTACATGTATTTATCGTTTTATAACAAAATCTTTTTATATCATTCGTTTTGGGTAAAAAACCACTGAAGTAGTAGGTAGTATGTATAATATTCACCCACCTACTTAGCTTTAACCGTTATAGTTTAAGTAGTGGTATTTTGAGTAACTTTCATTTTTAGTACCTAGTAAAGTAAAGTAAGTATTATGATCATCATTATTCCTAATACTGTCAATAAACTCGCAGGTGTTTGGTTTCAGGTAGTATGTGCCTAATAACATACATATTAAATAGCACTGTGACACAAGTGTAATATAATCATAACCTATAATTAAAGTGATTCAGTTTAGAATTTCATTAGTTGGCCATTGCCGACAGCCGTGAAAATTGGAGAAACTAAGCCTTTTGCAATGATCTAATTGACATCCAATTTTCAGTCTTGTTTATCCGGGCCTGAGTTTCTATGGAAGCTGGGTCTCTCCTTTAAAACTCATATCCTGAGACTCTTAAATTGTCAATAAATATTTACCTAGTTCGTTCAAACTCCCATCAAAACGGAAATTACTTAGTAAGTTATGAATTTTTAAAACATCCACCTATGAATAAGAGATCAGTTACGTTAAAACTACTACGAAGTTTTTACATAACAAATATTCCATATGAGGTCAAAGTGGCATTCAAAAGAACTTAGCAGATCCCTAGGTTCCCGGGTTTAATTTCCGGCAAAGGTACATACACACAGTATCATACATCGCCGTCATAGATGAATAATTATGATAAGAATTCTAAAAATTATGTATCTGTCCACAAAATAGATAGTCAAAGTGCAGGGTTTAGAATTATAAACGTTTTCTTTTCACATTTTCTCCAAAAGTGGACAAACTGGACAAAACTGGACTACAAAGTTTGACCAACACAAAGTGGCCATTTTTGAGATGATAATATGCTTCCTCGTGTCATTAATGTCATTATAAAGAGGGACTAAAGTACTTAATGGAAACCTCGAAACCCGTAAACTACCTAAAGTTAGCATACACATGTAATTAGATACAAGTCTGTGAAAGTAGTCTACCAAACCGCATTTGGCCAACGTGGTAGACTATAGCCTGTACCCCTCACATTGTGAGAGGAGACCTCGAGCCCAGCAGAGGGGCAATTATGGGTTGTTACTTTGCTTTGTCGTGAAAGTTAGAGATGTTTAGTGTGTCCACTGTGTATACTTATAAAGTACAAATATTTTCAAAAAGCTTGAATCAGTTATACAATGATCATAATATGAGACTGATAGAATAAAAATATAATGTAGTTTACAAGTTGTGAGATATTCAATGTTAAACGGCTTACCTGACGCATCCAGATAGGTCGAGCGTATTGTGGGCCTGTATAGTGAGTTAAGCCAATAGTTAAGCCGATTATCAAGAATACGACAACATCTGTTTAGTTGTTATTCTATAGCTACAATATACTGGCAGGCAAAGATCGTTTATTTATTTCGATCGATAATTTAAAAATGGACACCTCTTCGTGAGTTGAATGGAAATATTTTGTAGCCAGAATTTTTTTTATAGTTCCGTAGTCAAGCCGGAACCCTTTCGTCATGTCCATCCGTCCGTCGTCGTCGACTCTTTGTGCTAAAAAGCTGTAATTTGGCATGGATATTGTATATAAAAAAATCGGAATAATTTCTCTACAGGTAAAGTGGGGATGATTTTTCCCGTTTATCCCATAGGTATACTTGAAAAGGTTTTTCAAAAACATGATGTGCCTGTAGAGACCATATTTCGTTTTTTTTTCGATTTAGGTATCCGTTTGCCCGATTTAAGTGTTCTTTCCTTCTTGCTAAATAAAATTAGTGTTGGACATGTGAAGAAATTCACGATAGTGGCACGTAATATGATGAATTTAAAAGGAAAACTATCACGAATAGGTTAGCTTAAGCAGTTAATGAGTAATAGTCGATAAACTACGGAACTCTATATTATGCGTGGCCTGACACACACTTGGCCGGTTTATTTAATTGTACTTACGAGTACGTTATGTCGCCAATCGGTAAATGCAAAGGTGCCATGCGATAACGGGACGGATATTACCAATTCTCGCCGCCATCGTTCTGCCAAAGACGCCATTTGCGACTGACGATATTGACGATAACATATTATGTTCGATACAAATCGAGGGTTAATTGTTTCATGTTAACTGTCAAATGTGGTTGAGGGTTGACATTTACGAAAACATTAACATTTTGTTTATAGTCAAAATCTTTTACTGAAAAAAATATTTTTGCCTGGGTGAAAACGAGTCAACCAAAATATCATTGGGAATTTTTATAGCCCTCGATTTTAATGCGTTTTAGATTAGGTAGGTATATCGGGGGTTTGAATCCTACTAATATCATATTCGCAGTAGAAAAAAGGCATAAGTCGGAAATTGAAATTTTACAGGAGAGCAATAAAACTGTTAAAATATCAGTAAGTAGTCAAAAGAATTTACATTAGGATTTTTTGCACAAAACAGTCAAGGTTAATGATAAAAATGTGAAAAAAATTGAGCCTACGCAACTTTTGTCTTTCCAATAATATTAATAACTAAAATTCAAAGTAACACGACTTATGCTTTTTTTTTCCACTAAGGGTGCGATATTATATTATAATTGTGAAAGTTTATGAGAATATTTGTAACTTATTAACGAAAAACCATTGTATGGATTTTCATAAAATTTAGCGCACTGGTAGTTCATGACCCGGAATACCTAAGATATAGGGGTCCCAGAAAAAGCGACCAAAGCTAAGGGCGAAGCACTGTTATTTCTATAGTTTATAATATAATTATTTAAAACTAGCTGACCCAGCGAAATTCGTATCGTGTTTTTTTTTCTAAAACTATTTTTTTTCTAAAATAAAAGTAGCCTAAGTTACTCCTTGTTACATCAGCTATCTGCGAGTGAAAGTCCCGTCAAAATCGGTCCACCCATTTCAGAGATTAGCCGAAACAAACAGACAGACAAAAATTGTAAAAAATGTTCTTTTGGTATTATGTACCGTATATATACAGTATATCCAAATGCGCATAGTAAAAAACGGTTATTTTAATATAACAAACAGACACTCCAATTTTATTTATTTGTATAGACTAGTTGTCAGAGATTTAATGATTTTTTGCAAGTGCTGATATAAGTACAATATACCTACTTTTAACAAAGCTGAATATTCTGAAACGTAGTTGGATGGGGTTGGTAGTGATAAAATAAAATCAAATCAGCTAATATTGTTATGAATATAGCTTGCCGCAGCTAGTCGACCGACTAAGGTTTTCCCATTAAATGTAACGTTACGTTTTGTAACATTTAGCCGTTTCCAATAGGTACCAGCTTGGGAGATCCGCTTTGACTCAAATAATGGTTGAATGGAACCACATACCTACCTAATATGTACTTCCCTTTTTGTTAAATAAACTTTTTTGTTAAATAAACTGGTTTGGCCTGAAACATATACACGTGACATGCTCATGAGTGGATCAGATCTGTTCCTTTTTAGGGTTCCGTTTTATATGGCTGGGAATTCTGAAAATGCGCAATTTCATCGATTTAACTTGGAATAAACTAACAACAAAAACAACAACAACAACAAAATACTCTTTATTGTGCACACACTAGGGAACAAAGAAAATTAATTTAAAAGTATAAAGCACAAAGGCGGTCTTATCGCTACACAGCGATCTCTACCAGATAACCTTTGGGTAGAATCTTTGTGATCGAGATATGATTTTATATATAAACAACATATAATTATCAACCTAAAGGATTAAGGAACTCTCACCACGCGAGTTTAACTCGCACTTGTCCAGGCGTTGGTTTAGCGAGCTTTTGGGGACAGAAGAACTTTTGACATTTAGGTACAAAATTTTAAAACAAATCTTTATGTTCCGTTTTGACAATTCTTTTTCGTATTAGCAAAGTGAGTCGGAATTTTTAAATTTCTTTTGTTATCAAGTATTTAAATAAAAAAAACTTGAGAGGTGTCAAATGACACCCGGATGGAACGAAATTTCTTTCGATTTAAGTATCGTTTTACGCGCTCAGCAGTGTGATTCAGCTGTACATATTACTGAATCACTTCAAAAAGTGTCGTGACAAATTTTCGTAAGAATTTTTTCCGTCTAGCCCCTTTTCACAACGCGCGATAAGGAACTTCGTTCCAAAAACTTTCCAAAACCTTCTTCCGGTTTGTTTGCTAGCTTGCTAGTCTCACTCAACAGAAAAAAATACTTTCGTAACTAAGTATTGCTTATTAAAGTATCTTAACTTACACCATCTACGTAATATCTAAGTTAAAACATTACTGAACTTTGTATTTTAAAATATGTTTTCAAAAATGTTTGTTATGCAGAACTCGTGTCTGTAAAGTTTCTGAATATTTTCACAAAAAGCCTAGCTTTCAAAGTCCTTTACTTTGAAACGCCTATTCATAGGAAACAACTTTGTTTCGTGTTTCGACAAAGCACAGAAGTGAAGGTGTGTTGAAATCGTGATGTTCGTTTTATTAATGGCAGCAGAAACATTTTCAAGCTCAAGGATATTATTATATTTTACAATAATCCCAAAAGTTAGTCACACCAGTTACAACGCATCTACGAAATCAATTCGGAGCTTCGCCAGTTATTCCGCGTTGAAGATCAGCTGATTTAATTTTAATGAGATTGTTGGCAAAACAGAGAAGGCCGTATTAAAGTGTACTCTACGCCATCTGGTAAAAGTGATATTTAAATTTTAAATGAGAAATTTCGTTTCCTCCCCGTTCCAAATTAGCAGTCACTAAAGCTCTGTTTATATTGCGAAATTAATTACTTCCATGGTTTTGCGGGAAACACGCCCTTAAAAAAGCAAAGCAACAACCCATAATTGTCCCACTGCTGGGCTCGGGGTCTCCTCTCACAATGTGAGGGGTACAGGCCATAGTCTACCACGCTGGCCAAGTGCGGATTGGTAGACTTCACACACCTTTGAGAACATTATGGAGAACTCTCAGGTGTGCAGGTTTCCTCACGATGTTTTCCTTCACCGAAGCAAGCAAGTGATAATTAACTTGTAATACGCACATAATATTTGAAAATTAGAGGTGCGTGCCAGGATTTGAACCCGGGCCCCCGCGTTCGGGAGACCAACGTTCTAACCACTAGGCTATCACTGCTCACATTCTGCGAGTATTATCTTCTTTTACCACACTCTATTATCATTAATTAATCAACAATAATACATTTTACTGTAACTTGTCACATAAAAAAAGCAAAATTATGCATTAACTTAAAGGAAACATTTTCCCGGAAAATAAAAGAATTTTCCCCGGAGTAAAAGGTACAAGTTGATAGATATTCAGAGGTTTGTGAATAAGTTTTAAGTGCTCTGTGATCATCGACGTGAAAATCGACCCTTGAAAGATAAAAGGTGAAAGATATAGATGAAAGATACGTAGAGTAAACTATGTCTGGTGGTCGCGAAAGACATGTAAATAAATATTAATACTATGTATTACGCCGTGATATAGTCGCTTCCTTGTATTGCAAGTTTGTTTATAATTGAAGAGTACAGTAATAAAATGTTTATTTAAAATCGTTTAGTCTACCATCTAAATATATCATCAGAAATTCAGAACTAGAGCACGTAATGGTACACTCCTGTGGTACACTCCGTGATAATCATTTGTAATCTCATAAATCAAAGGAATTGCTAATTCCACTTCATGACATCATTATAATATTGCGAGTACCCTGAGTTTTTAGGGTTCAGCATCTCAAAAGGAAAAAAACTTATAGGATCGCAGGTCCTATTGGGAGGACCCATAGAGGATCACATCGTTGTCCGTCTGTCTGTCTACCACGATGCGACGGGCGTAGTGTTGTATGAATGTATGTATGATATCCTTTATTCTTCAAATTCATGCGATAATAAGTTATTTTCCCTCCGTTTTCGTTTTATCATTACATTCAACGATAATAAATGGTTTTTGAAAGTAATCAATAGTGATAGTATTAATGATATTACAAAGTTTCACAATACCTTTCACCGCGTGAGCAATTACGTGGAGTGACATAGATTAAAGTAAATTACAGTTCAATCAATCAATGCGAAACTAAATCAAGTAACAAAGTAAACATAATGGTGGTCATACACGATCAAGTGTACTTGTCAAGTTTGCAGTTTGACTTGATACGGCATCCAGTTTGCATGAGATAGCTTGGAGATAGCTATGTAGCCAGATAGCCATACCGTGGCCATACACCGTCAAGTTTACTAGATGCCGCGTCAAGTCCGCTGCAAACTTGACAAGTGTACTTGATCGTGTATGGCCAGTACATTTAATGACATGTAGTAGGTAGTAATCTTGCAAGCTGAATTAGAACTACTTCCTCTCATCCTACGGAGTAGATATGTTACGAAGTAATTTAGTTCCAATGACAATGCTTTTCTATGATAATGGTGACTTGATACTACGCTCAGGATTGGCTTGAATTCCGCAAAGTTATTAAAGCTTGTTTTTTTTTCTTTTCAAAATTATTAAAGTATTTCTTAAATATTAATTTTATTTATCTCACTCGCCACAAAGTCGATACATACGAGTATTAATCTCAGTAATAAAATCATGAGTGTGATAAAAGTTGAGCAAAATATTTCACTTCAAAGAAAACTGGGATTACAGTTAGTTAACCATAAATGTCTTAATTATTTCCGAGTTGTGCGTAACTTCTGTAACTTGGCAATTTGTCGAATATAATAGTTTAATGTGGCGACATACCTTCCTGAGGTTTGAACAGTTATGTATTCATTCTAGTTCACTAATTGCTCAAAGTTTAACTTGATTAAGAATTAACACGACACGTGCGGAAACCAATGTCATTAACTTGTTTATCGTGGTATTTAACTAATTCTACTGTGATGACTTGATTTTATTTATTTATTTTATATCTCTATATAAACATTACAGACAAAATCTAACGCGTTTTTACGATTTAACACGCGTGTAACTTTACCTTCTGTAGTCCTAATCCAGATTTTCCTTACAGAATACGAGTACTTCCTTCGAATCACATGTAGTAGATAAGGGAACATACCAAAACCACGTAACCCATTTTTTCCAACTTTTTACCCCCCTCCCCCCCCTTCGTGTCCATCCGTAGTATATACTACTGATGGGGGGGGGGTATTCTCATATGAGAAGACCCCCCCCTCCCCCCTAGTTTTCACGTGGTAATTGATAAATACGGTTTTCAATACTTTTTTGCAAAAACAGAGTTAAAAAATAATAATTTTGCTTATATTTGACGACTTTGTGGCGCAATGGTTGCTAAAATATTGACTACGTGACAAAAACCTAAACCCCCCCCCTCTCCTCTGTGACCAACCGTGGTGTTTTGAAGACCCCCCTCCCCCCCTAAATGAGGCACGTGGTTTTGGTATGTTCCCTAATAGTGAATTTAGGTCTATAACACACTGCGCGTAGGTAGGTATGACAGAAACCGAAAACCGCTTTGAAATCAATTCAGCCTAAAACAGACAAACAGTGAAACAAATTAGGGACAAACAGAAAAAAATACTGAATTAGAAATACCTAATCAAGATAAATTATTATCTTGTGGTGGCTATTGCAACCAGCTGACTCAATCACTAGACTCAGAATATCATCAAAGACTAAAGTACTTTTTAAAACAAATCCGAAACCAAACATCATTTTATGATTGCGTCGTTACTATCCATCTTCCGTCTCCGTCGTCCGACTAGCTTTATGACTTCTTTAGTTTTCACCAGCGATCTGCCTGAAGCATTGCCCACTTTTTCGGGGATAATAAGTACTCTATCGTCCCAACTCAGTGTCACTAACGGTTACTTCAATCGCTCCTTAGTAAAGAATCACCATACAAATTCCGTACTAAGGAGCGATTTCAATAACCGTCTCTGAGTTGGGGCGTTAATTTATTATTTTGTTCCACATCATGGTGTACCTGTTTCCGAAATTTTATGAAAATCCATTCAGTAGTATTTGCAGTAGTAGTATTATCTTCAACATTGGATTGTTCTGCTTTTAAAATTATATTAATATACAATATTGATAAGACAGACACCACATGTTGAACTACGCGAAAAAAGGGACTACACTGAACCAGCAGCCGTGGTTCCTAGCCGCTCCATGGCACAGGCTGAGGGTAGTCCTTTTTCGTCAGGTGACATGGTACCCAAATACCCACTAAATATATGTATTATGTCACGCAATAATTTAGTAAGGTTACATATTGTTAGTAATTCTTCTTACACCTTTGTTATAACCTTGTACCATGTTATTTTCCATGACGAATTAAATGTTTCTTTCTTTCTTATTTCTTTCTTTCATAAAAGAGTAACAATCATCACATCCTCACAAACTTTCACATTTAACGTAAAGATACCTGCAACTCGCAGTTAGTAAGTAGCTCTCATCCAGATACCTACATCTAGAAGCAAAAATATACAACAATGGTTCTTGTGATTTCTAATACTCAGTATAAGCAATACTTGGCAAGTTTCCAGCTTGCGGAACATAGTATGATGACTGTGCAGTGTGATAACGTCTAGTGCATGTCAGTATCTTTTGACGACCTTATGGCTTAGTGGTGAACCTAGCAACTAAACGTCCAAGTTCTTTTTTTATAGAAATAGCCGACAAACGAGCTGACGATCTTAATGGTAAGTGGCTATCGTCGCCCATGGACATCAACAACACCAAAGGTATCACTGATGCGTTGATGGCCAAGCTAGAGGGTGGTAGCCGATAATACCAACCCCACGGAAAAATAAATAATGGAATATTCGTAAAAATTTCACTGAAATGTGTGAAAACATAACACCATTTATATTATGTGCAAAGTCGTTTATAATATTCAATGTATACGAAATGTCCATAAACTTGGTATGTCGGTCATAATCTTGACGTTATCCCGGATTATGCACGCCATATTCTGGAAACTATTATGGAATTCTGTGTCGGCATCACTACAATTTTAGCTAGATTGCTTGTTATGTATAAAATTCGCTTCTCTTGTTACAGTGGAAATGGTTTGGAATTTAACAACATGCATAATTATCCATAGTTATCAAAATTGTATGTGATAATGTTTGTTGTTAAAATTGAAGTATAATGTCATAGAACAGACATCCTGAACAAAATGTGTGTCCCGCTAGGATGTTTTATTTTCATAATCTAAAATTTCAACAAAAAAAAAACCGACTGCAAATGAAGTACATCCTTTCCAATAACAATAAAAAAAGAATCATCGAAATCGGTTGGCGTGATATTGAGTTATTCGTCCATTTGTCACGCACATAGTGACTCCGAAAATACCCCGAAAATAGCCCGTTTTCGGGACCTCGACAATCGTTCCAAATTGTTTATCATATCATTGTTTATCATTGGTAAATTTTTAGGAGTGGATCATCTTTGGTTTTTGAGATATGGGAGATAACAGACATAAAAATCGATCGTATGACTCGGGTTTACCTTAAGTCTTACAAAATAAAAAAAGAAAATGTGTGCAATTCACACGTGGTAGAAGTGAAACTTTCCAAAATTTTGGTTTCAAGATAATGAGATGAAAAGGCAAAAAATCGAATCTTCTACCTTACTCCTCACGCCATCTATGAATACAACTTAGCACTATTTAAAAATCTATCTAGCAATAAAATGAATCTTCTATCTTATTCCTCGCGCCATCTATGAATACAACTTAGCATTTTTACTGTCTGTATAATCGGTCGGTCGATCGACAGAATGAAAGAATGAAATTCTTATTTTTTGTTGATAAATTCTTTGAAAATATTTAAAAGAGCATTTGAAAGTATTTAAAAACAGTATAAAAATAAAACTAAAAAAAAAGAAATACTGAGAGACGCGAACCTGCGCATCAGGTATTGTGTATCTACGTCCTGACCATTGAGCTACGGAGCGGTTATATTATCTTACCTGTCGTTGCATCCGGTTTGAAATCACTAACGATTCTAAAGAAGTTTCACTTCAAAAGTTTTTCTGCGTATTTTACCAAACCACTATATTATTATGTTTTTTGGGTTGCTGATTCTGAATCCGAGGTCAGATGATCTTCTCAACGGACCGTTCAAGGTTATTTGAAAGTCAAATACTATAATAGATATGTATGAAGCTAATAAAAGCGTGTTAAAATATAGCCACATGTCACTAACTATTATTTCTTAATAAGAACATACGTGAAAACCCGGTTTAACGACGGTTAATTAGTTTGACACGAAGTTAATTTCCTAAAATCACTTTAGTCGCACCTTGGTAGACCCCGGTAAATAACACCTGCTGTCGAATAACACGATAAGTAGCCCTTAAATTTATGAGAACAAGTCACGCAAGCCGAGTAACAGTGTTCTCATATAACTACTGTTTTACGACTTCATTACGTTCCTGTGATAGGTGAAGGATTTTATTTCACCAAAATTCGGGAATTTTGAAAGATATATTATTATTATTATTCTACTAGTTATTATACTTTTTAATTCCATCCCAAAGTACAGCTTTCTAACGCTAAGGGTCTCGGCACTATGCTGGGGACGAAAGGACGGATGGTTATGAGGAAACTATGAAGGTTTCGTTTTGACTATGGATCCCTAAAAAGTAAAGTATCTATACTCTGTGCCTATACCTGTTGTAGATACCTAACCCATCAATATGTTGACAAGTAAAATCGGTTACTATGTTTCAAACATTACTCTAAGTTTAAAACCTTTTTAAACGCTTTTATTTAGCTTCACTTCGGAGCATCAAATCTTGTAACGTTAATTTGAATGACTTCCCTTTAATGAAAATTGATGAAATTTGGCAGACATGTGTATTTCCGATGGCAATACACGAAAATCATATTTTAAACTAATTTTCATTGTTTATTTGTTGTTAAATTAAAAAAAAACGATTTTTCGGAGCATCAAATCTTGTAACGTTAATTTGAATGACTTCCCTTTAATGAAAATTGATGAAATTTGGCAGACATGTGTATTTCCGATGACAATACACGAAAATCATATTTTAAACTAATTTTCATTGTTTATTTGTTGTTAAATTAAAAAAAACGATTTTCAGACTTTAGACATTTTACGTAGAGACTTGAAATTTTCACAACTTGTAGCTAATTTTATAAACTAAACATTATTGAAATAAAAGCGTTTAAAAAAAATAAAATTTTTTCATTTGACTTATTAAACGCTTTTATTTAGCTTCACTTCGGAGCATCAAAGCACCAAATCTTGTAACGTTAATTTGAATGACTTCCCTTTAATGAAAATTGATGAAATTTGGCAGACATGTGTATTTCCGATGACAATACACGAAAATCATATTTTAAACTAATTTTCATTGTTTATTTGTTGTTAAATTAAAAAAAACGATTTTCAGACTTTAGACGCATAATTCTCTATGTTCTATTTTACGTAGAGACTTGAAATTTTCACAACTTGTAGCTAATTTTATAAACTAAACATTATTGAAATAAAAGCGTTTAAAAAAAAAAAATTTTTTAGGATTCAATTTATTGATCTGAAGTTTAAACCAAGAATCATATTTTCGTCCAGATGCGATCCAATTAGAGTGTTTGTACTTAACCATAGATTTACTTAATATATTGAGAAGTACCTTTAGTGTCAAAATCTAATATTTTTATTTTTTTATACAAAAATATTAAATTACTGCAGACTCAAAAATGTAATCTGAAGTATAAACTTCATAAATTATACTCGACGATTTCAACTCCTTTGAAATCCGAGGAAACTTTACGAGGAAACTCAAAAATGGATATATAGGTATTAGAATAACTGTAAGATTAAGCTATTGCTGTCCCACTCGCGCTTATCTAAAGTATCGCTTGTCGATAAGGACAGCATCAAGGAGTACTAGTCGAGATATCTCAGGATATTCTCATCACGGAGTCTTCATACCAATAATGATATCGAAACGCTCAGGATAACCGTCCTTCGTGGTAAGGTATTAAAGATCACTTTCCTTTGTTATTTTATGCTGATCCAAGCGGTAAACTGTGAATTATTATTATCAGAAAATATTTGTTATGTTAGTAAAAAGTATACAGTGGTTTTCTTTGTCTAAGAATCACGAGGGAATACTCGTATATAAATGTGACAGATTGTGAAGATGTTTGGAATTTGGATGTTTTTGTCTTTTAAACCTGTATTGCCGTAGTACCTAAATGAATAAGTAGAAAGTTCAGTTTTCACTAAAATATTTTTCTTGTATAGCAATAGTTCTACAAATTTATATAGAATATATTATAAAAGCACAGATGATATCTCTTGTTGTTAATATGACAGTTCCTTACCTATACATATATCTAGTTGAATAGAGAAGAGTTGGCAAGATTCCAAGTTTTACTAATAGGGCTGAGACATCATTGGAATCAATATAAAAAGAGACGTAAATAGTGATTGGATAGTCAGCAACTTTATTAGCGATTGACTTACTATCAGTTAGTAAATATACACCTACCAAGTATAATAATTTATATTACATCTGAACAGCAAGCTTTGAAGAGGTACCTGAAGACGGCTCACGTGACATTGAATGAACATCGTCAAGACGTCAACCACTCATAGGAGTTAGGACTGATTGACGTTGACCTTGACTCGTAGACACTCGATGACTCGACAATCTATGCCGGAGTGTAACTTCGACTAAAAGGTTGCAGATATTCATCCAATGGCTAAGACAGATACAGTTCATCTTTCGCGATTCATTTTTTGCGACTCAAAGCTCTAATAAATACGCTCGTTTGGCCTCACCCTTAAAAGCCACGTTTTGAGCGTGCGTTAGCTCTTGCAACCCGCTCGTGTAAGCTAATACGCCGAGGTTGATTTTGATGATTCCTACATCAAATTAGTGATTTTCTCCTTGTCCAGGTCTGCGAAATATTTTTTAGGTTTCTCAAATCATCTCGAATAAACCAAACTATTACGGCCATTGGATTTTGAAGTCTATTGTCATGTACACTCGGTTTCGTATCGTATACCATATCTTCCAAATTCGTGATAAGAATATCGTAGGACGCTTTGTTCTTAAAACTTTTGTGCACTTCTTTACTGTTTTTATCTTCGTTCAGTTTCTTCCAGAAAAGTGGAAAAGTAAATTGACTTTACTAAATGTTATTGTAAGAACAGATCTTTAGACATGGTGGCTTTAAAAAGTAATTTTGTATAATCCAGGGGTTTATTTTATCTACGTCTTTTAATACGTCTTTGATTATAAGCAATTGGCAAAGCCTTTGGTAACCATTTACTAGCAGGTGGTTTATAGTCTCGTTGATGTATTTCATTGTTTTATTTATTGTTGGGAATGTACAGAAAATATAATTTAAAATAATTGAAATCCTGTTATTTAAAGATTGTAAGATTATTTCATTTGCCATAGCCACAACCATCAAATGGCCGAATATTATGTTTTCTTTCGTTATTAAAAAAACAATGATGGTTAATGAATCTGTCCTTGGCAACCAGCATTAACAAACTCCAGTATTAATACAACCGGAGAAATTACCTCGACTTTTTGTTCGTTCAACTTTCTTTAATATTTCCATTTTCTTTCGCGGATTTTCTCTGAAAATATTTATATTTTCTGTTTCATGGAATGCGTTTGTTTGTCACTTTACCTATTTCAAGTACTTCTGCTTAAAAAAAGTACCTGAGTATTGTTGAAAAATGCAGTGTTCAAAGTGATTGCTTATTTTTCATTATTACTAGCTTTTATTTAGCTACATGTCTGTGTGTGTAATCAAATCTTGCAAGTCAAATTGACTTAATATATTGCATAAATTTTTATCCACTCTCTTGGTGGTCTTACGTCCTCAAAAGGGCGTTTCCCTTAGGCTATAACAATAAATAACAAAATTTAAAACATTGTTCACTGGTGAGTGCTGTTCGATTGAGCTGCAATTCTTTTTTGTATTTTTGTATAAATTGGATGTCAATGTTTAATGATGAGCTAGTCTGATGATGAGATTTGAAGGTGGTCTTCGGAAAATCAAAAGAAAAAATGTTCTGTTATTAGATGATATTCAGAGAGATGTGTGGAGAAGTTGCTACTAGTACCTACTTATTTAGTAGTAGTTAAAGATTCTGAGATCTATACTGTTATTGTTGTCATCTTTCAAATAGGACGACAGCCGAAACACAAGAATTGGAAGAAAGAATAACGGACTTTATTAAAATGCGGATTGACAGACTCCGGGAAAATTATAAAGAACCTTTTGGGCCGCAGGTTTTCTTACGTCTTTTCTGAATCAGTGGACCTAATGTACACGGGATCCTGATATAATGTGTAGCAACACTAAGAAAGGGTGAGCATTCTTTCAGAAATCCCATATCACCGCAAAGAACGTCGCGGCCACCAGCTAGTTTAAAAAAAATTCTCACACAGAAAAAAACACTCACAGGATGACACGAAATATCCGACCCCTTCTCAACCATGTCTTGGGTCTATCCCATGGTCGTCAGTCGCTACAAATGTCTAATAAGTCTACAGGGTCGTAAAAGACACAATTAATTCGATTTTGAGTCAGAAGTTATAACATGTTCTATATTATGATCAACATAATTTTCTACCGAGGCCGCGAGGTTAGCTGCCCTTTACCGTTTGAAGGACTGGTTAAACTAATTTTCAATCCGTGATTGCATCGATGAGCACAGCACCTAAATCACGCTACATTGTAATTAATAATTTGGTATCGCTGGTGGGCGACACTGGCTCCACTGTCAGCGATCAAAGTATTCTTAGCTGATGAGAAAAACCAAGTAAAATGTTTACAGTCAATTTTTTTGACGAATCTTTGTAGTACCTACGAATAGATACGAAGATTTATATTAATGCTTTTAATAACACTTAAAATTTGATATAATTTTAGGATTAGGTTAGATTTTTGCGATAGTCCAAAACACCACGGGATAGTAAGTAAAGAGGATTCCTTTTTTTCCTCATGGTTCTGTTCAAGCTATTTACATAAACAATTGTTAAACTTAAAATTAAACCTGATATTCCAATGCCTAGTATACTTTTCAATGTGAATATTCAACGGGTACTCAGGATTTAATCTCACCGTGACCACGATCACTGGCTCTAAATACTGTATTATAAAATAAAAATCGTGAACACCCGTTTCATTTATCAATAACAAGAACAGCATTCCGAAACTGAATATATTATGGAAACCATATTCAATATTCATCCATAAAACAAATAAAAGACTCAAAGTCAAAATGTCTGTCAGCAGTTCGAGGCTTTGTTCTTTATGGAATCCTCAGTTACTCTTTAATCATGCGACGTTGATGGCACTTCATTTTATAGTATCTGTAGTATTCTGCAGCTTGGTTTTAATTAGGTGGTATTTTACCAAGAATAGAAGAAATCTTTGTAGCAGTTGGTGACCTTGCCTACTAAGTAAGCTAAGATTTTGTTCCTGGGCAGACTAATGATGTTTAAGTTTACTTGGGACTTTAACATTGAAAAAAAGTTGGTAGTGAATCTGTCTACGAAGCGAGTGTCTCGGATTTGATTCCTAGCCGTGACAGATTAATGTTTGTTCTCGAGTTACGCGCAATTTATCTTTGTATTGTACGTGCCAAGTTTTGGTAATCAAACTATACTCGGTCTTGACCACAGACATGTATACTTAAAATATATTATGTCTGTGGTATTACTGTTTGTTAATGACCACTTACCATAGGGTTGATACAGTCAAGTGTATTTAATAAAAAGTGAAGTAAATATTATTATATATTTTCGCCTTGGAGCGCACACCGTTACGAGTGAGTTCAGTTAACATTTTAAGGTTATTTCTTGTTAATCGAAACGCCAACTAAAGAGGACATGTGCCATTAACGGGTCTCGGTTAGTTCGACAAGTGGTTAAAACTATTAAATGCTATCTCTATCAAGTTTGATATTTACGTTTTGGACGTGACGTTTCAATTTATTCGTACTTAGGCTGCATGAAATCGTGTATCGAAGGAAAAATATGACTTTATGGAGTGGTACTTTAATAGGTACGCATCACTTTTTCAAATTATATGCATTTCGAAATCTTATGCACGTTGTAAATGGTAAGTAAAACTCCACACTTGCCAGTTCTCTATAAAATTCGTAGTTGTACTATGGCAAACAATGGTCTTAGCCTGTCTTTAGTCATATTGTGATGATACTTGATACTCAGTACATACACATTTCACAGGTCTTGTCCCAGTTGAGGGCTAGAGAGCCAGTTCTTTATTTTGCCAGCAACGCATTATGATGTCTTTGGTCTCACTGAAGTCTATAGATCAATAGCCATTTACCATCAGGTGGATCGTCTTCTCGTTTTTCGCCTATTCCCATAAAAAAGGTTCACTGTTTATTATAGACTAGCTGTGTCTCGCCTATAGCCTTCCTCGATAAATGGACTATCAAACACAAAAATATTTTTTTAATTCGAATTAAGTAGTAGTTCTTGAGATTAGCGCGTTCAACCAAACAAACTCTTCAACTTTATAATATTAGTATAGATTTTAGAGGTATTTGTACGTTTCAGTTCCCACCTTTCATTAACACGTCACAACACAACATACTCAGAATCGGCTTTCGTTAAAATGTTGCCTCGTCATTTGTAAATCATGTTACAGAGGACTGAAATAACACGCAACATCATGTTAGATTATATACGTACTGGGTGTACCTACTAACTCTTTTGCACGATGTGTTAGGATTATAGTTAAGCGCTTACTTATTTTCTATTTTATAAATTACTAGCGCTCTATCCGCTATTTTACTCGTGTTTTCCGATAGTAAGTACGGCATGGGTTATTTCAGATCATGGTTTACCTGTGTTCGAAATTTTATGAAAATCGTTTCAGCAGTTTTTGCATGAAAGAGTAAACAACCATATATCCTCACTAACAAACTTTCAAAAACCCATACATTACATAAAAAAACATACTTTTGACTTACACCGTAGGCGATAATAGAACTAAAACCTAGCCTCGTTCGAAAGCAATTTTCCAGTTGATTTTGTACAGCCTAGAACGGGATGATAATTACTGTAGCGGCTGAGGCTTTGCCACGCTCGGACGCTCACAGGCTATAATAAATAACGTTATTATACCTACCAATAATCCACTTAGCTACTACACAGACTGCAAAAACTACGAGCTGACCTTTTATAATGCGAGACGATGCAGTATGTACAGCGTACCGTAAAATAAATCGTTGTTATAATTTTTTTTATGGAAACAGCCGGCAAACGAGCTGACGATCCACCTGATGGTAAGTGGCTATCGCCGCCCATGGACATCACCAACACCAAGGGCATTACTGATGCGTTGCCGGCCAAGAAAGAAAGAAGAAAAAGAAAGAAAGAACTGGCTCTCAAGCCCCCAGCCGGAACACAATGAGTCGTTTGGCGGCTGACTCATGCTCAAGGGTGGTAGCTATCCAGGCGAACCCCATGGAGAAATAATAATAGCAATAATGGTATATTTTTTTTACACAAATAAGTTAATGCTTGACCACAATCCCACCTGGTGGTAAGTGGAGATGTGGTCCAAGGTTATTACGAAAGGACTTTTTTAGGGTTCCGAAGTAAAATCCGAACCCTTATAATTTCATCATGCCCGTCCGTCCATCCGTCCGTTCGTCCGTGCATCTGTCCGTCTGACCGAGGCATAGTGCCGAGGCCCCTTTTTTTTTCGAGGGGGAAATCTTCGATAGAGACCCAAGGCCCCTGGTGCTAGAAAGCTGTAATTTGGCATGGATATACTGTATATTTATTAAAACTCCAAAATCCTAGAATAAAATATTAATTTTTTTCAGGCTACCTATAGGTAACGTGAGAATGAAATTTCGTTAAAATGATCTTTAGAGAGTCCCCTTGCCAGCTAAACGGTTGGAGTTAGACAAGTGAAAAATTCTCAAAAATTGGTTATATGATGAATTTACAAGGAAAACTATCACGGCTATGTTAGCATAAGTAGTTAATGAGTAATAGACAATAAACACTATTTCGGAACCCGGAAGTTTGTAAATTAGTTCTGATTATCCTATACAGATTGTTTAAAGATCTTTTATTAATTTCGGATAACAGTATCGTTATTCGGGGATTACGACTGACTATTTAGTACCTAATTAGTACTTAAAATGAATCCTTTAACAAACAATGTCTTTCCCTGAAAATAGCGAGCTCATTTCATGAAACGATAAGTTGGAACAAAGAACGAGACGCAATTATCAGAACTAATTGGGAAATGGGCGTTAATATGAAAATGCGATAATTAAAAAAGCCACTCTCGTCATGTTAATCAGCTTTTGAACTTTACAAATTGGTTGGCTACTGTATCCCTTACACATAGTCTATACATTAATATGGCTTTTTAATAATATTTTTTTGTTTATTTATCACAACCTTTTATTAAAGGTAGGTAGATATATTGGTCGTATAAAGGTAGGTGATATAAGGTAGGTAGATATATCTCCACCAATCCGCACTGGAGCAGCGTGGTGGAGTATACTCTAGGCCTCCTCAGGAGCAGAGACCCGTGTCCAGTAGTGGACCATTAATGGGTTGAAGCCAGGTAGATATTGAGTAAACTTTTATTCCTCCATGTAGTAAAACTGCAACTGATCGATGTTTGCATGGAAGATATTTGAGGCAATTTGTTTCTTTTCTATTATGGTGCAAGAGATAAAGTCCTTTGACAGATGGACACGGTCGGACAGACAGACAGAGGCACAGCGGAGTCTAATGAGAAGGTTCCTTTGGTACCCTTTCGGTATGGAACCATAAAACTTAGTGGGGGATAAACGTAGTAAATCCCGTATTTTTTATTTTTTATTTGCTTTAACCAGTTCAAAAGATACTTCAAGTTAAGTATACTCTCTATTTCCCGAAGCGAGCGCTTAGAGGACGTAACTAGTGCAATAATAAACACATAGTACAATTAAATTTACTTCCGAAAATCTATTTTATATTATAACTATGAATATGTGACGCACTTATGTCATTCTTTAGCGTTAACACGAATACCTATGTAGATAACTTTTAATACTTTTTGTTTTACATATCTTTGAATTTCCAGTTCCAGAAATCACAGGAAGCCTAGTTGCAACGAATTTGTTGACAAGTTTGTGTGCATCCTAAATAATATCACGAGACATGCAAATACTTGTTCAACAAAACTCAAAATTTTGTTGAAGTTTTATGTGTTATGAAATAAGTTTTATTTTCACAACGTACTTTATAATATTCTGGTCGGTTAAATCCGGTAAAGAACTGACTGCATGAAATATCATGAAGTTTTTCTAATTGCTGTTTCTAAACGCTTCATATGAACCAGTAACTATTGGTACTATTGGTAGCAAACACACCGCCAGTGATGAAGGAATCATGTTGTACATTCGTTCTATATCTATAACTAATCACAATTCTACATAAAATTGACTAACTTTAGAGCAATAAGATAATTAGTAACAAAATTACGCTTACATAATCTTTGTGTATCTGAGTACACAAAACTTTATGATATCCAACTCTCTCAAATTCACTCGAATGAAACAAAATACAGATTAATCAAACGCTTTCAAGAGAGTCGTAAACGCTACGAAAGTTATCCAGAGTAACATAAAGTTGTTCCAGTCCCATCTTTTGTGACGCAACAAAACATATGGCGGCCGACGGCAGATGGCTGCTGGCAAAATGTTACAGCTTTTGTGTTCTTACGGCCATTATATTGTGTTCACAATTTGTTATGGTTAGCTAAGTCGTGCAAATATTCGCACATTCGTATGTTCGCATATGTATTCGTACATATATGCAAAATTAAATGATTTTTCAATATCATGACACGCGCTAAAATAATTTGGTAGATGATTACTTGTGAAGTTGTAGATTCCTCCACAAATGGTTTTTCAGGACAGAGTCCTTAGAGAATGAACGGTACGAGAATCCAATGAAATACTTATAGCTTGTGTTATATAAATCATCGAGTCACAATTAGCCGTTAAATTAGCACAAACAGAGAGGTATTCCGTGTTTAAAAATTATCTCACGTTAGGTTTTAAATTAAATCTCATTAACAAAAAAACCGACTTCAAATAAAGAACATCCTTTCCAATAAAACCCTCTAACGTATAATTATAATATGTTCCTACAGCTTACTCTTAAGAACGAAAATATACAACCGATCAGAAAGTTGGGGAAACCACAGAACACAAAAGTGCTGTGTAATTAAATAATTAAACATTGAATCTGGCGCTCAGTGAAGCAAAAGTTGAGTTACAAATTACAAAATTAATTACAATGTTATATAAAGTTAATGGTTTGCGAATAGGTTTGGAGTTTCTGATGTTAATCAGTTGGATATAATTTATCGCTTTTCCCACTACTGGACTGATTAAAATACCATTATTAAAGTTCTTAGATATAAAATAATCTTCTACGAGTATTACCTATTTATAGTAAAACACATTTTTTTTTGTATGGATGTCCTTTATGTCTATTTCAGAGTCTTCTGAAACCATCCAATCGATGTGTCTCAAAATGGTTTCTGTTGAAAGGCAACAATCCAAAGGTGGTTTGAGACCACTAAAATAGTGAATTAGGTACATTCAGTCCATTGATAAACTCAATGTTCCATTTTTCCCATGTATAACAATTTGTCAACGTCAACATATATAAAATTCTCGTGTCACAATGTTAGTTACCATACTCCTCCGAGACAACTTGACCGATTTTTATGAAATTTTATATGCATATTCAGTAGGTCTGAGAATCGGCTACTATCTATTTTTCATCCCCTGAGTGATAAGGGTTGTCCACCCGTAACATTTTATTTTTCATTATTTGGACAAATTTTTTTATTATTTTTTTATAATGTGATATTAAAAATACATACAACCCTAAAATTTCACTCTTCTATCACCAACCCCTATTTTTTAATAGTCATATTAGTAATTTAATAATTTTCATCCCGCTCGATAACTGATCAATTATCACTCGGTAAATTATCCCAGCCAGTTATAATATTAGTATAGATAATTTCCGCGTGCGAAACTGCGGGCAACAGCTAGTATTTAATAAAATGCGAGTCATACTCGTTTATAACCTTCCAATTTGTAGCTGACATTGAACTTCCGATAAAGTTCCAACTTTTACCCAAAGCTTTGTATTACTTAGCTATATTATTCCTCTTACGATTATCACAAGTTATACCGAAAACCTTATTAGTTTACTTTGCAGAATATAAAAATAAAGTTAAAATAAAGTTATATAAGTATTGAAATAATTAATTTATAATTATGTACACATTTTATCATTATTATTGTTATGTATTATTACAGCATATTATCCCGTCCAATAATTATTGTTACCACCTACCACACCTTCTCACCTACACCATAGGTTGACTAGGAGAGAATGCCTCATGGCATTAAGTCCGCCCTTTGTAAGCCTAGCTTGTAGGTTTTACAATAAAGCTTATAAATAAATAAATATAACCTTTAAACTTTAAAATCACATATTGTGTTCTTTTTTTTGAATAATATACATGTTAGATATTAATATCTCTATCTATTTTGGAAGGTAACGTACTAATATAATTTGGTAAAATACTATTCCTATAAGGCACCATGTCTCTTTACATTACAAAAGGCCCTGAAGCTTCCACCATGTCACTTCAATGTGGATTAGAACCAACTCAGTAGTTGGTTACCCATCTAATCAACACAACTGAATCAGAAGTTATTTCGTTGCCCTTTAGCCTCCGACATGGATTAATTAATACTCTATCAAGCCCTCTAAACTACAAGTTACATGAACTAGCGGTCATCTATCCAGCTACTGACCGCGCTTGCAGTCTAAATTCGGTCGATTCCAAGACACAACAAGCCTTCGAGCTATAAGAACTTTTATACTGTGCTGAGGAAACTAAAATTGAAGTCTGAGCACTCTCAGCAATGCCTAGTAAATTACACAACAGCAGTAGAATAGAATAGAATAGAATAGAATAGAATAGAATACTCTTTATTGTACACACCAAATAGGTTACTACATTAGAACATAATATAAATAACATGTAGTACAAAAGAAGCAGTAGTTAATCATTTAATCTCAAATTGTTTGCAAGTACCTGCACAAGGTAAGCAACAGGCGTTCTAAAGACCGCCTACTGTACTCGCTGCCTTACATAAGGTCAAGGTCAGCATGGCCCATTCAACACGAAATTTATTTCGATTCATTTCACTATTATGACGTTGGACGTCAAAATTTATTTTAGTTGACCTTCGTAGCCAACCTCTACGAGCGCTACGAGCTACGATCTACATAACTTCGTAGCGGATGACGGCATGCTACATCATTGCCTATTCATTCGTAGCGGCTATACGTCATTATTTCGGCTTAGGTATTTAGAGTATTTTCACATCAGTTTATTGAAATTAATTCAAAAACTAATTAAGTATTATCTAACTAACTAACCTAAGTTGATCTTGAAATAATTAACTTTTCCCAAAAGATATTAAATTCCCTTGTTTAGGACTAATAAAATTGATCGTGATAGCTTATTTGTATAAGCGATGGTCTTCTAAACAGAAATTTAACTATCAATATAATATGCCTCATAATATCAAAGGTATAATACCAATGCCACATAAGAACAAAGAAAGAAGAACGAAAGAAAGAATGAATTTTATTAATTTTATAGGCAGTTTTTCTATATCCGACTCCTGACTGATTTAGCATTAAGCTTACGTATCGAGAGTGTTTACACAGGGTAATATTTTTGACGTGATAACGTCTATTAAAACGGTGCCGGGTGCACGCACGAAAAATCATGACTCATCTGTCGCGATCCACGCGCGAGCGAACAATGGAGAAAGCGCCATCTATGAACAAAACTATATACACAATTAAGTCAGAAAGGAACTTGCTGAAAAAATAGTTTAGTTCAGGAATTCT
Source organism: Thymelicus lineola (assembly GCA_963932265.1). Taxonomy (NCBI): domain Eukaryota; kingdom Metazoa; phylum Arthropoda; class Insecta; order Lepidoptera; family Hesperiidae; genus Thymelicus; species Thymelicus lineola. Next base: position 2,939,159 of record OZ010685.1, read on the forward strand.
AGATGGCGTTGTAGTATAAAGATAAAAGTTCTAATTATAAGTTAATTTCCAGAGATAATATTATATTCGAACACTACTTCATCAATGTTTTGTCATGACGTTGTCACGTTAAACTACCGTCCGTAAACCGACCTTACAGATAACCATTTTTTTATGAAAATTTATTTTAGCAGCAGATCTTGTTAAACAAACAAAGTAATTGTCAAAGGCGTTCCTGAAGATCCTTGTCACAGTTGCCTCAACAGACGTATGTCTGGCCTCCCGACCCGACAGCGGCCAACTTGTTTACCCTAGAGACGTATAATCCACACCCTTACCAACCCTTAATACTTACGACTTCTATTCACGATTAAATTGGCTGTTCGTTTATAGTCCGCCTTAGATTAGACTTATTTGGTAAACAATCTTAGCACAAATGTTTTTTTATACATATACCTAGTTAATAGTATCAGGCGTTACTTTGCGGAAATCCATTGTTATTAAGTTAGTATTAGTCTACTTTGCAACAAAGTCTTAGTTGCAAAGTAAACTTAAAATAATTAAAAATGTATATTCGATGGCTTTGCTGGTACCATAGATCGCATCCTCAGTGGAAAACAAACAAAAGTCTTATCTTAAATTTTAGTTATTAATAACTATGATTGGAAAAAGGGACAAAAGCTGTATATGCTCAATTTTTTTTTCAAATTTTTATCATCAATCTTGACGGTTTTGTGCAAGAAATCGCAATGTAGATTCCTTTGACTACTTACTGATATTTTAAGTTTTTTGTTCTCCTGTAAAATTGCAATTTTCGTCTTATGCCTTTTTTCCACTGAAGGTGCGAGATTAACACTTAACAATAATATCGGATCTACAATTTTATATTTTTAAGTACATAAAAGTAAAATTAAAATAAATGTATATAACTAGGTCCCTGCAGCGCAGTACCTAAAATGCTGTCAGCATTCCCTTGCTGTATAGCAATGCTAACACGCTGAGCAAGAAAGATGTCAGCTCTAGGGTCGCTCGTCTTCTCCTTTAATTTTTTAGTAATTTCTCTAAAAAGATAGTGAGCGTCGGGACCCCACGGGCCAAATGTCTCAACACCGAAAGCTTTAAAAATATATTTCTAAGTTATTGTTTGAGGCATTTTTTATTTATTATTATATTTTAATAACGACAAATGATCGTGGTCGTAATGTGTAAGTGTCCATAAGGGCGGAGCGCGTCTCGGTCGATATCGCATCACGCGTCTGGGAGCAAGTATGAGCTCCTGTAATTTGGTTTGCAATGTCCGTGGAAACCTCGCTTGATAGATTCCATTTTGAGATATGGTTTGCTTTCGTAAGGTTATGGACTCGTTCGAGCAAACTATTTTGGTTTGGAGATATCAACGTCTATCTACGAGTATTATGATATACTATGTCTTACAAGTCAATGCAATTTATTTTCATATTTTATATAGCCATTGCTATCCGACTGCTGAATAGACTGATTGACAGATATACTAAACTAGTGCTCGCGCAAGGCTTTGCCTGGGTTTTCTGGGAGTACTTTATATCTTAATCTAGATCATCGTGTACCTGTGTGTGTAACAAACATTCATAAGAGTTACAAACATGCATATCTCACAAACTTTCACATTTACAATATTAGAAGAATCTAAGATATACAGAACTTTCTGGAATTCAGTTTCACGCATTGAAATATTATTACTAGCGTATAGAACCGACACACCGCGAACACCATGTATGTCCTCATGCATTGCCGCCACGTGGCTTCAATCTTCAATGGATTCGTTCGATTTTTGAAAGAAGAACGGGGGCTCAATTTTGAAAATCGAACCTCCCGGGCGGGACACAGTACACACACATTTTGTTCGAGATGTCTGTTCTATGACATTAGGTATATTTCAGTGGCTTCACGGTGTATTTTTACAGCAGTAAGTAGTGAACTTAATCAGTCTTTAATATGTACAGGACTCGAACTCGGGGTTTCTGTTTTGAAGACCATCGTTCAACCCATTTTTAACCGACTTCAAAAAAGGAGGAAGTATTAAATTCGACTGTATTCTTTTTATGTGTGTTACCTAAGAACTGTCAACTGGGAGAACTGATTTTGATGATTCTTTTTTAATCGAAAGCTGCTTGTCATGTTGTCCCACTTAAATTTCAGCGAGATTTTACGAGTACTTTTTGAATTACCACGAGTTTTGAAATCGATTATTTTTGTCAAGAATTATTCTCATTGCTATTTCATACATCTTTACCATCTTTTTAATTTCTGTGAAATAACAATACTATTTAGTTAGTACAAGAGACATGACACAAACTAAGCACATAGGGTAAAACTTGGTAATACGCCCCACTTTTTTTCAAATCGTTATAAAAAGAAAATCTTGCAAGATATAATCAAACTTTTTGTTCTGGAATAATATTTAGTATTCTTACATTAATGTCACAAGTGGTAATCTTAATAGGAACTAAGGTTTCAATAATATTTTAAAATTTTGTGAAACCTTAGGTGAGGCGTTTTGTGTTATGATGGGTGGCTAATACGACTCACTCTTATTATAAAATGCCCCAGCATAATTATTATATGTTGTTACATATTTTAGGCTACATCAACAATTTTTTTGGCAAAAACTAACTCTTTACAACTAACTTAACATAATAAGAGGCAGTCAAACCAGGAACTTACGCACTCTTCAACCAAATCAGAATTTTCAAGTAAACATTTAAATAAACTTAAGTTGTACCTGAATCAAGTAATAGATTATTAGAATTAGATAAAGAAAAACAACATATAATAGGTAAACTATCATCAGTAATCCGCACGATACCATAACATAACATTCAGCTTCCGTTTAATCTTAAAATTAAACAATAAAAATAATTTACACTCTGTTTTTATCAATGGCTTCTTTTTGACTTTGCGTCCACACCGACCACATGTCCACGTTCTGTCCACACCTAGGGTTATACATGGTACAAAACTCATGAAACAATCTTAAAAAAGACGGGCCAATCCAATCTTCGGTGGATTTTGTCTCATAGTAATCTTCATAGTAATCACCTGTCGTCGTGTTCGTCTGAGAAATCTTCTTCTGAAGATTCTTCTATTCTCTTATTTTCATCATTGCTTTCAGAAGACTATGAATAGCTTAATTCTTTTTTGTTATTCTAGCAGAATCTTCCTTTGGTTTCTTTTTACGTCCTTTTTCTTGTTTATTTTAATCACTATCTTTTTCTTTAATACTGAATTTCTTAGCCAGTTAAAATGCTATTTCTTTTACATCCTTTCTGTCAGGGGCAAATCCAACGTTTTCCAATTTCTTTATATAGGCAACAACTTTTCTTTCGTATCCTACAGAAAACACCAGTTTGCATCTTAGTGGACTTTTGATTTTTCCGATAAAATGTGTCTTCTTAAGGTTCGAGACGGTATGCCAAAGTTTCTGAATCTCTCATTAACGCCAATTTTTTTGCTTAGCGTGGCTTCGTTTAGGTCCTCTGCCCTCCACGACGTTGGTAGTGTCGTTCTTTGATACCTATGAGACATTATCTGAAATAATATCACGCAACGTAAAGTACATTGACACAGTTCAAACTTTAAATACTGGGGCATTTTGAACAACTAGCTTAGGGGCGTATTGTCATAATCGATTTTCATTATGCCCCACCGATGTCAAATCACTAGATTCAAGGTTATAACTCTCGTCGAAGTAATAAGAAAAAGGTGATTATATCTATTTTATGATAGTGTGGGCCATTTTAACACAAAATCTAAAAGTATCAAAATATTTGAATTTCTTGGAAACTTACCACAAATTGTTTCACTCCAGTAAAATCAGATTTCACAATATTTTTTAAAGGGATATCACAATTACGTACACACGTCGGCCATGTCGTATGGCTACCAGTGGCTCTCCACGCGTCTAGTTGCAAGCGGCGTAGCTTTGTTAGTATGAGTGTTAGAATGATGGGGCGTTTTGTCAACTGAGGCGTATTACCAAGTTTTACCCTAACTTTCTATATTTGATTCATGGCGACATTATTTACTAGGAAATTACGAGTCAGCAATGTTAACACTCTAGGAGCGGAGGGTCTCTAGGAGCGGCAATGACTCCATAGAGCGTCTGGTGGTGCAGGGAAAAGTGGAGGGTACCAGGCCACGCGGTAGATCGCCCATGCGATGGACCGACCAAATCAAATCTGCTTTGGGCGGTCCATTACATGAGTGCACCAAAATGACGACCAACAGAGCAAAATGGCGAGAGATTGTGAGGAGAATTACATCTGCCACAAATGCGACTTCATGACGACCACGACCGCTCTGCCAAGAGCGAAACGATTAAGAAGAAGAAGAATGTTAACACACTGTAAAAGTTTCACAGTGTCATGGGTGTCTTGCCCACATATTTACTTACACCCACGATTCGAGAGCGAACATTCTGTTATTAATGTCACGAGGCATTTATAATTGTACAAAACACAATCCTTGCAATTAACTGAAGTTGATTTCGTTTATTTGAATATAAAATGTGGTTACATTGAGATGGTCAGTGTCGTTTGAAACTATGCATGCCGTTCGTGTCGTGTCAGTTTAAATTATGCACCTCCTAATTCATTGTCATATTATTAGCAATGTTTTTTGTAGGAACTAGGATTTTCTGTGTCGTGGGTAACATGGACTAAACCGACTCCACACAAAGCCGCAGACGCCCAGACGGAGAAGATAAATTTAAACACTAACATTTAAGTTTCTAACTGGAAATTGAACTCATGACCCTTCGAAAATGGTATCGTATTTTACTATGATGCAATTATATATCTATACTAATATTATAAAGCTGAAGAGTTTGTTTGGTTGAACGCGCTAATCTCAGAAACTACTGGTTCGAATTTAAAAATTATTTTTGTGTTTGATAGTATATTTATCGAGGAAGGCTATAGGCTATATAACATCATATATTTTAGTAATACAGCTAGTAATACAATAACTAGGTATGAAAAATCAACAAACTTCACTCTTGAAAAGGTACATGTTTTCAATTTATTACCACATAATTATGTTCACTAACGCCCCAACTCAGAGTCACTATACTCCTTAGTACAGAATTTGTATGGTGATTCTTTACTAAGGAGCGATTAAAGTAACCGTTAGTGACTCTGAGTTGGGGCATAATTAAATCCAACTCTTTAAGCTTCAAAATTAAGTATATATTTTATTATATTAACGCTGAATAACATATATCAAAAGCTTGTATCATTTAGGGGAAGGGGGGCATAACGGGGACGTTAAGGGAAATAGCCAATAACAGAATAAACAAAATATATTAAGTAATTATTATAATCATAACACTTTGGTTACATATTAGGGTTATCATTTGGCATAGAATTTGGCGAAGTAACTAATCAATTATTGCTTAAATTTTAATTTTACGAAACCCTCATGAAAACCCCATTGTGCCCCGTGGTAGGGGCAGTATGGGGTGCATGGTTATTTTATTCACAATATGTGCAGATGTGAATTTCTTCTGGGTTCTCGTCGTCAATACCAGCACAGGCTGTATGACACCATCGTCTGTACAGCTGGCAGGCCACCCAAACCTCCGCAGACTTTAAATATGTATGTTTCTCATCAAGGCAATACAGGCATAAAGTATTATCGTCTACGTTTTGTACAATGTATGTATTGCCTCTCGAACTTTTCTTTTTGTACGTTCGTACCATATTTAATACCTAAAACAAAATTAAAATTCCAATATCAAACATTCACATCATTCCTTTAGGCCACCATACATAATAGGGGTACCCCGTCATGCCCCCACTGGTAACATTATGTGAAATAATTGACAAAAAAAACAAATCTATAGTTAGAGTGATTTTGTTTAAAACATATCAATAAATAATATATCTACAAAAACACAACAAATAAACAATAATAGTAATGAAAACACTTAGCTTTTTAAATGTGTTTCCGTATTCACTCAAAATTAGATGAAATCACATCAAAAAATATTTATTTTCGTAAAAACCAAACGACTGCAGACTAGTCGCCGGTCACTGTCGGATTAAATACTGATACAAAATGGTCATTTATTAGTGAAAACAACAAACGTCTAGTGTGCATCATTACTTGTTTTTTTGGGTGACCCCGTCTTGCCCCGTGACCCCGTTATGCCCCCCCTTCCCTTACTGGAATTAAAGTAAATAAAGCCATTAAGTATCCATTAAAAACAATATCAGCTTTTAACCTGAATTACGAAACTCGATAAAGGTGATTAAAATTTTTAATTTACGTAGTTTAACAACGTTCTCATTAATGACATTTTTAATTGGGCTGGAATATTAAATATCTTCTACGGGTTATAAATATACGGGTTATGAGAAAATATTTAAAGTAAATAATTTATACTGTAAGTTGAAATTTAGTTTAAAATCAGTTTTACATTGTTTCAGTTTTTGGGAACCATTTCAAGGGTTTGAGTGTGGCATTAAAATAAATATTTGATGAATATTTTTAAATTAATATAAATTATTTAGTTATTGCGAATCAACATCATCTAACGCATCATCGATACGTTTCCAAGCAAGAAAGAATTGAAACAAAGAAAGAACTGGGGATCTCAGAGTAGTTTAGCTCTGAGGAAACAGGTAAACACACATAAGATCGATAATAATAACCCTCCATTTGCCTTCAATGATAAAATAGATAAAAAATGTTATATTACGCAAGTTAAAAGGCACTTATTGTGTATGTATGACATCTTTAGTGGAAAAGCCAAATAATTTTATTTTGCACGACTGAAGAACATGATTAATTAAAGCCAATTAGCAGCATAACAACTTCAAGCTCTCTCGGTGAATGCGGCGGAAGATATGACATCACTTCGCTAATGAATGTCACTTGCAATTTTATCGGTGTGCACAGCAAAGGTAACCTAGTTTCTGAAAGAGTCTCTCATATCAGTGAATTGGTAATTCAAATAGATTCTTTGATTATACTTTAAAAACTTGTGATGTTTTTGAAATTATATTTACTTCTTTAGGCGCGTTATGGAATAAATGGAAAAAATGATGAGAGTGAAATTTTAAGATTTAACACTGACGGTGACACAATAACGACGGTGACAAAAACGTCAAGCGCGTTTTTAAAAACGCTGGTTTTGATAAAAAAATTTTTTTATTATTAAGTATATTGTTTTTTTAATATTGATAGTGTGTGTGTTCTTGAATATTTTTTGGTTTGTACAAGTTATTTTTTTTTGGAAAAAAAATGTTTTTTTTAATTGTTTTTTTTTAATTTTTTTCATGCCAAAGAAGTTTAACTGCTCATGCGCGTACATAAGTACACGTTTGTTTTTTTTTACTTGATATGCTAAGTTTCTTTACCACAATCCCACTTGAAGTTCTAGTATATTATTATGATGGTGAGTGCACTAACTTAGTAAATGCCTATTCACTCTTTTCTTGAAGACTCCCACGTCACATCTCTCCCACATCACATCCCTCCCACGACAACGTAAAAAATCGAGGTAAAAAATCTCCCCAAAAAATATCCTAGTCTGCTTGAAAGTGATATCTGAGCGTGATAAAATCTCAATTAAGTGATTAATTGTAAAATATTTACTGCGGATTTCCATAAAACTTAGCTAAACACCATCTTAACAAAAGGCTGTCTATTAAAAAAAGCGTATTAAAATTTTATTCGTTTAGTACCTATAACATCACAGACAGATACACAGTTACAGACACACCCGTTTTTAACCTAATGCACGGATTTTATGCGATTTTTATCAAAGCAAAGGAGACTATTTCATAAGCAAGATTTGGGTATCACTTTATACGCGAACAATTTATAATACGCTTACACAAACAAGTACCTTTCGACGGACTGACTTAACAATTTTGCAAATCCTGGGACGGGTCAACAACATAACCATCAAAATGTTATAGACCGGATTAATCTGGATAAATCCGGGTAGATCTAGATTGGCTCGGTAAACTGGCAAGTTTCTTTATTACGGCGAGATAACGCAATAGCCTCCGTGGAGTGGAGCGACTTAATTCCGCTGAAGTTAAGTGAGCCTCCTCATAAATTTTACCTACTGTAATAATGTACCTGCATTATTACATTATAATTTACTGAAAATATCATAGTAAAATTTATTTATTTCGGAGCATTGTTTCTACTATCGTATTTAAAACTTTTATTTTTATGCCAACATTTGAATCTTATCAATTGTTTCGGGTACGGTTTTAATTTGTTATTGTCCCTTAGCATCGCAATGTCGGTTCCTATTGTATTACGCCCATAATAAGAGCGGCGGTACCTCCATAACAGGTCGCGACAGAATGGCCTAATTGTAAACTGACCCTTGGGGAAAATTGTCCGCCCTTCAGGCTATAAGAGTAACAATTTTGTTGGCTGTTTTCGCAACAGATGCCTTACATAAAACATAATACAAAACCTCACAAAATGTACGTTACCAGAATGGTACTTAATATATTATTAAATTTCTATTCACGTAGTGTTAAGCATTTTTTGGAAGATCCTAAACGCTTGGAAAAATGTGTACAATTTATGATGATTTCAGTTTTTAATAAACCGACGCAGCGGCGGAAGACTTATTACACTAAAGAGGTTCAGGCAAGCTCCAGTAAAATACCTCAGTGCTGGAAACTTTCTCATTTATTTAATTATTGTTGTATTTAGGCTATGAACTTACAAAAACTTTCAAAAGTGTGATGCACGATTTTTAATGTTCCATTTTTTATGCATATAAATATTAAAATCCATATTATATTTTAACACCATATTGACAGTTTTATTTTCAAACACAATTCATATTTCGATACCGTGAGTATTTTAGAAAACCTGTCAACTTAGCTGCCTCGTCGTTAACTGCTCATAGCACGGAAGATTATACTAACATTTATCATAATCAATGAACAAAATGTTTAACAAAAAGCTGGTACAAAGATAACAAGGTATGGTTTAAACGTAATTCTATTAAGTACTTAAAACAAACAATACAATATTTAAATACCGCAAAATAGAAGCGTAGGTAAAGAACGTATCTCTAAAAATATTAAAGAGAATCCGGACTTTGTTTACTTTCAATTTACTCTGATATATGTATAACGAGATTTAAATGTAACCACAGACGTACTGTTAAAAGTTAAAACATTACAATGACAGCGTAATGAAACGTGTTGACGGCTACGTCATACCTGTTCGTCAACAATTTATTATTTCTGTACAAATCATTTGCCATTCAAATAACAATACTCCCCTATTGATTTGGGTGTATTGATTTAGAATACGACATACGTATTTAACAATCAAATGTGTATTACACAACACACAATGTCTTCTTCAGACCTTAGGCGCCGGCCACACAGAACAGTCGCGGCGCCCGTTTAATCTACTTTCATACAAAATGTATGCAGCCGTCGCGACGTAAAACATACAGAAACGACGGGCGTCCCGTCTTTGCTTATGCGCGCGACCGCGATTGCGACGGGTCCGTGTCTTGCGTCTGTTCTGTGTGGCCGGCGCCTTACGAGACAAGTGAAAAACGGCTTGAAAAAGCGTCCTATTTTATTTGGCAATCGGGTTGCCAAGGAAGGGTTGTTTTTCGCGCGTATCTTGTATGTTTGTATGTGTGTAATATTCTTTACCTCCTATCTTCTAAACCACTGAACAGATTTATATAATTAGGATATCGTTAGATTCGTCTTGATAACCCAAGTGCTCTTAGATAACTGAAATAAAAAAAAACAAATATGATGGCTGTGAGATGCCATTGTTTGAAGTATGAAAAATTAAAAATAAATCGAATAATGCAATATGAGTGTCAACCTGGCACAGTCGGGTAAAAAGATAGTCGATTTTAATGATTTTTTTTATTTATACTACTTAGTTATAACGGTATTTACAAAATATCTAAATAAAATGGTATGTTTCAATATAGCATAAAAATTTGTAAATTAAATATGAAGCCCTCTTTCTAAAAGGGAAATAGTAACTGAATTATAGTGACCAGGTTGTACATTGAAGCAAAATGCCACATAGACCACACCACTATCTATGTCTGTGGACCACACCATGGATAAGTTTATTATTTTTGGAATCAATAATTAACATAGACAGTTTAAGTGATTAAAGTTGACAGTACGTTTTTTATAAAAAAGGTTATATAGACTACTTACTTCCAGGCTAGCGTAGACAATGGTTAAATGTATTATATTTTAATTTGAAATGGGTTTGGTTTTCAGCTCCTGCCAGACTCATTCCTCACGTATTCGACCGGATCGTTACCCTATCAAATGTGATGCCATCGCTTATAGAGACGTGCGGACGGATTATGTCAGGAGACGTACGAAACTATTTGTAAGGCTTACGTGTCTAACAATGTCCATGAAGGGATATATTTTACAGAAGGACAGTTCTGTTGATTAGGATATATCGTTTTAGGTTAATTATGTCACTCTTTCGACCAAGCTTTACAGAAGTTGGCATCTCGCACGAAAGCAAACAACTCCATTTATAACGCAATGTTCAGTACATTTTCGGGACGCAGTCAGTAGGAAAGTTCCCCGAATTTGGCCGACTATGCATCTGGAGTTCTCATGAACAATGAATAAGTACCCTCAATAGTAAATTCTTCCATGAACAAATATCGATCAATTAACTATATTATAACATCGATGTAAAAATTTATTTCGATTCTAATCGAGCCTCAGCCTCAAGATATCTCGCCATTGAGGCAGCGTGACCCCACAAAAGCTAATCGTATTATAGTATAGCGGCTTACGCCTGCTGCAAATTGAACTCGGCCAAGAGCATGTATTACGTCGTTCAATAGGTTAAGTGTGGTAAACAGACATAATATAAACACATTGCATTTTTATCCCCTCACCTGAGCCATTTTAGCGTTGAGAGCTGTAACTTGATCTCCATTTTAAAAACCTTACCTTTGAAATATAGAGAAAATATGCACCCATATAAATATTTAATTATTTATTTATTTATTTATTTATTTATTTATTTTGTACACACAAAAACATTTACAGGATAAATAATTTAAGAGACAGAAGAAGAATATTCGTAGATAAGATAGAATTATTCGTAGATATCGAATAGTGACGTTGCTTTGAACGAATACGTCGGAGTCACAATTGAGACTAAGAATTATACACATTTTATGAAAATTCGCTCAAACTAATGGAACTTTGCTGAGTGATCCAATTATGGTTGACTTTCGAATTCACTTAGTACCTATGTTTAAACGAATATTAGTCGATTCGGATGTAATAATAATGTTGCAAAGTTTCAGACCATAAAATACTTTGACGGCAGGTAATATCGTTAGCGCAGGTCGACTCGGCCTGAGGCAATTTCTGCTAACAGACACCGTACAAGCTCGCAGTTAGAATATAAATTCAAATTCCCTAATGTAAACTTTGACCTTAAACGGATATTCGAAAATGATCGCGGATTAAGTTGAAGTAAATTGCTTATACATATATATGGTTTTATAAAGGTGTCCTTGCCGCAAAAGTTTATAGATATTTATAAGACTGTAATCCCTTGACCAGACTTGACCTTAGTCTATTGGGCTTCTAGAAACACCCACAGAGTACTTAAACACAACGTTAGATTTACCCATGATAGTTTATCAGGCGCGCGCGTCATGTTGTTTGAAGTTGTCATGTCATATTTATGTATATCTATTTCTTCATACGGCATCTCCAATCTCGCGAGATCTATTTCTCAAGACACAAAGTATAATAAGATACTGATTGTATCTACGGCTGAATTATGTACTATGTCAATTGACAATGACAACATAATCTGTTTAGTGATTTTCGCTATAATAGAAATATCCTTAAAAAAAACAAATTAAATTTTAAATACTAGTCTGTTTACAGATTAGGTATGTTAGGCACTTTTACGTCATGATATGTTAATGAAGTATAATGATGTTTTAAAACCGTAAAGATAATAATAATTTACGGGCTTATTTATTGGCGTAAAGTAATTTTACCAAACAACGAAAAACTTGTATGTATAATACACGGTCTTTGTATTCATACCGTTATCCCAAGATAAGTATTTGCATACAGATAACATATTCAAATAAATAGGACGCTTGCCAATACTAGAAGACGTTTGCTTGTTCTATCATAGATGATTATGCTATACGCTTTATGCTAGTCTCTAAAATCCTGCACCAAAGCGTATTGAAGCACATTAGTGAAAAATTTAAACTTATGCTTATACTTCGTTATTTCGCGTAAGAAATCGGCGTAAGCTGACATTTTTGGCTATTATTATATTAATATTTCCTTTATATTGCCAAGGTACCAATGTGACATTTTGTAAAATAAATACAAATGTTAAGTAGTTAGGTGATGTAGTCTTGAATGGTAAACCGTACGAACTTAGTAGAAACCTATTCATTCTAGCTTAAAAAACAATAAAAAATAATTAAAACAGCTTGACTTATAAATGATGGAAACATCTATGAATTTCAATTTCAATTCCACCTTTACTTTTCAATCAAGAAAGGATGAGTTCCAATTAACATCATTAGAAATAGGTACCTGTGCTTCTTACCTCACTAACAAATAAATCTAAATTATTAATATTTTCAAGTTTTTTTACTTTGCTCGCTTTACGTAAAACAGATTCCTTTGGAAGTTTTTAAGCAAGAATATTTTTAGATTTTTTCCTTTCATTGACTTTGTTTTAAAACAAGGTTAAAATTTTTGGTAGCTCTCTGCCCGCATTCAATCTTCATTTAATCTTTGATAGTTGCATTCATTTTACTTTGACCGATCTTGAGTCTTCTGAATACATCAGATACCCTCTGTTTATCTTAGGCTTCCCGCTTTCAACCAAGGGGCCGAAGCATGTCTACTTCAAGGATGATTCTTGCAAAACGTTTATATTTCCTTCAACTGTACTATATTGTGGCTGAAATACTGCGAATTTATTGAACTGTGTACTTTTTTACTCACAATGTAAACTCGTGCAAGTTTTGACAAAGCACATAGTTTAAAATGCAAACAGTGTTAAACATGATGTTTTACGAGTTGTTTATTTACGTTCATTCTCCAACCCGTACTTCGCACCGCTATGAATCATTTTTACACCTCGTTTTGGCGTTCGTGGCGATTCTAGAACTATAAAAATACATGATATTAGATAAATCAAAACAATACCAAAGCTAAACTTTTTAGCTCTATTTTAAAGTTAATGGCAGTATACCTGTCTGAATGAAGAACCTATAACTGAAGGGATCAGGGGGCCATACCTCCTGTAGGTTGGGAATCTTTTTTATATACCCCTATGATGAAGTCTTCTTCGCTCCGAACCGCAGACTTCTAATCTATGTCCCAAGCTAGAAGTGATAACGTTGTTAGTATTCAGTCCACGTTTTCGAATAAGAACCTTCGTGGCTGTAGGAAGTGAATGTAGATAATACATATTTTTTGCGTTCATCATTAGTTGCACGCCTCATCAAGATATGACGTGTGGAATAATGAATTGTGCATCCGAAGGTAATGTTTACTTTCGGTATCTTTCGGATATTTATATCCGATATGAAAATGAAATATAGTTTCAGCTATCAATCATTTAGTCAATTGATGACCTTTGTTGCGACCTTCGATGGGTCCTGGGTTCGATTCCCAGCGAGAAAGAAATTTGAATGATGAGTTTAAATTCCTGTTCTTGGTCTGAGTGTGTGTGTTCTTGTCTTTGTGTGTTGTCCATGGCACCCACGGACAACACACGGATAAGGATCACCGTCTAAAATTAAAAGAGTGAATAGGGTGACAATTTGGTGTTTGAGATTTTGTTAATTTAATATCGTGCGTATTTGACCTTTCGTGTGTTATCCAAATACGTTGTTATTATAGTTATATTATATTAATAAATCCCTTTCGGATACGGTTACAAAGCTGAAAAACATCCCTAACGTAATCTGGAGCGGGCCGCGTGGGTGCTACTTGTGCGTGCGGCGACCGTCTACAGCCAACAATTGCGTGATTCGTCACAGATACACCCAGAGGTACTCGGCTAGGCTCACCGCACGACGAAACCGGCCGGATCTGATCGCAAAATTGCCGCCGGTAAGGACGACGCAGTTTGCATCGTCATTCATAATGCACACCGCGAAGGATTAGGTATAATAGCTTGCCTGCGTCTGCGTTCCCGCCCACCTATGACTTGGATGTGTTCAAGAAAAGAGTGAATAGGGTTTTATTAAGTTCACCATTGCTCACCATCCTAGACTACATCTCCACTTACCATCAGGTGAGATTGTGGTCATGAATCAACTTACATATTATATTAAGTAAAAAAATTTTTTGCAACGCCATGCTGCGTCTATAATGAGCGGCTATCTTACCCCCGTAGCTAGCCACTACAAAGCCCCTAGCTCTCGATCCCCAAGGGCTGACGTTCAAAGGAAAGGGGACAGCAAGCACTCTTGTGCCACTTACACATTCGCCGGGTGTACAACGCCTTAGCTCCGCGGTGACGCTCCTTTCACGAATAGTACAAACACGGTACACTCCCGAGTAAATCGCTGTAAAACTTAGCGCGAGATTCGTGACGTTTTACTTACGAAATGTTTTCAGTTCTGGATGTTTCAGACGATTGTTTTAGCGTAACATCTTTTTTTATACTAAACTAGCACTCTGCCCGCGGCTGTGCCCACATTTTCCGGGATAATAATTACCCTAAATCTTATTCCAGATCATGGTCTAAATTTCATGAAAATCTGTTTAGGAGTTTTTGCGTGAAAGAGTAACTACATCCTCAAAAACTTTCATATTTATAATATTAAGTAGGATAAGCTAATGCTTGACCACAAAACCAACTGATAGTGTTTGATTTGCTGTACGCATAATGAAAGACGAAGCAAAGCGCGTCCTCATAAAGGGATGTTGACAACAAAGTGAGATAACGGACTCTAATTCTTAAAATACCTTAATTTAAATTAAGTGAACTTCAGCAATAAGACAAAATCGAATCTATTCAGAGTTCATTCACTAGCAGACGGAGTTCAGATTTGAACCACACGAGGGCGGTAAGCCGATATAACTGGAAACTTGCCACGGCTAGGAGTTTAAAGTTCTCTCGCACTTTTTTGCTCATTGCTGCGTATGCATTCGTTCGTAAAGTGCAATATTATGTATTAACAGTAAAATGTGTTGAGATTCCACGGTCTTCTTTGGATTTAAAAACAAAGTGATTAAAATTATACTTATTATACATTTATACCAATTAATTAACTATGGTTCTGCAAAGACTTAAAGGATACAATTATTGTTCTATCTTAATCTAATTATTATCCTAGTCGACTTATGTCTAAACAGATATAGGTAATCCGTATTATTCATCATAGATTATGTGACAACAAATATTGTATGCTCTTATTCTCTTGGTAGAAATTTTAAATGAGAATTAAAAGAAGATAAGAAAAATACGTAGAAAGATAACTGAGTTAGTTATTTTTAAGTAAAAGTTTTGAAAACAACTTACAAAACATTTAATGTTGTACATGGGCAGCCTTTTAAGTTAAATTCCATAACGTTTCACAGAGTTAATCTTCATTCCCTCATTCCTTTTCAACTAAGATTTTCCAGTCTTGTCTGTATTGTGAAAGTTGTATTTACGGTGTTTTTACTTATTTCATTAATAACTAAATCGCACTTTCAGTGGGAAAAAGCGTGAGTCTTGTTTTTGAATTTTAGTTATTAATATGATTGGAAAGAGGGAGAAAAGCTGCATATGTTCAATTCTTTTCAAATTTTTATCATTGATCTTGACGGTTTTGTGCAAGAAATCGTAATGTAAAAATCCTTTGACTACTTACTGATATTTTAACAGTGTTTTTGCTCTCCTTTAAAATTGCAATTTTCATCTTATGCCTTTTAACCACTGAGGGTGCGAAATTTTTATTATTTCATTAATAACTGGAATATTTTAAAGGTGTGTTAAATCTGTCAATCGTCACATGACACTTCGTCACTGTAATTTGTAAGATGAGATGCGATGGGATCGCATCTTACGGAAACCATTATTTACGGCTCATTATATTGTAGAAGAGCAAAATGTATCCAAACATTCGACCCATCTCTAGTAAAAAGAATTGGCACAAGACTGACGTATACCACCTGTTGGCCCAACCTTGGCTGTTTGTTTGGGCAATGTAAGATTTATGTTACATGTATGATAAAACGAGGAGAAAAATGTATATTACCGTTTTGTTTCGGGTAACGCACATTCTGGGGAAAATAATGGGAGTTATTTTTAACTTCGGATCATGTTCGTATTTGAAAATATCGATTTGTTTTACATACCGTTGGAATGTTGAAGCTATGTTGAAATCACGGTGGAAATATTTGAAAGTTTTATTTGTTTAAAAGCTCACGAAATTAAATTTTATTGCGATCTATTTTTGATTTTCACATATGTAATGTTTTGTTTGATTTTATATGTAACTTGAAACATTTATCGTAAGCAAATGTAGTTTTTACTAGAATTATTCTAGTATATGTAGGTATATGGTTATGGTATGTTATGGTAACTGCTGGTATCGGCAGATTACTATGTTAAGGACATAATAATGGTCTTTGAGTGTAATTAACCCCTTCACCGAAATTGACGGTCAGTGAGAAAGTGAATCCATTTATATCTGGCTCTCCGAAGGCTGGCTTAATTTACAAAAAGGAGAGAAAAAGGGTCAATGGTTGAATTAACTTTGCCGTATTAATTACTGTTTAATTTTGCCATCAGCGGTCATCCATCCCAAGTG
Organism: Thymelicus lineola; assembly: GCA_963932265.1. Taxonomy (NCBI): domain Eukaryota; kingdom Metazoa; phylum Arthropoda; class Insecta; order Lepidoptera; family Hesperiidae; genus Thymelicus; species Thymelicus lineola. The sequence continues at coordinate 2,955,984 of OZ010685.1, forward strand.
CCTAAACCAACGCCCGCACTTACTTAACAAGCTCGATCACTTACGATTAACACAAGCTTTCAGGCTTTTCACATTATAATGTTCTACACACTTTGAAATATGCGAAAATGTCGGCACATACTTGAAGTTTAAATTAGTTTGAAAACAACAACTTTAAGTAAGAGCTAAGTATAATAATAATATGTTATTAAACACTTAGTAACGTAAATACGAAATTTAAACAATGTTAGTCGTGATAATTTATCTTGTGCGCTCACGGGAGTTGTTAGAAGAACGGGCTCTGGAAGGCACGTAATGCAACTTGGTATGAGGTTTTTTAATATGAGACAACCGCATTGAACATGCGCTCAGGCAACTAAATATGGGACCTATGGAACATTCATGTAATCTGATCAAACTGCGTAAAAATTTATAATGTTATGATTAATACTCCGTACATTGTACAAAACTGACCCCTCGCAGGTTCGCGCTTCACCCCTCATTAGTAGTGTGTTCGGGTCATTGCCCCGACGTGAAGATGCGGCAAGCTCTCCCGACTCAATTGCCCTGTACGGTAACAATGCTTCTGGGAGTCAGCGTTTGCCGGGATCACATGTCACCTTTTGAAGGGTTTATTAGGCACTCGAGGAAATTAACAATGAACTAGCTTTTTGTTACTAACTACTAAGTATTTAAGTTTGACATGGAGGGAAGGTATCCTGACTTTTTTAAAGATTGAATTTTACCACTTTGTCGGCGTGATAAATATGTTCATACTAAGTTACAGCTTTCTAGTATTAAAAGAATCTGATCTGAACCGCGGATCGAAGGACAGACATTAAACTATAAAGATTTCTATTATTCTGGATGGTTGGTAGTTCATCAGGCAGCTAAATAAGCTTACCATCTTGCACGATCATCATTTTGATTTATAGACACTGTATTATAATGTTGTACACGAGTCGATAGCCATCGAAAATTCTTGTAACAGACGCATACGTAAAAGGTCGGTCTAGCTTGTATTGATGAGACAGTGAGTGTAGTTTTAGTGCCACTGAACAGGAATACTATTCAAAACCACAGGACAACAACATGCATATTGTATTGCATGTAATAAACATCAAATACTTCAGCTATTGTAACTGAGCAGCGCCTAAAACATGTGTACGGCACGTGGTTTAATATTGGGCAAAGTTAGGAAACAATGTAAAGTGTTTGCTTGCTTATTTCCCTGCTTGTTCAAATGTGATTGCTATCTGCCTCTACCTAAAGCTACACGACGCATAACAGGGAGATTGATATGATGCATTATTCATTACCAAGTTATTGCAGCTCACATGAGCGCGTGTGAAACAGGCAGACGGATATGAAGAAATACGGGTATATTCTTTTTTGTCATTAAGTTACCAAAACCTAAAAATGACGCAACGTCTTCCACGATGTGTTATAGCTATATATCAGCTCAATGTAATCTAACAGCTTTTAATACCTAATCATTATAAAAGAAGGGTGAATGTGTGTGGACACGAATATAAAAGATATAAGTGTGGATGTGTGTGGATGTGGGACATGCATGTGATGTACAATAACTATCAAATCAATTTTAGGCAGCGTTTGCTTAGACTAAAATAATTTTACGTACGGCTTGTCAATATGTTCGATTCACCACTGCTACGGATCTATAAATACTGTGATACGAGATACGAGTAAACAGTCATTATTTACCTCATACATTTCAGCAGACAAATCTGGATTCAGTCAATTGAATTCAAAAGGGTGTTCTCAGTTGTTTCTACATTAAAGGCAATAAATATAATACGAATGCTAATGTTCTTAGGAATTCGGAAGGGTCTTTGTTTAGTTCATAGGTGTTGTTGTCACTGATAGCGGTCGAGCTACGTGCGAACAGATAGTATAAAAACACGGAAAAGTAGCTTAGCTTAATATTTTCCACATTCTAATATGTACCTACGTCATTCATAACTAAAACTTTCTGAATAAGTATTTTAATAAACATCTGAAATCGAAGGGCACTGACATTCGCCATCTTCGTATTATCAGGTATGGGACGATGGAGTCAGTACAGATGTAAAAAGCTCATGCACCTGGTAAATAACATACCTACTGTTAATTTAAAGATATTGTAATTGATCGAGAGATACGCGGGCGGTATTTCATTCATTTTCGGTATGCAAAAAATGACGAAACGATTTTCCTGATTTCTTCTTTTATTTTTATTTTCTATTTTTTGTTTGGTTTCTTTGGCCTTAAGCCTTTGGATGGTTCGTCTGCTTGTTTGTTGACTATTAAGAAAAAAATATCTCTTATTTCTATTCTTTTATCGCTTATCGCTATGGGACGTGCGATTCCGTTCATTGTTGACGTCAGTGTGTCACGGAGCCTGGGTTCGGTCAGCGGAATCAAACGGATATTTCCAGCGTTGTTTTAGTTTACAGCTGGAGCAGTTTCCGCGCAGTTTCTTTGTACCGCCATGACCAGGCCACCGACAGGTTAACGTGTAACACTGAAAACTGGTACAGTCGCGGGGAAAAGTTTTATAAATTATGTTTCATTATTTTTGAAATAATATTTATATTTATTTGTCTTTAATAATATTATATGAAAAATTCTTATTATTTCATATACATTTTGTACACCCATTAAGACCCAGCTGCACGGATCGTGGTCACGGATTAACACAGAAACTCTTGTATTTAGTCCATGACGAGTTAAGTTTAAAATCATTTTTTATTGAAAGCTATTGACGAATAATGAACAAACATCCAATATGGAATTAAAAAATTAAGTGCAAGAACCAAACAGAAAGAAACAACTTAATTCTATTTATTACATTTACTACCATTTACATATACATTTTATATAAAAATAAAAATAAATGATTTAGAAAAAATGATGATTAGCCGTATTGGGGATAGAATACTAACCCCAATCCCACGCTGGATGGGTGTCGTAAAAGGCGACTAAATCCGGCCCGCTGGTGGTAGGGCTCCTCGAGGGATTATATTAGTAATATTGATTTTAATTGTTAATTAATACCATTATTGCTATTATTATTTCTCCATGGAGTTCGCCTGGATAGCTACCACCCTTGAGCATGAGTCAGCCGCCAAACAACTCGTCGTGTTCCGGCTGGGGGCTTGAGAGCCAGTTCTTTCTTTCTTTTCCTTCTCTCTTTCTTGGCCGGCAACGCATCAGTGATGCCTTTAAAGTTACTGATATCCATGGGTGACGATAGGCACTTACCATCGGGTGGATTGTCAGCTCGTTTGCCGGCTATTTCCATAAAAAAATGAACTTCAAGCATTTATCATGGATTTCGATTTTATTTATTGTCACAGATGAAATGTACTGAACTCAGCGACTGTCATCACGAGAGTGCTGACGTTTTAAACTCGTCCGTTGTTCAATATGGGCCATACCTGCTATGACCTGAGGAATTTTGATAATAATCCGTAATAACAGGAACGTAGTTTACGTCATTACGTATACATAATCATAGACGTAGTTTACAAAATTATAGAAAAAATATTTAATTGGTATTATTAAATTTATCAGCACTATATGTGTTCTCTCATTAATGTTCTGGCTACAAAACCATCATGAATTATAATAAAACTAAACTTTTTTTGTGTGTAATCCTAATCCATATGTCATAAAATAAATAACATTTCGCGTAGAACACTTTTCAAGTTGACTGTCCTTATATGGACGTGTTCTGGAATGAAATCAAAATGTGTAAGACCCTTTGATGTGGAAATTAAGGCGGCGCACACGTGAACTACACACTGCAACCACTAACAAAAAACCTCGATTTGTTTGTAGTAATACAATCGTTAATATAATACATCTTTAGAAGTAAAGCAAATTTTAAGATAAAATGCCCACAGGTAGTGCCCCACATACACTCACTTATAAACAGGAGGATTTGAGCTAGACCACCATTTATTCCTTACAGAAAGATTTATTTTTTGTACAATAAATATTGTACAAAAATAATATGTATGATAAATGTATGATAAATATTTGAAGACATAATATAGAGACAGGAGTAACAATGGATACCTAATAATAAGTATGCAAAACACGTACATTCTAACTCTGATTGGTTCGGGATCTAGACGTAATTTGAAAACAAATTAGATGAAGTTCTTCTACATAATTTTATAGGTATTCTTCTACCTTACCTTCTTACCTTCTCTACCTTAAGTACCTAAGAGATATTTGGATCGTTTAAAATAACAAAGAAAAAATAACTAGAGATTAAATCTTATAGTATGCGTTATTAGGATTGATTAATAATTATTTAAATTAAAATATCTTAAAATTACAAAATCGTCGGAGTCACGGAAGGTATTTTTATCACTTGCGTGTTGTGTACTCCGCCTAAATACCAGATTTCCTTCAAACAGTTTGTAAATAATAAATTTGTATAAATAAATTCCCACACATGTAACTTCTGGTTTAGGATTGTATAGGTTACAGGCTAAATGCTACTAAAAATATTCAAACCATGGTCCAACGTGCCAATAAAAACATGACGAACTTTGCAAAGTAATTTAAGAATATATTATTAAAGCATAAAAGATTTATTAGAAAAATAACATATTGTATTATCAATAACTATTGCTCGATGTAAGCGAATACAGCTATGCAACGCTACATAGGTACCTACTATTTATTATATGAAACTAAAATAAATACAAGTAAAATTTTAAAATAACCCTTTCAATACTACAAAATGTTATTACTATTCACGGCTTTATTGTAACAATAGGTAATAATGTTGCACACAAAAACCTTGAGTATTAATTATGACATTGTATACGAAAATAACTTTAGTCTTATAAATAAATAAATAATCACATAATTATGTGTCTTTCTAAAACACAGTGTTGTGTGAAGAAGCAGTCTATGACTTTTGCCCTATATATACTCTATGGTATCAAAAACTTACCAAATTGTCTCTGATTTGTTGTACCTTGATCTGTCACCAGCTGGCGCCACTTTGTATTAAATGTTGGCGTGTCAAAATCGTTTGAATTTTGAACTTCATAGCGTTTGTGATTTTTGCTGTCAAGACTGCAAAAATTTTTCAATTATATTTTAATTACTAAAATAGGTGACAAAACACAGTAATTTAATACGAAATAAGTATAATTGGAGAAGTGACGTGACACTGGAGGTCGAGTTTTGTCGCCCCGAACGGGATTAGTCCTCGGACCAATTCCTCAGAGGCGGTTCCCTCTTCATTCTCAGAGGACCTATTTTCATACATACGAGTATAATATCATTTTTAGAGGATAAATATTGTCGTCACCATCTCCAATTAAAGAGGCGTACGTACGTATACACAACATTCCAATTTTTACAATTCACGAGTGGATGTGTTAATAACCTAAGTAAGTTATATTTCAAATTTTATAACACAAGACATTATTATCTATTAATCATTCTTATAACCTGCCCAGTACTAGTTCGCAAGCACTAAGGAAGCACCTATGGATGCTTCAACCTTTTAAGAGTTATAGAAGGTCCAAGAATTTGATTTTTTGAGCTTGATTGGGCAGTAAATACAAGAAAGCAATCTGTTTAGTTTCCACTGGCTTTATGGCCTTAGTAATTTTATTGTTAAAATTACCCTCAATATTTGGTCTTGGATCTGCTATCTCTAAGACGCGTGAATTAACCATGCAGATGTTTTATGGTTAAAGTATAGGGCGTATAGAATTAAGAGAGAGTGATTTCAAGAGAAATACGGAATATTTGCTTAGTTGTGAAGCCCTCCAATCGGGTATTTATTCCTTGGACGGACCACAAAAATGGTTTGAGAAACTACAATTCTGTTGAACAGACTCACTCGCACTCACACGAATATAAGGCAGAAGTACTGAATTCGGGTATAAACGTAAACCTAGATCTCTTTCAGAAAGACCCTTTCGTCTCAGCAACCACCAAGTCTACTCAAAGACTAATTTGTAACAAAATTGTTTCTATCAGAAAGGGAACTTCAAGGAAAGTGTCTGAAAAGGTCATTCAGATAGTTAGCAGCAGTGGGGGTTCAAATGAGTAAAATTATTTTATGAATATCATTAAGTCAAAACCTCCATTGCAGTTTCCTTGAAAACTCTTTAGAGAAAATTCTCAACCAAAATATCAGCAGATATGACAAACTAAAAGTTTACAACATAATAGAACCACCATTATTTCTGAGTGCAGGGTACCTCGCGAAAATGTTTCTAGTTTCAGATGGTGGGTTGAGAGTGTTGGAATATATGGCTTATATTCGGCCTCTGTCGCATCAATGCTTATGTAGCAACAAAGCAATTTCACCTGGTTTCTCAGTCAGATGTAGCGAGCTTCCTACAAAACAACGACTGATTAATACTGCTTATTAAAGATGCCTATTTTTATTTAGCGAAGGTTCACAGGTGAAGCCGGTGACGATGAAGTGCTCATAGCCAAGCGGCAGGTGTAGATCCTAAGTGATCGACAAATTTAAGCAACTGCGGACGCAGTCGGTTGTTGGATAGATAACCGTTAGTGGCAAAATTTTCTTAAGCGTTGCCATGCTTCGGAGAGCACGTAAAGCCGTCGATCCCGGTTGTTATCGTAAGATAATAGTCGTTAAGACATTTCGGAGGCCCTCGGCGGGCATGAAAACTTGCGACAGTTGGGTTGGCCACTAACCCCTCCACTGGTCTGCACTGGAGCAGCGTGATAGAGTATGCTAGGCCTCCTCAAAAGGAGAGACCCGTGTGCCATAGAAGAGGGGTGACGCTGAGAGGTTGAGTTCTGTTGCTCCGGATGGGGGACGTCCTCAAGCCGATTCCAGGGAATCGGAATCCTCTTCCTCATCCTCGGAGGATTAGAGTTTTGTGTCACTGACTCCGCACCGGTCCACAGACGGTTCCTAAGACTGGCTTAAAATCAATTTGGGTTGCGGAAACCCTTGGCGCTAAAAGGCGTTCGTATGTCTGTCTATCTAGACGACTACTGGCTTACCAGGACCGGACTGTTCCAGACAGTCAGGTTGCGGAATTGATAGAGACAGGGTGGCATATCCACTACCCAAGGTACAGTATAGTCTCAAAGACTCTCAGGAGTTGGAATGTCCAGGCATAAATTGTAATTCTCTCAGAAACACTAAAATGTCATTACCAAACAAAATTGTTTCAAAAAATAATAATTAGCTGACTAGTTTATTAAAAAAGACCCCCAGAGTCTTTTGGGGTTGCTAAACCTTGCTTTGACAACCCCCAAGGATGTCTTCACTGTCGTAAGATGCAACTGTTTCTGCGAGGGTTCCAAAGAGGACGATTGAGGGACAGGAGAGTGCTTCCTCTCCTTAAGCTTCAAGATCTGATCTGGTTGCTAAATGCAATAAACTGCAGAGCCAGGCCGTTACTCTGACGCAAAGTGACACACTTCCTAACCACCCACGCAGCGGATGCGGGGTGAGGTGCTCAACTGAACGACCTGTGTCTCTCAAGGGGAACAGCTTGTTAAAAAGCGTTGGCACTCTAGCGTCAAGGAGATGTGCGCTGTGTACGAAGGCATTCTTGATCAACAAAGAATAATAAGAAAAGGAGATCACATTCTGATACAATCCAACGATAGGACACTGGCATTATATTTCAGGAACGAAAGTGGCTCACGGTCACTTGCCCTTATAAATTTGATCACCAAGCTCATGCAGCTCACTGAACAGCTCGAGATACACTTTCGGCAGGTTATCTGTTAGCAAATCTCAACGGGATTGTAGACTGCCTGTGCAGGGGTCGTGCAATTTCCAAGTAACATGTGTTGCCTCTGGCCGCGGAGGCCGTATAGTTCATTACAGACATAGATGTATTCGCTAACAGTGAGGTAACAATCTTTCAAAACTATATTATTCTGGACTTGACAGAAGGGTGCGCAATTTCTTGCAACGCCTTCAGTCGTCCCCGAGACTTCGGTTGGGATGGGCGTTTCCACCTCTCAACAATCCCACAGGTCACATAAATCTATCCAGAGTTCTAAAGGACTCATTACCAGGAGGACATAAAGGGTCTGCGGAAGACCTTGGTAGTTCAGTGGTAGATCAAACGTTGGCCCATGGCCCCTTTGCATGTAAAGAAGCTGTCTGAACTTCTTTTGACATGGTAAGTTGGGGGTGGGCATAATAAATATCCCACTGGGCCACAAAGGAGAGAGGATTGGTAAAGCATGACTGAGGTAATTCTACATTACTTACATATAAGACTCCCTTTAGGAGATCGACTTAATAATAATAATAAATCTTTAACAGATGGCTTATTAGTGTTAAAGCCAAATAATAACATAATTCCTAAATCACCTTTAGGTAATGCTGTAGCAAGATTTTTCATCTTCTACATAAATCAGTAGTGCAAGAGGAAATTATTCCTTGACCAGCAAATACTAATATCCATCTCTCTTTGTAAGCCTGCTGTGCGAAAGCCTCCTGTTCTGACATAAAATTGTTGTTTGACTGGCCTCAAACTATACCTTGTATTGGCACATATACTTTTTATGTTTCTTGATGAACTGCTCTTAATGATTTACTTGTTTTAGACATATTTCAGGAAACTTTTTTAGATAAATCCGCCATAAGATTACATTGTGGCCAAGATTCGGATGTAAAACAAATTCCGGAATCCACATGTAAATTAGTCTGTTGTCAAACACGCTAACAGACAGATACATTTCGTGGGTCACATTAACGGACTCATTAAACTTTCAAGTGAAAGAAGAACAGACGGTAACATTACAAATTTATTTATTTCTTATTCTGTTACGGGCTAAGTAAGACTAGCCTAGACATATTATTGCTATTTGGATAAGAATTATTCTCAGAGCGGTAAGTATGCTCTTGCAGGAAATTTATGGTCTGTGGTAGCATTCCTAGAATGATTAAAATATAGATCACTGGATGAGATCCAATTGAGAGGGAATTTGGAATTTGAAGGATTTAAAATAGGTTAAATGCCGCATAGTTCAGGGTAGTGATCATCCCTTGTGCTGTTTTGCTTTTTGATATTATTGCAAAGTATTTCATTCCAATGTGTCATTCAAGACGTCAAATAAATATCAATTATTAAAATAAATGTTGATTTATACAGAGAAGATTTTAAATGAAACTTTTAAACTTTAAAATAGATGTATAGATATATACTATCTAATCTATAATATCTTAGATCTTTAGAGAAGATTCATATTATTAATTGTTACTTATTAATATTTCCTGTTAAGCAACGGCTTCTTTAGCCACGAAACTTTTGTTTCTTGTTTACAATAACCACATAATATAACTTAATCAATCATAGCGTTTGTGCTTGACACCAGCAGATAACAAACAGGTCTTCACACAACACTGTGTTTTAGAAAGACACATAATATAACTGTTTTGCATTACAACAAAACAATTATTATGTGTCGGATAAAACACAGTGTTGCAGCAAGGGCTTGCTGGTGATAGAAGACTATGAAGTTCAAAATTCAAACGATTTTGACACGCCAACATTTAATACAAAGTGGCGCCAGCTGGTGACAGATCAAGGTACAACAAATCAGAGACAATTTGGTAAGTTTTTGATACCATAGAGTATATATAGGGCAAAAGTCATAGACTGCTTCTTCACACAACACTGTGTTTTATCCGACACATAATAATTGTTTTGTTGTAATGCAAAACAGTTATATTATAGAGAAAGTCTCAACACAATACAAATCTGTACAACACACAAAAGCAACAACTCATAATTGTCCCACTGCTGGGCTCGGGGTCTCCTCTCACAATGTGAGGGGTACAGGCCATATTCTACCACGGCCAAGTGCGGATTGGTAGACTTCACACACCTTTGAGAACATTATGGAGAACTCTCCAGTGTGCAGGTTTCCTCACGATGTTTTCCTTCGTCGAAACAAGTTACGACGATAACGATTAACTTATAATACGCACATATTATTTGAAAATTAGAGGTGCGTGCCAGGATTTGACCTTAGGCCCTTGCGTTCGGGAGACTGCGTATAACACACACTTGCACGTACGAGTAAACACAACATAAAGTATGATAATGATAAAAGTATGTATTTATAAAATAAAAAACTGTTTAAGGATTATAAAAATCTCTTCTGAACATTTTATGATAATGCACGAGTATGACAGATAACTTTACTTATATAAAACGAAAGGAAACTTGCTAGAGCTTGTAGTAAAACGTATTTAACTAGAATTTGACGTAAACTACAAACAGTTGAACATTTTATTACAAAGGTAGAATAGAATTTTATTTTCCATATCGGTAAGCCTTACTTTGAATAGAGTTTTATTACCAAGACCGTACCAATCCTTTAAGCCGACCTACGAATGTTTTGACAAAATGACAGCGGATCTTTTAAAGATAACACAAATAATAAGAAAACTCATATGACACAGGTTTTATTGAAGAATAACGTCCTTTATCTCTTTCAAAATTTTTGTGAAATCACATTAAAAGAATACAGGCTTAGTTTATTAGATATTTTACTGAGAATATTGTTATTTCTTTGTAGAAATCTTACAGTAGGAAAAATGCCGCGACACCCATCCATTTATTATCTCTTTAAAGGAGTCCGTCCACTACAGTGCACCATACCATGACCGTGCTATGAACCTATCAAGCTCTGCTATGACCTTTGAAACAGATCAACGGCGTTCTATGCTCAATTGTTCATATCTTTTAGTCGTCCTCAATTTTTCACGCTGTGTGCACGATAACGTCGATGGTGAATGGTAAATTGTTGGTTGGTATATAGGAACGATGACAAACGGTCTAGTGGCAATAGTGTTATATTATACATTTGAATACAATGCATATTTTTATGTGACATATGATACGCTATACTGGGCAGAAAGCTTAATAAATAATAGTTCCAAATAAAATGACGTAGGATTGTAATCATCCTCTAAAATTGTAACCATATTGATTGTCATTAAGTTACAATTTACCTGAAGGACAAAAATTTAAACAACGAAACTGGATTGGATCTTTTCACAAGTTGGTTTTTGCAAACAGTGGTAGCTGTTGATGAAATAAAATGATGATGAGTTTGAATTTGTGTTCTCTAGGTGGGTGTGTTGTCCATGGCACCCAAAATACAGGGAAACCTAGTGTTGGACTATGTATGTATAGCGTTATAAATAAACTAGCTGACCCGGCGTACTTCGTATCGCCTTAGAATGTAACAAATCAGAGATCATTAAAATCAGTACAGCCGTTCTTAGCCGCTATAGTTTTTGTGTGCATATCTCCTCCCTCTCCTCTCCCACTCCTTCTATAAATATAGCCTTTGTTACTCAGGAATAATGTAGCATTCTAATGGCGAAAGAATTTTTAAAATCGGTTTAGTAGTTTTTGAGTTTATTCGTTGCAAACATACAAAAATACAAAAATCCAAAGCTTTCCTCTTTATAATGTTAGTATAGACTAGCTGTTTTGGCGAACTTCTTATCGCCTAATAATCAGTGATTCATGTACTTTGTTGTTACTTTTAACTTTTATAATTTTGGTAGGTTTAATAAATCAGAGACCATTAAATTCCCTCCCTCTCTCCATCCCGCTCCCTCTCCCTCTCGCTCTCCCCTCCCCTGCCCCCTCCCGCTCCCGCTCGCTCTCCCTCTTTCTCTCCCCTCCCCCTCCAGCTCCCCCACCCCTCCACTCCTACTTTTACCTTTTATAGTTTTGGTATGTTTAACAAATCAGAGAACATTAAATACCCTCTCCTTCTCCATTCGGCTCCCCTCATTATCCCCCTTATTTTCTATTTTTTAGTTTGGTTTTCTATAAAAGCGGGTTTTTTAGTTTTTTTTTAACTATTATTTATTTTTGATCTCAGAAATGTGAAAATGAATATATAAGCTTATAGTTAGAAACAAAAATGAATTGTTATAGTTGTAACATGGGGAGGAGAGGGGAGCAGGAGCGGGAGAGGGAGAGGGAGCAGGAGCGGGAGAGGGAGCAGGAGCGGGAGAGGGAGAAGGTGCGGTAGAGGAGAGGGAGGAGATATGCACACAAAAACTATAGCGGCTAAGAACGGCTGTACTGATTTTAATGATCTCTGATTTGTTACATTCTAAGGCGATACGAAGTACGCCGGGTCAGCTAGTATTAAATATTTATTTAATGATGCCAGAGCAGTATAACTTCTCACTCGCGTACTACATGTAGGTTTTTCTTTCTTCCTTTCTGTCTTTTTTTTTCTTTAAATATTAAATTGTCATCGGTCCTCGATAAGTCTACGAAGTTTGAAAGAAATCTGACCGTTTAAAGCTGATTAAAGCGTGTAATTAGCTTTTTCTTTCTTTGTTTCTTTGTTTCTTTTTTCTTTAAATATTAAATTGTCATCGGTCTTCGATAAGTTTACGAAGTTTGAAAGAAATCTGACTGTTAAAATCTAATTAAAGCGTGTAATTAGGTTTTTCTTTCTTTCTTTTTTTCCTTAAATATTAAATCGTCATCAGTCCTCGATAAGTCTACGAAGTTTGAAAGAAATCTGACCATTTAAAGCTAATTAAAGCGTGTAGTTAGGTTTTTCTTTCTTTTTTTCTTTCTTTTTTTAAATATTGAATTGTCATCGGTCCTCGATAAGTCTACGAAGTTTGAAAGAAATCTGACCGTTTAAAGCTAATTAAAACATGTAATTAGGGTTTTCTTTCTTTCTTTTTTTCTTTAAATATTGAATTGTCATCGGTCCTTGATAAATCTACGAAATTTGAAAGAAATCTGACCGTTTAAAGCTAATTAAAGCGTGTAATTAGGGTTTTCTTTCTTTCTTTCTTTCTTTTTAACGTGATAACGTTTATAAAGACGATGAGCCTGAGAGGCATTCACGAAAACCGAGTAACGGCCGGAGTAACGTTACGGAAGCGCGCGCAGCATTAGAGAGAGAGGCACGCTAGACCGGCCGTCTCTCTCCCACTCAAGCGTAATCGGTCCGCTTGGAAGGCATTTTTCATTTCATTTTTATTTTATTTTACAATCTTTTGAAAAGAAATGATTTCTCGTAGCTCGTACGTATTATTATTATATGAAAACGAAAATCTACAATAGCGTCATCTCTGTTTATAGGTATGAACTACTTGAAAGAACTTTACACAGTACATCGACTCGGACTTTAGTTGTAGTCAAGAAAATCACAGATGTCGCGCAGCTCCTGATATTTAAAACGATTTAAACCAAATTTTCAACTCAAATATGTTTAAAATCGTATAGTTAGTATGAAATTTAATATTATAATCTAGCTAGATACGCGGGTCGCGGTGGCGCGTCAAGCCATGTTCAAGCTGACACAACTGGCGAGTAGCACCGCGGCTCCGTGCGTAGGGCTTCCATTACGTTCTTACATTACATTATTTATATCATAAATTATTCTTCTACGAAATAGACGTTATCACGTAAAACCATTGTCCGTAAACCGACTTTACAGACAACCAATTTTTTTTCTTTAAATATTGAATCGTCTTTGGTCCTGATAAGTCTACGAAGTTTGAAAGAAATCTGACCGTTTCAAGTGGGTCAAAATCAAGTCCAAAGAGAAGTTACAAACATACAGGTGAAGCTAATATAAAGCGTGTAATGACGAAGTACACCTTTGGGGATGAATTTCGAAAAAACCGTGATACACTTATTTTTTGTGTTTAACTATAAGCTTAAATAAGAAAAATTTTTACCCTTCTTACTTCAAAACTGACGAAGTTGCCATACTAACTTGCATCCCCTTAATTAACCATTTAGGGGATGATTTTCCAAAAAAATGTGTTTAAATTAACTTTTGTATGTAATTATGAATTTACATAAAAATGTTCATGTTTATAACTCTAAAACTGACGAAGTTGTTTTGTATTTAAGTGACTTCCAATCGCTATTTTTATCCCTGGGGATGATTTTCCAATATCTTCTGAATGGGATGTCCTATTTGAGTAATTCAAAAAGTTATCAATAGGTATTGAAACAGTTTTGAATATGAAATGATTTATTTAGATAAGGATTAATACGAAGGTATGGTTATCATGGTCTGATGTTGGTCAGCTTTTTTATTGACTTTTAAAATGTAAAAAGTGGTTATAGTGACATAACTACAATAGTTGGACATATAGTATCGCGACGTTTTTTGTAGATATTAATATGTTCTCTAATATTGTAGAACATTTTATTGTTCCATCATCAATAGTTTCCGCAGCGTATGCGATGAAAGAAATTTTTAAGCAATTTTTTTACACCTTGGTTCACGTTACTGAAGTTTTAGCAAGGATCCCTAATTTTTTCTAAAAATAAATATAGCCTATGTTACTCAGGAATAATGTAGCATTCTAATGGCGAAAGAATTTTTAAAATCGGTTTAGTAGTTTTTGAGTTTATTCGTTGCAAACATACAAAAATACAAAAATCCAAAGCTTTCCTCTTTATAATATTAGTATAGATAAATAAATAAATAATGAGAGCTTAATCTTATTAATTGTCTTCTTTTCAGGCAAGAAGCCATGGACCGAACTGAGCAGCCATCCAAAGCATTTAAGGACGCTAAGCCAAACAACCACAAATGGAAATGCTTCAACGCGTTCCACTTAGATTAACTGTTGCGCAGAACAATTGTACCTATCAGAAATAATAACAGAATGTCTCAAGTTCCCGTCAAATCCAACTATGGTTGAGCAGTGTGTCTGTGTTCTAAAATAGACAAAGTTTTGGTGAATTTCGGTGCTCCGATGGGTGAATGAAGCAGAATGGGGTGCGGTCAGAGCAAGATAAATCTTTATCCGAGGAGGAATAAAAATGGCGGGAAAGGAAACAGTGCAAAAAAATCAGGTGAGACTTAGACAAAATTATACCTAACCACCCTCTTTTCCGGCATTCGATACATGTTTCTTTTAGTCGAAGTATCGTTTTTATGCGTAACCTCTTTGAAATTAAGCAAGAACGAATTGTAAATGTAATAAACTCGATGGTAGAAAGGGAATGGGTGAATTAATATGATCGTTGCAATACAGGGTTTATAAAATCGCGCACTCTCCAAAATGTATCCTGTAGTACTTTTATGTTAATCCTATAGTCAGTGATTTATTTTTTCTACTATGGGTATTACCAATATAAGGCAAAACTTCACTTCCGGTGAAGTGAAAGCGTTTACTATTATACTAGTGAGCTTATCAATGTTAAATAAGTGAGTAAAATCCTATATTACTTAGTAAGAGTACATGAGAAGTGTACAGGATTACTGTGGGACAAATCCCTTGTCGTAACACAAGGAAGTCCGCTCATAGGATCAAACTCACGCAATACCGTATCATTACTCTACCCAGATACAATATATTTTCATGTTTTTCCTTACTTGCTTACATACATTTTTCACGAACATTGTGATGATTTGAATAAAATTCTTGAAAACAGACAAGATTCTGACAAGACTCTAGTCTGTTCTCGTTTGTGTTACTGATTTTAATCAGTAAATTCTGAGATGCGACAGATTTAATATTTTGAACAAAGTAAGAATTTAATAACAGCAAGAGAATATTACGTAGGTGGCTATGGGCTATGGCTTCAACTCATTAATGGCCCACTACTGGGCAGGGGTCTCTCCCCTTGAGGAGGCCTAGAGCATACTCCACCACGCTGCTCCAGTGCGGATTGGTGGAGGGATTAGTGGCCAACCCGAGTGTCGGAAGTTTTCAAACCGCCCGAGGGCCTCCAAGATGGCTTAACGAGTGATATCTTATGAAAACAACCGGGACCGCCGGCTAAATAACTTAAATAAGAAATTTTTGCCAATAGCTCCCATCCAACTACCGACCGCGCCCGCTGTTGCTTAACTTTGTCTATCACTTAGGATCGACGCAAACTGCCGAGCTATGAGCGCTTCAATTACTTAGGTACGTGTAATTTAATCTTACAATACACTCTTAATAGATTATGTTATAATCAAAATTTAACCATAATAATAACGGACTTCAAAGAAAATCATCTGTGGTGCCTTCACTGTCCGGATTAAAATTGGACTTCATTTTATTTTATTTGCAAGAGTTTAATTAGATAGGATTTAAGTTTTAATTGAGGCTTGATAGTCCTGATTTACGGGAGTTCTGTAAGTTGTTTTACACTAAACAGGCCATTATTACATGACCAAACCACCAAACCCTTTGGAGAGTCGCCGTGTTAGATTTATGTTAGTTTTAACAGTTTGCTTAAGTAGTTAGTGAAGTAGGTCACTATTACTTCATACTTCATTTTAAACTTAAATCATGGGTTTTTGTATAAATAACAACCTGGTGGTAGTAAGTGGTCTTCGCAGCATATAGACAGCAATACAATACCAAAGTATTGTACACCAGTGGAGAAACAAAAATATCTTAATTATACCACAGAAGAAATAATAGTACCTACTTATAATAAATTAAGTATTACACGTAGAGTGTAGACATTGTAGATAATACCAAAGAAAAAAGATAAAAGAAAGCTTAGTGCTGGCTGTCAAGCTCCCAACCAGAATATTATAGTCTAGCAACCGCACTCAGTCACTTAACGGTTACTCAAATCGCTTCCTAATAGAATCTAACTACAAATTATGCACTAAGGAGCGATTTAAGTAATCGTTAAGTGACCCTGAGTGTGGCCGTAAAATCCAAACTAAAACTTCACTCGTTTGTTTAAACTTTAAAAGATAAAAAATATTTTATATCCAATTGAATACACTAAAAAATATGTAGTACAGTCAATAAAGTAGTTGTAGAGTGCGTGAGCGGGAACCTAAGCGATTTCTTCAGAAACTTATTCAGGGTGCTTAGGGGGATAACATACTAAAAGTCCCCGCGTCTAGGAGGTGAGCCGGAGGGAGGGGGGGGTTACAAAGGTCTCAATTTTAGGTTTTTCGCCAACATCTCAAAAACGGTGCGTTATAGCGAAAAATGTTCTAGGATGAAATGAAAGCTTATAAAATTCTCTATAACTTTCATTCTGTACACTTTTTCTATATCTCCAACCGTTTTTGAACTACACGCTCCAGAAATGTCGAAATTAAAGTAATTCAGCGTGATAACCATTACCTGATGCGAAAATTATCTTAAAATTTATAGTAACCTAAGCTGGGAGTACCTCCACGTAGTAAAGGCAGTAACAGTAAGAAATCGCGTTTTTTATAACAGTGGATAACTGAGCAGAGGCGGGAAAACAATCATGATATTGATGAAGATTTCTTTTCGCTCAATATCTTTAACGCTCGCTGTAGGAAACGCGACCTTCTTGGCTAAAACTCCTATTGATATTGTATACTTGCCTTCGGGCTTATGTTATTATAGGTTTTCGCAATTTTATTTTGTCTGGCACGGTAGTCTAGCCAGTAATGCAGGGGGGCAGCCACAAAATATTCTTTTCAGATATACATACACTGTTATTAGTAACACAATTGGGTTATCCGACATAAGTACTAATAAGAGTCCTGTATGCATTTTGTATGACGAGAATGTCGTTGAAGGAAGTAACGATGTCTCTGAGGGAAAGGAAAGGGAATACCGGGTCGTATTAAAGCTAGTAAGGAAAGGAAACACGGCAAATATCGAAGTTTCCTTGACTTGACATCCCTTTTGATTTACATCAGCTGTCGTAAAAATGACACCCGAATTGATACCATTAAAAAAGACGTTAGGCAGGCATCTTTATCTAATGAAGAGGCAGGGCAGTCGCAGCTCAGACCTTCTGCTCCACCATTTGCCTTCAAGAATAATTGTTTTTTATGTGCATGTTGCCTTAATGAAGATATAAAAAAGCCTTTTAACAAAAACAAACAAAAAAAACGAGTATCTCATCGTGGGAAAGTAATCCATGTAAGCAAATATTTCTTCCATAGCCTCTACGACATGGGTATCTCTAGAGATCTCAGTTTTGTAGAGTTTTGGGTAACTGACAGGCTTCACAAGTGAGTAATAGTGTCTTCGTGATATTTTGCTCCTTCAGCAACAATATCGGTAATGCAGGAAAAAATATCAAGAACTTCGTTACCCCAGGCATCATTTCTCGAAGAACATACCTGCTTGATACAATATTTAGCAGCTAGAGTTTCAAGTGAATGTACAACCCGCCTTTTTTTCAAACGCTTTTTTATATCTTCATTGAGGTAATATGTACATAAAAACAATGATTCTTGAAGTCAATTGGTGCAGCAGAAAATCTGAGCTGCAACGGAACTGCCTCTTCGTTATATAAAGATGCCTGCCTAACATCTTTTTAATGGTATCAGTTCAGGTGTCATTTTTACGACAGCTGATGTGAATCACGCTGTTATCACGCTGAATAACTTAAATTGCTACATTTCTGGACCGTATAGTTCAAAAACGGTCGGAGATACGGAAAAAGTGTATAGAATTAAAGTTATAGAAAATTTTATAAGCTTTCATTTCATCTTAGAACATTTTTCGCTATAACGCACCGTTTTTGAGATATTGGCGAAAATCCTAAAATTGAGACCTTTGTAACCCCCCCCTCCCTCCGGCTCACCTCCTAGACGCGGGGACTTTTAGTATTTTATCACCCTAAGCACCCTGAACAAGTTTCTGAAGAAATCGCTTAGGTTCCCGCTCACGCACTCTATACCCTCTTTTGAGTCATTCCTTGACTGGACTAATGGTACAAGTGGGTTGGCTAAAAAATTCCTAGCCAGACTGATTGGATTGTGCATTATATAGTTAACAAAGAATGAACAATATATTTAATGGTAAGTGGGCTACATACATACTACCAACATCGTGTCGGTGACCAAGAAAATACCACTGGAATAAATTAACTGGTACCCTCACTCTTTAAAAAACATTATTCTATACGTACAAGTTATATCATTACTCAAAGTCTTACAATTTGAGATAACTTTTGCAAAAAGCTTTGTCAGTAGTCTAGTTACTCACTAACATGTGTTAAACGATGGGCTATCTCTCCTCCTATGTTGTGTTACTGTTTATGTTTATTTTATACTAGCTGTTGCCCGAAGCTTTGCATACGGAAATTATGAGGGAAACCTTTTAATTTTCCGGGATAAAAAGTATCCTAAAATATGACCCGGATTATTAGCAACAACTTCACCAATTTTCATCGAAATCCGTTTAAGGGTTTTCATGTGATACCCGGACAGACAAACAGACAGATAGAAAATAATTAAAAATACATATATTTTTGTGCTCAAACACGTTATTGAAGTGCCCCCCAATCGAAATTTAAAAAAAATATTCGATGTACAGAAATTTTGCCATTTGAGTTTTATTATAGTTTATATAGAAGTACGCCTACTTAGAAGTGACCGTCTTTAATAGAAGTACGCCTAACCCATATTCAAGCAAATACCTTGATTGATTGATTGATTGACTTCGCATTTTTCTCCGTCACACTGGGTTGGCTTGCAGAGAACACAATAGGCCAGTGTTTATTCTGTCAAACTAAGTTCTCCCTAGAGGACCATTCATTAATAGTGAAGTTTCGGCGATTCTCAAAATCATTTGCTCTGTTAAAACAATGATGTATAAACATGATAGAATCAAAAGATGTACATTTAAATGAATTGCCAAACAAAATCTACCAAACTTACTGAAGCTTGTGCATTGTTATAATTTAAAACATTTGCAACTCGCGTAACGCGCAACGTTTTTGGTAAGACACGTAGGCATTACAATTTTAACTGGCAAGAAAGTAGGACGAACAAAATTAGTTTGGGCAGATTCTGCGTGTCTGTTGGGAAAACCGTATTACCATAATAATAACTAATTCGACTCCCCCCTCCCTACGTTTTTTAAAGAATGGATTTTATACGAATAAACTTATTTTCCAGATGCTTTGGCTGTGCTTGTCAGGTTTTACAACTCAACTCTCTGAAGAAGCAATGCATCTATGTATTACGATTCCAAAAACTGATTAGTTGTTTTTAATTCAGTTTTAATTCTATCAGATTACAGTATTAAAAATTCATAATGTTGACTTAATTTTATAATAAGATAGTAATAATTTCATGAATTTTAATAATAATTTCAAGTAACGTTTTTATTTTTATACCGCTTTTTAATATTATATTTAACTGGCGTACCAACATCCAGGTACCCTGTTATTTTTGGATTTTACTACGAAGATATTTAGGTTTTGTGCTATAGACAGGTATTGATAGGAAGCAACGACGGTACCCACGGACGTGCTCTCAAATATTTATGAGGAGCCGGAAGGAGCCGTCAAAGGACAAGGATTACTTTGAAAACCTTATAGTCACCTATTTCTTTGGATCTGCCTATAAAATCTCCCACGACTTACCTTTGTTAGTATCCATTTGCATATCTATAGCTGAGAAACTGGAAGAGTCGTATTAATAAATTGATCTCGACACGTACATACTCCATCAATTACTTTTCCAAGTATATTTCATGTCTCTTCAGACATCGATAAATCTTGTTACTTTTGCGACAATATTACATATCATTTTATCCATATTGGGGCGGCTTAGAATACTAACTTCAATCCCACGTTGGATGGGTGTTGTAAAAAGCGATTAAATCCGGCCCTTGTGGTAGAGCCCTTCGGAGGGATTATATCGGTAAAATTGATTTTAATAGTTCATTAATACTGTTATTACTGTTTTTATTTCTACAAGGGGTCTGCCTATCATCTTCTTGCTTGAGTTGAGATTTAAATGCAGCATCTAGTTACCCTACCTACGTCACTTCCTGCGTAACTTGTATCAAGAGTATCAAGATCAAACTACAACTCATGTAGGTAGTCTAATCCATTAGCACGATCAGATAATTCAGAGATGTCCCTGTTAAACAGATCTGTAACTGTTTCTAGTTATACAAATTGGTAGAAACATGTAAATATTAGTCCGTATATCGAGTGGTTTGAACACAGACGGACGTGTGTGTAAACGTTATAAGGTATGTTTATGTTCGTTATTACTATACAATATACACGTGATTCTTCAACTGGGGACCAATCTCTGTTATACCTACCTGTAATTTAACTACATTTCATGAAATTATGTTAGGGAATGTAACAAAATTACTACTCGTTTGTAGGCCAAAGGCTACAGGTAAGACTTCCGACTTTATTAAAAGAGCGTCCAAGTTATGCGGTATTTTTGTCCACCAAAACCATCCTCGATAGTCGATATGAGATTACAGAATCAAGGTGCCTCACTTCGCTTCATTTTGCCCATGTAGTTTCACCAAACATCTTTTCGTGCCTAAATTCCAAGAGGCTTTTATTGGTAGCTTGGGGAATTCGAATACATTTGGTATCTATAGAAAAATAAATATTTTATATTGATCAATGGATTCTTTTGGTAAAGTTGAAGATCGAACCCTAAACCCACCGTTCAGTCAACTGGATAAATTCTAGTATGTACACGGGATCATCTAACTAAGTCGTTTGATAATGCAATACCGAATGGAATTAAAGATGAGTAGACCCTTTTGGAGTAGTCCTTTCTATCCCCGGGCAAATAGTACATTCGACAGACCGTTCTCACCTTTTACGTCATAAAATTTTCACGCCAGTGCCCGTATCAACCAATCGAGGATATCGTTTGGAGCTGGGATGATTTTGAAAACATTTTACATGCAATTTAAACTGAAGAACTCAAACTACTCGTATTATTAAGCGTATTAATGGCATGGTCCACTGTAAATATATTTACGTTAACTCGTAGTTTACTTACTGGACGTTACTAATATTTACTTACGCCCCAACTCAGAGTCACTAACGGTCACTTAAATCGCTCCTTAGTACAGAATTTGTACGGTGATTCTTTACTAAAGAGCGATTAAAATAACCGTTCGTGAGTCTGAGTTGGGGCATTAGAGGACTAATTTACACTAGAAGACTTTCCATATATTATCTCTTACTAACAAATACCTAACACTAACAGACTACTTACAATCCTTACTAAATTTTTATTTGAGGATTTTCACAGATGTCAATGACGGCAGGCGATAGCGGCATTGCTAGCTTCTATTCTTATTACGTAAAAAAGTTAAGTCATATATTATAGGTACATAGATCTAGAAATATGGACCTTACCTTAAAGCTATTGCTACATATTAAAAAAACTGTTCTAACTGACTGACTTATTCATCATAGCAGAGCCTAAAACTACTAAAACTAAAAACGTGGCATTTGGTCGTCGTAGATTGATTGTCTAACTCAAAAGGATTTTTTATATTCCATCTCTATTGGGGTAAAAAAGGGGTTAGAAGTTGGTTTAAATATTTGCCGATTTTGAGGTCTGCCCTTTCAAAGGAGAATGCCCATTTAGTATGGAGAAATGTACTGACTTTAACATTTTTGTGTCTTGATAAAAATACCTTTATTTGATTCTGTTATCTTAATAAATTACACTTACTAACTTTAGTCAATGTTAATATAGGAAATACGAGATTTTCAACAAAATTAGTTTTTATTTAGGTTATAGTAAACTCACAGTAATATGGACTCTATGCAGGCGTACTAAAGTCGATTGCGTATGTAATGTCGATCTTTTAAGTTTCAAATTCATTTGACAGTCCCCAATCACCATGTAGTTTGTAATGTATTATAATGACAGAACACTATTACTCCTGGCTGATTATAATAATTTTCTAATTCATTTGACAGTCCCCTTACGTCATCTAGTTTGTTGACTTTGTTGTAGGTATCATAATAAATAATCGAATCAATGCAACCTATTGGCCCGAAGGATCTTAAAAGATTCCTGATTGGCCATTATCCAAACATAAATGGCCCAATGGTTTTCTTTTGTAAAACGGAAGTAAAATTACTTATTAATTTCAAAAAATTATTCCCAATAAAGATTTTTTAGGAAATAGAGTAAATTACTTGAAATATTTTAATTAAATTTTTTGTCCAAAAATCATTGTGACACAATTATTTTTTTAAGAGTACTGGCTATGGGCATTCTCCTTTGGTATACTTATCTTTCTAGTAAGTATGCATGTATAATTTATAGACTTTAGCAATATTTTTAATGTAATAATTACCAAGCGGTAGCTTTTTTGAAACGTAATGAAAATAATAAGATACTATTAAGGAATGACGATGAGGACGAAAATACGTTGCTATGACTAAAGCCTGCCATCAGGTTACCGTGTTCACAAGCCGTCACTTCAACGTTGAAACTGATTGGTGATTGACGTCACTGATCGTCACGCTGACTGCACATTGACGTGACGTTGTTTCATGTAAAAGTGCAATACCAAGTATACAATGAATGCGCTACATGATCGACGTTGCAAGCTGAAATAGGCCACGGTTAAGTGAGCAATTTCATAAGTGCTTTGCGCACGTAGAGCATTCTGTCCCGGTTATTATTGCAAGTAGGTTTGAGTTTTTAAAATATTAGCGATCTACAGGGCACATTCTTTCTTTGTGGTTAAATAGACACAGAACTTGTCACGTTACAGGGTATTTAAGTACAGTTGCTTAAAGTTTCTTAATTCATTTGATCAAACCCTTATGCTTATAATTCACAATCAGGACATGAAAATTATGTATTAGTACTTAGTAAGGCATTTTCGAAGATCTTTAAGTGATCTATTATAACAACAATGTGACATTATAAATTGGAATCGGGCGTAGTGGTGGCAATTTTAAGATGTCTCGGGAAGTTGATCACTCAGTTGTTATACTTGGCTTACTCGCCATACTGTTACCGCAAATTCAAATAGCCCAGTTTGCCTCTATAGTCTATGGATATTAGTTAAGTAAGAAGTAAAGCTACATAAAGGGAACCACAGTGAACACAGGACTTCGCATGTGGTGTAAAGTGAGCGTTTAATATTTAATGTTTACCGCGGTGATAGCCAGTTAACTAATTTACACTACTCGGCTGTTCCCAGCCACTCCAGCTTTGCCTAATAAATGTAAATATATTCAGTGTACTTCTGTGTTCCTATTTAATATTTTGTATCTAAAACAATGTCAAAAATTTTATTTGAAATAACAAGAATTTTCAGACGCTTGTAAGTATATATTTAATTCTGTAAAAGTAACTTTTTGACGTGTTTACCATGAATCGATGTAAGAGTCGATTTAGAGAAATTGACAACCCTATGATAGTTTACGACTCCATTGCATCGTGCCATCAGGCTATAAAAGAATGAAAGGATAAAATCAGGCCAATATAAAAGATATGTGAAGATACAGAAACGGTCGATATAATGAGGTGGGAACTGCTCGCGTTTTCTTTAGGTTTTCCTGAAATTACGTAATATTGTATTTCTTTTTTCTCTGACAAATCATAAATTAGGACAAAGTAATAGTGCATGAGATGGAGGTTTAGCCCCAAATATGTTAATGATTCAAACGTAATCAAAGCTTTTTTCTCAACTACGGGCTATTACATTCTAAAATAACATTTAACATTTTTTTGTCCTAAATTACATTAAACAATGATACAAATTGTATCATGGTTAATAATAATAATACTTATTAACCCTTTTTATAGCAATAATGTGGACGAAGAAGTATGAAAGGGTTTTAAACATTTTTGTATGGAACCTGGAATACCAACAAGTCCGCCATTTTGATTAAACCTCATTTCAGCAGCCAGTGATGAAACATGTGATTACAAAATCGTAAGTGATATACTTTCAGTGATATTTGAATTTAGAAATAAAAATAATTTTTAATGATCTCAAAAAATTCGTGAAATCCGTGCCTTGTATTAGGCCATTTTTGGGTTGAAGCTATTTATTTATCAGTATTGCGAGCAGTGCCAAACCTAATTGTAAAAGATGCGATCAAATCCAATAACTCAGACTAACGAATACCGCCGCACTACAAAGGACGGCGCTTTATTTATTAAACGCTTTTATTTAGTTTCACTTCGGAGCATCAAAACATCAAACTCAATATTATGATCAAAATGCTACTCTATTTACACGGCAATAAGGTAAACGCTTCCCGCATCAAAAAATCAAATCTTGTAACGTTAATTTGAATGACTTCCCTTTAATGAAAATTGATGAAATTTGGCAGACATGTGTATTTCCGATGACAATACACGAAAATCAAAAAAAAAATTGAAATAAAAGCGTTTAAAAAAAAAATTTTTTTCATTTCACTTATTTAGGATTTAAAGTTTTAAACTATTCACGACTAATTTCGTACATATTGGACTGAATAGGAACGTTGAATACAAATAATAACAACAACAACAACAACAACAAAATCCTCTTTATTGTACACCAAAATTATATCCAAATACATTTTATTATACAGGAACTAGTACAATAGGCGGTCTTATTACTTAAATAGCAATCTCTTCCAGCCAACCTATTAAGCCAAACAAGTGAACAATTTTGGAAACTGGGTAGGGTGCACAATTAAGGACAAATATTTGTCAGCTATAGTACTTAATTATGGAGACTAAAAGGAAGAGTAAGGAATGATTTAGAACACTATTAAGGGTAGGAAATAGAAAAGAAAAGATTAGAGCGAGAGGTAATAATTTTTCACTTGATTCTTGAAAGAATCAAGTATGGTACAAGTAGGTATGGTATAAGTGGTATTGGTTTAACTATACCTAATAAAACATAGAAGGTTGTATTTCGGTAATAAAATAAAAGCTTTACACTCATACCCGCGCACTGGGGTTCATTGTGTCGCGGGTGGGATGGACGACACAAATAACATTACTTACACCCATGTCTCAGAAACAAATATTTATCTGTCACACCTATTTACGCACCTATTTAGGTGCCCTGACTGAGCATCGAACTCGGGACCTCTCGCTTCGCAGGAAAGATCGCTACCAACTGTAGCGGGGACGTCATTCAGTAATCAGTGATTATCATTATAATTTTTAAAGTAGGTACATAAGCGGGTTACAACAAGCGGTTTAACGTAACATACGTGATGTACGAGTAACATAACATATCATAGTATGGATAGCTTCAGGGATCTCAGATAATTACAATAAAAATACAATTATATTCCTTCTCTTCGCATGTTTATATTTTCAAAATACATACTATGGTAGCCAAACCAGGGTTGCTCATCTACAATGTACAAATGTAGGGTCGCTACACATTCATTTATAAAAATAGGCTTACAATAGGAAACACTGTTAAGTAATACAATAAAATGTGAATAATCGCATACAAGCGATTTCGTCCATCCAACGTAGGTTGAAAGAAAAAACGTATCTGTGGGAAATTAGGATAGGTTACACATAAAAAGGTAAACAATGGTACAGTTAACTAAAAACATATTATTACTGTAAAACATAAGACATATAGGTACGATAATAATTAAAGGTATGGCGGACTGCGGATGACACAGAAAACGAGGAGAAGAAATTAAAAACTAAAAGCTTTATGTAACACACAACACATTACAGCAAGATATCTGTTAAAATGCAATCGTGAGTTGGATTTAAATAAACTAGAGTACTAGAGGTTCGCTCTGCGGTTAAAATTCGACCGTAATTCAATTTGTAAAAGGATGACTTCATACTTTAATTTTTAAGTGCTCTATTTTCTTTAATAAATGTGTTTATAACATATTTTATAAAAAATTGTATTTTTCTTTAGAAGATATACAAAGGTTTTTCTATCACGTATTAATACATAGATTTTCACTTTCAGACTATTCGTAAATCCATTACTAGTAAATAACATCAGGTCATAATGTCTGTTCTTTCTAATATAAATTTGTTTGTTAGGTAATTTGTTTAGGTAATAGGTTAGTGGCCGCTCCGAATATCAAAATTTTGTACACAGCCGATAAGATATAAATAGTGACAGTTCATAATACAACAACAATATCGAATATCAACACAAATAAATTTTTTCAAGTGCCTATTTTTAAAGCTTCAGTCCAAATTAATTGTGTTACAAAACAATCAAATAGACTTACTCCATGACAATCCACTAGAGCACCAATATCAGGAATGCTATAAAACAAAAAAACCTGTGAACAATATGTCCGCGCCGGTGAAAAATCGTGTTGTTTCGCAACTTTTCCACGAAATGAAAATACAGCTTTTCCATGACGGCAAAACGAATTATTGAAATACGCTTCGCAAAATCGTGGGTTCATCGCGTAACGAGCTGCGACTCGCAAAACGGATTAGTTCAAAAAGCTATTTCGGGAGAAGGTACATAGGTGGTACAATGAACACGTGCCCTACGTGTTTATCGTACCTATGTCATTTTATAACAGTTAGGTCCTTGATAAACAATAATTGTTTTAGGGAATCACTTCGTTTTTGAAGTTATAGTCCTTATGGGGCGTTTGGAAAAAATTAATGACGGCAAAATTTTTACTATGTGATAGCCAGAAAGAAACAAACTGAAGATGCGTGTTACTAGGAGCTCAGCATTCGCTGAAGTTGTTTTAGATTGCTAGCGCGCGCCGGGTCATACTCGTAGGTGCGAGCGAGAGTTACTTACATATAAGTAAAAGATTAGGTACTTCTTACGTGCGTAAATTTCTGAGAACACATACTCACGTTTTTTTAAATATAGATTTGTTTCAATATTATATAGATAATATTATAGACCAATAGATTTTGGTCATGAAGAAAGCGTGAACAGAGGAGGAAAATAGTTTAAAAAAACACAAATTGGAAATCACTACCAATGAACAAACATTCATCTGTCACATGTCTGCCTTGACCGGGGATCAAATCCGGGAAGTCCGGGAACCAATGGTCGTCAAAGTCGGTCGTTGCTTCGCTTTAATACTCCTAGCGGAACTTTCCAGATTCTCGAATCAAAACCGAAACTCAATAGAAAAAGAAAATAATGCTTCTCTCCAAAACATCGAACATGTTTAAGCAAAACAAGCTCCAACTCAAACACAATCAAGAGAGCTACAAACCGAATTGTTGTTTGGAAACAATCCCAATTAAATGGTGAGAACTTTAACCATTGACGAACCGCATCCAGTGTTAATATGAACCATTAAAACTACAACTAAATTAAGTGAGAGTAGTTCAGAAGTAGCTCCTAGAGATAAAGCCTTCCCTCAGTAGCTCCGTTCTGCGGGAACTACTTTTTACTAGATCCCACAAAACGGGATTCAGGCAGCAGACACACTGCTGACTCGCTGTGTTCCAGCTGTTAGCTTGAAAGCTTTACATCGGTGTTGACATGGTGAATCTGATATCCTTAGGCGACGATTATCACTTACAGTCAGCTTTTTTTACGTACACAGTAGTTTGCATCGTCTTCTAGAGCATTTTGAACAAAAATTGAGACGCTATGGCAAACTATCTTGTGAGAAGTGAATAGAGAATCCAGTTTGAAACAACAAAACGGAATTGAATAATCAACTGTGATCGACTGTTCACGGAAAGCTCCGTCTTGATACTTGGGTTATTAGTATTCTGTGCTTGAGGCTAAATATAATTAGAATAACTAGTTAGAATAAATTAATATTAAACCATCTAGTCAATTGAGGTAAACAACAACAAAAATACAACCAAATTCACCAACCAATCATCCTCCTTTTTTAAGTCCGTGATAAATAAAAATTCCTCCGATTATTACCACGGAAAATTTAGCGTAAACTAGACTAAATCTCGGAACAACTGAGGTCATATAAAACACAGTCCGTTAAAAGGTAAATCTAAAGTAAAATCCCCTACAATTTAATCCCGTTTGAAATAAAGCTTTGTTCTGTCGGCACGTTACGAACGGTGGCTGAGTACGTTTTGAATGGTTTTATTTGGGTTCCCTATAGTATTGGTGCAACACGTAATATAATGGTAACCAAAATGCTTTGACCTTCAAAAACAATATGAACACTCGCTATGCATTTCTTTTTCTTTGGAAATAGCCGACGGACGAGCTGAATAGTGGATAGTCGCTGACGAGGTGGATAGCCACCTGATGGTAAGTAGCTATAGTTGCCTATGGACATCGGCAATGCCAAAGAAATTACTGACTTGTTGCCGGCCAAGAAAAAGAGAAGGAAAAGTAAGACACAACTGATACTTAATTTCTAAAGCGCACAATTAGAAGTCACTAGAAGAAAGATACTTCCACCATAATCAACGTACTTCTTATGAGAAATCAAGAGCCCAAACTGGATAGGGTTTTAGAGATTCTATGGCCACCTTCCGGCTGTATCATCAGAACTTCATCATTTGAACCGTGCGTATTAGGGTAAGGCCGCCGAAATTGTCAAATGTATCACAAAAGTAACACAAAAAATTATGTATGTATGCATACAAAATTTTTGTATTTTTTGTGTTACGACACAAATGTAACACAACAGTAACACAAACGTAACACAAAAGTAACACAAAAGCAACACAAAAGCTAAATTTTTACTACAGTTTTAGCTTATATTTCGATCATTTATTACAATTAGGCACTATTGGGCTATTTTAAGTATACTTTTGACCTCAACGCCAAAAAATATAATACAATAACATTAAAATATCTGTTTCTTACCTCAGAAATCACTTTAATTTTTTTTTCACACAAACCACGATGACGCTCACTTTGAATGCGCTTTCACTGGCGAAACAATATGGCTGCATTTTTTAAAATAATTTTTTGGGTTGATGTGATGCCATAATAATACTGTGTTTTGCTCTTTGGCTCTCTAAATTGTAGTTTTGGGGTAAAAATTCGAAACACAAATAAATCGTAACACAAAAGTAAAAACCATTGTGTATTTTAAACTATCGATAAAATATGTCAAGTTCAAGTATTTTCACAACAATATTATTGTTATAACAGGGGACTATCATCGTATTCTTCGACGGCATACATATAATCTAGATATGCACAATCATTTATTAAATATTTTAACCATAAGATACTGCAAAAAAAAAACCAAAAATGTAACACAAAAAAATTGTCAATTTTGGCGGCCCCATTTACTTAATACGTAGATACCTACATAAAATTTTATATTTTATAAATTTTATATATTTTTTCTAAGACGCCGTTCTAACTTGACTTAATTATTTTGATAAATTTTATCTAATAACAACCTGCCCAATTTTTTTTTGTAAAAGGAAGGACTTTTCTTATTTTTTGTGAAAACAATACTGTACAGCAGTAGTATTAACAGGCACGATTTTATTTTCTACGATACCCTAAACGCACCATCTGTGTTTCTTCAGGAGACACGTCAAAACTCCGCCCTCGTTTATTTGATTTCAACTCCCTTGCTCCTTGATCTCGCTAGAGAAACTTCAGTTAGGAGAGGTCGTTGAATTGTAAGCGCCCTAATCAATATAAATACGGTCAGCATACACTGACAGTTTAACCAAGACGATTGTGAATGTATATTTTTTAGAGCAAGTCGTTATCGTACCATTAATTGATTCCACCATCTACAGACTCACCAGATAAGTAGGTTATAGAAAACAAACGTTAAATAAATATGGTTGTGGTCAGGAGTTTGATGGTTGATTTGGATAACCGAAAAACGAGCAGACAAGCCACTTGCTGGTAACTGAGCCGTTTGTTCCTATGTCGAAATAAATCATTTTAATTTGAATTTGAATTCGCCCATGGACGTCAAAAACTACCGAAACATGCAAAGTAAAGTTCACCGTTGATTTAAGGAGGTCCTACTAGTTAGCCCAGGGATAAAAACTACACCACCCGTGCGTAACCTCGGCATTCAACTATGCTTTACACAAAAAGCTAAATACTCTGGAGATATTTTATTGAAAGCTTCATGACTTAAAAACGTTTTAATAATTGCTACTAAGTACATTGCATCACTATTCATTCGCTATTTAATTTTAAAAATAGTTGAAAGAATATTATTATAAGTAAATGGAAAATATATTCCAGCGGTCCACACATCTTTAACCCAGTTTTCACGTAATAACGTAGGATTGTTCGTATGAAGTATTTCTCACGCGTGCCCGATATTATAAACGTCGCTATTATATCGTTAACCTTATTTCAGCTGTTTTATTCAGTGCTCGCTGTCATAGCCCACTAGCCTCCGTGCCTCCTTTCTAAACTAACTTATTATAGACTAAATTATTACTATGGTTCTCAAACTTATCTTTACCAGCGTGCCTTTTGATAGTCAACAATTTTCTGAAGATCATCTCTAAGATCATCTCTACCTTATCTAATTGCAGGCAAATATGCTCATGAAAAAGTTTTAATTTCAATAATAGACTCTTGATTAGATCAATTTAACGCCTCCAAATCTTTATACGACTTCTACTGCCACCGTAAATTCCTTGGTTGGCCCTGATAGGCAACTAGGGATTATAGGCTTTCAGTAATAGCTGCAATATTCTCTCTGAAAGTGATTTCTGTCAATATAACATCGTACCGCCTAGGTAATAATACACAATTTAGGGCATTCTATAATATCTATTTATCAGCCTTTAGAGGTTCACTACTGGACATAGGCCTCCCCTAACTTGCTCCACTCTGACCAGTCCTGAACCTTCTGAATCCAGCGGCTTCACGCTTTCTTCTTCAAGTCATAGGTCCACCTAGTCGAGGGCTTCCTGTGCTTTCCATATGTTCTAGAACGTACTAATTTATTTTTCTTTCCATGCAGGTACACCAGAATCCAAATCTCTACAAACATTGCTTAACAAACATTAACGTCGACTCGAACACAGCTTAATTGAGAGAAATATAGTCTTTAATGAACACAAATTATCAAATAAACCAAGCTTGTGTCCCATACAAAATTCTACTGGGTGGGAATACAGTAAAATTTCACGCGAATTTATCATTTGATGTTGCGAATAATATTCCTGAAAAGGAATATGCATTAAAACTAAATAGTTATTGATTCCTTTTTACTGTTATATAATTGAAGCATAATAATGATGCAGCGTGGTAGAGTATGCTCTAGGCCTCCTCAAGAGGAGAGACCCGTGCCCAGTAGTGGGCAAATGATGGGTTGAAGCCAATGAAGTTTATGCATTACTAGAGACTCGGGCTCCGACTGGGGGCTTGGGAGCTAGCTATTTCTTTCTTTCTCTCTTATTTCTTGGTTGACGTCGCATCGGTGATGCATTTGGTGACGCAGCGATCAGGAAATAGCTGATCTAATTGTTGACTAGTTAAGTCAAAAAGTATATCCGTCTTCACCTAGCATATATGCAAGTTTTCTACTCACTTCTGTTACTGCGCTGATTTTCAGTGAGTCCAATTAAATATTTTTGATTGAACAATCAATCAATCAAAAATACTACACTCGCATTAAACTATACACAATCCAATAACTTAAGTTTGATTAACGATTCAGTTACGTATAATAGAATCAGGTTGTAAATGAGACACTGACACATCAATTTAACCTTTCCGTGATTCCGTATCTCGAAGAGAAAGGCTGCAGGATTCCAAAATACAATTGTGTGCTCCGTTCGCCGCTATCAAAATAATTTATCCCCGGCGCGGGTATTCATACCCCGCTTCGTGCATAATAGCCTTTCAGCGAGAAACTGTTGAGACCGTTTATTTTTAAGGAATAATATTTTGTAATTCTCGTTAATTTATGAAAGAAAATAACGGAAATTCAGGATTGAAGTAATTAATGAAGTGGTGTCAGTCGACAAATCAGTAAGTGTTAAATCTGTTTTATGTTGCTTATCTATACTAATATTATAAAGAGGAAAGATTTGATTGTTTGCATTGAATAGGCTCCGAAACTACCGAACCGATTTGAAAAATTCTTTCACTGTTGGGAAGCTGCACTATCCCCGGGTGACATAGGGTATACTATATTTTTTTAATATTTTTCCCGAAGCGAAGCAAGGGCGATTTCCTAGTTAACTTATAAACGTTGTTTGAAGACAGTTTTAATGTCGATCTTTCTGAACACAAGTTCGAATCTTGCATATAAATTTTCAAATAACGTGCGTATTAGAATTTATTAATATTTATATTATCACTTCGGTAAAGCAAAACATTGCGAGAAAATCTGCACACGTGTTCTCAAATGTGTGTCTGAACTCTGTAGTAGGTATGCCAATACAATTAGTCAGCGTGGTGGTCTGTGGTCTGTGTATCCCTCAATGTCAGAAAAGAGCCGAGCCAAGTAGTGAGACACTCAACACAAAATAAAGAGACCACAGAAGTATAAGTGCCATAGGTTAAAAAGATTTAAAAAAATATTATAATGTACTTAAGCTACACGTCGCTTGTTTCTCAAGTATCTGCAGTAGTTTAAAAGAGAAAATCAATAAGTTACCTCCACTCTTCTGTAGGGCTCGGCCCAATAAAACGACGATATTCCACAATTATTTTAATTGCACTTCCATTACACTCATCACAAAATAAATTATCACTAAAATCATAGACCTTAAATACGTTTTGCCTCGGGTTTTCATGCAACCGTTCAGGTCGACTGTCGAATGGCGAATGCCGATTCCCGAGTTCTATGCTCTAACGTCGACATCAATGTCGTCAATATGCTCACTAGCGCCACCAAGTGGCGACTGATGATAGTTGTACAGTTTAGTCAATATCATACTTATATTCACAATAGTTCAAAATAATAGTCTCAAGTGGTACCTTACACTGTAATAATAGAGAGCACGCTAACAGCTCGGCCATCTGACTTTTCGTACGTCCTCGTACGTGATACATAGCGCAAAATAAGAATATGTTGCATTCATTATTGTACAATCATCATTTAAACAAGAAATCAATCATTTAAACAAAAAATCAACAATCCAAGAAATCATGATAAATTAAATTGCTAATGTTGCCTATATCTATATGAAAATTAATTTTCATAAACCTATTGTTCACAGCTATGTTATTCATCAAAACGAAGAGATATTCATATAGTTTATAAATTTATATCCTTCCTCTCAAATTTGAAACTTAAAAATATAATATATATTTTTTTATAAAATGATCAAATCGATATCATACTTAACATTTTATACATCTATAAAAAAAATCCTTTATTTCGTAAGAGCAAATATTACAATTGTTATTTCGATACTTGGTACTTTATACTTTCATCTTAATGACTTTCATCGTAAAGATCTACATAATGTTCAGATTTATTAATTATGATAGTTCTTACTGGAATGTAAATTTTAAATGAGAATTATAGTCAATATCTGAATAATGGGAAATAACAATATTTAAATTTTTCTATCAAACAAGCAAAAAGTTGATCGGAATACTTTTACGTCATACTAATAATATATTAATTATAATGTAATATCATTGTATTATACTATGCTTTTAAACTAACCATATCCCGGAAATTAAGCATTTACATTAAACTATTTAAATGAAAGTTGTGTGTTACTACGAATATATCAAACTTGTTACATGAATCAATGATCACACCGAAACTATTCACATATATGCTCCAAACAGTAATGATTAAATTTCTATAATTATTATCTACTATCAAACCTTTACGGTTGCGGTACGTATTCAAATCGCCAGCTACCTTGCCGCGTGGCACGGCTTCATGCGTCAGTCATGTTCCTTACTTGGTTTTCTTCTCTGATCAGATCCATCTCTCAATTCATACTTGGCCGTGATGGGGAGTGTCGCTCAAGCTCACCACACCGTCAGTCACGACCAAGCTTTTCCACTTGGTTCACTAAACCCGACCGTTGCTCAAGCTCATCGCTCGGACTGTCATTTTGGCAGCACCTCAGACGTTGCTCTTGCTCATCGTCTGAGGAATTCAGTGAACCATATCATCACCGTGGTGATATCGCACACGCATCGGTCGTTGCTCAAGCTCACCGCCGAAACGTATCAGTTCTCTCACGACCGTTGCTCTAGCT
Source organism: Thymelicus lineola (assembly GCA_963932265.1). NCBI lineage: Eukaryota > Metazoa > Arthropoda > Insecta > Lepidoptera > Hesperiidae > Thymelicus > Thymelicus lineola. The sequence goes on from OZ010685.1 coordinate 2,990,745, forward strand.
CTCCGGTGGTGTCAATTAATGTATCATTTCATCAAATATTGTCTGTTTTCCATAGTCCTGAATAATATTAGTCATATCGTCTTGTCTCTTGTCGTCTTGTCTCATGTCGTCTTGTCTCATATCGTCTTGTCTCTTGTCGTCTTGTCTCATGTCGTCTTGTCTCATATAGTCTTGTCTTATATAGTATTGTCTCATATAGTCTTGTCTCATATAGTCTTGTCTCACTATATTAGTCTTGTCTCATATAGTCTTGTCTCATATAGTATTCATATAGTCAATATGTATGTATGTCTCATATAGTAGTATTTCATTGCTTCATCATTTAATTTCAAATTATATCATTCATTGATATCCATTTTAATTAATGCAATTCAATAGATGCATTTCAATTCACTTGATTTCAATTAGGTTCATTTCGATTAGCTTCGTTTCAACTCGATTCGATTCACCTCGATTCGATTCAACTAGATTCGATTCTATTCGTTTCAATTCAACTCGATCCGAATCAACTCGATTCGATTCAACTCGAATCGATTTAACTCGATTTCATTCAATTCGATTCAATTCAACTCGATTCGATCCAACTCGATTCGATTCAACTCGATTCAATTCACCTCCTGCATATTCTTCACCAGTTTTCTGGTGCCCGCCGTTCGTCAGGTGCTTCATCCAAGAGTTGTTCATCGAATTTTGTCAGGATCGTGGTTTCATCAGTGTTGTCTCTGAACCTCCTGATCTGATGTATGTATTCGATCTGAAACTTATAAATACTGTATAAGTGTGGATTCATACACTAACGCAAATAGGCAGAAGTCATAAGGACTCCATGATATAATATCGTAACGTTATTATTTAAGAATCAGAGTATATGTGTTAAACTATATTCTGTCAATCCAGTATCCAGCAACGTCTTTTGTCGCAGAAATAAAGCAACTAAAAATCAATAGTATATTCCTCTAATTTATTCTTCATACTCTGGAGATTAAGAATAAGTGGACATTTATGTAATAAAAGAAATCTATTTTTCAGATAAAATGTTTCTGGTACAGTGGTACCTACGTACTCTTGTTTGTATAATAATATCAATAAATAAATAAAATCTTAAAATTCCAGTAGTTTCAATGCTCGTAAAACCTAACCCCAATAGCGCAATACATACATCAAATCAATCCATTAACATGGTTCACGTCAATATTCATCACTCCTTTGAATAATCGCTTCATTAAAGGGAAAAATAACCCTAAACTTCTGTAAGCAAATCTGTACTAAACCCATCTATCTACCGGGGTAGTCATAGCCCGATAAGTAGTCAAGAATATTAATTGACCAGGTTTTCAAAGTCAAAAGTCAAAATATTTTATTCGTATCACTGATACACTTACGCACGTCATTTTTTTTTCTTTTCGGAAAAGTGCTGTGTCGTGGAGGAGAAGAAAAGCGTAAAGAAACTCCTCACCTCCTCTTTTATTATCGCATTCCAAGGAGAAGGATATCAATATGACATTATTTCCATAATATGGAGTACCTAGACATGGATACTCCTATGATGAATTCCCTCTTCGACTGCAAGACACTAAATAATTTATCATCATCAAATAAATCTATATAGTTTGTTAATATATGTAATATTAACGGATGTTGCGTATTTCCATTCTATTCACTTTGGCTTTGAAGCCTGTTTGATGCCTCAAAGTTTCATAGCAGAGACACTCGTCGATCACACACCACACACATAGATGTCCCATTCTTTGCAGTAATAAATATAATAGTTTGGTGTCTTACATCAGACACATCAAACCCCAAATGTAAGATATAATCCTCGGAGATACCCATCACATTCAACAATTATTGCAATGTCTAAACCTCATTTCTGTGTCTCTAACAGTTTGCCCGACGTCTCAGTGAATCGGTCTATGCCATAACTGTGGTGCCATGAGTATGTAGCATTATCAAACATCACTAATAAAAGTAAAGTAAAGACATTACCTTGTACCTCCTTGGAAGAGCAATGTACGCACATAGGGATGTGATCAGGCTGCGTAATCAAATTCACATGTTAGTACGCGGTATCTCACAAATACATTATGTTTATCAATTACCGTAGAATCCCGACCGCAGTCCGGCAATGTCACAAAGAAATCTGTAATCATAATACATAGTTTAGTTATTGTCAGTCACTGTCACTTTCCAGTTGTTTGAATTCGTCGAGTAGTCCGTTAACTTCAATTATACAAATTGTACTGCTGTAGAGTGGGCGGGATAACAATCACCATAACTAAACGCTATAATAACAATACTTGTAACATCAAACGGGAATCACCAAAAAATTCCGGAGTAGCCATCTAAGCTCATATTTGGTGTGCAACGTACAGAAGCCATTATGATAACCGCATTTATCGAGTAGTCATCTAAGTGTGCATTCATTGCATCTTATTCTGTAATGTACCTACCTTTACGCTAATGTGCCTTTATGATAACCGACAGTAACAATAATTACTTAAACAGATATCACAAGAAATAATCTCTAATAATCCTCTTGACTTGCTGTAATTTGAAGAATAGTACATGATCTAAACGAGTCACCCGCTTGCTAACAAAAATTACCAAAACAAATGTCTTACCATAGAATAGATAATAGTACTACATGGTTTACCTCAACAACCCGTTATTTTTCTTTCATTTCATTTCAAATATCCGGTGTCTAATCAAATCCTGTAAGTTAACTTGACTCACTTCCCAGTGTCCAATTGATCTGAAACGCGATTCATACGGCACAAGCACTTGGTTATCGTGACTGCATATTAACATTCCTAATATAACAGATATGTCAGATGACATAACTTCTATCGGTCATGATATAATATAACATGATAATAACAGATCTTTAGTTTTAAAACATTAAATTATGATATCTCGCTTCACACGCATAAAATAATTGCCATTCTCAAACTTGGCTCAACAACACACTCTTTCCGCTTTAGTAGTTCTATTACAATAATGCTATAAAAGTGTATTTCTATTATTGATTTTACCCTTTGCTGCCGTAACCAAATTCACGTGTAAGTATGGAACTCGAATTAAGTTTGTACTCACTAAAATTTCAGTATGAGGGTACACTAATTGTGGTAAAATTATACCTCATTTATTATCATAAATGTATATCTGACATATCTTATTCGTCATAAAAAATCGGTCGAACAGTTTCGAAGGAGTGAGAACACGCCACAAACACCGTAACACGAGATTTCTATATTTATTTTTTTGGATATATTTTAAATAAAATAGAGCTTGTCTATTGTACATAAAATCAAAAAGACCCATCACAGAGTAGCATCAACATTCAAAAATTCAATTCAAAATCATTTATTCATGTATATATATATCAGTTTTTATTTTTTTATTTATCCATCAGAAATTCGGAAAGGTTATTTGATAACAGCAAAATATTTTTGTGTAAATATCTGTATGTTCATCTTCGGATTTGGTATATTGGTGGGTATATTGTGATTTCATATACGACAATTATGAGAAACTAGCGGATACACAGCGTATTCCACTTGGCTAAAATGTTGCAATTATGCAAAGTCGAAAATCAAAAATGTGCCTAAAGGATTGTTTTAGTCGTAAACCATCTTCACATTACTGCGTTTCAAATTAAATCAGTTTGGGGCACATCAGATGGGTGGTTTCAAAGTATATAGAAAACATCCGTACAAGCATTTTTGTGTTTTATATTATATGGATAAGAGCTCACCAAAATAAAGCAATACGATCTCAAAGTCGAAGAGACTTGCAATAATGGCAGAATAATTCCATTGTCCATCTTGTGATACCATCACGTCCACCTCGTCAGAGTATCAACAAGTTGAAACTACCATACTCGTACTAGTGTATTCGGTGACCTCTTTAGGTGCATAGTTTTACATATTGAAAAAGTAAATTAATATAGCTACAGGATCAAATTAAATGAAATGGTAAAGTTCGGTTCTGCGTTACCTTCAAATCATCTCAATGCACAACTGGTGGCTAGACCAACGTAATGTTGTGATATTCTAAGCAATCACTGAAACATTTATGTACTTACTCAAGTAATAAAAATCCTGTAAGTAATATCTCCTGATGTTTTATTTAATTTTTGGCTCCCAATATATTCTTACTTACATTGCATCACAGTATCTAGCAAAGCAACAACCCATAATTGTCCTACTGCTGGGCTCGGGGTCTCCTCTCACAATGTGAGGGGTACAGGCCATAGTCTACCACGCTGGCCAAGTGCGGATTGGTAGACTTCACACACCTTTGAGAACATTATGGAGAACTGTCACAGTATTTACTCAACTATTAAGAAGGTAATTGGTGTTTCCGCGAAACATGGAGGGAACTCAAGTGCATTGCTGGCCATCGAGTGAAGGAGACATAATACTCTTTATAGAACGCCACGTCTTATCGGGGCAATATTTCGGATGCAAGTTTCACAGTTCGTTTATTATTCAATTTTGATGCATTGATTCAGTAGCTAATAATAGAAAATAGGATTTTGTATTATCAGTTCTAGCTAATAATGGTTACTTAATAAGCTGGATCTTTTATTACTTTTCTTTCTTTATTAAATGCTCTAGCATTTGTTTAGTACACTTTTCATGATGTTCGTTGTTTTTCTTTTTAAATATAACGCTAGGAAATCACCCTCGCTTCGTTTCGGGAAAAATAGTAAAAAAAATATGGCCTATGTCACCCGGGGATACTCACAGTGTAGCTTCCCAACAGTGAAAGAATTTTTTAAATCGGTTCGGTAGTTTCGGAGCCTATTCAATGCAAACATACAATCAAATCTTTTCTCTTTATAGTATTAGTATAGATGATCAGCTGCACACAATAAAATCTTTAGTCTTTCAATTCAATTCCGTTCTCGAACGAAAAGATTGAAGAGCAAGCGCAAATTAGAAAAAATCATTTCAGTTCTTCATTTTTCTAATTCGGCATGTGTCATCAGGTAGTAGAGAAAAAAAAAATTACTCACGTTTTTACTTTACCTCACCTCTTTGGGGCGTGGCTAGAGGTTTATCCTTCAAAAGATACTTCACTTAGTTCTCCATTTTCCCAAATTCAACACGTGTCATCAGGAAGAAAATAAAATACTCACGTTTTTATCTCTTTGGGGCGTGGCAAGAGATTCTTCTATCTGTTCATCCCGGCTTCTGACTTGTAGGGCTCGGCCCAATAAAACGACGATATTCCACAATTATTTTAATTGCACTTCCATTACACTCATCACAAAATAAATTATCACTAAAATCATAGACCTTAAATACGTTTTGCCTCGGGTTTTCATGCGACCGTTCAGGTCGACTGTCGAATGGCGAATGCCGATTCCCGAGTTCTATGCTCTAACGTCGACATCAATGTCGTCAATATGCTCACTAGCGCCACCAAGTGGCGACTGATGATAGTTGTACAGTTTAGTCAATATCATACTTATATTCACAATAGTTCAAAATAATAGTCTCAAGTGGTACCTTACACTGTAATAATAGAGAGCACGCTAACACTTCATACCGCCTTTCTGGAAATCCTCGAATATGGCAAAAGTGTAAAAACACCTTTGGCTCTCACTGAGCCAACTCCGTGAGCTGAGAGCTGTTTGAACGTGTTACGTGACTAGCCAGACATAATATTTAGCCTTTATTTTATACTGTGAAGAGGTTACTTGTTCGGTGTGATGATGAAATGATTTTTTCATAATAAAACCATTCCAGTTAAAAAAATATTTGATATCGCTAGACGAGTTAACAATTTGTAACATTTCAGTCATTAGTAACATAAACCGATAGATATTTTTGAAGTCAGTCGGTTAAAAATAACACAAAACATATCGTTCATCCACAAAACATCTCTTCTTAGAATCTTACGAAACAATATGAAAGATAAAACGGGTTCGTTATAAAAACACAGGACACCTCACATAAACCAATATGCCAGTCAACGGTTTTAATAAGCTTGATAGAATATCACTGAGTGATGAGCAGTAGGGACACTACAATTCTTGTCAACAAAGAGACAATAAAATTCACAAAACACACCAATAAAAAACACAAATATTATCAATGAAAAGTTTTAGTGTTACCTCCCACGCATTATTTTTATTGTACCTAGCTATCTAAAATTATTGCCAGAAAAAAGATTATGAGGCATCATCCAAATAATGCACTATCTCATTTTTCAAACGTCAAAATTTTGTATTTGTAACATATCTAGTCCCCTGGCTTCCATTCTATGTAAGATTTACCTTCAATCTGAGTTATAATAAAAGCTATGTTAGAATAATATACCTTTGGAATGTAGATATAGACACTTCCATCATTTCCTTATCAATGCAATAAACCTCATGGTCAATATTGCCAATATCGCGGCAGTTACGAGCCATAACGAGAAATATCCTGATAAGGTACGTCTTTATGGTCTCCCTGTCGTAAACGAGCGAGTCATTAATGATTGTAACTGAGGCTTTTTAATTTTTCGAAAATGAAAGCGCTGTATCTGTCTGCTCCGAGGTTGCAGTCGTTAAAGGTTGTTTACGATACGCGTTTTTACGACGTTTTTATGGAATAGAATTAGTACTTGCTCTTGTCTATGGTGTTTATAGATCACGAGGTTATGGCAAGGGCAGAGGGTCTAGAGAATTTTGTCCTTGAAGGACCAAAGTAATTAAGTGGTAAAAAAGTCCACGGAGTAACCTTTCAGGGACTCGACAAGCTATATGCGCGTTGCAATCATTTAGGTACTCTCCTGAAGCTTAGAACTAGGGATGCACATTGAAGAAAAACATCGATGTTTTTTTCGATGCAATGCATCGCATAGTGGCATCGATGTAATATCGATGTTTCAAAAAATACATCGATGTTTTTATACATCGATTGTTTTTATTTTTAGTAGCGTTGGCACTAAAAAAAAGGTCATCGGCAGTGAATTTCATGTCCAAAAACTAAGGAAACGCTTTTCAACATTAGCCTAATGGCCTAATGGCGTATTTTGTGATTAGGGTTGCCTCTTCGATGCATCGAATAAAAAACATCGATGCTTACTCGATGTTCACGTATTAAAAAAACATCGGATTAAAGCGATGTTTTCATACTTTACATCGAGTGTAACATCGAACTACACTGATTTCGGCTGTTTTACTTAAATTAAAGATTAGGAAAAAGAGAAGACGTTTCCAAAGAGCTCCCATGCTGCCGCCTGTAGCAAACACTTATAAACATTGTCCTAGAATATTTTATAACATGAAGCGCGTCACAGTGTTGACGGAAGCAAGGTCTCTAATTGGTTCTTCCGCTGGGCAATCAAAAGAGGTAAAAATAATTAATGATGAGTTCTCTTCTCGGTTTAGGTGTGAGTATTCTTGTCTTTGTGTGTGTGTCTTGTCTTTGTCTTTCTGTGTCCATGGCACCCTCGATACAGGGAATCGTAGTGTGTGGCTGTGAACGTGTACGGTTATTTATTTAGGCATTTTATTGCATTGTGGTTCTTGCTTACCTTTATTAAGTTACCGTTTTTTAATAAGGTACTGTTTACCGCCAATTCATTGTCATCTTTGAACAAAACATAGTGCCCTGCTCATTTGCAGTAAAATATTTTTTTTTTGGGAGTTACATTTATTTATCTCCAAATAGGACCACACCACAATCACTTTATACACGAATCTCTCTTGGTTCTATTACCTTTGCATTGGAACTCTTACAGATGCAATTGCAGAACACAGCACAGCAGACAAATAAGGAGCATCATAGACAATACATAAAAAGTAAAAGTAAGTAGAGTTCGAATGACTGGAGAGTGAGAATTTCAGATGTGTTTTATTAATTTTATTCGGGATTTATTATTGTTCTAGAACGAAGAGCAGTCATAGAAAGGAGAATGCCCATTTAGTATGGAGAAATGTACTGACTTTAACATTTTTGTGTCTTGATAAAAATATCTTTATTTGATTATGTTAACTTAATAAATTATACATACTAACTTTAGTCAATGATAATATTAGGAAATAAGAGATTTTAAACAAAACTAATTTGTATTTAGGTTATAGTAAACTCACAGTAATATGGACTCTATGCGGGCATATTAAAGTCGATTGCGTATGTAATGTCGATCTTTTAAGTTTCAAATTCATTTGACAGTCCCCAAACACCATGAAGTTTGTAATGTATTATAATCACAGAACACTATTACTCCTGGCTGATTATAATAATTTTCTATAAAAAAAAATAATTCATTTGACAGCCCCCTTACGTCATCTAGTTTGTTGTCATGGATATATTATACTATATGTATAACTGTTGTATCATAATTATAATCGAATCAATGCTACCTATTGGCCCGAAGGATCTTAAAAGATACCTGATTGGCTCTTATACAAACATAAATGGCCCAATGGTTTTATTTTGTAAAACGGAAATAAAGTTACTTATTAATTTCAGAAAATTATTCCCAATAAGGATTTTTTAGGAAATAGGGTAAAATACTTGAAATATTTCAATTAAATTTTTTGTCCAAAAATCATTGTGACACAATTATTTTTTTAAGAGTACTGGCTATGGGCATTCTCCTTTGCAGAATTACCTTCTTTATTAATAAACCGCTTAATATTAAACTTTATAGGGACAATCGATCGAATCATTAATAAAATAGGAACGAACATTTTACAGTAAAACCTTAAAACTTGTAAATGGTTTATATCAAAACACAATAAATTTTCGGCCTCATTTCGTAAAATGGCGTCAAAAACAACTGTGCAATGTAAAATATATTTTTGTCTCTATCCACCAGCAACTAAATGAAAGTAACAAAAACATTTATGAGGAATCCCGACAACTGATAATTTAAGAAGATTAAAACTCAAATTAATGGGGTAGCAGGAAGCGTTTTCCGAATTAATTAAAATACTTGCGCATGACTTGGCGGCGGCAGTCAGCAACTTGCTCGGTAAACTTCCCTCGGCGTCCTTAAGGCCTCATTAAGGTTTTAAATTTAATCCTATAAGGAATACTCGATTGCTATAATTGGATTTATATTTGCGTGCCACAGTATTTGACGATTGTTTTAATAAACAATAAGCACTACAATAAGCATTACTCAAGCTTAGATATCTTTAATTTAAAATCCTACAAACTTAAAAAAGAAATAAAAAAATTGCACCTCCAAATAAGCTAATAATATGTAGCATATGCATATGTAGCTAATAATATATGTAGCATATCACACACACACACACACACACACTAGTTACTTTTAAGCATAAATGTTTTTTTTTAACTATTACTTTTTGTGTAATCCGTTTTTGGCCATAGTATTTGAGTAATTAGATTAGCAATAATTGACTTTGTAAACGCTGTTGGATTACCTGTTAAATAAATAAATAAATAATAAATAAATAACTAGAGTGTAGTATGCAATTGTAAAAAGTTTTCTTAAAACTTTAGGATTACTTACATATTCTTAATCTTATTCTGATCGTGTTGTGGATGTTAGTGATATCTAATTTCTGGTGTCCATGTCAACCGTAACACAGAGAATCCTTAACGTTTAATTTAACAATTAAGGCTTGTTTCCATTAGGGTGAATCTCCGGATCGTGATTAATCGAATCCGTTCGCTACCTCTGCATTATTATGGAGCAATTAAGTATGATACATATCTATTTTAGGAACTGTGATGACAAAACGTCTATCAGTGTGAAGTATAAATTAATAATTGAGGGAATTTTTTTCTTTTCCCAATCTCAATTTTCAGAAGTCAAACCGACACCACAGTATTAATTACTTAAATGAATTTCGGATCATAAGTTTGAACATGCATCCGAACCAAGAACTTTTTATATACCCACATTTATTTGGACGGCAAGCTTCGTACAGGTATCATAAGACGAATCACGTGACATTGGAAGAATATCTGCGCCCCATCGTTAGCTACTGTCATCCCATCGCTGCTGCGCCTTCTCTACGCGGACCGATGCGAGGATTCTGCGAGCTTCAAGGCGAACCTTTTTACCCGGGCTTAAACTCGGGAGAACTAGTGTGTCTCCCAGTGAACGGGCGGGCTCCGCTATCGAGTGGGGGATCCCTATCATGTCCGTAAGCAAAGCTGGTGTCGCAGTCAGACGTCGGCCCTCAGATGGGCGGGTGGTTCAATCTGACTAAGAGCTAAGAAGCGAGTAGCCCTCAGGCGGACGAGCGTTACGGCGCGACACCTCTGAGTGAGTCATGTGGCCCGTGGTCGGCATGGTCGAACATCGTCGGCGCCAGATCACATGCTCCTCCACTGATGGTACTTTCAGGTCGCGTTTCAGCCCTATCGTTAACCAAAGTTACACATCAACCTAAAGGTCATCGTCAATCAGGCCTATGATTGATCGAAATTGGTGATCCAATGTCTCTTAAAAGCTTGCTTTCCAAATGTATCTATTTATATATTATAGTTCTTGAACATCTATCTTTTTTCATCAATCGTTACAAAATTGTATCGTCTAACCGTATCCATAATAACGGATGTATAGTGGAAACAAACCGTTATAATAACCGAAACATTACATACTAAAATTCTGTAAATCCCGCTAAAAACACTACACTGATTTTACTCAGGCAGAAACACCATTTAGCGAGGCATGTAAATACGTCGCTCAGTTCTTCATGCATTATTGCGACACAGACACAGAGTCACAGACGGCACTTAGGCACGTTGACACACCAGCTCATATAACATGTATGGAGAATGATCGCGTCATGATATAGGGACTGGTTGTGGTGAGGGCTAGAAACGATAAGCTAGTCTGATTCTATATGTATAAAGAGAACTCCTGACTAACAAATCAACGCCCAGCCCAAAACCTTTGGAACCAGAAAGCTGTCTATACACAGGTTTGCTTTAAAATTATACATTATACACAGGGTTGCTCTTACTTGTAAATCTGTATTTCCTACGAGTAATAAAGCGTTGTGGTGGAAGACGTTGTTTTTCTTGAAGAAATCACCACATGTATGTAAGAGTTTAAGGCCGAATTCATCGAAATTTCCGCAGGATTGGGGATAAACGGGATTTATATTTTGCTTTAAAGTTTCCGTAACGAATTTATCGAATTACCAAATCTACACCAGCGCACATTGCTGCCCTCGTTGGTCAGGAGAGGAGTTGGTTGGCATCCAAGTGAAGCCTCTTCCACTCATACAGATATTTTAGATAGTAGTAAAAGGAAAGTAGATTAGATGGTCGAGGCATTTAATCTACTTGCTAGCTATATAAGTGATAGTCGTTCAACTCGTTCTACGCCACTTATCCAGTCCATCGAAAATGAGGTTGTAAAATAGTATTGTAATATAGTATATATTATAATGTATAGTTCTGTAATAGTTTTATAGTAACTTTAAAAATGCTTGTTTAATTACTTGTTAAATACTTCAACCCATTAATGGCTACTAGGCACGGGTTTCTCCTCTTGAGGAGGCCTAGAGCATACTCCACCACGCTGCTCCAGTGCGGATTGGTGGAGGGGTTAGTGGCCAACACGAGTATCGGAAGTTTTCAAACCGCCCGAGAGCCTCCGACATGGCTTAACGTTGTTATCTTATGATAACAACCGGGGCGCTTTACGTGCCCTCCGAAGCACGGAAACGCTCAAGAATTTTTTAGTCACTAGCGGTCACCCACACAACTACCAACCACGCCCTCTGTTGCTTAACTTTGTCGATTACTTAGGATCGACGCAAACCGCAGAGTAACCAAAAAAAATGTTGATTTCTTGAGTAAATTGTTTCAAATGAAAGTTTCCAAATAGAATGAATGAGTCTAAGGTAGCTTTACGTACGTAACATTCAAAAGCCCATTCATCAGATGGTTAACCCTAATAACCACGTGAGGCTTTCACAAGAGGTCTATTGACCTCGCCGATCTGGCTTCTAGTCTTTCAGCTTCGCCTGACCTGCTTCCAGCTGTTGACTGTGTGACGTCACGGAATTTCGTTGCGTTTTGTCAATACCATAGCAGATACGTCAAAGAATACGGAGAGAGTGATGACGTAACGTTATCATTACAAGACTTCAACTACGTTGAAGTTAGTTTGTGTATAAGTCAATGATCATAATGTTAGTAATGTTATAAATGAGTTAATAATATAATAATATTGACAATATTATCCTTATGCGTTTACAAATCAATAAATAAGGTAAGGTAAGATATAATTATTTATTGATCTATGGTGTGAAGCCTTACTACCAAGCGGACCAGCTTCTGTCGTCGCCTTTTACGGCACTGCAGTATGCCGGCATGGGATTGGGGTCAGTATTCTCAGCTGCCCCAATACCTACGGCGAAAAAAAGCGACATTAACATGTTTCAATGAAACAAGTTGATTCAAGACAGTTCGATGTTACAAATCTGAACGTAAACATACAATTCCTTATTGTATAAAAAAACATTTCAAATTAAGATAACAAAGCAAATCTTTCTTAGATATATTATTATGACTTACTGTTTATTTCCTGTCTCAACAATGAAATCGCAACTAAATATAACAAGAATAACAGAAAGGGATGTAAGCGCCTACTGTTGTAGCGACTTCTTTCAGCCAATGCAAACACTTGAATTATATTTATGTTGAAAATGGAAAAAGTCAGGGCGTATAAACATGGATGGGAATTTTAGTTTGGATGAATAAATACAAGCGCTTTGCCCGCGGGTTTGCTCGCGTTTTTCACAATAATAAATACGCTACCTCCTATTTTAAATCATGGTCTACCTTTGTGCTAAACTTCATGAAAATCCATTCAACCTTTTATAGTATTGGTAGGAAGGATCCTGAGGAAAATATCATGTTTACAAACTGTGATATACCTACGCCCAAAATCGGAAATCGAGCAAGACCCTTTTTTAGATTTTTACTGTAACTTGAAAGCACAAAAATTCTTAAATACAAGTTAAAGCAATAAAAAAAGGTAATTAAATATGCCAAGAGCGCATAAAAAATCAGTTTTATTTGTAATTTGCGCATGAAATTTTTAACCAAGAAAAGCTACGCCGACTGTGTCTGAAAGCGTATTTTGCTAGCAAAATGTAAAAGTTACAATAACCATACAATGTGTACGGAAATAGCCGTGTAATTAGGCCACAACCGAATAGAATTAACGCTATATGAATCAGGTTAGAACTCATAAGTTTGGAAGAGGAGTGGAAGAGAGATGCGCCACGTTTTGTTTACATTTGGCGCGGGAATGAAAGCGTTTATGTCGCACGTCGACATTTATTTTTCGTTGTATTTTCTTTATTAATGACTAAATGGGGCTGTACTTTAGATATACTCATATGAGATAGATAGTTAACTCTTTATTGTACATCATAGAATTAAACATAAAAATAAAAAGTTATATAAGTATAGATATACTGGTAGTGCCTATATACCTACTAGAAACAATCTCGTTCCACACTTCCATCCTAAGCTCCCATTTTACTTATTTTCATCCGGATTGTCATAAACTTTATGTTATTCTAATTAGGAATTTAATATTTTAATAAAATACACAAATATAATATGCATTAAAGTACCTCTCCATATGATTCGGTATGGCATGACAATAAATTAATTATTCACTAAGAATCATGCTTATTGCATTATTTTACTCTGAGATGACGAAACATGTTCAATCGTATGTAAAAACTATCTGTACATTTGTATGATCTGAGATCGCGTTCTTGAGTCAAGATCGGTGTATTAATACGGTCATAAATTTCAAAAGTAAAAGCCTTATAGATATAAAATAACTTGATAATTAATCTCCGTCGACACACGACGTCATCAATCTTACGTCGTCTTGCTTGCGACAATATTTATTCCTGCACGAGGTATGGGAATATATTCCAGGGAGGCACAGAAAGGAAGCTTTTAGTTTGCCCATAACAGAAACAAATGGCTGTTCGAACCAATGGCGTGTGACAGAAATATCAAATTCAGTTTAACTTGCGGCCGAGCTTCTAGTTTTGTTTGAAATAAATTCCCATTTTCATCCCACTCGATCATATTCTAAAAAGGAATAAGTTTTTTTGCATATCTAATATATTCCTAGGTGTGTGTTCTTATTCTAATATATTCTTATGTGCACGCTAAATTTGCCTCTCGTATAAAATTTCAACTACCAGGTCTGCTGGAAGAAATTTCATTTTGAAATAAGCAGTGCCTATGTAATATAGATTAATATGACGTTTTAATTTAAGTTTATTCGTGTACATAAAATTTTTAAAAATAAATAAAAAATATATAAGAATCATTTCTTTGGTGCCTAATGCATTATTTTTTAGAAGAATTATTTATAAATTAATCCTCCTAAAAAAATAAACGAGCTCAAAATTAGGGATAATTCAAACACTACTCGTCAGATCTCGCTCAAAAAATGGGACCATATGACAAGCTCCATCTTTTGAATGCTAAAAAGTTATGAGGTAAGTAACACACATAAAAAACAACATTCGAATAGGGATGTTGACACTAATTATAAATTAATATAAATTTATGTCTAAAATATTAGTATTAACATTTAAAGGCCTAAAATATGATTCTTTTATTGAAATCAATCACAATAAATTAAATATCATTAATTTAAAATGTTAAAAATTGTACTCACTGTCACGTGACCTCAAACGCCATTTTGAGAATATGACGTCATTGGAACAATTTTATATGGAAATTCAACAAACTTAGTAGACAGATAGTATTGAATATCGTTTAGTGACGTCACGTGACGTTTTTGGTGGGAAATTTGATAATGATTTTTATTTATCAATTTTTGTTTTTAAATTGAAGATTATTATTTTTATAATATTTTTTTCGTGAATATTAAGGTCATATCTATAAAATAAAATTGAATCCTAAAATTAGTCAACATCCCTATTGACAACCTCCTCCTATTTTGAAGTCGGTTAAAAATTATAACATTGAACAGTTTAAACTTGCCGGATTTTATTCAACTTATGCCCGGTTTCTGAGATCCTTTTTTCAAGAGTTTATCTATTCAAAAACGCTAACGGGTCGATAACTTCCGAAAAAGCGTTTCTGAGCACGGCGATAATAGATAAATTCCGTTTTATCTAAGACGAGTAACCGCCCTCGCTTTGCTTTGGTTTTCTTTATTTTTACACCTTGGTTTACATTATTGGAGTTTTATTAAGGATCCCTAATTTTTTGAAAATGTAA
Organism: Thymelicus lineola; assembly: GCA_963932265.1. Taxonomy (NCBI): domain Eukaryota; kingdom Metazoa; phylum Arthropoda; class Insecta; order Lepidoptera; family Hesperiidae; genus Thymelicus; species Thymelicus lineola. Next base: position 3,005,972 of record OZ010685.1, read on the forward strand.
TATAGCCTATGTTACTCGGGGATAGTGTAGCTTTCCAACAGTGTAAGAATTTTTCAAATCGGTTCAGTAGTTTCGGAGCCTATTCAATGCAAACAATCAAATCTTTCCTCTTTATTATTAGTATAGATATAGATTAACTTAACTAAGCATATATGGCCGTTTACCGGTTCCATAACTTTATTTGACGTTTCATTTTAACATTTCGTGGACAGAATATGACAAATTACAAGTTACAACTATTTTGAGGTCATTTGTGTGTGCCGTAGGTATATGGATAGCCTCAAGCTCAGATTAAAGAAATAAAAGGCAGATATAACTTTCGCAAAGAAATGCAACGAATGACGTGAAGCCGCTTTTTCACTATGTGTGCATGACAACCATATTGACAGTTAGCAGTGGCATCGTAGAGACACATACTTCTTTGTGTGTGTAAGTTGCCACATTGAAAACAAAAAGTCGCAATCTCCCGCAATTTAATAAATATTTTTTGCCATATTTTCGACTTGAAATATTATGCAAAATTAAATTGTCAAATTTATTTATCAAATTATAAATTATCAAAAAATATAGATATTAAATATGTCAAATGTTCTTTTAATATACAGTACTTAATATGTTTAATTGTTTTAATTTATGGTTTTTTCTCTTTTGGGTAGTTATTTTTCATTGAAACATATTAAAATTTTAATACATTTATTATAATTAAAATACATGAAATATATATAATATACGTCATCTTCATTAAAATGCAATGAATAAACAAAGCAAAATTTGGATTGCCAATCATTATCTTGCCTATTTTGAGGAATAATAAAATCCCATTTATCTCGTATAATAGCATTTGTCGGCAATCTGCAAAATAAAATAATTTATTGAGTAGGCTAAACAGGAACTAAAATAGAATAAAATATTTTCTTTCAATCGTGCATTTTATCGTAGGCAAACGTGATATTTTCAATCAACCAGGTTTACCTTTGTTAAAATCCTTATTTTATCCCTCTAATGCTTTTTACAATCTATCTTATGTTTGTAATAACCCAGCGACTGGTATTTATGCATTGGTTGCATTTCCTCATTTTTAGATTTAAATAAATACAACTATTTACTTTTAAAATATTTTTTTTGATATAAATTTATAATCGATCAGTGTTCAAATAACCCATGCATATTTCCCTAATTTAGGGTAATCGATTTTCATACAAAGCTGGTATAAAATTGAATAATTGTCGAGGTTTTGTGTTCCGAGCGCACCTCAAAAATATTATTATAAATAAATAATAAAATAATGAACAGTTACCTGTGAAAAGATATCTAATCTTCTTTTGCTTGATTTTGGGAACAACTTTAGCAGGTTTTAAAATTGCAAGACAGCATTTTATTTGAGAAAATTATTTTATAAATTTTGACAATTGTGACATGAAAGCTATTTGACGCTTTCTTTAGTACTGACTCGGGTTTGTATTTGCTTTTTTAGTTTGTATTTGCTTTGGTAGCTCCACATTTTAGTTGAATGAATATATCTGCCTTTTCTTTCTTTAATCTGAGGCCTCAAGGACCTCAGATTATTATTGAAAATACAAATACAATTATTTGCAAGAAATCAACAATTTTTTCTAGATTGACAATGAATGACAGAGGTGTTATTCTCAAATACTATGTTACCATAGTAACCAATGGTAACCAATGGTAACCAAAATAAACGTTAAATTGACGTTTTTAAATTTTATTGTTGATATTTGACTATGAGGAACAGACGCAAATAAACACCAAATTTCAATATTTTTTACATATTTACTACCACAAAATAAATACAATTAGTCAAAACGACAAAAGAAAATGATAATATCTATTTGAAACTTATCTTTTTATTATCTTTTGAAGAGAGCCATCTAGTGGCAGTTTTAGATACTCGTTATTGGATTCATAGTTATTGGAAGGCTCCTCGCGTGCTCAGAAACCCAGTGACTGTTATCGAATATATAACTTAAGTTTAACTGTATTGATTCAATAGCTGTTGATCGTTTAACTGAAGACTTCAGAAACCGGCCATTAGTCATAGTTAACATTATACCAAAGTCAAGTTGGAGCAATAAATATAGTAATTGAAATTATGTAAAGGCAGACGGCATATAATAAATATATTTTATAGCGGTTCCGAGATCTCATTTGAATACATGGATATCATTTTCGTGGGTAGTCCTACAAACTGGTCCCGAGGAAAAGCTATATCCATCAAGACAAAACTAAAACTACCGTACAACGAGAAGAACCTGTTTTTACGGATAGGGTTACCAGATAAAATAAATTTTCCTGACATATTATCCGGAATTATAGTTTTCGTTCTTTCTTTTCTAATTTTTATTAGAATTTTTAAAAAATAGAAAGAGATGTATAAGAAAATAACTCTGCGTGAATGCCTACCATAAATATTTTATCAACCACATTGACACAAACTGTCCGATCTGAAGTCAGAGACTTCGTACTTATTTTCCGATGTGGTAAACTTACTTACCTGTATTTTATTATAATAGTTTTCGACAAAAGTTGCGAACGAAAATTTCACTTGGTAGTGACTAACGGATTCTAGTTTGTTTGTGTTGTGTTGAGTGTATCCATGTCACTCACACACAGGAAATCCTAGTGCACATTAGTGCATGTGTGAACGTCTATTAGTTAAAAACAATTATTATTAAAAAATACCCGTCTCATCTCCAAGCAAACCTATGCACGCGGGGTCGTAACAAGCACACCGCTTTGTCTGCAGACAAAATTGTATATGTTCATATTGCTTTCATGCTACGCTTACGTCACGAAGTATGCGATGACCCTAATGCCTTAATCTCTTTCCAAGTCTGTTCTACCAGCTCTAATCTCCATCTCTTCCAGGTGCAGCAGACAAGGAGGCGGACGAAGAAGAAGGCAGCGCCGGAGCCGCCACCACCGACGAGACGGAAGACGATGACCATGGGAAGCACATCCTACCCCTCGCTGCTCATCCACCGGTCATGTACGTAAATTATACATCTTCATCGTAAATTATATATGTACATCGTAAATTATCCATCTACATCGTAAATTATACATCTGCATCATTAATAATACATGTCCATCGCAAATTATACATCTACATCGTCAATTATACATCTACATTGTAAATTATACATCTACGTCGTCAAGTAGATCTACTCAAAATAAGATTTATAGATTGTTTACTTTAACTTAGCCGACAAATGATTACACAAGCCATCTGATGGTAAGAATATGAAACATGTTGGACAAAAGGTACATAAATTATTGGAATTAATAAGTACCGTATTAAGGAAAATATCAGGTAAAAAATCCGATAGCAGCACTTTTTTCCCTTTTTTTCTTTTGCTTTCGTTAAAAAGTATCCTCTTATGTATTCAATCAGTAAATGCAATTGGATACTAAGAGTGTTTTCCTTCACGTTAAATCATTAATTTTGCTGCTATTATAAATTCCCGCATGATGTAAACGAACCCTTTTGAAGGCCATGTTCTCATCCAGAGCGGAAAATATATTACTGTGATAGAGTAAAAACAGCACTGAACATTGATAAATATGTCTTTATGTTACTTTTAAATCCATTGCGTATTATTAATTATGAAGTATCATAATATTAAGTTTCAACTACTAAAAATACTGCTATTAAAAAATCTAAGAATGTGTTTTATTTCTTGCTAACTATCACAGACCGCATGTCAACCATTATGTCAACAACAATGTTTCATAGAATTTAAAGCCTCAGATTAAAGAAATAAAAGGCAGATGTATTCATCCAACTACAATGTAAAGCTACCAAAGCAAATACAAACTAAAAAAGCAAATACAAACCCGAGTCAGTACTAAAGAAAGCATCAAATAGCTTGCATGTCACAATTGTCAAAATTTATTAAATAATTTTCTCAGATTAAAATGCCGTCTTGCAATTTTAAACACTGCTAAAGTTGTTCTCAAAATCAAGGAAAAGAAGATTAGATATCTTTTCACAGGTAACTGTTCATTATTTTATTATTTATTTATAATAATATTTTTGCGGTGCGCTCGGAACACAAAACCTCGACAATTATTCAATTTAATACCAGCTTTATATGAAGATCGATTACCCTAAATTAAGGGAAATATGCATGGGTTAATTGAACACTGATCCATTATAAATTTATATCAAAAAAATATTTTAAAAGTAAATAGTTGTATTTATTTAAATCTAAAAATCAGGAAATGCAGCCAATGCATGTCGCTGGGTTATTACAAACATAAGATAGATTGTACAAAGGATTAGAGGGATAAAATAAGGATTTTAACATAGGTAAACCTGGTTGATTGAAAATATCACGTTTGCCTACAATAAAATGCACGATTGAAAGAAAATATTATATTCTATTTTAGTTCCTGTTTAGCCTACTCAATAAATTATTTTATTTTGAAGATTGCGGACAAATGCTATTATACGAGATAAATGGGCGTTTATTATTCGTCAAAGTAGGCAAGATAATAATTGGCAATCCAAATTTTGCTTTGTTTATTCATTGCATTTTAATGAAGATGACGTATATTATATATATTTCATGTATTTTAATTATAATAAATGTATTAAAATTTTGATATTTTTCAATTAAAAATAACTACCCAAAAGAGAAAAAACCATAAATTAAAACAATTCAACATAGTACTGTATATTAAAAGAACATTTGACATATGTGATATCTATACTTTTTGATAACTAGTGATATAATAATAAATAATTGACCAATTTAATTGTGCATAATATTTCAAGTTGAAAATATGGCAAAAAATATTTACTAAATTGCGGGAGATTGCGACTTTTGTTTTCAATGTCTGGCAACTTACACACACAAAGAAGTATGTGTCTCTACGATGCCACTGCTAGCTGTCAATATGGTTGTCATGCACACATAGTGAAAAAGCGGCTTCACGTCATTCGTTACATTTCTTTGGGAAAGTTATATCTGCCTTTTATTTCTATAATCTGAGTTTAAAGCGTATTTATCACCAATTTTCTATTGATCTATGATTGTATCAAAGAACCGCGCACGCCACCGCTCGTACCCACACCAATGCACGCCCCGCTTTATAATTTTAATGAGAACATGCCCTTAAAAATCAGGTTGATTAAAATATGTCTAAAAAAGAAAGAAGTAAAATACCTGAAAAAACCTTTTGCCATGAGCCTTTCATTTATTGTAATTAAAATTTATCTATATGCAAAACATCTGTTAGAACTTCATAAAATGATATTGTAAACAATATTATCTCTTTCAGTGAAGTGTCAGCAAGCCAGCAAGACTTCTTTAAGATGCTGGACGAAAAAATTGAAAAGGTAGATCTTGATTACTTAAAGAACAATGCCCAAAAATTATTTTTTATTTTTTGTAGCGTCTTAAAACGTCAGTTATACTGAAGCAATTCAATATTTTTTTTACGTATTTTAAAATTAATACCTATAACCGTATTACCCAGCGTAAAATAATTAAAGTCAAAATAGTCAAAAAGTCAAAATATTTTTTTATTCATATAGGTATCACTGATACACTTATGCACGTCATTTTTTGGCTTTTCGGAAGGTGCTTTATCGTGTATTATAATAATTAATTGTAATGTGTAATTATATTAATAAGTGATGAATTGACTATAATAACAATGATGTCAACAATGTCCATTTTCATTCGGTAAAAAATGTTAGGTCATTTCATATTATTGACGTTGACGTTTAGTGATCACATCACATACTCATCCGGCATTGTTGGTATCTATGCTTACGTTTCGCTGTTTTGTCAAATTTCCATTTCCGGTTGTCAATCAAACAAAAGTCAGAATAAAATAAAAAAAATATTATGGTAAAAATTACAGGCAGCCGTAAGTTTCCCCTACTCTATGACTCAATGGTTATAAGAATTCAATCTCAAAATACTTTGGTTCTGGGGTGTGTCTGCTGAAAATTCTTATATATCTAAGCTCAGAAATTAAAGCGGCGATTTTTTTATTTTTTTTTATTTTAAGACGCTAAAGTTGAAAATGAAATAAAACGATGTATGGCAGTTGGGCATTGTTCTTTCATGGCATGAAAATATCACTTCTTTATTTCTTTGAAATAAATATTTTAAATTAACTATGAACTATTTTCTTTCCAGGGGAGAGACTACGACTCCTCGAGCGAGACTGAAGTAAAGATCGAGCAAGAAAGACGAAAAAAGTTAATAGATGAATGGCGATCGGCATCTCTATCTACACAGTCATCCCTATCTCACTCGAGTCCCCCGACACCAGCGCGAAGACGTGTGTCCAGGCCGCCCCAGCCACCAGAACGTCAGAGTAGCCCGGGATCTGTCAGAAGATGTTACAGACAACAGCACGTCCCTGATGGAATGTCTCCCCCGCCGAGAAGAGCGAACAGCGCACAATCCCATCATCCTCCCGAACAGCGACACATAAACGGTGACAACTGGCACGACCCCACAAAGTCACCAGTCAAAAGACCACAAAGTGCCGGCGCCAATTGGAAGAACAACCCAAAAGTTGCACCGTACAATCAAAAGCTGAGAAAGAACGAGACGAACGATAACCAAAGATGTATCCAAAAAGACATTGAAACGCAAGATGCTAGTCAAGACACCTCGCAGGTCACCTTCAACCCAACATTCCAGACGCACAGCCCAGCGCACTCGGCTAAGTCGCAACAACCGTACATTACTCAGATTATAAACTACCCAATGTCTCAGCAGGTGACGCCTCCATCGCCACCTAAATACATAGCGCCGCCGGAAGAGTATCAGGATCCTCAAAATAACGTGGTTGAAAATAAATATAGCAGCTCTCAAAGGCAGAGTCCAGTGACACCGGTCAACTCCCAGTCTCACATATACTTCATCCACGGCAACGCCACGACAAGCGTCTCATCAGATATAGTTCAACAACGGCAGCAAACCGCCATACATTTACAACAGTATGTGGCAATGAAGCAAGCGCAGCAGCAGATGTTCTCGTACCTCCAGCGAGGTCCACACACAGTGTTTCCAAACGTAGACTATTCACAGAATGTACAAGCGAATCCGCGGTTATATGAGAACGAGGAGTTTGTAGCTCAGTACGGTCATCCTGCTTTGCGTCCTCACAGCGCGCCAAGCCCTATGGGTGTGGTGAGACCAATTCCAGTAGCACCGGGCTACATGCAGGATGGATCTCATATGATCCAGATGCCGATGTGGCCGCATATGGCTCCGGTGGTATCCACAATGGGGCCATGGATGACGGGCCAAACGCCACCAGAAATGCAGTACTACCCTCAGTCGCAGTTCATGCCGATGTACCGAGCCCATTCGGCGGGATCTGCGGGGACTTTAACGAGGTATCATAAGAAGGAAGCGAGTGATGACATGAAAAATGTGTGCCAAAGTATAAATCTGGTGAGACAGAAGCAGGTAGGGCAAATCGTGTCCGTCCCCGGACAGGAGTTGACAGTTTGCAACAACCCGAGTGAGAGCCCGAGTCCAGCGTCAGTCAGCACCGACAGCGGGGTGTCTCCTGGCAACAGCGCCCCGAACTCCAAATCCTCGGTCTTCAGCACTCCATCAATAGGGGCTGACAGTTTCAACAACTCCATAGAAAATAAAAGTAAAAAAATCAAAGTCCCCTTCGCCACGAGGTCTCTAAAAAATTCTAAAAGTCTAGATTCTTAGTAAAAGTTTGTAATTATGTAGATTTTCTAAGTGTACGTAGAGTCTAGTCGATAGTTATGTAAAGTATAGTGAAATTAGATTCCAAAGTGCTTATTATTGTATAATTATGTGACTTTATCAGGCGTTTTTTTATCGATCGGTGTTATGAAGTTGGTATTGTCGATGTAGTTTAAATTATTCTAAATAAATTTAATATCACTGCTACTGTGACTGCTATGCTGTGATGAATCTTCGACGTATTATAATTACTTTCCAAAAATATTACTGATAGATTAGGCGATTAATGATTATTATTTTGTATATTGTTTTTGTGATGTTCTAAAATATTGTACGAATTTCTGTTAGAAACGGGTATCTGTATGTAATACTTGTAATTTATTTATTAACGAACGAACGTAATCGAATCTATCTAAATGGTCTAGATAAAGACACGTAAGTGGTACTTGAATTGTTCAAGTGCCGAATGATGCATTTTAAACTATTCAATAATAATGATAAAGTGAAGCTGTAGTTTTATTTAGTCCCTGTGAAGATCTGTTACGAATTACGATTGGTAAATGTTTCTCCTGAGCGTAAATTTTTTTACGCATCCTAAGGTGAAAAGAAGCAAAGGATTAAGTTTGCAAATAAATCAGTCTTTCTTTCACATTCACACATTTGAAGTGACAAAGAAGCAGTTAAATAGGGATTTATTACACAAAAGGACACAAGAAAGGTAAATGTGTGTGGTGTCGTAGGAGTACAAAAAACTCACTTATTTATAATTTTTTTTCACCTGGACCTTTTCTGAAAAACTCAAATTACTTATTTTAAATAATGACCGATACACTAGGTTACATAAATAGGTACTCTTATAATTCTTGCAACCGTTTAAATATGTTTTTGGTATTCAGTGGATATCATTTCCATGATATACCTATTACGAAATTACTGGTTAAAGATTTTTTGATATCAATACGAATGTTGGTTTAATACCAAAGCAAAAATAGTCTAGTACCGTTCAAATATTTACACATCGCCAGAGCTATTTGTACGAGGCATGCCTTTTAAGTTTTGTCGTTTGAAGAAAAAAACACAACTAGAACCTTATAGTACTTTTTATTGTTTTTCAAAGTATTTACCAGGTAGTTTAATACACTTTTCCATTCGCTCAAACCAGTTATTATAACATTTATTCCACTTTAAAGTGAGGGTGTTCAAAATGGCTGACTTGAAAGCGTCGACTGCTTCTTCACCGGACTGGAACCTTTGACCACGAAGACTTTTCTTAATTTTAGGAATTGTAAAGAAATGGTTAGGGCTTAGGTCAGGACTGTATAGATGATGGTCAAGAATGTCTAATTTTTCCTGCTTCAAATACTTAATCGTTTGACGAGCGCTGTGTGAGCTTGCGTTGTCGTGGTGCAAGATGATGCGTCGCTTTGAGTTAGATTTTCGAAGTTCGGCGATGACTTGTAGTAATCAAACTGTGGTATACCACTCTGCGTTAACCGTTCTATGATCTTCAAGTGAAATGGTCGCAACATGGCCGGTTTTTCCAATGAACGTGGCCACCATCTTCTTTGAAGTGCTTCGAGAACGAACAACTTTAGTCCACATTGGCTCGTCTTGAAAGACCCAGATTGGAGATTGTTGTTTGGAATCAGGATCGCAGGTATAGATCCAAGATTCGTCACTACTGATGATGTCGTAGACGTGATTTGACTCTCCTCGGTTGAACCTTTGCAGAGTTTTCTTACACCATCTGACGCGGGCCGCCTTGTGATCGTCGGAAAGCAGATGCGGTATCCAACGGCAAACTAGCTTTCTCACACCAAACGCTTCATGCAAGAGCTTCTGAATGGTTGTCCCTGAGATGCCTAATAGAGCCTCTATCTCTAGATACGTCACATGACGATCTTCGAGAATTAGTTGTCTCACAGCAATGATGTTATCTTCAGTGAAGGCGGATTTTCGGCGACCTTCGCGAGATTTGCTACTAACACTAGTATGTCCACGCTGGAATTCTAAATACCAGCGTTCGACAGTTCGCAGACATGGGGCTTCATCACTGAACACAGATGTTAGCTCTTCAAAACACTGAAGCCGTGTTAGGCCTCTTCTAAAGTTGTAGAAAATTATTGCGCGAACATTTTTCTTAGAAAGATTCATTTTCGTACGTATCCTGACAGATTCCAATCGACGCTGTGACTAAACAATATTATTAATCCTAATACTTTCAACTGTTTTGAGATTCAAAATTTAAACACTTTCGAATATAGGACACTTCCAAATTCAAAATTGCCGGGAAATATGAAAACGACAGAACTTAAAAGGCACGCCTAGTATATCGATTTGGCATACCGAAAAGCAGTAGTTTTGCTATAAATTATTCAACGTAATGTCTCTCCTGAAAACCTCCGACAGGATAAATGTATCCCGACAGCGCTGAATTTTATTTGAAAGCTGAGGATGTATGCATGTTTTATTTATTTAAAAGCTATTGGACAAATAGCATTAATCATTACAACATTTCATTTGCTTTTCAATCCTTTGGGTCTACTCTCTAGAAACGAAGACCATATCTAGGTAACCATGGTTAATTCTGGTCATGTATGACGATGCATTGGTACAATCTCCTCATTGGGCATTGTAATTCGTAATTTATTCTCGAATTCATATAAAATATTATACATAAACTAGCACATAAAATAGCACAGAGTTCCTTTCTAGAAAATTGTTGAATCACAAAATGATGTAATGTAATGTAATGTGATGTGATGTGATGGTGATTGTAATCGTTTTATTAGATTATAAAGATAGAGGTAAGACAAAATGTTATTACGTAAACAAATTAGCAATTTACACTGACCTTCTCAACATGTTTACAAGGGTTTCACTTACTCTTGGGGGTGTTAAAGGAAATATGGAAGCCATCTGGCAACACCACATGCTTGGCTAAACAAGGTTTTACGCACAACTTGTCACCATAACACCAATTACACGGAAATTAAAACAGTAGACGACATCTGTTATCAATTAAGGGATTATTTTCATGAGTTCCAGCGAATAATTTAATGATTTGTGGAATAACTAATTTATATTTCGTATTTAAGTACTAACTTTAATTTGGTAGGTCATAATCAATTATTATTAATCACTCTTTTTCTACTTTTCGTTCTTAAAAGCCTTAGTTAATAATTGTGGACCAAAAGCAATTCGAATGAATAAATGGAGGAAAGTTTTCAAAATGACTTCAACAATTTGCTTATAAGCTGCGAAAATTAAACAGATTTTTAGAATTATTAGATAAACTAAAATTGTTGACTAAAAGAGATTTTTTTAATAAATAAGATTGTTTTCGCAGAGCCAGTTACGCCAAAAAGCATGTTTTGAATTAGTAATACCTAATACTTCAATGGTTTTCAAAACGAATCTTCACGTCACATAGATAATGAGATTCTTTGCATAGCTAATACATTAAAAATATCTTCTAGTTGAAAACATACACACACTTTTTTAGTGTCTAGCAGTGATATAACCCAAACACGAGGAGTGATAACAAAATCTTCAAAATCTTCCTCAATCAAATTCAAATTCAGATTTAAAATCATTTAGGTAATCATTGGGTATTTTTTCAGTGCACCTATGAACGTTTTTACAATTAAACAAATACTTATTTACAGAAAGAATATTTTGTTAATAAGAACCTTATGAATTTGTAGATGTAATTTTTCTGCGGATAATCGTAACCTGTAAGAATACCGTGAAAAATGTTCCGAAGCAAACAGAAAAGTGGAAAGCCGATCAAAATTTTCTCTCTAACAGCAGGGCTGCCACGCGCCCGCAATGATTAATGGTTTTGTGATGACCCTTGTGCTTTGACGTATAGGAAAAATTTGTTTATATTACGCAGAGTAAACAAAAGAAAAAGGCTTGGAAATGGTTTGAGCGAGGAATTTATACTCTCAGATTAAAGAAATAAAAGGCAGATATAACTTTCGCAAAGAAATGCAACGAATGACGTGAAGCCGCTTTTTCACTATGTGTGCATGACAACCATATTGACAGCTAGCAGTGGCATCGTAGAGACACATACTTCTTTGTGTGTGTAAGTTGCCACATTGAAAACAAAAAGTCGTAATCTCCCGCAATTTACTAAATATTTTTTGGCATATTTTTGACTTGAAATATTATGCAAAATTAAATTGGCAAATTTATTTATCAAATGTTCTTTTAATATACAGTAGGTACTTAATATGTTGAATTGTTTTAATTTATGGTTTTTTCTCTTTTGGGTAGTTATTTTTCATTGAAAAATATTAAAATTTTAATACATTTATTATAATTAAAATACATGAAATATATATAATATACGTCATCTCCATTAAAACGCAATGAATAAACAAAGCAAAATTTGGATTGCCAATCATAATCGTGCCTACTTTGAGGAATAATAAAATCCCAATTATCTCGTATAATAGCATTTGTCGGCAATCTGCAAAATAAAATAATTTATTGAGTAGGCTAAACAGGAACTAAAATAGAATACAATATTTTCTTTCAATCGTGCATTTTATCGTAGGCAAACGTGATATTTTCAATCAACCAGGTTTACCTATGTTAAAATCCCTATTTTATCCCTCTAATCCTTTTTACAATCTATCTTATGTTTGTAATAACCCAGTGACTGGTATTTATGCATTGGCTGCATTTCCTCATTTTTAGATTTAAATAAATACAACTATTTATTTTTAAAATATTTTTTTGATATAAATTTATAATCGATCAGTGTTCAAATAACCCATGCATATTTCCCCTAATTTAGGGTAATCGATTTTCATATAAAGCTGGTATAAAATTGAATAATTGTCGAGGTTTTGTGTTCCGAGCGCACCTCAAAAATATTATTATAAATAAATAATAAAATAATGAACAGTTTCCGGTGAAAAGATATCTAATCTTCTTTTGCTTGATTTTGGGAACAACTTTAGCAGGTTTTAAAATTGCAAGACGGCATTTTATCTGAGAAAATTATTTAATAAATTTTGACAATTGTGACATGAAAGCTATTTGACGCTTTCTTTAGTACTGAATCGGGTTTGTATTTGCTTTTTTAGTTTGTATTTGCTTTGGTAGCTTTACATTTTAGTTGAATGAATATATCTGCCTTTTATTTCTTTAATCTGAGTTTATACTAAATATTCACAGAAACATACATAATTATCTGAGAGTTCAATTCGTGGCGAGAAAATCAGATTAAGTGATAACTTCCGTCTCGGCCGAAAAAACTTTATTGATGTCAAAACTCAAAAGTCTCTAGACTCTATATTTTTTTTACTTTTTTATGTCTTTGGTATTACATTGATTTTATAGGTACTTAAAAACGTAAGTACATAGGTAAGTACGTAAGGTAAGATAAAAGTACATAATGAACGCTGAAAGTCAACCGTAGTATTTTGTCTAAATACTAAATCGTTCGATTCTCGGCAGAGGAATCGTATGACAGTAAGAATCTTTTTTATGATATTTAATGTTACTTTCTGGAACAAAATGTTATTGGAATAAAAGTCGTAATTTGATAAAATATTATAATGGTACAAGGAAAGCGATCAACAACTTTTGCGATTTAGTTTAATTCTGATAACGTTAGAAAGTGTGCCAACCCTATTTATCTCCTCGCCCGCGGCCGTTTGATCGGAATTTTGGCCATAATATTAGCTTTAGTCACTTGCGATACTACAAGAGATGAAAAATAAGAAAACAATTAAAATATACACACTGAGCACCTGAAAAACCAAAATTCTTTGGTGTTGCTGATGTCCACGGGCGACGAAAGCCACTTACCATCAGGTGGATCGTCAGCTCGTTTGCCGGCTATTTCCATAAAAAAAAAACTAGTAGCTAGTTTTTTCGGGTAGGGCACTGTGGACAAGACCTCGGGTCTTCCGGAGATCGTTAAGCCACTAGATTTTCAGTGGTATATTTACAATACCAACAAAATGGTATTCAATGATAGCGCTTTGCCCGCAACTTCGCTCGCGTTTTTTGGGATAATAAGTATCCTAATAGAGCCCTACGAGTATATCATTTCCAATCTATCTGTGTTCTAAATTTCATGAAAATAAATTGAGTAGTTTTTAGCTGAAAGAGTGATAAACATCCATACGAAGTTAAACTTTTATAATATTGTATGTAGGATTAGTAGAACTGATAGATTCAGACATAGGGACCAGTTTTATTTGATGTGAAAATCGTATTTACAAAGTACATTAGTAAAATAACAGTTTCCCTGTAGATACAAAATTTTCTCGTTTCTACGAAATCCAGGGATTTGTATAATGTTTTACTAAAAACCGCATTTAAGGCGCAAAAAGAACCGACTTCAAATGAAGTACATGATGCCATTGTCAGATCTCGCTCAAATTTATGTGGGACTACACGACAAGCACCAGCTTTCGATTAAAAAAAGAATCATCCAAATCGGTTCACCCAGTCCAAAGTTCTGAGGTAACAAACATAAAAAAAAATACAGTCGAATTGAGAACCTCCTCCTTTTTTTGAAGTCGGTTAAAAATTCTTAATAAACGTTCCCATTGATTCAGTAAAAAAAATTTAAAGCAAAAAGGCTTAATTTTTATTTCCTTATGTGGGCGCCAGTCGCTACAATATTCTTGCCTAGGGCGTCAGTGGCTCTGACGGCGCGGCGGCACTGTTCCTGAATAACTATTTGATGCGTCAGTGGCTCTGACGGCGGCACTGTTCCTGAATAACTATTTGATACATTCTTTTGGTAAGAAGGAACGTCCATTTTAGTATGTAATACCTATAGCCTACCTTTCTAATCTTTTATCTCTTTCTTTCATCTCTCTTTCTTGGCCGGCAATGAAGTAGTGTCAGAGATGTGAATGGGCAACGGTGACCATTTTCCGTCGGCTATTTATACAAGAAAGCTTATACTCTCCTGGTAATTAGTTATTAGTCGTCGTTAATCACTTTTATGGCCATAACAACAGTAAAATTATAAAAGCTAATAAAATACTTAGTTGTTAGAAGTAGCGCTAGTTAAAAGAAGCCTATTATTATGTCCTAACGTAAACTTCAGAAGTACTTTTAAATATACATTTTTATTAAGTTAGTATTGATCTACTTTGCAACAATTCGCGGTTAACATATTATATACTTTAAGAAATATGCACTGTAATAATATCTAACTATATATTAGCATACATATTATTATGTCAAAGGCCTATTGTAGTGGATTTGCCTCTGTCGGATAAACCGGTCCACTCCCGATGACTTAGTGGGTTTAAGTTCTAAGTTAGCGGGTGGCGGGACTGGACTAGCCTTTTTAAAGGCAGTTCAACCAGTCCCCCCCCCCCCGAAGAGTTATAGGCCCGTTGTACTGGATTCGGCCCGGTCGAATAATCCGGTCCACCTCAGATGACTATGTGGTTCTAGGTCATAAAACCAGTGAGGGGGGACTACGGAGTCCATCCCTCATGTAGCGTCAGCGGCATGTTGTACCGGGTTTCGGTATTCGAACCAACAAGTCTACGCTGACATTACCCGTCTTGCAACGGCTGGGTCCTCCTGGACCCAAACCACAGTCCGTGTGAAGCTGTAAAGGCCAATAGGGCCAATAGCAACTAATCATTTAAAACAAATAAAACACCAACACGTATTTCGCACCGAAACACATCATGAGGGTACGAAGTTAGTCGAAAGTACGAAGGTTAGTCGCAAAGACTAACCACGGATTGTTACAAAGTAGACTAATACTATAATAACATAATAACAATGGATTTTTAAAAATTGTATCGATTAATATAACATTGATAAACAGATAAATGATCCTAAATACTAGAATAGCTGGCGACTTAACATTGTTCTGAATAATATAATAATATTCCATCAATGCATCCAAAGTCAAAGTCAAAATATTTTACTCATATAGGTATCACTGATATACTTATGCACGTTATTATTATTTTTATTAAAGTTATTAATTAACTTTTTAATTAATTTTTTTTAATAAACCAAGTTTTAATTACACAATACTCTATAACTTAATTACAATGCCATCTACTGGATCCTATCATAATTATAAAGCGTCATCTCAATATCGCATTCTACGAATTTGTCCACATTTCACTTCAACGTTTATGTTGTACATGTTAGTAGGAATATACCAGATTCCCAGTATCAAAGCTCAAAGTGTCATTTCAATTAGGGGGTAAAGTGCATTGTGTTCCGGAAATAACTACTCGAACAGAAGCGAAGCATCAGTTCCTAGAAGCGAATAAAGGAAAGCAATTACCTGGAAACAGCGACAGTGTGCCTCCATAGGTGGGAGCTTAGTCTGTAAATTGATGTATTGTGAAGTAAATTGTCGGGGAAAAATAATGAAAATGCCAAGAAATCGTAAAGTATTTTCTTCTCAAAGAACGGATGGAATTAAATCAACTATTTTCAAGGAAACGTCCCAACAGTTTTCAATATATTGTAACATTACATTATATTTAAAGGTTAAAGCAGTTATTATTTCATTACAATAATCATCAGTTAGAAAAATATCAAAAATTGGAATATATATTATAATATTTAATCTTCCAATAAATAAATAAAATACAGGCATTATTTATTATTAAAGTAATATTATTGAATAAATACCCCTTATGCTTCATATGTATAAAATCAACTCGACATTAGATAGTAGACCCAGCTGTCATATCCATTTCCTTCTCTTGATCAAACACTTTTGCTGTATTAGGGAGGCTTAGAATACTAATCCCAATCCCACGCCGGACGGGTATCGTAAGAGACGACTAAATCCGGCCCGCTGGTGGTACGGGCCCTTCGGTTATTTTAATATTTCATTATTTCATTCAGTTCGGTTTATTTTAATAGTTCATTAACTTTTATATTTGGTAAATACATAAAGAGTTGTATTTTTATCGGTGTAAATAAAACTAGTACCAGTCGATACGCCAGCGTGAGCTCTCACGGCTGTAGGGTACTCTGTGGTGTTCGTGTTCGAGAGCGCTTGATCTAATTCCGATCTAACTCTGTAGTCACCATATAAATGATTTTTAAACAAAATATGATCTGCCAGTAGCTTTCCCGTGTTTTCTGGGATATTAAATACCATACTTATTTCACATCATGGTCCACCTGTGTGGTTTTCATGAAAATATGTTTAGTAGTTTTTGCGCGAAAGCTCAACAAACATCCATACTTCATCAAAAACTTTCACATTAATATTATTTTAAAAGATAAGATATTAACCATAAAGTTGTCAAATTCTGGTTGAACGTGGATCTCCAGCAGAGGGGTGTTTGGGGATTGAAATCAGAAAAGAGAGAATAATAAATAAATAAATAACACTTCACACTCATAGCCCCACACTAGGATTCCCTGTGTCGTGGGTGCCATGGACAACATACAAGACAAGGACACTCACACCCAGACCGAGAACAGAAATTCAAACTCATCATTCAAATTTCCGCCTCGCTGCGAATCGCACCCAGGACCCTTGGCGCGGCAATCCGACATGGTAACCATTGCGCCACACGGGTCGTCAAGAAGAAAGAGATGTATTTTCTTCTATCCTTCAAGAAAAGAGTGTCTATGCTATGTGAATACTAAGAAATACGCGTACCTTCCTGGACTTCATCGCCACTTACCATCAGGTGGGATTGCAGCCAAAAATTAACATGTCACATGTAAAACTGACGAGCCGCATGGCGCAATGGTTACCATTCCGGATCGCCACGCCAATGATCCTGGGTTCCATTCCCAGCGAGGCGGAAATTTGAATAAGTTTGAATTTCTCTGACCCTGACGCGGCTGTAACGCAGATTTAGTTCGGAAATCGGAACAGCCCATCTATATATTAGGTCTATGGTTTGAAGCTGTATCATTATTTCTAACGATTCTTCGACAAAGACTTTTTGGTCACGGAGGTCCGTTCTAGAGTAAGAATGACCAACATCGTTCGCGAAAATGTAACTTTTAAGTCCTTACAATCTTTTACCATACATTTAACAACTATATTTATATTCCACAACACTATACATAATATAAGCAATCTTTTGCTTTGTTCTCTACAACAAAGTAATAACTATATAATCTTGAATCGAGCATTGTAGATGTAATTAAGGAAACTGAAGTTGCCGACTCTCTCAAAAGGAAATACCACGGCTTTAATGTTCTGAACAAGGCACAATATTTACTGAGACAACTTTCTTCCTCACTGATCGAGTATCGGATAATGAAAGTCGTTACTGTAATATTAATGAGCTACAAGACATCTCTATGGTTCACTTGATATCGTGCTGGAAGTTCAGGGTTCGATTATATGTAAGATATTTAAGTAAGAGATGAGTGCTGTAGGTTCTTTGGACGTCGAAGTCTGTAATGTCTTAATTGTGTTTATGCAAAGCAAAGGAAAAAGCTTTAATGTTAAGAAGAAAACAACCAACTCGGTAC
The DNA here is from genome assembly GCA_963932265.1 of Thymelicus lineola. Lineage (NCBI taxonomy): Eukaryota > Metazoa > Arthropoda > Insecta > Lepidoptera > Hesperiidae > Thymelicus > Thymelicus lineola. Next base: position 3,024,160 of record OZ010685.1, read on the forward strand.
CTATATATTTTTTTAATCTAGATATTCTTTAAAATTAGTATAAAATTAAAAATTAAAAAACAACCTGCCTGCTATCAAAAAAGCTATCATGGTATACCTTTTTGAAATCCTTATGGTGAGCTCTTTAATTTGATACCCATATTGAATTATTCCATTTATTTTTATTTTTGATATTTCAAACATAGGCATCTCATAGCCACAATATTTCTTTTGATTTCACTTATCTAAGAATACTTGACTGTGAAGACGCATCTAACGATATCTTATTAATTATATAAATTGGTCCAGCGCGCGGTTTGAAAGATATGAGGTAATAAAAATATCACACACACAAGTACATACAACACACACGCGAAAAACATACCTTTCTAGGCAGTTGGGTAATAAACTGATACTTAAGTTAAATAAATATGCTCATTATTCATAGAACAGAGAATTAATTTTTATAATTAAAATTCATATCCCTAATAAGAAAATTCCTTTCTCTAACATCATAATACATTTATTATACGGAACCACATTGCGATTCCTATCCGGACTTAACCCTTTAAAAGCATTATACTTACAAAGGGTGGTTTCAAATAACTTCTTCCGAAGCGAAGTTGTTATTACCCTACAGTTAGTTATTCCAGGCGCGAGTCGCGACCCAGTTTTCAGACGCAATTACAAGAATTTATGACTCAACCTCCTTAATAGCTTGCTAACATAACAATTATCCCACTGATGGACTTGGGATTGGACAATAATTTGTACAACATATAGTTAGCTTTTATTTAGTTATTTGGGAAACTTTGTATTTCCCTACTCACCAACACTACAATCAAAACGTTAAACAAAATGGTTAAGTAAGATTGGTTAGGTTAATTATTATGTAAAATAGATTGGTAATCTAATATAATATCTAATCTATACAAATAAATAAAATTGAAGCGTCTGTCTGTGATTTTGAAATTAATGATTTTTTCAAGTGGTAAATTGATACTTGCTCGATACCAAAACCGAAAAAACCGGGCAAGTGCGTGTCAGGCTACGCGCAATGTGGCGCTCCGAAGTAGTAAGTTTATCGACTATTACTCAGTAACTATTTATGCTAACATAGTCGTGATAGTGTTCCTTGTAAATCCATCATATAATATAACCTATTTTTGAGAATTTTTCACTTGGCCTACTCCAACCGTTTAGCCGCAAACGGACCCCTTATTCCAAAAGTGATTTTAGAAGAACTCTTCTAATAATTCCCCACTAATTCAAAAGGGGTCCGTTTGTGAAATATTTGGCGTTTATTTTCGTTAGAGTCAAGTGTCCCCCCTGCCGACTAAAGACCCCTACTAAAATTACTTTAGGAATTAAGGGTCCATTTGTGAAATATTTGGCTTTAAAGTGCTAAGTTCGAAATTAATTTCAATTTGTTACCTTCACGCGTTCGTGAGAATAAAAGGTTTTGACAGACAGACAGACAGAAGGGGAAATGGATGTAATTTTTACTTTACAACGAAATTAAATACGATATTAATTTATAACGTGATCTTAAACCATAATTTGCTTCCAACTTTAATTTGTTTTGCATGGGAACATCAAATCCCCAGTTACAAACATAAACAAAATCTGCATGAATCGATCCCAGAACCTTCCACTCGGCCGTGACGAAAACCATTAAACAGATCCTCCGTTCAAAGTTCATTGCTCCCAAGTTTAGCAGAATTAATCTTCGTTGCCAATTTCGTTTAGAAGATTCGCATTCACTGTACCCCGGGGATGAGGTAAAAGCAAAAACTTTTGAAATGCCTTAAGCATATAACACAAAACAAACTCTCTGTCTGTCTCAACGCAATAATCTAGGAAACTCTGGGATCGTGCGGTTTTGACTTTTGTGAAACAACAATTTATAAACACCTGATAAAAATGCTCTTTATTGCTCTAGAGTTTAGACCAGAGGATTGCCTTAAATTGTAAAAAATATTAACTAAGTTAACAATACATAACAAGTCAAACAAGCAAAGTACTTCAATATTAATTTACCAATAGTTTTCGCTTGTCCAATCACCAGTATTCCATCTATATGAAATATTGAACTAACCAAAAATTAGGGTTTAATCACATTTCCATCGGCAAATAGTTGAATATTCAATTGAGTTCTCGGACGTTCATTTGCTTGGCGCTCTACGCGACACAGGGAGTAATGTAATACGATCTGACGCACTGGGATCCAATTCTCACGCCGTAGACATTATCTCGAATTGGACAAATCTGGAAAAAAATTAAGATTTGAAATTATATCATGGCGGAAACTAAAAATTTTGAATGCAACCGGGTCGTTAGTGCCAAATTAGTGAGTTAGTGTCGAGTTTCTCCCCGCCAACGTAGTCCGTGACCATGATTCATGTAACTGGGTCAAAAAATCGGTATAAAATACAAAAATCATGAGTAGATAATTGTTTGCATTCAAAATGTGAATGTCCATAGAAACCTAATTTTCTTAATCTCGGTATAAAGAAAATTTCTACACCCAGCGATAGAGACAGTAGTAATTTTGTCGACATTTTTCGTAAAGATTTAAGATTAGAGGTAATGTCGTTAGACATTATCTTCTATGACGCAAAAATTGAGCCCCTGGACGCACATCATTAATCTCCCTCTGTAGCGTTATATTTACTAGGGTTGTCGCTTATGAGAAAACACATAGTAATTAGACGTAAAGAACACCTGATGCTAAATGAACGCTGCCGCTGACACGCTTTTTAATTTTTTAACCACCCTATTAAAATGTCACTGCGTTCTGTTAATTAATACTAAACTGAATCCCGACACCGCAATCCTAACTAACTTACTATGAGGTAGATCGTCATAGTAAGTTAGTTGTTGGAGGCCTTCAGGTGTATAAAATGAATCAATACAATTTTATAAATCATTGGGCGTTTACACCTCGTTTTGCCTCTATTAAATATTTGTGTCATGATTTAAGAAAAAGATAATCTAGTTACCTATCAACCCTGTTATTCCTACAATATCTATTGTAATGTAAGACGGATCGTCTAATTAGCCGGGATTACGCAATCGATGAGATCTATAGTCGGTACGGTACTGCTTCCAGGAGGTTGTTATAGGACCGTATTAGTAATGACCCGATGAAGACTTCGTTATAAATAATGTCATTGGTTATCTATACTAATATTATAAAGAGGAAAGCTTTGGATTTTTGTATTTTTGTATGTTTGCAACGAATAAACTCAAAAACTACTAAACCGATTTTAAAAATTCTTTCGCCATTAGAATGCTACATTATTCCTGAGTAACATAGGCTATATTTATTTTTAGAAAAAATTAGGGATCCTTGCTAAAACTTCAGTAACGTGAACCAAGGTGTAAAAAAATTGCTTAAAAATTTCTTTCATCGCATACGCTGCGGAAACTATTGATGATGGAACAATAAAATGTTCTACAATATTAGAGAACATATTAATATCTACAAAAAACGTCGCGATACTATATGTCCAACTATTGTAGTTATGTCACTATAACCACTTTTTACATTTTAAAAGTCAATAAAAAAGCTGACCAACATCAGACCATGATAACCATACCTTCGTATTAATCCTTATCTAAATAAATCATTTCATATTCAAAACTGTTTCAATACCTATTGATAACTTTTTGAATTACTCAAATAGGACATCCCATTCAGAAGATATTGGAAAATCATCCCCAGGGATAAAAATAGCGATTGGAAGTCACTTAAATACAAAACAACTTCGTCAGTTTTAGAGTTATAAACATGAACATTTTTATGTAAATTCATAATTACATACAAAAGTTAATTTAAACACATTTTTTTGGAAAATCATCCCCTAAATGGTTAATTAAGGGGATGCAAGTTAGTATGGCAACTTCGTCAGTTTTGAAGTAAGAAGGGTAAAAATTTTTCTTATTTAAGCTTATAGTTAAACACAAAAAATAAGTGTATCACGGTTTTTTCGAAATTCATCCCCAAAGGTGTACTTCGTCATTACACGCTTTATATTAGCTTCACCTGTATGTTTGTAACTTCTCTTTGGACTTGATTTTGACCCACTTGAAACGGTCAGATTTCTTTCAAACTTCGTAGACTTATCAGGACCAAAGACGATTCAATATTTAAAGAAAAAAAATTGGTTCTCTGTAAAGTCGGTTTACGGACAATGGTTTTACGTGATAACGTCTATTTCGTAGAAGAATAATTTATGATATAAATAATGTAATGTAAGAACGTAATGGAAGCCCTACGCACGGAGCCGCGGTGCTACTCGCCAGTTGTGTCAGCTTGAACATGGCTTGACGCGCCACCGCGACCCGCGTATCTAGCTAGATTATAATATTAAATTTCATACTAACTATACGATTTTAAACATATTTGAGTTGAAAATTTGGTTTAAATCGTTTTAAATATCAGGAGCTGCGCGACATCTGTGATTTTCTTGACTACAACTAAAGTCCGAGTCGATGTACTGTGTAAAGTTCTTTCAAGTAGTTCATACCTATAAACAGAGATGACGCTATTGTAGATTTTCGTTTTCATATAATAATAATACGTACGAGCTACGAGAAATCATTTCTTTTCAAAAGATTGTAAAATAAAATAAAAATGAAATGAAAAATGCCTTCCAAGCGGACCGATTACGCTTGAGTGGGAGAGAGACGGCCGGTCTAGCGTGCCTCTCTCTCTAATGCTGCGCGCGCTTCCGTAACGTTACTCCGGCCGTTACTCGGTTTTCGTGAATGCCTCTCAGGCTCATCGTCTTTATAAACGTTATCACGTTAAAAAGAAAGAAAGAAAGAAAGAAAACCCTAATTACACGCTTTAATTAGCTTTAAACGGTCAGATTTCTTTCAAATTTCGTAGATTTATCAAGGACCGATGACAATTCAATATTTAAAGAAAAAAAGAAAGAAAGAAAACCCTAATTACATGTTTTAATTAGCTTTAAACGGTCAGATTTCTTTCAAACTTCGTAGACTTATCGAGGACCGATGACAATTCAATATTTAAAAAAAGAAAGAAAAAAAGAAAGAAAAACCTAACTACACGCTTTAATTAGCTTTAAATGGTCAGATTTCTTTCAAACTTCGTAGACTTATCGAGGACTGATGACGATTTAATATTTAAGGAAAAAAAGAAAGAAAGAAAAACCTAATTACACGCTTTAATTAGATTTTAACAGTCAGATTTCTTTCAAACTTCGTAAACTTATCGAAGACCGATGACAATTTAATATTTAAAGAAAAAAGAAACAAAGAAACAAAGAAAGAAAAAGCTAATTACACGCTTTAATCAGCTTTAAACGGTCAGATTTCTTTCAAACTTCGTAGACTTATCGAGGACCGATGACAATTTAATATTTAAAGAAAAAAAAAGACAGAAAGGAAGAAAGAAAAACCTACATGTAGTACGCGAGTGAGAAGTTATACTGCTCTGGCATCATTAAATAAATATTTAATACTAGCTGACCCGGCGTACTTCGTATCGCCTTAGAATGTAACAAATCAGAGATCATTAAAATCAGTACAGCCGTTCTTAGCCGCTATAGTTTTTGTGTGCATATCTCCTCCCTCTCCTCTACCGCACCTTCTCCCTCTCCCGCTCCTGCTCCCTCTCCCGCTCCTGCTCCCTCTCCCTCTCCCGCTCCTGCTCCCCTCTCCTCCCCATGTTACAACTATAACAATTCATTTTTGTTTCTAACTATAAGCTTATATATTCATTTTCACATTTCTGAGATCAAAAATAAATAATAGTTAAAAAAAAACTAAAAAACCCGCTTTTATAGAAAACCAAACTAAAAAATAGAAAATAAGGGGGATAATGAGGGGAGCCGAATGGAGAAGGAGAGGGTATTTAATGTTCTCTGATTTGTTAAACATACCAAAACTATAAAAGGTAAAAGTAGGAGTGGAGGGGTGGGGGAGCTGGAGGGGGAGGGGAGAGAAAGAGGGAGAGCGAGCGGGAGCGGGAGGGGGCAGGGGAGGGGAGAGCGAGAGGGAGAGGGAGCGGGATGGAGAGAGGGAGGGAATTTAATGGTCTCTGATTTATTAAACCTACCAAAATTATAAAAGTTAAAAGTAACAACAAAGTACATGAATCACTGATTATTAGGCGATAAGAAGTTCGCCAAAACAGCTAGTCTATACTAACATTATAAAGAGGAAAGCTTTGGATTTTTGTATTTTTGTATGTTTGCAACGAATAAACTCAAAAACTACTAAACCGATTTTAAAAATTCTTTCGCCATTAGAATGCTACATTATTCCTGAGTAACAAAGGCTATATTTATAGAAGGAGTGGGAGAGGAGAGGGAGGAGATATGCACACAAAAACTATAGCGGCTAAGAACGGCTGTACTGATTTTAATGATCTCTGATTTGTTACATTCTAAGGCGATACGAAGTACGCCGGGTCAGCTAGTAAAAGATAAAATTAGAATAAAAAAATTACGATAGAAAATCTTCTTTCTCACGACGACGAAGGAACTTAGGTCCTTTCAAGAATACTTTCGTTCAAACACTGTTCTTTTAGGAATCTATCCTTTTCAGAATTAGTACATTTGAGGATATGTCCGAGAAATAAGTCTTTCTAAGAATCTGTTCTTTTGTAAATCATTCTGAGTAGGTAAGTCTGTTTAAGTTGCAAATTAAATTTTTACACATTTACTTGATTTCAACCCACTACTCAGCAAGGCTTTAAATAACCCACTATATTCTTTATAAGAGAAGTCTTCTCTCTTCACCACGCTGCCAACGCAAGAGTTCGAACTTTTACATCTTAAAGTCATCAGACATGGCTTAAATAACTATATTTACCCATGGTGCGATATTTTCTTACTAAAAGAGTTTCCTACATCTAGTCATAACTTATTGTGCAATACAAATTGTGTTTAGTTTCTCTCAGTTATGTTCTCAGTGTCGCAACAAAATAAAACATGTTTTGTAGCTCGGAGCGGAGTAGAAGAGACGCTATAGAAGACACGGTATCAACTTTCTATTGTAAACGTTCGCGTTGCTATATTTTATTCCATGTGAGCCACGGATACAGAACGGGATATAATAAGTAAAATATTTAAAAGTATAAAAACTTTTATAATAATAAAAAATTGAACCGCTTTCAAACTCAAACAAATATTACTTAAGAAAGTGAAAAATAATTTAATTAAAAATCTAGGTATCTACTGAATACTTGGATGGGTGACCGCTAGTGGCAAAATCTTGAGCGTTTCCGTCCTTCTGAGGGCACGTAAAGCTGTCGGTCCCAGTTTTAATCATAAGATAACAGTCGTTAAGCCATGTCGGAGGCCCTCGGGCGGTTTGAAAACTTCCGACACTCGGGTTGGCCACTAACCCCTCCACCAATCCGCACTGGAGCAGCGTGGTGGAGTATGCTCTAGGCCTCCTCAAGAGGCTCAGTAGTGAAGCCATCTACTGAACTGTTTTAAGTCAGTGCCCAAGGCTTACATCTTGCACAAAATATTTTGGTATTTTAATTTCATATCTCTAATTTATTGTTTATCGGGCTTAGCAGCGACTTAAAACATTAATTCCTCCTATTTTAAAATTGCTTATAAATCTTGTGACTTTTTCAGTTGCTATACAACTGACTGATATTTGTGGATGGACAGAATATTTGAGAAAAACCGTTGTAGCATGGTTGTAGCACCAATACAGTGTACAACATACTGTAGAGAAGACAATACACAGGAGAAATACAACAGATGCTACAACACACTATTGATGCTACAACCATGCTAGTATATCTTGTGTCTGTCTGTATTTCTCTTCGAAATGACAAACACCAAAGAAAAAAAAATCGAAAAATAATCTCATGATATACAGACTAGAAAGTCTCAATGTATTTCATGATTTACACATAAAATTGTCAATTTCTTAAAATGAACAACCATTTCATGAAGTGCTCACGTTTCATGAAATAGCAAGTTCGACAATATTGTTGGATCACAAATGAAATATTATTTATGGTTTTGCCAACTCGTCAATCATCCGATCCGATCATATTGTGGAATTGACACATCTATTTTTATACCACGAGATGTAAGTTCACTATTAAAAGTAAGAAGTAAGTTTGCTATTGTGTTAGATACTGGAACCTCTATTTTCAGTAAATACAGCTGGACACTTTTTCAAATTTCTCATAATATGGGGGCATATGTGATGGCTCTCCTTACCTCTACCCTTCATTCATATTAGGTAAGACGAAGAAAAACTAACTAGAAAAAAGATTGTTTAAGATCAATCGGGATATAAATAACGTGTTTAAAGATAACCCCAAGTACCTAATTGTACATAGGTATATTGAGATTTTAAAGTGAACTAGGAATATTAACGGAGTTTTACACACTTATCGTATCGCGTTATGATGAGAACCCAGCCCAGCAGTGGCCAGGAATCTAAGCCGGACCACTCATTTCACAGGCGGGATCAAACTCAAAACCAAGTACTTAAGTACTTTTATCTCTATTAATTATTACATAACCCGAACGGTGCAGTCATGCGTCCAATCGAATCTGAGACCCTTTGCCGCCAAGTAGGTACGTCAAAGAATCGATGTTATTAAAGTTAAGATTTTGTAATAGATACGAGTAGATATAAAGTTATTATACTACATTGTAGGTACTTTGTATCAAACTCATCCCTCTCAATCAAGTGAAGCCTTCACTGTGAAGGAGTATGATACCAGACGTAAACCTACGTTCTTAAGTCCTTTACTTTAATAACTAGATACCTAGAAGGTCTTTGATGCTTGTTATTATAAAATAAACATCAGCGTAGAAATATCAAGTTTTTCCAAGGTACCGCTGCACGACGTTATGCCAAAATAAGTGTAATTCCGTCGAATTGTAGTTCAGTTTAGATTGGCAACTGCATTCCTATCAATTTTATAGTTCAGCACATCTGACTTGAGCGTTGTGTTTACACATTTTAAGCTGCTAGCGTAATAGAACTAGCGCTAACCTTGCCTTAGGTTAGTTAAGCGATTTGCATTAGGTCACTGAGTATAAAAAATAGTATGCAACAACCGTTGTACAAAAAATAAAGTAGGTAAAGAAATACCTGAATTAAGGCAACTAGGTACCTAAGGTATATTGGAACCTACAATAACAAAGGGCTTAACAACATTAACAAATGAAAAAACTTGAGAAGTGTCAAGGGACACCCGGATGGAACGAAGAGTGATTCAGAAAGTTTTACAGCGCCATCTCTGTAAACCTCTCTGAATCACTTCAAAAAGTATCTTACCAACTTTTCTTAAGAAAAATTTCCTTCTAGCCCCCTTTCATAACGCGCGATAAGGAACTTCGTTCCAATAATAAATGGCACAAAATTTTTCTCTTTTGTGTCTTGGAGGGATTGACGAATATAGGTTGGATTAGTTTCAGAAATCCAGAAATATCAAATAATACATAAATGGAATAACGCTACGCAGCTACGTTACACGAGGCTACGAAAGTGACGTAACCCTGGTAGATTGTTTCCTCGGCAATCGCCTCGTTACTTCGCCCTGTATGGAATACACGCTCACACACTCATACGTTTAAAAAAATAACTAATTGCAAACAGAAATTACTTTTAGAATAAAATGATTGTGTCTTTAAATTCTTCTCATTTTGTGTCAGTCTTATTTTTAAATTAGAAATTACTATAAAGAGACACTGTAAGATTGTTTATCAAATAGGACTCATCTAAAAAAATTAACTAAGTTTAGTAGAGTGCTGGAGCAAGTAGCGCGGACAGTACAAACGCAGCACGTGTGTGAGTGCAGGGGCGAGAGGTCGATGACCCCGCGCGTGAAGCCCTCGCGAGTTCCAAATGAATTTCAGAAATTCACTTCAAATGGAGCTCAATATGAATTAAGAATTTATCGAATCGCATTTTCATTCTTATCATAATGCTGAAGCGGACTTGAAATGAGATTAATATTGGTAGTGTTATTAAAATTATCTGCTGCCTATTACTCAAGTGTGGCTTGGTTAACATTGAACATATTACATACTAAATCATTTAAATGATAACATGATCTCCTTACAGATTCTAGGTAAAATTCTCAATCGCGATAAACCTTTGCAAACTAATATTATCAAACTTGCTACCCAACTATATCATTGAAATGCATTGAAGTATTATTATCAGCGTATAGAACCAACACCGCGAACACCATGTATGTCCCAATGCATTGGCGCCACGTAGCTTCAACCTTCAATGGATTCGTTCGATTTTGAAAGGAGAACCGGGGCTTAATTTTGAAAATCGAACCTCCCGGTTGGACACACATTTTGTTCGAGATGTCTGTTCTATGACATTATACTTCAATGTTGAAATGCTTTTTAGAAGGCAAAACGAAACGAAGATGAATTTGCTTCTAGCGTTAGAAGTCCGCTGTAGCGTACGTCTCCCCTCGTAGGTGAGGAGGCCTGGAGGCTCTAAAGCTTACTACTCTATTTGCATGGCGTATTGATTCCTATGCCGGACCGCCGTTCGAAGTGTCTTGAATTCGATTTCCAGCGAGACAGAAAGGATGATGAGTTTGAATTTTTTTCTCGTTGTGTCTGTGTTGACATACACACAGAGACCGAGAAACAAATGTTACCTTTGTGTTGTCCATTGCACCGATGACATAGTTAATTACTATTATTACTATTATTAATTTGTCCATGGGGTTCGCCTGGATAGCGACCACCCTTGAGCATGAATCAGCCGCCAAACGACTCGTCGTGTTCCGGCTGGGGGCTTGAGAGCCGGTTCTTTCTTTCTTTGTTTTTCTTCTCTCTTTCTTGGTCGGCAAGCTTCAGCCTTTCAGCCGGCGCCTTTGGTGTTTTGCTGATGTCCATGCGCGACAATAGCCACTTACCATCAGGTGGATTTTCAGATCGTTTGCCGTTTGCGTTACTTCCATAAAAAAAATCTTAGTGTGAGGTTATGAATGTTGTTACAAAGGCTGAATTAATTCATTTAGCGATGTACTTTCATAGACTTTGTGTACTTACCTTAAAAGAAAATGTGTGGGATGACCGGACGATGTTCGAGAATATTGATTTATCGTTTAGTTGATAGTTCGTCTCGACTCTCGAGTGCGGAGTTGTGGATAGTTAGAAGTTGTGAATACTTCACCCGGCTCTGGTTTCCCAGTACTTTCATAACTAACGCTTTTTGGGATTCATCACTTAAAATAGTAACTAGGTAGTATCAAAAAGTGAGTATTTAATTACTTACCTAAGTAATACAATATTTATCAATTTTAGGTAGGTATAGTTAGTTACTTGAATAGATAACAGACTGTTACATTTCGTAAATTAATGACTAGGAAAATCTTAAAACCAAAGAAGTCTTGTAACTTAGGGGAAGGCCGGGCATAGTGAACAGCCTAGGCAAAGCGGATACCCCCTTTTATTTTAAAATGGCGGGCCCGAACGGGCTACCATCTTACCACGAGGTGCTCCCCGCACCCCTCAATCGTATACAAATAGAGCTAACGCATAGTCACGCGTCATTTACGAAATAATTAACAAAAATTAAAAAGTGAACACTGCTTACGACTTTTCAATGTACGTAATTTTGTAATTACTTATGTTTATATAGTATTACTGTATTGGCTTGATTCTCTCTTCAAAGTGCACGTTTCCTTGCAGAAATACTGCTAGTTTTATTGAGATTCTGTTTCTGGATTTCATTTTAGGTTAGGTTAAATTAAACAAGTATCCGTTGGGCAAAATGAACACGGGCAAAGTGGACACTGTATCCACTTTGCCCAACAGTGTTCATTTAAATAATCACTTTTCTTGATTCCACTTTACCCACAAATATATCTAAACCTGATAAAGAAGATCCATTCAGATATAACGCCACTCAAAAATCTTCCACTAGTACGTCTACATCTTATTTAAGTCCAAAAAATACATATAAGTGCACTCTAAACTGTTCATGTTCTTGTGGGTAGCCGCAAAAGAAAATTTCAAAAGTCTGATTGTCAAAGGTGTGCTTACTAGCACTCCTGTAAAGGACGAACAAAAAACTAAATTTGTTTTAAAACAAGTACCAAATTATTGAGAAACATTGTGAAAGATTTAGATCAGGGATGTTGCGGATGCGAATGTGTATGTGGATGCTGAATGTTTAACATCTTATAAGTCGGATCGCCGAGGCCCGAGACGTTGTGATTAATTCTTTGACATTGTATTCGACATTGTGACATAAAACCAAAGAATGTCGGACACACTGTCAAAGGATTAATCACAACATCTCGGGCCTCGGTGATCCGACATATAAGATCTTAAACATCCGTATCCGCATCCACATCCGCATCTGCAACATCCCTAATTTCGATACTAAAACAAAAACCACGCGAAAGAAAAATGCTGACATTACTAAAATTACTAAAGCGACCAAAAGAACCAAAACAACTGAAATTGAAAAAACGACCAAAAATATTAAAGCCAAAGGATCTAAGGACAAAGAAAACGATGAAAAGTTTATGTGCTATTTTTGTGAAAAAGATTTTACATATAGAAATTAACGAACAGGCGGTTGACGATTGGATCCAATGCAATTCCTGCAAGCAATGGATGACTTCCACGAGAAATGCACGACTTACCAGGGAAATGGCATATTTCTTTGTGACAACTGCTAGATAACTGATTAGTTGTATTCTTTATTAATGTTTCCTTTAATTGCATATATTTTCTTTTATGTTCTTAGGTAATCATTCCTTAATTAACCATGTGTTCACTTTACCCTATGAGCCTATCCACTTTACCCGGTGGATTGGGCAAAGCGGATAGCGGTACCAAGTTAAACGTTATTAAAAATTTTAAGTTAAGTACTGATGTTACAATATTTTAGTTAAATATATTAAAAAGTTTAATAAATACTGTTTCAAACTCAGTCATTATTTTGTATATGTCTGTATCGACTCCCTTCTTATAGCCCGCCAAAGCTTAAGGTGTCCATTTTGCCCGGCCTTCCCCTAATCTTGCTAGGTATTTTATCAGGGATTTATGACGAGCAGCGTCTGCCTACATTGCCCTCCGGAGAACGAAAGCTAATTTTGTATTATATTATATTATAGGTATATCGGTGTAGCCTGCTCTGGCTACCACTACTACCCACACACAGCCGCCAAACGGCTTGGGAGCCAATTTTTCTTTCTCATTCTTCTTTCTTGGTCGACACCGCATCAGTGATGCCTTTGATGCAGTCCTGGATTTGTCACTAGGCCGTATAGGCCGCGGCCTAGGGTCGGCAGCATTCTAGGGGCTGCAGATTTCAGATGATAACATATTATAGATGATTTTGCTATTAGTGTCGTAAAAAATTAATTCTTATTTTTTACGCACTTTCTTAGTGACCAATTCAGTGCCTTCCTTACTATAGATATGAATGGAAAATTATTATTTGAGAAAGGTACATTGGGGTGGCGGAAATAAATTGGCTTACATTCATAAAAAATATAGCAAATCCGCCATTGCTTTGATGTTATTGATGTCCATGGATAACAGTAGCCACTTGCCATCAGGCACACGTCAACTCATTAATCATTCGTCGACTATTTACTTAAAAAGAAGTTACAAACAAACAAACATACAGGTGAAGCGTGTAAAAACACATTCCACTTCTACGCGATCACATTTTTCGACGAACACAAATTGCAGCTATACCTATAGAAGCGCTTCGCAAAGTTTCTGAGCATGTTTATAATATCACTGATATAATAATAAAGAATAAAAAAAGTATATTGAAATATTTATAAGTATACCCATCTTTATTTAAATGATCCTATCACCTATATTTCAACTCATACCTGTAAGAGCTGAACTATGTTTGTAGAATTCAATTAAACTAAAAGCTCTCGCAGACCACGCCTGTTCCGCATGTTCGTTCAGTGTAAGTAAAAGTTGTGATTTTCAATTGATATCTTCCCAGCATGTTGAGTTTTAACGATATTGATGTTTAAGTACCTCGTTTATTTTATCTTAATGTAATGAAGCGCTTGTACGTATATCTCAGTGGTTTGTTAGCAACTAACAGCGTTGACAATTTTGCTTTTAGAGTTAATAACCACTAGGTAATGGCAAAGTTAAGACAAGAGACGTGCTCAGGGACATAATTGGACTTAAAGCCAATAGCAAAATCTCATGAAACTTCGCACAGGGGTAGCTTTCATCATGCTGATCAAGTCTCAATGGGCGCAACCCCCTAAAATCAAACCCAGACCCACCACTCCCCTCCCCCAAATCTCAAAATACTCCCCAAAGCACACTGGATTAAAATCAATGCATAAGGGATATATTCATATGAAACTTCGCACAGGGGTAGCTTTCATTATGCTGATCAAGTCTCAATGGGCGCAACCCCCTAAAATCAAACCCAGACCCACCACTCCCCTCCCCCAAATCTCAAAATACTCCCCAAAGCACATTACGATGGAATGCATAGCATAAGGGACATATATATTTTTTATGGAAATAGCCGGCAAATGAGCTGACGATCCACCTGATGGTAAGTGGCTGTCGCCACCCATGAACATCAGCAGCACCAAAGGCATCACTGATGCGTTGGCGGCCAAGAAAGAAAGAAGAAAAAGAAAGAAAGAACTGGCTCTCAATCCCCCAGCTGGAACACGACGAGTCGTCTGACTCATGCTCGAGGGTGGTAGCTATCCAGGCGAACCCCTGGAGAAATAATAATAGTAATAATGGTATTAATTAACAATTAAAATCAATAATACATATAATCCCTCCGAGGGCCCTACTACCAGCGGGCCGGATTTAGTCGCCTCTTACGACACCCTTCCGGCGTGGGATTGGGGTTAGTATTCAAAGCCGCCCCAATACGGCTAAAATATAATAAAATATACGGCTAATATATGCATATGAAGGCAAGATGTTGGGTGATACCCGACTTGTTTACGCCAGGTGGTGTTTGGGGGGAGTGGTGGGTCTAGTTTTGATTTTGGGGGATTGCACCCATTGAGACTTTTGATCAGCGTGATGAAAGCTACCTCTATGCGAAGTTTCATATGAATATATCCCTTTTGCATTGATTTTCATCCCATGGGCTTTGGGGAGTATTTTGAGGTTTGGGGGGGAGTGGTGGGTCTGGGTTTGATTTTGGGGGGTTGCGCCCATTGAGACTTTTGATCAGCACGATGAAAGCTACCTCTGTGCAAAATTTCAGCTAATTTAGCCGAGAGCCAATTCCCATAGAGATTTTGCGGGGTCCTTTGAATGATGAGTTTGAATTTCGTTTCTTCGTCTGGGTGTGAGAGTTCTTCTCTTGTGTGTTGTCCATGGCACCCACGACACAGAGAATCCTAGAGTGGGGTGAAGCGTTATAAAAAAAAGAGTTATCATCCACTACCTCATGCAGCAATGATGAGACTGAATGAGACATACTCTGCTATAACAGTGTGTTATACAAGAAAATCCCTGTCAGGTTTCAACTGAGTGGTATTATCAAGCAGTGATAGTTTGATTGGCTGGCCACTCGCCAAATTACACAACGGACGCAAAATTGAAATATTCATGAAACATGGCAAAGGCTCGGTATTTTTGTTGATTTTACAGGAGGCTTTGTCGAATCGTTCGTATTCCCATGAGCTATGATTCGTTAGCTCCTACAATACAGTTAGAGTAGGCACATATCTACACACTTACCAAAGAACATGTGAATTAGGGATGCACGATATACATCGAAGTTCGATGTAAAGTATGGAAACATCAATTTAATCCGATGATTTTTATTCGATGCATCAAAGAGGCAACCCTAATCACAAAATCCACCATAAAAGCAGTTAGGCTAATGTTGAAAAGCGTTTCCTTAGTTTTTGGACATCAAATTCACCGCCAAAGACCTTTTTTTTAATCCCAACGCTACTAAAAATAAAAACAATCGATGTACATACCTAAAAACATCGATGTATTTTTTGAAACATCGATATTACATCGATGCTACTATGCGACGCATTGCATCGAAAAAAACATCGATGTTTTTTTTAAATGTGCATCCCTAATGTGATTATCCCTTCTGCTTTATACTCATATTTTACACTAACCATACTACTCCTACTAAACTTTGTTACTCTTTCAGGAAAAACGACTAAACGGATTTTCATGAAATTAAGCACACTGGTAGACCTGCGGGCCTGTTATGAACTTTTATAAAACCATTCATGTTCCAGGCAATTCATTTCTCGGGCTTTAAACGACTTATGTTTGGCTAAAAAGTGTCACGTGACCGCTTTGGTAACACGAATTTGACGTTTACACGGGAACTTGGCTAGAATTAAGAATTCATAATTAGTGTACGTTAAACATCGATAGTTTCGATTTTCGATAGTTATCGATAGTTGACCTAAAAACTATCGATAGTATCGATACTATCGATAGTTTCCTTTCAATGGGTAACTTAGATTAAAACACATTATATTATACATATTAATCAAAACATATAATTTCAATATGAACTTAATCAAACATTTCAACCAAAATATTGTATATTTTGTTTTAAAAACAACAACATATTTAGTTTTTTCGTCTTAAGCCTGATTCGGCGTTCATTTAGGATCTAACCATTATAATTTTCGGTAATTCCCCTGAAACGAAACAATACTATACTCGAATGAATGAACAGTCTCCGAATGTTCTACAGTTCTACGCAATAGTTATCAGTGTTGCCAGTGCTAGTGCTAGTGGAAAAGATTTTTTCATTTAGTGGTAGGACATGACATTCAACTACTAAGAATATTTCACAAAATTACTCTCGTCAGAGAGAATGTTTGAATTTGAAACTAGCGCACAATTCTTGGTTGCGTAGGGAACACTACAGAACTCACGTAGTGAACAGAAACTATTTCCGGGTCTTCTCCGGAAATATAATAGTTTTGACTACTAATGAAATAATTTTGATTATGAAACTTAAATATATAATACAAGGGAGTCGAGTTTGATTCTAAACGTTTGTTTTTAATGAATGTAGTAGTTGTAGACAAAAGGAAGAAACCGAATGAAGCTAGAGCCCCTATCATCAATTATCATGGTTTGTGCTGGCTTATCAGTGTGCTGGATTTGTCAATAGGCCGTATAGACCGCGGCCTAGGGGCGGCAGCGTCCGAGGGGCGGCAGATTTCAGAAGATGATATTATAGATGATTTTGCTATTAAAAATGCCGTAAAAAATTGTAATTATTGTTTTTTTACGCACTTTCTTAGTGACCAATTCAGTGTCTTCCTTACTATGAATGAAAAATTATTATTTTAGAAAGTTACATGGGGCGGCGGAAATAAATTGGCCTACACTCATAAAAAATATAAATCCGGTATTGCTTATCACGCGAAAGAAAATGCTGCAATAACTACACATTACCAATTAATGTAATACAAAAAATTGGAAATAAAGAAATTTATTCCTCGTAATCTATGATCGTAGATGAATCCGATTTTTCTAAAGACGATCATCTTTAACAAAGTCAATTAGTTAAATTCAAATTAAATTAAATTCAAAATAATTTATTCATGTAAATATCACTGATACACATAAGCAAGTCATTTTATTTTTATTACTATAAAATAAAATAATATTTTTTTGTGGTTTTCTGCCTTTTGTGGTGAAGTTCAGTTGGATTGTTAAAATAAAGTTGGCAACACTGATAGTTATTAGTTTCCGTAATTCCCCACGTGTAAGAAATTAAGTATGACATTATCTTTATAGGTGAGAAATAGTAATAAAGTTAACTATCGATAGCACAAAATAGCAATCGATAGTATCGATAGTCAAAAACTATCGATAGTATCGATAGTCTATCGATGTTTAACGTACACTATTCATAATAGACCCGCTGGAATAAGATATAGGATATCTTATTATCGAGGGGTAGTGTAGTGTATAAATGTCTTCAAGGTATCGTCAAATAAAACCATAGTATAAATCACACAGTTTAATTATACTCTCTACTTTTACATATGAACATTTGACATAACTATCAGTCTATCTTTACATAGGTGAATTCAATATATTATTTTTCTCTATGTATAAATAAATCTTTCGTAATTTACATTACATGATAACACTAAGGACCCAACGCTTCGAGTATATTAGTTTTAGATAAACTACTGTTATTATAACCTTACAAAATATACATGATAATGAAAAGAAATATTGTTTCATAAGTACTTTATTATGTTGAAATAAACATTTTTTAAATGCGTTTGGCCCTTTACAAAAAAAAACCTAGTTTATTTAAATTGGTATTTGTGACTTGTTTTGAGCAATAACCATTTTGAGCAGAGGTATTTAGAAATAAAGTCAGTACATTAGATGAAAATACTAAAGTTATAGAGACAGTAGAAATACAGTACCAACGGAATTAACAAAATGATTTCGACTGGTGTTTGTCAAATCATTTCGAAATGATATCTCATTCCGCAATAAAACTATTATAATGGTTTCATTTTTCTTTTACTGTGGTCGAATCAATCCTAACAATAAAATATTATTATTAATTCACTGTAAATACCACATATTACCGTCACATTAATGAAATTCATACTTAGAAAATTCATTATACTTTGATTACATAGTTTTACTTCGGAATCAGGAATTTAAGAATGAAGTTACTGGTCAAAACACGTCAGACAATACGTAAACAATTTTAATTTTTAATTTACAATAAAATGACTTTTAGAAGTGTTGGACACTAAACATTGAAAACACACGTGTAACACACAATTTTTAATTTAGTTATACGAAAGAAAAAATGTTAATATTTGGTGTCATACGAAAAATGCGATACTACAACTAAAATGTAATTTTAGTTTCTGTTGCGAAGCCGATGTGAACTAATAAATTGTGTTATTATAGGGTAATGATAATAATATTTAAGTTAAGCTTGGAAAAAACTTGTTTTACATTTCTATAATATAAAATGTATAAATAAGTATAAAAAATTACCCTGAAATTAAAGTATGAATCATTTTAATTAGAGTTCTTTGTTATTGTTTCATGCACTTTTTAGGGTTCCATACGAAAAAACGAAAAACGGAACCCTTATAGGATCACTCGTGCGTCTTGGCGACCGCTGTTCACAGCCAATTTACTCCGAAACCATTGAACCAAATGAGTTGAAATTTGGTACTCATGTACTTTTTTGTATAATAATTTTTATTACAAGACACTAAGCTACACACACAGAAACTAAAACTACATTATTTCATATATACGTAATCTAGATTGCACAAATCCAATTCATAGTTACTAATCTAATAGGAATTATGATATATATACACCGAGGACTATCAATTTATAAGTAATAATTTTATTTACTACAGAAGAACTTGAATTCTATTCGGATGAAAATATTAAATACATGGTTATCTGACGAAATTACTTAATTAACACGAAATGAAGTTTTATCGGTGCCGTTTAATCTGAGCCTACGTATAATATATTATTAGTACGATTTAAAATGCTTTTTACGATATCGAAAACATTATAACCGCACCCAACAGAAACGATATAAATAAAAAAATAGTTAATAATAAATACAATACATCGATATTCGAATAAATATAAATGCTCTCATAATTTTAGTATGCGCTCGAAGTAATGAGATCATTAGAGGCACCGGTAATTTATTCAGTAAGTTAGTTATTTATTCAATAAGTTTTAATAATTTAGCACTAAATCTATATTTTCGACCTCCTTGCCAATACTTATCAAATTACACGAAATATCCACTCATAAACACCAAAAACATATTTATAATGATGTCCTTAAAAGATATTTTATCAGTAGACTACATACATACAATGGTCAATAAATGCAATGATTAAAGAAAACTGTATGATACGGCATAACTAAATTGATTTGCCTTTCAAACTATAAATTCCTCGAAGCTATTTGGTTGGTTGAATGGTGAATAGTTATCCCAATTCAGAAATATTAAAAATATTTATTTAAATAACTGAAACAACAAAAAGCAAATCTGTAGCAATAAAAAGGCAATCAAGTCGTACAAAGTTTTCTAAAATATATTAATTGATTACCTCATCAAATAATATTGCAGTTGTAAGTCATTTCTTTAAATTATTTTAAGGATATTAGATAGTCGATATTCAGCCGAACACTAAGACAGTATTCGGTTGAATATCAAACGAGTAGATCAATATTGAATAGGTCAAATTGTAGCCGAATATTCGTGGAAGTTCTAGTCGAAAAGCGAACCAATTCTGTTGAATCGCATCATACATTAAATATTAATTTGAAGACAATATTTTACCTATCTATCCGCTAATGGCCGCTATTCGATACTCATAGTTCACTGATATCAGGATCCTCTTGTCATATCGTGAATGGTACACTGTTGGGCCAGCGAGAAACTAATAAATAATTATATTAATTCATCATTCCAATAACAGGTAAACAAAATGGCGCATTGAACAAAAAACTTAATTGTACTGTTAAAATCAGCAAAAATAAGTCTGATTGTAATTAATACTTTTCCTAATAATTATATTGTTTTTTTTAATAAACTTAAGACTATTACAAACTAAGGTTTCTTCTGCGGGTGGTAAAGATCACAAAGTTAATGAAATACATGTAAGTTAAGGCTTAACTGTAAAATATAACAATATTTATATAACTTCTCGCTGACACAACATTCTGATATAAATCCCAGGTACGACAGACAACAAATATTTAAACATTAATAGGCTGAAACAAAAAAATATATCATAATTAGTTCTCTCCCCACACTTACTCAACACAAAAGCAATTTACAGACAAAAACATTTAGAAGTCGATACAAAACATTCCAAACTTTGAAAAACTAAGTAAACTTTATACAAACCGTAAACCTCTCAAAATATATAGGTTAGTTAGATAAATTCATACAAGCAAAATTGGTCAAAGTAATTTGTAAATATTTACATAACACAACTATTGTGTCACCAAAAATACCTCCAGTGTTCTAACAAACATTGTCTTTTTATAGCAAAAGTTAAAAAACAAAAAAATGTTTAAGTTTCTTGACGTAAAGTCACGCACATATTAATTTTATAATAATACGGGCGACGTAATTTTTAATCTACGCTATATTTCTAACGAAATATTGTATTTTATTATGTGCGCTACTATGTTTGTCTATTAGAACACTGTACAATCAATAAATGCTTTATTGCAATACAAATATACAAAAATTATAATGATTCTCTCACACTTGGGAATATGCGATTCTGACTGACCTCTAATAAGACGTTAACTTTGAGCCAGAAATTGTAATATTCCTTGATAAATGGTAAGCCACATGTTTGGCCTAGTATGAGAGAAACTTTACAATAATTTCACACTGCATCTAATCACTGACTAAAAGCGTTTATCATAAATTCTTTTTAAACCTATTCAAAAATCACTATTGCATTCAATATATGCCGAACAAAACGCATAACCATAACAATGTAGAAAAAATAAATGAGAGAAATGTAAGTAAATGACAATAAAAAAAATGGTTCCAGAAATCGCATTGCAAATTAAACCATAATAATGTTATGTTTAAATCAAAAAGCATTTGAAACAGAATTAAAACAAATATTATTTTTTTACCTAAACGCTTTAGCCAGTGACATTCAGTGTTATACAAGTTGTATACTCTTTATTCATACCAAAATAATAATTCATTAAATATCTGTCGATAAATGTATGAAATGATATACAAAATATACAGGCATACACAAACTAATGTACATCTCTATCAAATAGTTGATATAGGGATGATAAAAATGAGATGAGGATTTATGAGAATCCTTTACTCTTTGTGAAGAGAAAAATATACATTCATAGAATATCTATAAATATGAGACTATATCGTTGACTCGTGTCATAATTTACCCTTTTTAGTAGCTATAAATAATTATTACTTGCTGGCTGCATTGGTTAGTATTATGATTATGCTATGGATAGGTATTGTTACTTTATATAGTGAGAATATTAATGTTTACTAAGAAAAAACTTGATTAGAACTAAGTTAGGTACATAACGGAGAATTGTCCCGCAAAAAAAAATATTTCATTGGATCAAAAAACACAATCATGCAATCCACACATCAACAATGGCATAATCTACGCCATATAATTGCTGATATATATATCATGTAGTCCAGCCTAAAACAATAATTTTCACGCGGCTCTATGATTCGACAGAATAATATTGGCCGATAAACATGTATAATATATCTGGCCAATATTATTCCAAAAAAGAAATACCATACTCACAAATCACAAAAACGCGCAACACAATTACAAAAATCAAAAAAAAAATACAACCAACGAGCACTTATTTTATATACACGGCAAGTTGCATCGCAACGATATTAAATAACTAAACTTATAACAAAAAAGTAATAATAACACCTGCAAACCAATTTGGTTTTAAAATATAATTAAATTTAAACTTGCACGTCCAATGCAAAAACAACGTGGCAACACTGAAACTTGTTGACAACACAGTTGGCACTGCAATATATATTTTTGCGTTGGCAACACTGACGAAACGTCAAAGTCTATTAATAGTCTGTTCGCATTTTTTTTCTTTTGTTGTTTATCTGAGCGCAGTGTATAGATTAAGAACGCTCTTGTTTTCTTTATGTGAGGGTGTTTTGGAGAATACGTTCCAAAACCGAAGAGTTTCGTCTCCAGCGCCTGTCACTATCGCCTCGCCGTCAGGCGACAGCGCTAAGTATAATACTCTATACGAATGACCTGTTAGTTTCGCCACCTGAAATACATTTTTTATAAGTATATCATTTTTTATGACATATGAATCAAGCAGTTTTCTTATTATAAATTATAGTTAATTGACTGAAGTCTAAGGAAACATACCTGGGTGAGAGAAGGATATTTCCATACTAATATCTGATTTTGTGAATAGCCGTGCGTCGACACCAACTCACTCGAGTGTTTTGACCAGGCGAGGTTGCATACTTGTGATCCTGAAATTAAATTATAATTCATTGTTATGTGCACATCTTTTACATCAATAAAACTTTTGGTGTTACTGACATCCTTTTGTCAAAGACGACTTAAAATACGCCAAACCCAACAAATCTATATCTTTCACATCGATAAACCTTTGGTATAATACTCATGCTTGACATTGACCACACATAGAAACCCAGCTCTCAAAAAATCTCCTCAATAATAGCCAGAATTGTGAATGTCACACAGTACAGTCACCTATATCGACGCACTGCATCGACTGCGACGTGAGCATGTTCCAGTACGCTACACATCTACTATCTACCATTGCAATCGTCAACATATCGATAAAACAATTGACGGTGACCACTTCAAGGACCCCAAACCCAACAAATCTCCCCAAACCCCTCAATGCCCGTTGATATTGTTGCGATGTAACCGTCACACAAGTCACACTCACCGGTGTCAACGCACTGCATCGGCTGCGAGGTAAGCGTGTTCCAGAAGCGCACACACCGATCGGCCGTGCCGCCGCCCGACGCCAGCAGCCCGTGCTGGTGCGGGGACCACGCGATGGCCTTCACCGCCGCCACGTGGGCCGAGTACGTCTGCACCGGGGAGGTTGAGTGCTGCGGGAGATCGGGGTGGTTAGTGAAGATGAAGGATGGTGAGTGAAGGCGAAGGATGGTAAGTGCTGGTGGTTTTATTTCATATTTAACAACATAGTTAACGGTATAAGGCTTGAGAGGGGGTTACTTTGCATAAAGTTCTTGTTGTTAAGTTAGTATTGGTCTATTTTGTAATAAATCGACGGTCACCATATTGTATAGTATCGTTGAAATTTCTTCATTTAAAAAGTTTTATATACGGTACAAAAATAATTCCTAACGTTCATATTTGGTAAAAGTTAATTCCTTAACTGATATTAATTTTAGGACTAATACATAGATAGGGATTTAGAATATATATATCGATGCTTGAAAGGAAACATTGACCAAGCGACATTGAGCTAACTTTACAGGAGAGCAGTTGAAAGTTGGAATAGTTGTTGTATATGACACAATATAGATGATAAAATAAGGATTCCAAAACAGTAAGAATAACGTCGGTAGGAGGATTACAAAAAATATATATAACTTTTTTTTCTAAAAATTCCTTTCATGCGTCGTTATGTTTTAGAAAGATGATTTAATTTACCACGCCACTAAATATAAGGCTCAATACTATTTCGGCGTGTGTTTAAAATATACCCTAAATGACGTAATGATACCTATGAAGCTGTTATCTTATAAATTTCGCATAGAACGTATTCATAATGCTGTGGCCACACCGTCGACCGCAGCCGTTTATCACACATTACGACAGTTCCCTCACCGGTCGCCGGTCGCAGCGAAACCGCAATCTCACGGTGCAGTACGATTCACAAATCAAATTACATTTTGATTATTGTGTTGTTACTTCCTGTGTGTCATTTTTTTAGCAGTTTTGTGTGAGTTCATCTATTTTTAATTATGATTTAGTGATTTGTAGGTACGTTTAAACTTTTTAATTCCCAACAAATACAAATCAAATACAAATCTACAAATAGTAAAAAATATTGATATTTGTTCAAAGTTCAAGTTTTGCAGTAATATAAATATTATAATAATATATAGGTAACAAGAAAGGGTCAATTGACCACTATGTGGAAAAAGTCAAATATAATTTTATTCAATTGCTATCATAGAGTTTACATTTGTAAATCACACTGTAAGGGGCTCAATCAATAAATAGCCAAACAAACGAGCTGACGATCCACCTGATGGTAATTGGTCACCGTCTCCCGTGGACATCAGCAATGCCAAAGGCATAGCCGATTCGTTGCCGGTCAATAAAGAGTAGATGATTTAGATAGAGGCACGAAGACACACAACTATAAACTCATGACGTTACATACAACTAACACCCAAAATCTTTTTCTTTTTATTTTTTTTCGCTACGGGAAAAATATTTAAAAAAACATAATATAGCCTATGTCACCCGGGGATAGTGTAGCTTCCCAACAGTGAAAGAATTTTTCAAATCGGTTCGGTAGTTTCGGAGCCTATTCAGTGCAAACAAACAATCAAATCTTTCCTCTTTATAATATTAGTATAGATGACGTCACGACCAACCCAGGCGGTATGGTATAGACCAGTTACACTCAATCTGCGGCCCACGACACCATGACTAACACTTGTTCGTGGCCCTTATGGCAAAAAAGCTTGATTACCACTGGTATAGAGTAATAGAGTACAGCCACTCACCAGCGACCACACGAACAGCTTGTTGTCGTTCCCGCCGGACGCCAGCGACTGACCATCGGGGGACCACTTCAGCCCGCACACCTCCTGGCGGTGCCCTTGCAGCACGCGCGACGACTGGAGCGCTGGAAGGTGACGTGGAACTTCATTCATATGCACATTGCACATTTTATAGATAGAACCTCAATATTCACGAAAAAATATTACAAAAATAATAATCTTCAATTTAAAAACAAAAATTGATAAATAAAAATCATTATCAAATTTCCCACCAAAAACGTCACGTGACGTCACAATCCGTTATTCAATACTATTTGTCTGCTGAAGTTAGTTGAATTTGCATATAAAATACTTTCAATGACGTAATAAGCTCAAAATGGCGTTTGAGGTCACATGACAGTGAGTACAATTTTTAACATTTTAAATTAATTATATTTAATTTATTGTGATTGATTTCAATAAAAGAATCATATTTTAGGCCTTTAAATGTTACCACTAATATTTTAGACATAAATTTATATTAATTTATAATTAGTGTCAACATCCCTATTGTGATGTGATGACTTGCCAGTGGAATTGTTTAAAAACCATGTAAGATCTCAACTCTTAGGCAAATTTTACTATACTGTATATGAGTACTTAAACGACAAAGATGCATGAAAATGACCAACTCTGCCACCAGTTCCGTTCAAGTTAGTGATATTTTTTTGTAATAATATAATACCTATGTATTTTTATTTTTAAAAGTTGTGCTGAGGAGTTTCTTTAGGCTTTTCTTCTCCTCCATGACAAAGTACCTTTCCGAATAGCCAAAAAATTACGTGCATAAGTGCATGCAATAACTATGTATGCATAACTGCTCTCCTGTAAAGTTAGCTCAATGTCGCTTATACTAAACGCAAAGACTCGTGGCAGGCGGAGTAATAAAACGTGCAAAAGAGACGGCGCACATCATTTTCTCTCTCGCACGTGCACTGTTTATGGAAATTAGATGTTACGCATCTCTGTGCCTGTGTGACGTCATCCATAAACAGTACAAGTGCGAGAGAGAAAATGATGTGCGCCGTCTCTTTTGCACGTTTTATTACTCCGCCTGCCACGAGTCTTTGCGTTTAGTATAGTCAATATTTCCTTTCAGGCGTTTACATGTATTCAGCTTGCTAAACGATAGTGTTGTGTACTCACGCGGCGTCCTAGTGTCCCGCTGTCGGATGTGCCTATCCCGCGAGCCGGAGCTCAGGATGTCCCCGTTCCACGCGAGCGCGCCCACGCGAGCGATGTGACCCTGCAGCTTCGTCACCTAGGGAACGATGAGATGAAATGAAATGAAATGAAATAAGTTTTATTCGAAGTAGATTTGTTACAAACACTTTTCGAAATAATTTGGTATTTCGAAATAGTTTGGTTACATTAAACAAGCCACGTATAATAATGTTATAGATTCTTGATTAATCAACAAAACTAAATCAAGCAAACTGTACCAAAACTTGTATTTTAAAAATAAGTATTTAGGTGGAATTTTCTTGATAGTGGAATATGATGATGGATTGAATTGTGTTAATGTAGTAAGTAAATAATATTTTATGTGTTTATTATTAGCATTGAAGTATTATTACTAGCGTATAGAACCAACACCGCGAACACGATGTATATCCCAATCAATTGGCGCCAATGGGCTTCAATTTTCAATGGATTCATTCAGTTTTGTAAGAAAGGGGGCTCAATTTTGAAAATAGAACCTCCCGGCGGGACACATTTTGTTCGAGATTTCTGTTCTTTGACACTATACTTCAATGTTTATTAAATTATATTTTAACATTAATGTTTATTTATACAACGCTTACAACGTTATCGACTATATTTGACGGACAAATGTGACTGAACATTTCAAAAATGTTATAAACACCGAGTGTCCCATCAACATACCTCTTTATTAACAGCGACGTCCCACACGCTAATGTGTCCCTTCTGGGTGCCGACTGCGACTAGATGCCCGCGCTCACTCCACGCCACTGACGTCACCGCGTTGCCCTCCGACGACAAGTCACATAGTCTCGTCACCTGCAGGGCACATACATTTTCTAGTTAAATAGTAGTACTTTTAGTAAGAAACCTAATTGTTGTAACACTTGTAATCACACGACTTAAGGCAGTCGCAATTGACATTCAATGAAAGTGTCTGTAAGTTCTGTTACATATCAACATATCAACGCTTGAAAAGAAAAATTGACTAAGCGACATTGAGCTAACTTTACAGGAGAGCACTTTAAATTTGGAATTTTTAGAAAAAAATCATAATATATTTTTTTGTAATCCTCCTACCGACGTTATTCTTAATGTTTTGGAATGCTTTATCATCTATATTGTGGCATATTCAACAACTTTTCTAAAAATTCAACTTTAAACTGTTCTCCTGTAAGGTTAGCTCAATGTCGCTTGTCAATATTTCCTTTCATGCGTCGATACCTATCGATAAGCGTCGATAACAGGTTATACTTTAGTGCAGATCTCCCCTCGGTACAACACAATTAGCATTATAGCGAAAGGAGAAAGAGTCCATCGATGTTACACTTACAGTCTCCAAACTTATTGGCCGGGTTGAAGTTGGCGGCGCTGCGCGAGGGGAGCGCGGGGGTGATCGTAGTCGATGCACCGTCCACCCGCTCCTCCGCTTATACTTTATTTTACGTTCTGCGCACTCGCACCTAACTTAAGCCCGGCCAAAAAGATTAGGGAGTACTGTACGGGCCGTGAAGTAATCTTAGGAGTTATCGTTAGATAACAATCGTTAAAACACTTCCATGAATCAGTAGTATTTATTTATTTATTTATAAGCTTTATTGTAAAACATACAAGCTAGGCTTACAAAGGGCGGACTTAATGCCATGGGGCATTCTCTCCCAGTCAACCCATGGTGTAGGTGAGAAGGTGTGGTAGGTGGTAACAATAATTAATTAGTATTCCGGTATCCTTCGATTTGATATCTAAAATTGTGTCTGGCTACCGAAAAATACCTAATTAAATTATATAAAATATGTATGACTATTTGAACTCTGTTGAACTTCGTAATGGTTAGTTTTTTTTTTTTGATAAATACTTAATATTAAATTTATTTTTTGGTACCTGTATCAATTCATAATATTTTTATTGATAGTAAATTATTACATATTTATTTATGCAAATGATATCTGTGAAACGATATCTTATAATTTATTGCACTATTGTGCATATACATGCAAATCTGATAGTTTTTAATAAATTCAAACGTGTTAGAAAGTGCAAATATGTTTGAATATTATGAAAATAACCCATAAATTCAAGTTCATCGATCGATTAGTATCTGTATTAATAAGTGATATGCAGAATTCTAACTTAGTTAATTTAACTTCGTACCTACAACAGAATTATTAATGGTAATATAATATGGTAACGATGTCGTATCCTATACTTAATATAATAAAAACCGAACACTTATATTCCATAATTTGGTAAAAATACATTTTTCAAAGTTAAGTTTATTTTGTTAAATATTTTTAGTTTCGTTTAAAGTGTATTTAAACGAAAAATTTATGCAGTGTATTTTTGTTAATAATACGACAGCAGATATTTATAGAATTTCAACGATAAAATATCGTCACGTCCATTATCAACGCCAACACATTTTATGCAACACAATATAATACGCGTCACATACTACGTATAAGATTATTTCGTAGACCATGTCAACGGCCCATTAGCTCAGTTGGTTAGAGCGTCGTGCTAATAACGCGAAGGTCGCGGGTTCGATCCCCTCATGGGCCACGAATATTTTTTAAGTTATTATTTTTATTTGTGCTTTATAATATTACTAGGCCCAGACTTTTTAGTTAAGATTTAGTATTAAAATACAAAAAAAATCTATTTTTAGTTATCGAGTCAAAATTCAAATGCACTATGCAATAACTATAATACGTAAAAAGGTAATCACCGAAGTATCAAATACCTTCGCACAGTCAGCAATCTTCTATCTTATTGCTCGTCGATATCAAACTCTACAGTCATGATGATATAATTCTTCTAGAAATTAACCGACTTCAAAATTAGGGTAACTCAAAACTACTCATCAGATCTTCTAATTTAAATGGGACTACAAGACAAGCACCAGCTTTCTTTAAAAAAACAATCAAACTGAGAACCTCCTTCTCTTGAAGTCGGTTAAAAGACTGATCAAGGTACACTCACCTGGCTAGTACAAGCGCTCCACAGATACACGCAGCACCCCAGCCCCACGCTGAGCACATTCTGCGCGGACCAGTCCACCAGGTTGAGGTAGAAGTCATCCTGCAGCTCAGGCGCGTCTAGCACCTTGAACGGGATCCGGGATATCTTGCGAGTCGCCTTTCGGGGGGAACGAAGCAGCTTCTGTGACTTCGCTGACACCGGGGACAGACTGTATGGTGACGGGTCTATGTTCTCCTGAAACAAGAAACAAAAAAGGTCAATACATCTGTGGTGGAATTGCAATATACGTATACGGTGACGTCACGTCACGAGCGAGCTGGACATGAATTGACGAGTGTTCTCCCTTTCCTAAACATCGATGACCTTGACGCCCAGTACTTGGAAACGAGGGGTCCAGGAGGATAAGGGACAGAAATGCGACAGACAGATATTTATTCTCAGGTTTGGGTATTCGTGTCTCATTTATGCCACCCGCGATAAAAGGAATCTTGGAGATGGAAGACTGTATTTTAAGGAATAATCACACATAATCACATCTGTTTGCATTAGGATTTCGATATTAATTGAATATAAAAATAGGAGGAGAATGAATCTTTCTTTGTCACGTAAATATCTACCTGTTTCGACGGAGAATCTAAAACGGATCCTCCGCTTGGCAATACAGGTAACAGCGATGCTTTATTAGGTATTTTTAATTTAGCCTTCAGTACTATAAATAGATATAACGGTGCAGTTAAATCTAACGCTTATTAAAATCAAACCTAGCAAAATATATTCCTCTAAAATATTCGTTATTAAAATCCACTACGTGTTTGTTCTAACTCGAGTTCGCAGACGGACTAATATAATTTAATAAACACGTTTCAAAGAAAAATAAGATAATACTTAGCATTTTTAACTACTCTTACCTAAAACAGCATTTTGCATAAGTTAAAACATTCCACGTTTTAGTGCACAGTAATTTCGTAGCAGACAGATTTTATTGCTCTATTCATCACTAAACACGCTTCGCCGATTCGCTAGTCAACGTGCACGTGGAAAAAAATAAATTTAATTCGTTTAAAATCTTTAACTGAATTTCGGATCTCTGTCCGCATTTATAGAACGGCATAGTGAACGTAAAAAACACATGATAGGTAGCGGAGCTGTATCTGTACAATCTCATTACTGGCTCTAAGAAACTAATCAAGATACGATGACTGGAATAATGGACACAGATTTCAGTGTAACAGCATTCCCAAATAATATCACAAATTAACAATCTCTGTTGAAAAATTCCATTACAGTGAACAAAAAAGACCATACGACGATTTGTTTACCCGGTAACAATAGTGTTAAAGTTACAAATGATTCTACACTCATTAGGCACGAAGGCTATAAAGAAGACAAATATCGAGATACAAATTAAGAGACTTCTGATGGTGCAAAAACCACTGACAAATTGAATCAACTAATTTCAACGCTGCGTGTAGCTTCGAACAACTGATGAAGGCAAGCCATTAAAATGTAAAAAACAGCACGTCTGCCAATCTCAGTACGTTAGACGTTAGCCTAAGACCTCTATAAATCAGAAGCAACGAAGCGCAGAATACATATGACCTAAGAAAAAACTGTGTGGTGAATTTTCGGGACTAAAATACAAAGCAAATTCGCTGGGAAACATATAAAACAAGACGTAGGATGGTTAAAGTTTGTGGTTGCTAGTAAAACTTAAATAGAAAACCCGTGAAGCAGAACATTTCAAGTCCTTGAAAGGTTCGACTACCTTACCTACCGAATCCATTGTGCAAATTGTACCATAAAAACAACAATTGAAAAAAACGGAAAACCTACAGCTACAGTGGCTTCTGACAGCCGTGGTAGTGAATATTATATTTGTTTTGTGTCATCGCAAAAAAATTCGTAAAAATTCGTAAAAATTTTCATGTTACAATCCCCTGCTCCTTAGTTTGGCTTGCATCATGTTGCAATAAGCAGTGCAACCACAAATTGGAGTATTTCTAAGTAGATATACGGTAGGGTTAACTATCTTCTAGTATAGTTAGTGCAATAATACTTCTAGTTGTTTAAGTGTCTACTCACAGGTGTCAATATAAAAATTAAAATCATCACATAAAAACGCTTGCTACAAAAAACGTCATAAATGTTATTTATGAACACTTAAAACTTGCATTTGTTTAGTATATTGCCATCTAAAAACAACGCTACAGTGACAATTCAAATGTGAATTTTCGCACCGTCAAATTCTCAACAAGTTCTAAGTAATTTGTTGCAAAAACTGCACATTTCACGTGAGGCTGCGACCGTATCACGTCCATGAACCCGCTTTTATTGCGACTGCTAAGTAATCTAGATGAATAACACCTTCATAAAGCGATGCGAATTCGTGGGACTAAACGTGGGACGCCATTACCATGTGTGTTATTTTAAGCGGATAATAATCCTTTTGGAATTGAATAGAATTTTGAGGCGTGGGTGAAAATATTCAAAATATTGGAAATACGAACGATATTGGATATTCACGTTTAAAGGGCACTGCATGAAGAGGACATGTCCCGTCGAGTTCGGACACGTTTTACTGCAATTCAAATTGAAACAGAACTGGGTTGTGACGCCTACGTCAAAAACAAAAACATAAGAGGAGGCATACGCATAAACACGAGTGTTAAGCGCGCACACAATAAATATTACTGATAAAAGAGGGATTTACATGTAATACTACAAGATATCGCGCCCTAAACCGTTATGTAGGCCCAAATTTAGGTTACCAAATCAATACTGCACAAAGGATGAGAGCAACAGAATAAAAAGTATCAACGAATAAATTCGATCCAATTATTGACAACTATGAATGAACGAAGACGAATGCGGGGCAAGCGAATTAAGATTGAAAGTGCAACAACGTGCAACGCGGTGATTAATTTACAACTGCCACTTACGGAGATATTGACTTAGCAAATGCCCCGCCCCGTGTGGTCGTCGACACAGTGGCCTTGGTATGTGGACGAAAACGAATGCATATTATTATATTACGTAAGCCGAATTTTGCCTGCAGGAAATTGCAACTGGTTTTGATGATGCGCAACCAACTCCGTCAGCTGAGATACGAGAGGATAACGAAGAATTTCAAGATGGGGTTTTTGAGAGAAATACTAATTTTATTTGCATTTCATGCATGTAAAGAGTCTAGACAGCTGACGCTGATAGGATCTAAGCTGAGTACTGAGTACGTGAATAGAAATCAGTAATTAGGTAGCACAATAAAATTCGAGACAAGAAAGTTCAAGTTTGTTGACCACTAAACAGAAAAACAAAATCCGGTAACAAGCGATACGCATACAAAGCCTCCGAGCGTCGTCATTAATGTAATAAGTTAAGTAGTGCATGACTAAATAAATCGGATTAAAATGTAGTTACTTATTGTAATAGCGTAAGCGTTCTCTAACAATTTTGTTCCCTAATGCCATTTTGATTGCTGGAATTATAATTTTTTAGACTAATGTGTATAGATTACGAGCAAAATATTTTTAAGTCACGACATACGATAGTGAAACGTAATCCGATATTAGTCTACATCACGTGGACTTTATTTTCCTAGACCCAAAAAATTTCAAGTGTTTGAACCTAATGATTATTAATATCTAGAAACTGGCTGTGCATAAGGTCCAAAATTCCATAAGGGTATGTAAAATAGTAGCTGTACTATTTCAAAATTTAGAAAGCAATCTTTGCGTGACCACCGTCATTCGATTCAGAATTGCGGTAAAGAGAACATAGACTACGGATGAGTTGAAATTGCTCGTTTCCTTTAGACACAATTGCTTTATTTGATGTGAATAGACAAAAACTTCACATAATAGAGAACGCAATGATACAATTGTACAATACAATAGACCTCTGATCTAGCACTACACTATAAAAGAGGAGCTGACATTAGACGTATTGAATCGAAACATCCTCAATCCATGTATGTACCTATGACAATAACATTTGTGAAAAATGTCTTTATTTGGACTTTTATTGTATTTGGATCGGAAAATGGTAAAAAATTAAAAAGTCTTACATTTAGATTTAAGACTTACTTGAAATTTTATTTATGAATCTTTATAATATGGAAGTATAATATGGAGGCGTATCCGCAAGACGCAAATAAGAAATGATAAACGAAATAAACGGACATAAACTGAGACAGAAATTCCATGAACGAAGTAATATACTAATGACATATCATGACAGTGCCCAGTGAAAAAGGTAAAAGAAAACTTTCAATATAACCCAAACCACAATGATGTAAGATGAATGACCAATCAGGACTCAAGTTTATTAACCCCAGATGGCAGACGTATAAAAACCTAGAAATCCACCATGTAGTAGTGACTAGATCTTAGATAACAGATTGATTGGCACTATAAATGAATGGCAGATTTTGTGACCTATACGATTCTGCAAGCAGGTCACGTTAGTGCGATGCAATAAAAAAATTGCTATTGCAGAAACTGTTGGTTCTCTATTTCAGTTGGTTCGGTACCAAATGAATACAAATGTGAAACACGGAACTTATTTGAATTTCAACAAAGCTTTTACGACTATCTAAACAATAAGATTTAATTTGAATAGCCTAGCTAAGAACCATAATTCATCAGTCTTTGACGCCAGATTAATCAAGGTCTTCGAGACGCTTGTAAAATCATTGGACTGCAATTTGATTTAAAACGGCATCATTTTGTATGTCAAAGGATATTGTGTTGTTACTCGATTTACACTTCTTCCGCATTGGGATTATTCCCTGATATAACGGAGAAAAACATGACTTGCCCAATCTTAATGTCTCACATATATTACAACTCTTCAAACAATATATTTCTTCGTGGAAACGGTAAAAATGTTACAATGGCATGGATTTTGTCATAATCGAACTTAAGAGTTCAACTAATTCAAAATAGATGTCACGAAAACGGTTGCTAAACTAATTGACTTAACAGCGTAAATACACGTAACCCTATCGGGCCTCGATCGCAAAAGCCTCTGCAAACAAGGACTTGTGTAAATAGTAGGAAAAAAATTAAGGCCACGCTGATGGCTCTCGCAAAATTCTCTCGCATACCGGTAGATGTTGTTTCTGTAAACAAACCACTGAGTGAACACGGTTGGGCACTTCTGACGGTCGGTTCAATAGTTGAGAATGACACGGGAGCAGTACTTAACGTCTTCAAGAAAAAAATATTTGATTAGAAGATTTTTTTATGTGTATAACTTAAATATGAAGTACTAGTGTATATGCCTATAATATTAAGAATCTTACAATTATGTAGTATTATGTCTTCTGTGATAATACACCTTATTGCTAGATACCATTAAAGTCTCTTTCCTTCGCATAAGCAACATTATTATTCACACTTGATTATTAAATACGTAAATCAAAATAGACAGAGGACATGTCCAGATGAGAAAATTATGGTACACCATTTATTCTGCAGTGTTGCAGCGCAATGAGATCACATGTCGAGCACAGGAAATGTGGGTGTTGCTAGTAATATTCGAGCTCTATTATCAGATACATACGAGAGAGATGATTGTGATTCAAATATTCAACCAACAACAACTCCTTTTTTGTTTTTTCTAAGGATTGAACAACAGTAGCAGCAAACGAACTCCTCGGATACCTAAATATCAAAGTCTAAACTTAGGTACAGACCATATACAATGAGGAACACCTAAGCGAGAGCTAATAAAGAATTCCATTGTCATTATCCGGTGTTGAGGCGTGCGTTTTATCAGTCAACGACTTCGTCATATTTGGAAACAACACGCCGCATATCAGATAACACTATGGACATCTGCATAGTGATTAGCATGCTGTAAATGTCAATCAGTGACTTTCGATCATTGTTGTCGAGCAAAAAAACGCACTAGCCACTTACACGTCAGTAAATGACTTCGAACAATCAAGGCCACGATTGTTTCTCGTACAAACACCGATAACGGAGTAGTAAAAAATAGTTTCGATATAATTAACAAGAAATGTCGACCGAGATGTCTCAAAAATTATAAGAGCACCTATACAATGACTTCGGAGCGTGACTGTGCACCAATTCAGGAGACAATCTAAGACATGATCTAGATTGTGAAGACACTACGGCAGCACACCAAACTTTTTAAAAAACAACTACAAAGAAATCGATTTCATGCAGTCAGACAAAAAGTCAAAAGAAAAAATGCACTCACAGAAACTCATGTCAAAAAAGTTACAAATCATCCCCTGCCAATGACCGAAAGTCTAGACTATATTCATCTGTCCAGGTCGCGATATTCGTATTAAAAAACTAACCAGATACAAAGCATTTGATGTTCAAATATAAATTATTATCTGGATGGTTTATCATTTGTAATGGCTTTTATCGTTGTATCTTTTCTCGTCTTAAAAGTTTTAAGACAAGTGAGGATATTAAAATAATTACAGCTTTTATTTTATGTCAGCTGATTAAAGCTACTTTAGTTACTGTAACATTTCGCATCAATCGCTGTTATACATATGATTGGTATTCACGTGTCCAAATCCATTCGCTAACAATTTATTGTTTTGGGAACTATTAACTGGAATCAATTTCTCTATGACCATAAAATCCTTTCTCAAGGGAATGGAGCAATCGATTACTCGCAGCGTGGAAAATCAATTGGATTACAGATATTTAAATGGTTTTTGTGCACGGTTGTGATTTAAAATTTACATTAAATGCCAATTTAGGCCGCAACTACTTTTTGCATCGTTGCAAAGTTACGTCACGGTGTATGCTTCGTGCGTTGAAAATCACACATTTGATCACGGACATCTCCTGGCATCCTCCTGGGCTAATAAAAAAGAGCTAACACTTATTTATTTATTTATTTATTTATTTATTGTTCATGTACACATAAAAAATTAAAGGAGAACAAAAACAGATATATTGTACAAAGGTACTGCTTATCTCTTAC
Organism: Thymelicus lineola; assembly: GCA_963932265.1. Taxonomy (NCBI): domain Eukaryota; kingdom Metazoa; phylum Arthropoda; class Insecta; order Lepidoptera; family Hesperiidae; genus Thymelicus; species Thymelicus lineola. Next base: position 3,060,631 of record OZ010685.1, read on the forward strand.
GAAATTTCTTCCAGCAGACCTGCGACTGGAGAAGTGACAGAAAGGTAGATGGCGTGCACTCAATAATAAATAATATAAAATAACTATAGCTAATAATATATTTAAATATAAATAAATACACATAATTATAAATAAATATACACTTCTGATGATCAGGACCAATGAACCCTAGAATCACACGGATCATTGAAATGCGCAGGCGCAAAATTTGTAAATTGTAAATGTCTAGACTTTTCGTTCGAGGACTTGAAGCAAAAAGCATTATATGTGAGCGCGACGGGGCGATTCGTCGCGCCTGCGCATCGCGTAGATCGGTGAACGCTTTAATATAATTGCAGACGCTATCGACGCAGGCGCAATAGGATAATTAATTCCTAGTAAATAGGATTACCCATCTAGCTCACTGGCTGCGTAATTGTCAGTAAAAAAAACTATCAGTAAAAAGCTCATATTTATTATTTATATGATAGTAACCATACAACTAACCGTACGTTTACTAATAATGAATTGAATATAACTACCAAATTAAAAATAATGACAGTTGTCTTTCCGTTTTTAGTTTCAGAGCAAAAAAAAACTTGAGTTAACATGACAATAGATCTTCTTAGAGATAGACCTAGCTAGATCATAGAGGAATCAACCAATATCGTTTATCGTTCTAAGCTATTGCTTTATTGATACTTTCTCGATTCATTTCAGCACTGTTAATTAAAAATTCTGCCTCTAAAGACTACGTAATACATTCTTTTATTTTACTTTTTTGCACGTCTGCGATACTTTGATTGCATGAATCTAAATTGACGATTGACAATAGACTATCTAAATCAAAGGTGCCTTTGGGTTTTTTCAAAGGCAATTATTCGTATCAAAATTGTAAATAAAAGTAATAAACTCTGCTTCATCTGGCCGCAGTGTCGCGAGTGCATTGACTCCGGATCTATGAAGAGTACCTACGATGTGCAACCAAAGCTCGCTTAAGAGAACCACGCCTCGTGAAATGACAACTTCAACTGCCTACACTCCATCATGATTGTGATTTAACTTTCTACTAAGATAGGTAGGTACTTACATTTCATCGATTTCCATTAGGTACACGTTTTTTCATACCAATAATCACATACTGAATGGCAAATATCTGTCCATAATTTTGAATCAATAACAACTTATTGGTGTTATTTCAACTACATTCGTGTTAAGTATCATAAGTATTTTTAAGTGTTAGCGTGTCAATTTTTTTTCCAAATGAACTCAGTTTTTTTATGGCCTTGAATCGACATTATCTAAATTCTTGAAATCGTCTAGTTTATCTTTTATCGGTAAATTGGACTCAGAAGTAAGGTGTCCTAATTATGTTTCGTAACTAAACCAAGCGCGGTGAAGTCGTCAGAATTTCATATAAATTATTCAATGCCAATTGCACGTCACTAAATAAATATTTACAATGCTACTGATATTTATGATAGGTACTATAAACCTTAATATAGTACAAGAAGTTCCCGTTTACGATATTTGAATTTCAAACTAAACAATTTTTATGATTTATTATCTACGTCACGAGTAAACGACATTTTTAATCTAATAACACTGAAAGAGAAAAAATAATAAGGAACTTTGAAATAGGCTTCAAACCATTAAAGATGAAGAAAACAGATGAAATCGATAAACCAACTGACGTTAACAAAATTCCAAGGCACGTAACAGTCATGATCAATGAAACGACCAAATGAATAATCCAACTTCAAGTTAGCATTGTTCCAAAGTACTTAAATAAACTGTCCACACTCGATTGCATCTAAACTCGACGCTACATCAAACCACGATGTTTGAATTGATCGCCATTGACTTTGAGAGTGTAGTGACACCATAAAAGATGGGCGCAGCGGCTAATATGTTCGCAGATATTCATGGTATGTACCGAGCGGTAGAATTTATAAGGAGACGCATCAGGAATGAAGTCACACACTGATGCATTCTAACAAAAGCCGAAATTTGTATTCAGCTGCTTAAGCACGTAATCCAGTGGGTGGCAACTATAGGACAAATCTAGAATATCATGAATAGTTTTAGTTTTTTTGAGGGGTTTTATCTGTGCAAAACAATTTTCTTCTGACTTCGTTTTGATACCTTGTTTTTTTAGTGATTTTGCTAACATGCATATCTGATTGCATTGCCTGGTAAAAAAATTGGATTTGTCATTGTTGTAACTTGTGATACCTTTTTTTCAGCTGTGAGACTTTTACTACTACTTTATACTACTACTTGAACATTAAATATAAAAACAATTTAACCACCTAATTAGGAACATACAAAAAGCCTCGGAGAGTAATCAATTCCCAAAACAAATTAACATGTTTCCCGACCATTAGCTGACCTATCACCTCAGCCGCGAAGCTGGCAGATGACCATCTTATGATTGAGAGAAGTGATTTTTTGCCATCTTTTGCCACTTTTTGTCACATTTTCCTAAACGCTGACAGCCGGATGATGGGAGTAGCGTAGGTCATCGATGGCAATCAACACTGAAGTCTGACGGATTGCTAATGCATATAAATGGAAGAGAAAAAAGGAAGGCTATAAATTAATCAGGTTTTGAAATTTATCAATATCGTTGACATCATCGAAGTGATTCATGTCATATTTTGCCTGAATCTTAATGTCCCCTCGCAATGTTTTCCGCTTAGAAATATTTAATTTCTAAAACATGAGTACTTTAATTCCAATTTTAGGGCCTTTTCTAACACACGGCTAAGTTTACAATAGCGCGATAGTTGGCGTGCGCAAGAAAAAATTATGGATAAGTTTTCTTGTTTCCTAGCCTCTATAACGCAGTGAAACTATTTGGTGTGTGTTTTCGCTTGCACATCTCTCATAAATAGATACTCAGCCTTAGATACAAACCACAACCATCAAATATGGGTTACAGCCATTCTCGCCTCCAAAACTGTATGCAAAAGGTATGCACACGAAAAATCACAAAAGCCGATAGAAGAAAAGGGGACAATTATCGTAACGGTAATGCTACATTCACGCTGTACCATGAAATCGTGACAAACAAACTCACATGTCCACATATCCTACTACACACGACCACCGAGAATCCAATATTTGTATTTGAATCGTAAAAACCAATCGGCACACAAAAAGTTAATATTCTAAACGTTTGACTGTAAAATTTTAATAATTTATTATTTTTGGGTCGTTGTCGCCGCTGAGTGATGTCAGACGGACATACAAATGACTGGACAAAAATTATTACACCTCGCCTGCAAAAAAACAATGGCATTGTATGGCACTCGTAATGGACTGCGAAAAAAGATGCATGGGCAACGGAATTGGCTGATTAGAACAAAAAAGTTTCGGCTAATTTGCATTACGTTACGTCGTACCAACGAAATGTAAAACTGATGCAGGATTTGAAAATTGGCATTGTTTCGCCGGTAGAACATCTAATATTTTTTAGAAGGAAACTGTGGAAATAGTTTTGAGTACCGTGTAGTTTAATTGGTTTTAAAGCTCTGCATGTAGAGCGAGTTCGATTCCGATGCATAGAGTATGTCAGCATGTATTTTCCGTTCGAAGGGCATCGCTTAACGGCACACTGCTTTCCTATTCATCCCGCCATATAAGTTGCAAATGAGCTAGTAGACCATTCTCAAAAAAATCTGTCAAACCGATGTCAATTTGAATAAAACATTCTGAATTTAAATTGAAAGTAAAACACACATTGGCGAATGGTGTATAAGGCGTAAAAGTCGCAAAAATTGTGTTAATACATTTCATTAGCGCATCCTCATTGTCACCCATCTGCTAAATGCTCCATCGGCGATAATTGCCGCACAATGGACGCATGCAGCAGGTTTGAAACCACGTATGTCTAGGGTTACCACGTCACAACTAAAAACTACATGAAGTCATTACAGAGCCTACAATTTCATCTGTTTGTTTGTGTACCTATTCCTCTATCAATAAACCAGGATGTTAAACCAAGATGTTAAACCAGGATGGTTTAACTTACGGGGTATACAACTTTAACTTAAAAACACCTGATAAACGTGTACCAGTTGTTTTTGGTGTGGCTAGTTTTTTAACTTAAGAGAACTTAATGAACCAATATAGCTACGTTACATAAAACAAAGTAATCAAACGTGTAAGTACAGTACAGTAAAATTACAGTAAACAAATAAGTTCAAGTTTTATTTCCTCTAAATGAAACGATTTAATGGCGATAAATTCAATATTACAACTCGCAAAAGAAAATCAGTACATTGAATAAGGTGTCGTAAATCATAACACTATCGAAAATCTTACCACTAGGAAAGAACTAGAGAAGTCTTTGGCTCGGCTATTCGTATTAAACCTTGAATCAGCTAACCCTACTAGAAAACTACGAGCGACCGTTTACCCAAAATACACACAAAAAGATCGCGTCATTGGTGTGTAAATATTGACAGTGATAGACGGTTTCTGGGAGTTATTTCTATTTAAATGTCACTAGCCGAGAGGATTATAAAGCTTGCTCATATGTCCAGTAAACTTGCTTGCCTGTCTGTCTATCTGTAAATTGTGGTTACAGTGGACGGGAGTATCCTCGTGAAAACTGTGTTCTGTATTCTAATTCAACGAACCTTTTTAAAATAGCGAAAATTTTCAACAAAAAATATATATTATTATTTATTTCGTGATAACGATAACATAAAAATGTCAAAACAATAAATAAATTTAAGATCTTGAAAATGTAATTTAACTTTAGCGTTTCATTACACAACTTTACATATATTTTGTGTGTGTGTGATACAGATGTTTTTTGTGTCTAACTTTAAGCTCATATATAAATTTTCACCCTTTTAACTTCAAAACTGATAAAAGTTTCCATACTAACTTGCACACCCTTAATTAACCCTTAAGGGGATGATTTTTCAAAAAAAACCTAATACTTCCAAATTTTGTTTCTAATGTGAAGCTTATTAGCTTATCATGTTTTTAACTTCACAAATAACGAAGTTACGTACTAAGTTCCATCCCCTAAATTAAGCCTTAATGGAATGATTTTACAAAAGATGTATTTAAGTTAACCTTTGCTCATAACTATAAACTTACATAAAATTTTCATATTTATAACTCTAAAACTGACGAAAATGGTTTCTGTGAAATTGACTTCCAATCCCTATTTTTACTCCTGAATGAATGAATGAATTTCCAAAAATCCGATAGCATACAACTTTTAGGGCGCTTTCACATTAGGTCGCCAGTAGTGCGGCAGCAGCGCGACAATAGCAGCGCAACAGACGCGCGGCTGTCGCGCTGCTACTTCTCTATACTAAAAAGAGCAGCGCGACAGCCGCGCGACACGTGATTTTCATAGTGGACGGCAGCGCGGCAGCCGCGTGCGATCAGTCGGCTTCAAGCCAGTGTTGCAATCGCAAGTTCGAACACTTCGAACATACACAATGAGCGAATTTGACACAGAACAATTTATCGTTGAAGTTCAAAGGCGTCCTGCTTTGTGGGATTCGAGGATCGATGATTTTTTAGTTTTAGCTCTGTGCTAGATTAAATATCTGTTAAAAAAATAGACGACAAATATGTCTAGTCAAATTCGATAAAATATGGTTATATGTCTTTTAATTTTAGAGATATGATTTTTTAAGTAATGAGGTAGCCACTGTCGCACCTACCTGCCCTTAATAAGAAAAACAATATATAAATAGGGTGTTATAAATTCCAAAAATAGGATAAAACCCATGGATGTATTACTCTAACTGGATAAGTAATTTTGTAGAGGTACCTGAGGACGGATGACATCATAACCTAAGGACTATTTTTCTATTGTGTCCATGTTATCTATAGTCCCAGGACATATGATTCGATTATGATTTTTTATAATGGTATAAAAACATATAGGTAAGATGAATATTATAAGTAACGTAATTGTGGTGTAGTTTGCAACACTACGCCAAAAAGTTAATGCAATTTTTCAATGAGGCGATTACGGTCATCGGGGATTTGTGAAGACTGTGGTCGTCGTTTTGTTTGTGTTGCTTAAAATGTGGTGTTGTACTCTTATCAAATTATCAGTGAGAAAATTACAATAAAATCAATTGCAATATTTAATTCAGTTTTGAAGAAATTTTAAGAAAATGTTTTATTTCAATATTATAAATACCACGAGAAAAATTACCAATAGAAAACATTTTAAAGATCCATATGAAAATAGGATATAATTTTTCTAAGTGTGGACACCCTACAATTATGAAGGATAACTTCAATCTGGACTGTGATTGGTCGAATAGTCCTTGAGATATGACGTCATCGAACTATTCTGTGCTTCAGGTACCTCTACAAGGTAAGCAATCCAGATAGTGTAATATATCCATGATAACACCTTTTGTATGAACAAATGGGTAGGTACCATAGATATAGTATATCTATGGTAGGTACCCTAGGAACCCCATCTATAGACTTACCTAAGTGTTTTATCGAGTCTTTCTTCTGCGGAAATGCTGTTGCGAAATCGAGTATCACGGCGTTGAATACTACTCTCAAGAAGACGTAATAATTCGCCGAAAGACTTTCTTGACATTCGGACGTAATTAAAGAATTTTTTATTACTACCATATTTCAACACTTTGAATACTGTCACATAATCACTATTCACATGCCGATTTCGAAATAAAGGATCAATCCAGTAAATCCTTTTTTTATTATGAATGCGACGTCGATGGCGCCGAAGGAGAACCAACAAAAGCAGGAGCAACAAAGATGTTTCCTCTTTGGAGTCCATTATTTCAATAAACTGGCCACCCTGATCTATAGTACAGTCAATAAAGTAGTTGTAGAGTGCGTGAGCGGGAACCTAAGCGATTTCTTCAGAAACTTATTCAGGGTGCTTAGGGGGATAACATACTAAAAGTCCCCGCGTCTAGGGGGTGAGCCGGAGGGAGGGGGGGGTTACAAAGGTCTCAATTTTAGGTTTTTCGCCAATATCTCAAAAACGGTGCGTTGTAGCGAAAAATGTTCTAAGATGAAATGAAAGCTTATAAAATTCTCTATAACTTTAATTCTGTACACTTTTTCCATATCTCCGACCGTTTTTGAACTATACGCTTCAGAAATGTAGCAATTTAAGTTATTCAGCGTGATAACCATTACCTGATGCGAATATTATCTTAAAATTTATAGTAACCTAAGCTGGGAGTACCTCCACGTAGTAAAGGCAGTCACAGTAAGAAATCGCGTTTTTTATAACAGTGGATAACTGAGCAGAGGCGGGAAAACAATCATGATATTGATGAAGATTTCTTTTCGCTCAATATCTCTAATGCTCGCTGTAGGAAACGCGACCTTATTGGCTAAAACTCCTATTGATATTGTATACTTGCCTTCGGGCTTATGTTATTATAGGTTTTCGCAATTTTATTTTGTCTGGCACGGTAGCCTAGCCGGTAACGCAGGGGGGCAGCCACAAAATATTCTTTTCAGATATACATACACTGTTATGAGTAACACATAAGAGTCCTGTATGCATTTTGTATGACGAGAATGTCGTTGAAGGAAGTAACGATGTCTCTGAGGGAAAGGAAAGGGAATACCGGGTCGTATTAAAGCTAGTAAGGAAAGGAAAGACGGCAAATATCGAAGTTTCCTTGACTTGACATCCCTTTTGATTTACATCAGCTGTCGTAAAAATGACACCCGAATTGATACCATTAAAAAAAACGTTAGGCAGGCATCTTTATCTAATGAAGAGGCAGGGCAGTCGCAGCTCAGACCTTCTGCTCCACCATTTGCCTTCAAGAATAATTGTTTTTTATGTGCATGTTGCCTTAATGAAGATATAAAAAAGCCTTTTAACAAAAACAAACAAAAAAAAACGAGTATCTCATCGTGGGAAAGTAATCCATGTAAGCAAATATTTCTTCCATAGCCTCTACGACATGGGTATCTCTAGAGATCTCAGTTTTGTAGAGTTTTGGGTAACTGACAGGCTTCACAAGTGAGTAATAGTGTCTTCGTGATATTTTGCTCCTTCAGCAACAATATCGGTAATGCAAGAAAAAATATCAAGAACTTCGTTACCCCAGGCATCATTTCTCGAAGAACATACCTGTTTGATACAATATTTAGCAGCTAGAGTCTCAACTGAATGTACAACCCGCCTTTTTTTCAAAGGCATTTTTATATCTTCATTGAGGCAATATGTACATAAAAACAATGATTCTTGAAGTCAATTGGTGCAGCAGAAAATCTAAGCTGCAACGGAACTGCCTCTTCGTTATATAAAGATGCCTGCCTAACATATTTTTAATGGTATCAGTTCAGGTGTCATTTTTACGACAGCTGATGTGAATTACGCTGTTATCACGCTGAATAACTTAATATGCTACATTTCTGGAGCGTATAGTTCAAAAACGGTGGGAGATACGGAAAAAATGTATAGAATTAAAGTTATAGAGAATTTTATAAGCTTTTATTTCATCTTAAAACATTTTTGGCTATAACGCACCGTTTTTGAGATATTGGCGAAAAACCTAAAATTGAGACCTTTGTAACCCCCCCCTCCCTCCGGCTCACCTCCTAGACGCGGGGACTTTTAGTATTTTATCACCCTAAGCACCCTGAACAAGTTTCTGAAGAAATCGCTTAGGTTCCCGCTCACGCACTCTATACCCCCTTTTGAGTCATTCCTTGACTGGACTACTAAGCAAGTCGCGCGGCTGTATTTGTAATGAGAAGGCATCCGCTGCTGCCGCGCTGCAGCCGCGCTGCTGCCGCACTACTGGCGACCTAATGTGAAAGCGCCCTTAGACCATAAATTGAAGAACGAAACCATGAACAAAACGTATAGCAGTACCAACACTAAATAAAGATTTTAAGTCACAAAGACTTATCTTTTCAAAGACAATAAAACGTTACTTTAAATAAAAGGAGGCCACAGTCGTTTTTCTCAGAGCACATTAATTATGTTCAAATATAAACTTTAGCAAACAATTCATTTTTCTCAGTTTTGAATTGCAAATTTTATTTGTGTTTGTAAAGTAATCCCTTTATTTACCAATACTGTCAGTACAGCGTACATTTTTGACGTATATTACGCTGCGTAATATTACGTCAGTATGTTGCTTATATCTCGCTAATTTACAGAGCAACAAAATCAATTCTTGTGGTACACAATAGCAACAAATTAGCAACAAATTCTCATACAGTTTTTAACTCGGGGTTATCAAGTTGCTAGTGTAGTGTAATACGAGTATACATACGTACATTTTTGTCTTATGTTATTTAACACGATGACTATTGTGTATCTTATTTTTTATTTATTCGCGATTTATTCGGTTTGCCTTTACATTTTTACTACATAGTTTAATCTTATACAATGAGTGCTGAGGATGTGCAGTAACTTTGCACTAATTATTATTAGTGTACAACAATTAATACCTATACCTACGACAATAAGCGATCGAAGGTGATTCATATTTTGCTGAAACACCTAGATATTTAATAACGTTACATGCAGCTGTAGTGACAGCGATATCTGATTACATCAACAGTTTTCAACAACAACGCATAAATAACAGGACAATATGGTATATCAAGATTGTAGTAATTACGGTCTTTCACTAGACTTTGATTCAAATTCCTTTCATGTACCTCTAATACTTCAAACATAACTTATTGAATGTATATAACACCTGCTTTGATGAAGAAAATTCCTTTTAAAACATGAAGTTCTCTAATTCGCACTTGGCAAAGAGGGAGGAGGGAGAACAAATAAGCCATCCAAGGGAAGGATTGCCGTTGCTCATGGTCCTAATCAGTGATTACTGATTAGTAATCACTAAATCACCAAAGGAAGCAAATCTATTATAATAAAGACCAATCTGTAGTTCAAAAACCCGTAACATCAAAAATAAACTCAACAACTCCTCATTTCAAGAGCGTTATCAAATTACTTACTAACTTTTAAAACATTTACTAATTTAACTACTTAACTACTTTTTATTCTCTTATCCTACCATCATAAACATCACACACTTATTTTCACCTTTCTCCAACGCATCAACAAATAAAGAAGCGTATACTAATGTGCGAGCAGTACGTACGATCCGACACTTAAATGCATTAGCATAAATAATAAGCATACAAAAGAATAATTATACGACGGCCCCTCATTACAACTGGCGTTCGCTACCGAGGTGTGCTGTCAGTGACACGTGGACGAGATACGACTTATTAGAGTGATTAGAGCTTAGTGTGTAATACGGTGTACAATAAAAAATATATACCTACCTACAGCGAGATCAGAGTAAAGCCTAAGCTTCTAGCGTTCGGCAACAGATATTATTACAAAAATATTAAACAAAAATTATTGTTGTTTTAATTACAATTTGGAATATATACATTTCTTGAAACCAAATATATTTTGACACATATAAAAATATGTTTTGAAACATAAAAATGTTAAGTTAGATACACAATAAGACGATAAACTCAACTATACATTAATTATGACAGATGATTGACAGCGAAGCGTATCTAAGTAATGTCAGTAAAATTAATTTCTTTGGTAATCAGTACGAACATTATAAGAACCATAACGATTCCAAAGACGTCTCTCACATATTTGACATCATCGGACTTATCAACACATAGAATCCTGACATCGAAAGGTGTTGCATTTGGTGTTCCACCCACCAAACAATTTTTAGTTGCGATGTTTGAATCTGGTCTGAACATTCATGTTAATTTATATATTTAGTTTGACCGACGTAAGCCTAAAAGTTAATGTGACATCTCAATAACTTCACGACAAGTAGCTTACAGTCATATTCAGTACATTAATCCTTATTTAAAAGAGTTGTAGAACTTTTTTCTTGTCCAAAGCCGCTTTTATGTCTGAAGGGTGAGGAATTGTGTACATATTATCGCATGTATACATGCAAGGAGTTTCATTAATTTCTCACGAAATTCTGAAGATATAACGGGATTAATAGCTGAGGTTCGTCACAGATTACGGGTATGTCTGGCTGTTGACTTTGAAAACCACTTGACTAGAATAGCACTAATGGCCATATAAAAGATTGGTAAGTCATTGGTCTACCAATTGGCCCATATTGTCCACCAAAAGGCCTTGCAACTGATGAAACAGAGTATCCACATGTAGTGAATCACGTTGCTCCTTTATAAAACAGCAGACTATACTAGCCAAATACCGAATAGATCTCAAAAGCCGTCTATATATTTTAACGACTGCTACATATGTTACTTTTCTAAACGGAACTACGTCAACTACTGAATTACATCCAGGCTTATTATATGTAATCAAACGTTTTTGTAAACGTTATATCATTAAGTCGATTCCTATTACCACACGTTCGAAATCCCCCCGCCGACACTCGGCTATTGTTACGCGAAGTCGCTGAGTCGAGTCGGTGCCGATTGTAATTAGAATCTGTCCATATCGAATGACGATTTTACCTTACGTGTTCTTTGCATCAAAACCGCTTCGGAATGTCAATTCGAATTTAAACGCTGCTTCCATTTTTAAATTTAAAATATTTTTTTTACATTTTTTTCGAATGCATTTCGAATGCATGAGTTGCATTTGGTCTTAGCGGCCAGCTTCACGACGACTGGCCATACACGATCAAGTATACTTGTCAAGTTTGCAGCGGACTTGATGCGGCATCCAGTAACCTTGACGGTGTATGGCCACGGTATGGCTACCTGGCCATATAGCTATCTCATGCATACTGGATGTCGCATCAATTCAAACTGCAAACTTGACAAGTATACTCGATTGTGTATGGTTAGCTTTAGTTCTACCTACATCAATTATTTCTTATCGTCTACCATTTTACAAACCCTGTCATATGTTAATTAATCATTCACTTTTTTGTTGTTGGCGATTTAAAGCTACCGAATAACCTATCCTGATATTTTGCGCTTCTGTATTTCACCCAATGAAATGTTGTTCGCTTAGGTGTTAATGCGAAAATAAAATTAAAAACTCGCACTGATAAAATCTCATATTAAAAAACATTTAAAAGTCTTTAAGCACATTTGCTAATTTCGATCCAATAAGCATTTAAAAATCATGTAAATTGCGGCTCAGGAGAAGATTTGTTTTGACTGTGTGGCTTCGGACGACAAATTTTATGCCATAAGATTTTCTCGTTTTAAAAAACCGGGCAAGTGCATGTTAGGCCACGCGCGATACAGGGTTCCGAAATAGTAAGTTTATGGAATATTACCACAGAAGAAATAATAGTACCTACATAATAGTATATTCATTAAGTACTTATGCTAACATAGCTGTGATAGTTTTCCTTGGAAATTCATCATATAACCTATTTTTGAGATAGTTTCACTTGTCCAATTCCAAACGTTTAGCCAGCATGGGAGGGGGCGTCACTTGAGTCTAACGAAAATTACCACTTTAAAGTCAAATATTTCGCAAACGGACTCCTAATTCCAAAAATGGTCTTAGAAGACTCATAATACATTTGGAAGACGTTTTTAACAATAGGTGGGGTACGCGACGAATAAAAAATTCATCCTCACGTTACCTGTAAAAAATATATTTTTCAATATTTTATACTACGATTCTGGAGTTTTAATAAATATGTATATCCATGCCAAATTACAGCTTTCTAGCACTAAGAGTCTCGACGCTTTGCTTCGGACAGACGGACAGACGGCCGGATGAACATGACGAAACTATTAAGGATTCCGGATTAAACTACTAAGGATTCCGATTTTACTTGGAACCCTAAAAATAGACCTACAGATTTATATTTCACTAATTTAATACAGGTTCGAAATCGATAAGCGCAATAAATATAAGAATTGATTCGATTCAGCTTATAGCCGAAAGGAATCGAATTACAAAATGAAATTTCAAAGATGGTTTTAAATGATAACGATAGAGATCATTCCAATCCAAAGTGCCAACCGATAGCTCCAAACCCATAAAGAAGTTATTGCTAAAAGCATTGACTGTATTGATTTTGGTTCGACAAATTTTTATTATGCCAAAAAGGAAAAAAATTAAGTCGCCATTTGACCCTACAATAAAAATCGGGGAACACGGGCGCGCCATTACTTTTATTTTTTTACCGTCACAACAAAGTCGGATCCACATTAGATATGAAACTTTACGTGACATTATAAACATTACAAATAAATATGTATTGAATTCGAGCATATCGCCCAAAAGCTCCATGTTACGGAGGCGTGTTATTGTAAACAAGAATTAATATTTTCGAGACTAATGGATGAATTAAACTTTCAATATTGTAGTAACTAGCAGTTTCACACGCGGAAGTTATGCTTGTCCCCTATTTCACCCCTGGATGCTTACGTCATAAGAGGAATACGTGTGCGAAATTTTAAGTTTCTAGCCTTAAGGGTTGGGCCTGGGCGTTGATACATCAGTCTTTTGCCTTTTGTATACTGTGTGTCCAGCGACCAACTAGCGATATTTTAAGGGCATATTATGTGGGAGGTCTAGCACTCTTCCTTTCGGAATGGCCGCCATTATAATTTTTTTTATTATGTTAGGTGACTCTGCCGAAAGACTTCGATTTCTCTGGACTTAAAGGTCCCATAGATGTGAAAAATCTATTAATTGAAAGGTCATAATACCATGCATTCATTAGAAAAAAAATTTCCATACATATTACGTCCAGCTACGTGCTAAATTGTAAAAAAGATGCCCAAAAAAGGCGTTTTTGTCGATAAAATAGGTATATTTGATGCCCTTAAAATGTCACTAGTTGGTCGCTGTACACCCTGTATATTAAAATTCGCCCTAAGTCCATACGATAACAGTCATTATTAATTTGGAAAGGAAAATATCAAACAATAAGTATAAAGTGTTCCAACATCCAACATCTCCAAACAAAAACAACCAGTCAGAATTTTCGAATCTGCAGAGGCGTTTTATTGCGGACGCAAATCAAAAGTTGAAGAAAAGAGAAGTTCAAAGTGTTCAAACGGACAACGAACGCACGCCGATCATTCTCTTCTAAATAACTTATCAAGTTGTAAAGAAAAAAGGATTTACTTAAAATACATCAGCGCGATATGTTCATAAATTTCTTGGTGGCATCAAAAGATTTGGACCAGTACTCGGCATTCATTCCGAAATTTATCGACGAGGAGGCTTCATGATCTGCATAAAAGCATAAATCAAATGACTGGACAAAAAACCAAACGTTTCTCGAAATAAAATAACGTGCAAATTACTAATTACCCTTTATTTCTATTTAATTTTATTGGCATCCGACGAAAACTGCCGATGCAATTAGACACAGCCGAATATGCAGATATCGCATTAAGACGATTGCCTTTACAATCAAAGATAAAAGATGCTAATTAGCCATGCAGTTTTTTCCTCAAGTTTTTATTGTCAATACTATGTCAGCTGGATTTCAATCTAATACTTTCATGTTAAAGCTTCTAATGCTACGCCACTTAGAAATATTTAAGGTTTATTGAAACGACGCACCCGGTTAATTCTAAATGAACTCAATGCCTTATTGTGACTGTAGCGGATTATGAATTATTTATTATAATTTGATCCAATATATCTGACAAATTTTAGGGGTACACATAAAATTTAAACCAGAATTTAATCTCAAATTGCCGCGTTAATTGACGGAGAGTCCTAAAACAAGATGTAGTGTTCAGAGGATCAATAATACACACGCTTTACTCTGTAATAGGTGAGGTATGAATACGCAGAGCGCACATCTGCACTCGCTCGCAGTTAGCCACAGACTGTCCGCTATGCATAGACACTACATCCCTTCTTTATTGTATAAAATTCAAATATTTTTATTGGTTTGGTTTACAAACACTTTTTGTAAGTCATGCAAGCTACGCCAATGCTTCAACAAGGCCCTACTGTGAGAAGGGCCCGGGAGAAGAAGCAGCAAGAAACTACCGGGGTGTTTTTGTCCTACTCACAGTTACAGATAGCACTTATTAACTACTTACAATCTATATTATAAAACTCATGTCCAAGCAGTCTTGTCATTAAAATAATCATTCGTCATAAGTTGTAATACCCTTTCATAAGAATGCTTTTATTATGAGTTTTAAATACGTTATAATTACGTTAATACGTTATAATTTTAGTACGAGTATAGCATTTCCGTCGATTTTAATTGAATTTTATATTATTATTATTTTATTCCAACATCGATATAGATTA
This sequence comes from Thymelicus lineola, assembly GCA_963932265.1. NCBI lineage: Eukaryota > Metazoa > Arthropoda > Insecta > Lepidoptera > Hesperiidae > Thymelicus > Thymelicus lineola. The sequence continues at coordinate 3,075,848 of OZ010685.1, forward strand.
GCATAATAAGTCAAATGAAGATCTTCTCGTATTTCACTAAATACAACTCTTGTAGATCATAATTGTATTTTTAACTAACGTCAAAATGTAGCCTTGATAATAAATTAACCCAAGCCATGTACCACAGTCGTCTACTTCAAATATTAAAAGTAACAACATAAGTTCTAAAAAAAATCTCGAGTAAATCCCTCTATTGCCACGGCTCTCCCAGCCGATGTGCATATCCATTGAGTGAATCATAATTATGTGTTCAATATGCGTCACCCATACACAGATACACCTCCAACTTCACTACAACTTTCTTTCTTGAGTCCCAGTCTCCATCTCGTATCATTCAGTATCATGATCCTGTTTATAGGTGCTCGACAAATACATGACGCCTCTGAAATGTGAAGCGGCCCAAATCGGCCTTAATAAGTGTTGTGTAAACATCGCGAAATGTGAGAGCACTTAATAAGTGCGCTCAAGCATTGCGCCACATTTAATGTCACTGTGCTTCATAGTCTGTTTCTATCTTTATCAAACTTATGCAAAGTATAGCGAAAATAACAAGGATGGCAAATAAAAATATTTCAAGTCTATAAGGTAGTTCGAAATTTTCAAACGTAAGTCTTGAGAATTTTGATTCATTGAACTAGACATAATGCATGATGTCAATATAATGTCTAAAGTTCAAACAACTCGCTCCGTGCATTATGAGAACTCAACTTTAAACAATTTTCGTATCTGATATTATTTTTTCATCTCGTGTCACTAACAAATTTAAACCATTGGCCAGCAATTCATTTAATGTTAAACTATTTAATTCTACCAGTATTTACACTGTTAAGGTCACAGGGACATTTAAAATAGTAGCAAAAGAACCTTTATAGTCCATCATAGTCAAGGAAACGAATTCAGATTACCTTTGCTTCCCAGGGGAGATTTCAATCGTTATCAAGCACTCTCTATGAGAATGCTTTTTGAGTTAGTACTCCTGCGTGCACGGTCACTCACACTTGCATGTACACTCGGCTTAGTGATGTGGCCACTCCAACGTCTTGATGGAGATCTAGTGCTTCTAGCTTCCTCAATATCAACGTCACTGTAAACTTGATAGATCTGTAATACAGAAATATACGACGAGCCGCGGACTGCATTGCTTTTTAGAGAAAAATCTCTAAAGTTACTTCTCTGCACTGTCATTCAACCTTTTTTTAGTATCCGCTTGGCAGAGTCAGGCATAATGAAATCGAAACAATTTGTTAACGTATACTCAATAATTACAATAGGTAACCTTTCCCTTGGTATCCATATTGAATACTGTCGTGGAAAAGTATGGAAACTGATAAAAATAACCTTTTGGTCATTAGCCGTCACTTGACGCTAGTAAAAGTGTTGATGTCGATTTTACACGAGCCTGCGCTCTTTTCTGCAGAACTTCTCTGCGGAAGTCAGTGCCTCGTTGTCTCTTTACTATGGAGACAAAATCATAATCTTCACATATTTTCCTTTATTTTTCGGCAGCTCAAAAAGATTACCATTTACATTGCAAGTAAAGATATTAGATGAAAATACTACTATCTTCTGAGTCTGCAAGTGCTTATTTCTGTATGGATGAATCGTTATATTATTTCAATAAGAATAATAAAACATCCAATAAATGATTATGGATTATATTATATGGTAATAAAAATGAATATAATTATCACAAAAGTCGAATCTGTTACCATGAACTCATAACTACTTGTACTAATTTGTCATAATCTGACTCAAATATGTGAATATATTATATCGTTTTTGATTCCTTACATAATACTTGCAACATTTCTGTACTTGATATTTGTGATTCATTGTGATTGGGGTAGCTTTCTGAAAACCTGCAATTTGTTATTTCATCCCACGATTTCAAATCAGTGAAATGCGGCCGGTCGATTATGATAGAATCATCTCCATCAGACATCTCGAATAGGTCACATGACTCATATCCAAGAGACATGTTTGGCTTTCAATAATCTTCATAACGGCATAGCTTCAAAACATTAATTTGTAAATATATGCAGCTACCGTGCATGCATGGTTTTTTAACAGTTTAATGTAACAGTAACATGACTGCGTAGCCTTAGAACATTGATTTATAAATATTGGCGGGCATCGTATATGCATGGCTTTTTTCTTATGAAACAGTAATATGACTGTATAGCCTTAGAATATTTATTTATTATATAAATATTTCTGAGTCCTTGTATGCATGGCTTTTTACTTAAGTAACAGCAACGTGGCTGCATAGCCTTAGATTATAATTTAATTTATAAATATGCGTGAACTTCTAGTATGCGTGGCTTTTACTTATGTAACAGTAATATGACTGTATAGCCTTAGAATATTTATTTATTATATAAATATTTCTGAGTCCTTGTATGCATGGCTTTTTACTTAAGTAACAGCAACGTGGCTGCATAGCCTTAGATTATAATTTAATTTATAAATATGCGTGAACTTCTAGTATGCGTGGCTTTTACTTATGTAACAGTAATATGACTGCGTAGCCTTAGAATATTTATCTATTATATAAATATTTCTGAAGTCCTTGTATGCGTGGCTTTTTACTTAAGTAACAGCAACGTGGCTGCATAGCCTTAGATTAATTTAATTTATAATATGCGTGAACTTCTAGTATGCATGGCTTTTACTTATGTAACAGTAATATGACTGTATAGCCTTAGAATATTTATTTATTATATAAATATTTCTGAGTCCTTGTATGCATGGATTTTTACTTAAGTAACAGCAACGTGGCTGCATAGCCTTAGATTATAATTTAATTTATAAATATGCGTGAACTTCTAGTATGCGTGGCTTTTACTTATGTAACAGTAATATGACTGCGTAGCCTTAGAATATTTATCTATTATATAAATATTTCTGAAGTCCTTGTATGCGTGGCTTTTTACTTAAGTAACAGCAACGTGGCTGCATAGCCTTAGATTAATTTAATTTATAATATGCGTGAACTTCTAGTATGCATGGCTTTTACTTATGTAACAGTAATATGACTGTATAGCCTTAGAATATTTATTTATTATATAAATATTTCTGAGTCCTTGTATGCATGGATTTTTACTTAAGTAACAGCAACGTGGCTGCATAGCCTTAGATTATAATTTAATTTATAAATATGCGTGAACTTCTAGTATGCGTGGCTTTTACTTATGTAACAGTAATATGACTGTGTAGCCTTAGAATATTTATCTATTATATAAATATTTCTGAAGTCCTTGTATGCGTGGCTTTTTACTTAAGTAACAGCAACGTGGCTGCATAGCCTTAGATTAATTTAATTTATAATATGCGTGAACTTCTAGTATGCATGGCTTTTACTTATGTAATAGTAATATGAATGTATAGCCTTAGAATATTTATTTATTATATAAATATTTCTGAGTCCTTGCATGCGTGGCTTTTTACTTAAGTAACAGCAACGTGGCTGCATAGCCTTAGATTATAATTAAATTTATAAACATGGGTGAACTGCTAGTATGCGTGGCTTTTTACTTAAGTAACAGCAACGTGGCTGCATAGCCTTAGATTAATTTAATTTATAATATGCGTGAACTTCTAGTATGCATGGCTTTTACTTATGTAACAGTAATATGACTGTATAGCCTTAGAATATTTATTTATTATATAAATATTTCTGAGTCCTTGTATGCATGGATTTTTACTTAAGTAACAGCAACGTGGCTGCATAGCCTTAGATTATAATTTAATTTATAAATATGCGTGGACTTCTAGTATGCGCGGCTTTTACTTATGTAACAGTAATATGACTGTATAGCCTTAGAATATTTATCTTTTATATAAATATTTCTGAAGTCCTTGTATGCGTGGCTTTTTACTTAAGTTTGTTTTGATTTTTAATTGACAGTACATGTTATGGTATATTATATACCACTTGTACATACCATACAGAATACATTATAGTATGTATAATCCTCATCACCTCGAATGACTTGCCATAGCAGCAATTCAATATATCGCTTACATAATTATGTATAGTTTGGCTTATTCCTTGCAACTCTAAATCAAGTGCCTACTTAATTATGGTAAATACCCCATAAGTTGAATACATTTTTAACCAACTTCAAAAAAAAGGAGGAGGTTCTCAATTCGACTGTATCTTTTTTTTTTTATATGTTTGTTACCTCAGAACTCCGGACTAAGTGAACCGATTTTGATGATTCTTTCTTTAATCGAAAGCTGGCACTTGCCGTGTGGTTTCACATAAATTTGAGCAAGATCCGAAAATGGCATCCTTGTCAAAACATATAAGTCTTAAGTTTGCATTAAGTATGTGCGCGATAAATGGACGAATAACTCAATATCCAACCGATTTCGGCGATTCTTTTTTTTTATTGGATGTACTTTATTTTAATTCGGTTTGGTTAAAATTTTAGATTATTGCTATTTACTTATTTTTAGCAAACAAAGCGTTTCAATATTTTTGACATTTAGACTGTAGTTTAGTATTCTCCATCTTTCGATTTTAATAGACCTTTAATAGGAAATACACATCACATCGAATAACTTTCGCAAAGACTATTTCGATATCTATAATAGTTTGGCGGAACATAAAAATATTCCACGTCACATTACAAAGAACTTTGTTTTTCTTCCCAAAACAGCCATCCTTGAGCCATCACGAACATTTTTGAATCAAACATAGTCAAATCGGTTAAGCTACCGAAAATACTAAGGTTCATTTTTATTTATACCAGCAAGAAGATATGTATATGACAATAATAATATGCCTAATTTGGGCTTTTTTTTTACACAAGGTACAGTAGCATTCTCCTTACGAGCCTTGTTTAAATTTGCGTGCCTTTGCGGCCTTTTTGTACACAGAGTACATTTGCATGCTCCTTACGAGCCGTATAAAAGTTTGCGTGTCCAACCAACGGACCTTGTAACGAGACTAGTGGGATAGACCCAACAATCTGCGTGAACCTTGACGTAGCTATCGATTGACGTAGTTATCAATATATTTAATATTGGCTTTAGCATTAAGATATTAACCAATTGATGCTTCAATATTACTACGTAATAAGGGTTGTAAGGTATAATAAACTTTTTAACCATTATGTTCATATCCTAACACACTGTTCGTAGCTATTTTCCAGGTTCTTCATTAGAATGATTATATAGGCGTGATCTTCAAGTGAACTATAGTGGCGTGAACATAATAATATTTCTATTGAACTGCCAGCTAATAAGCAAAATTACACCTGAAACTTGTTTAGATAATAATTATCAACCTAAAATCTTTGGATTCATTGCAGAACGGTATTTGAATTATGAAAATATTAACCACAGCATTATATTAATACGTGGGGTAGATTCTGAATCGTTTCTTTCCAAGTCATTCCAAGGATAACGTGAAGTTTCACGCTTTTATTAATTATCCACCAAATACAACAAAACTTAGGATATTGTTATTGTGATTCGATAGCTTTATTTGAAATAAGAAACGAAATAAATTACTCTTCCACATGCCACTTATAATATTACCGACAGCAATATCGTAACCAGTTGCAATAAATTCATGGTCTATTTGAAATAGTTACTTGATGCATGGCCCTTTGTAACAAGGTGATTTGCGTGGCCTTCGAAATATTTAATTAGTTTTGATGTTCAGACAACCATTTTGTGTACAAATGGTGGTACTTTCGTTGCCGAGTTCTTAAAACGTTAATACTTAAATAATTGTTATTTAAGTACACGCAGTTAGGCGTACTCACATGTAAATTATGTGGTTGTAATGTAATTATACACTTTACTTACTTGAATACGTACATAATAGAATATATTCGTAACGAATTTGCCTGCCCAAGCGTATGCAAGCAAGGGCATTAATCCTTCTTTTTTTCCAACAAATTTTTTGTAATTACTTATTATTTTTTACCGTCGTCGCCACTTGTAGTGTTCAGAGGATCAATAATACACACGCTTTACTCTGTAATAGGTGAGGTATGAATACGCAGAGCGCACATCTGCACTCGCTCGCAGTTAGCCACAGACTGTCCGCTATGCATAGACACTACACAAGACAGACACAGGGATCTTAATGTTCTAAAATTTATACTACCGATAATAAATTATGCGAGTGATATATAATTTTGATGACTTAAAATTAACTAATGAAACGCAACGCTACACAAGTACAATTCAAGTACAATTATCCTGCAACTGGAGAAGAAATTCGCCCTAAAAATTCCATCAGTATAGCATTTATGGAAGTAGCAAATTTCAAAAACAAGAACTCACCTCAGCCCGATGCGCCGGCGCTCGAAACCTGAACACGGGTGGAGAGTACGCTAGAGCTGCTCTAGCTGCAGACGCGAGCTGGACAGCCCCTAGGGCTGCCCGATTACTGTCCGCACAGCTGGCGGGTGGTCCTCGTAACTCCTCGATCTGTGCTCCCAGCAGTTCGTTGCGCAGCAGACAGCCGTACGCGAGGTGATCTCTCCCTCCGCCCTGTCCATCACCGCTGTTGTTGTCGCCGCGCGCTTTCTTCGCTGGCTGATTCTCTGTGCCTCTGCGTATTGCTGTAACAAAATGGATGTATAAATATACGTGTTTTTTTCCACAGTTTTTTTTATTGTTCCTTGAAACTAGCATACAATGTGCCTTGTTCACTTCAGCCGACTAACTTTACAAATAATGCTTGCATTAGTTTGTCTAAAATATATTCCGAAACCAACAATGTCGGATCACATTTCTGACTCCACAGTCTAACTATGATTCTTAGGTCAATTGCGAATTTAATCAATGACTCCTTTCGAAATTCCGAATTATGGCATAAACACTACGCGACGGTATTAGATGAAAAGTTCATGAAAATATTTGACGCAATTGCTAGGTCCTATTGAGCTACATTTTCAATAGCAACTATCAATCTATCTTCGATCTATACAATGTAAATGTTTCCATCCATACCTTGTAATCTGTTTCCATGCCATAAGACCGCACTTATCTAATGCTATTTAAAGGTCTCAAAGAGTGCACGCTCGCTACATTCTCGTCATAAAAACATCGGTCATCACTCTATCCCGAGACGGTGCGCCTGCCATAACCCGATCGATTTACATATTAGATAATTATTATAGCCGAGTTAGCCGATAAGATTTGCATGTCACAGAGCATAGAAACACTGAGATTTGCGATTTGCATTAGAAACTTGTCCGCCACGCGTCATCGCACGAGCCTTTAATCTACACCACGGGATTAGCGACTTCAGTAAAAACTGATTTCACTCAAAAAATATGTAGTTATTCGACTCCGTGTCTAGATAATGTTTTTTGTTGTGCCGTTCCTAATATAAAATCAGATAGCACGTACACAACACACATGCATTGTACAATCGACGCACACGATAGCATTGTTAATATTAAACAATGTCAATACAATTACAAAACAATAGCAATAATTGGAAAATTATTTACATGTAATATTATTACTGTGTTAAGGTAAAATGTCTATACCTTAATATTTAAACTTTTCAATTATTCGTAAGAGATAATATAAAGGGCCATGATGAAAAGTAAAAAAAAATATATGCTTAGGTAAATAAATTTATTTTGATTAACTTACAAAGCAGAAATACCCAAAAAAGTAATCTACTCCTATTAAAGAAAAAAATAATCTCAACAAAAAAATCATAGGTAGATGGACAAGTAAACATATGCACGATTAATTAAACAAATTAATAAAAATAACGTGCCAAACATCTTCATCGATAGACGAAATGCGATTAACGAAACTGGCCACAGATTATCTCAAAGCGACAGGTTAAAATGGCGGCGGGTGGCGACTCATCCATAAATAGCTACACCGATGCGCACGCGCCGCTCGTGCGATCGGAGCCATATGCTCGGGAGCACGTGTTGTGATTCATTGAGGGAAATTATCTTGTTTTTTTCCTTTTATTTATAGGCCTATCGTTCGTGGCCCTATGCGTCGATCGTGATTGACAAAGTTCGATAGCTTAGACTGTTAATAATAGTTCCATCATTTTATGAGCGCTTCCGAAATTCGGGATCGGAAAATTTGTTTAGTTAACTGATTGTGAGATTCAGTGATATAATTATCGTTGGAAAATAATGTTATGCTTAAGAATCTGATGAGCTATTAAGCCATTAGCCTATATAATAGTAAAGAACATCACAAACGCAAGTAACGCAACACAAAGTAATTGCGGACTGGTTGGGTTTCCGACGGAAACGTAAAACCTAAAAGGCTCTTTGAAAAGTAGGACATCGAATGTGTCCAAAATAAAACCAACTTAAAGATTCTTTCTCCACACCTTCACAGCCTTTTCGTGTCCAGGATCTAAATCTATTATATAATCCCTACATAAAAATAAAACATTGATTTGAAAATCACTACCGCTGTACCGAGGCGTATAAAGATAAACGAGTCTTATTCAAATTGTAAGCAAGGGCAGGCGTGGTACACACGGCGCGTCAAACAGTACTCGTACATTTAACACTGAATAATACTGAATCTTTATGCATTAGAAGCCTATTCAAACGCCTTATCCGATATATCACGAGACTTCCTTATTTGGGATCGGGCAGGCAATTAGGACTTCTTCACATGCAGCGTTTATTGTTATCAGTTTATTGTTATATTGAAAAAAAGCGGGCAAGTGCGTATCAGGCCACGCGCAATATAGGGTGGCTCCGAAGTAGTGAGTTTATCGACTATTATTACTTAGTAGTATAGTAGTATAGTATTAGTATTATACATGTCAAATTACAGCTTTCTTGGCGCTTTGCTTCGGAGAGGACAGACAGACGGACGGACATGACAAAACTATAAGGGTTCCGATTTTACTTCGGAACCCTAAAAAATACGCAACGAGTCACGATGGTGCTACATTTGCTATAATTGCTACAATACGCGTAATATTGAGAGTAAGAAACTGCGACTACAACTGCGAATGTGTTTTCGTGTTAACACGTAGTACCGTACTGGTAATACTTTAAAAATAATAAAAAACGTACATGTGAATAAAGCATTGTTTTGTCTGTAATTAGCATCCGACTTCCTTGGCCTTGCCATGACAAATGATCTATGTCGAAATATCGCTATACAAAAAATCGAATACCCGTTGCATAAAAAAGTGCTGTTCAAACGCCCTATGTAAAAAGTCCTTTTATGCAATGAGCTCCACGGGCGGCGCCGCGCCGTCAGCTCGCGTGGGGAGCGCGAGGGCGGTAATGGCAACCAGTATGCAGTACACAAATAAATAACTTCTACTGCAAGTAAATATGCAAACATGCAGTACGAATACAAGTCACCCTAGTTAACCCATGGTTCACTGTTGCATAAAATAGTATTTTCGATTCTATAATACAATCATGGCATCGACTATAATTGTTGATAAGTCCACTATTTGGCACTTGGCATTGTCGCTTAATAATTGTGGTCCGAAACCATTTGGTCTGTGTGTGCGGATTGCAATTGTTGTTAAAGGATATTGAGAACATTTATAATTTGCATAAATTATTGTTACAAAAATATGACCATTGCCCATTTGCGTAATTGTTGTTCTAAGCTTTTTGTAAAGAACTGTTTCACTTAAGAAGTTAAGTACAAATTTCTAAAGACTCTATGAGACAATAATGATGGTTGTGTTTGACTGCTTATCTCTTTGCAAAATTAGGTCTATTGACCATGTGTCACAGCAAAGCTCTAATTAATCTATTAAAGTAGCAGTTAATCACCACTTGCCCACTGACAATCGAAGAACCGTACAACGCGGCAACGTTTACAATCCGTCAAAATTAATATATGAATAGATAATTCTGCAACGGTCCGGGGGATACTGCCAAAAATATATCGTTTCCCTTGAAGTCCCCTTGCAGAAATTGTAATCTAAATTAGTTTTAGGTATTGAATGTAGATGATTCATAAGAATGCAGCGTCATTTCATGATTCACCCGGTTAGTCGTGGTATTGAGACAATACCAATCACTTGTCTTTTGCTAGCCTGTATTTTGTTATCAAAAGGGATGTTCTAGTCTATACAGAGGAATCCTCAGAAATCCAATCAGCTGCTTTTGGGCGCATATTCGCGCTACTAACTACAAGTTAATATTCCAAAACGAAACCCCCTAAACTGTAACTTATCGAAATGAATATTTTACGAATTAAAAAACGAATAGTGAAATGTCAGATAGTTTCATGGAATACAATCGTTGAGGCGAAGTAAATGTGACTATTATTATTTAGTCACAAATTAAAGTAAGTGACGTGCAAGAAATAAGGAAATTTATCCGTAACAGACCACAAGCGTGTTGGTTAGTGTAATTTACCAGAAACCATTACTTATTATTCTTATGCCTTCACTTTGTCTAACGTCACAGCGCAACTCGGGTCTCGGACAGATGCAAGTTAAAACTTGCGCAAGAGTTTCTTACGCCTTCTTTATTATCATCATCATTTTGGTTTGTGTACCGGCACGGCGTACCGCAGAAATTACAGTAGAGGAGTTATAATTTCAGAAGAATCATAAGCAATGCGAGTTGTTGACATCGAAAAGGAATGTACCCTAACCTTTATAACTTAATACATAATGCCATTTTATAATGACTTAGTTATTGTGTACTTTAGGACAATATATGCAAGGGAAGCACAACAAGCGAGGTACTTTTCTTGTGGACCGAGAACATCCTATGTCGATATAATATGTCGAAATATATTGAAAGGAAAAATTGACTAAGCGACATTGAACTTTACAGAAGAGCAGTTTAAAGTTGAATTTTTAGAAAAGTTGTTGTATATGTCACAATATAGATGATAAAATAAGGATTTCAAAACAGTAAGAATAACGTCGGTAGAAGGATTACAAAAAAATATGTGATTTTTTTCTAAAAAATCCAACTTTAAACTGCTCTCCTGTAAAGTTAGCTCAATGTCGCTTAGTCAATTTTTCCTTTCAAGCGTCGATATGTTTATAATGAGCAATGTCATAGCTAACAAATGACTATTTAGTAAACTGTTCATATCGACTACTGACATATAGAAAATGATTCCTAGGACACCCGAAATTATATAGAACGAATTACATAGAACGCTTCATTATAATCTAAATTACAGCAGCACCAAACCGCTTCCGACGTCGAAAGGTGAACGCACTTCCTTAGTCGTCGGACATCGGAAATGCGAACCGAAATTGCATTATAATTCCAAACGGACCCATCATACAGCTGACCAGAGTCCACGCTATCTAATATCACAGTGCGATCACACCTATTCCTTCCTGGGAAGCTATCCATGTACGGCGACCGGAGCCACGTTACATTTACCCGCTATATTTGGCGTGATACGTGACAGACTGGTAATAATTAATTCAGACTAACGCCAAATTTGTTCACATCCTTCCCGACTGCGGTGGTGCAACAACAGCCCATATACCGAGGGCAATAGAGGCGGGTTTAGTGAGAAAGGTGAGGTTTAATTGTCTAAGCCCAACCGCCATTCGCAAGGCCCCCCACCTACGTGGCTGCCCACATCCAATTCCTCGGTGCTCGCAAATTGGACCAAATTTCATATCTTTAGATACGTAGGCAGACGGCACAGGCATTGAGATATCGTAACGATTTACTAACGAAGTAAGAAGTAAAATCGACGATATAGCTGATATTGTGCTATTTTCCTGTAGCAGAATTACCAGTTTGCTTCGTAAGCAGGAGCAGCCAACGAACCGATGATATTCAGGATCTTCACTTAACTAACTTACCTGCCCTGTAACTATTATTAATGCTTTGGGGAACTGGTATCCTAGGGAAACTTCGAAGTTTTGTACAAATGCACTGGTTTGTGTTTCTGACGAATCTTGATTCGAAGATCCTTGGATTTTCGTCACACACAGTGTTATTTTCCACTGTTAATGAATTGACAATTTTATAATGCGCAAACGTTAAACTGTAAAAGTAAGTTTAGTAAGTGCTTATAATACATTAAATATGCAAACTTGTATCTAATACATCCGTCATACGGTCACAGGAGCAAACCCGCATAATATTAATAATAGCAAACTGAATTTATATTCCTGTGCATGACTAAGATCAACAAACCTAATTAAGTATAACAAAGCATACCCTCAGTGGAAAAAAGGTCTTAGATGAAAATTGCAATTTTAAAGGACAGTAAAAAAACTGTTAAAATATCAGTAAGAAGTTAAAGGAATTTACATACGATTTCTTGCACAAAACCGATAAGATTAACGATAAAATTAAAAATAATTGAGTATATGCAGCTTTTATCCCTCTTTCCAATCATATTAATAACTAAAATTCAAAATAACATGAAGGGTGCAAACAACAAGGATGCGAAAGATAAACAATACAAAACTTAGCAAGATGAATAAATAACTGAACTAGAAAATATTTATACTCCTCGAGTGGAAAATAATTGTCACACTCCACACTTATAATAATTTCGGGAATAAGAGAAAATGCATAATTTATAATTATGTGTTGAAGAGGCACAAGAAACCTACAATGACAGCATTTATAGATGGCGTGAAATTTTTACCCAATAAAAATCTTTTCATGGGAATTTGGAAAATTGACAGTGTAAACCAGTAGCTAGCAACTCTTCAAAACAATGCCCACAAATTTCACATTTCATATCGTCATACAGGCATATACCCAACACAATAAACCACAAATACAGTTGTTTTCTAAGGCAGAAGTTGTTGATCAAGTCGTTAAATTGTCGACAGACAAGGTCTATTTTATAGCACTATGCGCCTGGAGTTTTTGCAATTTCATTTGATTTCGTCATTGTCTTACTTCTTTATCAAGTCCTTTTGTTTACACATGAAACTAAGAATATAGCTAACCAAACATCCATTATCACTGAGCACATGTATTGGCATAGAACGAAACAGGTAACATGCACTCGAGCGCTGTTATCAGCGGCACAATATACTATCAGTTGACAAACTGACGATTACGTACAAACAGACACACCTATACGACAAGTGCTAGAATGTATTTGCGACTAGTCAGTCTGATTCACTACAGGGAACAATGAACAAGTAATGCCAAAACATTACTTACGTATGTTCGTGATTGTAAACCGCATTGTTTTACAGGAACAGATATTCCAATAAATGAAGGTTTAGTAGATCGAATCCAATTTCTTAAATCCAAACTGAACAATAGTATAACCAGTGCATTCAAAAATTAAATCAAACTCAAACAGATAAACATAATTTTCAATCCTATTGAATCATATTCTCTTCATGAACAAATCTTTAATCTCATTCGCAAGTACAACTCACGCCGTTGAAAATAATAAACATGTAACAATGAAACTTAATACAGCTAATTCTAATCATTCCCAATTAAAATCTCTGACAAGTATCATACATGTCATACAATAGTTCTGGTAGCGGGTACTATAACCCACACTTCAGCAGCTAATAGAACACATACGCAATAGCTAGACCCACGATAAATCGACCTACTTTCAACTGCACTACGCCACGGCCCTACAGAAAGTATAGGATACTCGTTCTACGAAGGACTAGTCGTGCAGCGTACCATGTATAGAGATTATATAACGAACCATAGACCTGACGACACGAAGAAATACTATTTACACATTGCATACGGCAGATTCCTGAAGTAGACCTGCATGTATGATAGGATAGAAATTCAAAAATGTAGACTTTCATTTCAACTTTAAACATTTGACTTAGTTACATGAATTAATGGTATCTGAAAAACAGACTGTGATATTTTTTTCGAATGGATAGTTGCTGTTGGCCATAGTGGCCTTTACAGCTTCACGTGGATAGATAGGCGAGTCTGGAGAGGCTCATCCAAGAAGACGTCATATTTGCGAGGTGAAGAGGCTATCTTCAAAGGTTCGTAAGAAAATAATGTGGTTTCGCTTTACTTTCCCAATGGTAAAAGACAGCACCGTCTATCTTATCTCAACCTACTTCTTTCCGTGTAGTGTCCTATTTTATAGCCTCTTTTGTTCCCTGACTCAATACTCAAAAATGTTTACACTTTACTGATACAGTAGCGAAAACGTTAACAACTAGCATTCCGGAAAGGTGCGACAGCACTTTAAGCTAAAGTTTCTGGTTTTATAATGTTTTCTGTGAATATGAGAAATGGATAACGTAGTTTAAATGGTAAGGGTTTCTACGAAAATATCTTACTAGGAAAAAATCATTACTAACACCTGTTGTTTTCTAAATATGTAAGGAATATTGCAGAACTTCTACTTGGACCAAAGTTGTAACAAAATCTTTCAAGATACATAAATAAACTTTGAATTTTACATGGTCTCCATGTCGATCTCGAAAGCAGATCTAGACATTTAGCAAAGTGCTGCACTAATTGCAAAACCAGACACGCTTGCAATATCAACTCATACAACAGTTAGTCATTCGTCGGCATATGGTCGGGTATTCAAATGCACTCTCTGCCTTCTCTAGATAATTCTAGGCCTGCTATAGCTAGCGCCAATGTTAGGTCACTAACGGTACTCAAAGCCACGAACGCATTGCAAACAGGCTAGCTAATGCATAGTGCATCACCGTGCATTCCCCTGCGAGGGAAAGTTCCTTAACCTTACAATCTTTATCTTGGCCTATTAGGGCCACTCAAACAAACGTTAAAGAAACCATATCAAGAGCAGTAGTTACGGCATTCAATGCACCGCTTATCGTTCCTTTCAACCTTATCGGGTGACCGGGCCAGCGTTTATTATTAATCTAAAGCCATTGTGCACTATTTAAAACAATAATAGTTTCCAGTCCTGAGTCACAGTTCTTCTGTTTTGGGTCATTGCAACAGCAGAACGGCACATACACTTGAAGAAATCAATTTGGCTTGGTATTGTAAAAAAAATTAACTACCAACATTGTAAACAAAAGTAACTAATGCCTTTGGTGTTGAAAACGACGTTCTCAAAAATGAGGTAGTGATAATGGGGAATTTCAAGATCTGATTGATTTGGTTCTCGCATTTCAAATCTTTTTGTGTCATACGCAAAGATATTATATATTAAGAAGAGGCAGATACGTTATAACCGCGCGCGTATTGTGACTCAAAAAGTTCCCAATTGGGAACTCTTGTGATTAGTCTGCGTCGAGCGCAATCACGAGCGTGGCGCATCGTAGGTTCATACGTCCTTACGAAAATAAATCAAAATGCCATCGTGTGCGTTTCGAAAGTGCACCAATTATGACTCCAAGGTCAACAAAACACAAGGAATCTCATACCACATTTGAGTACGCTAAGATACTTAGATTATTTAGTCTATTTCAATTATTTTTCTAAACAATCTAATAACTCATGCAAAGACGCCATATTCAGATGAAGAAAGAGATAGCGATCTAGTTTTGACGCATGAGCGATAAAGAACGTAGCGTATATAGATTGACGCGAGCGACAAACACTAGCTGTCTTTTTCACTATTATGGTTTTAGTAATGCCATCCTTTTTACATAATTTGCCAATGTACTAGTGATTGGTGTAGGCAAACAAAAGATAAACGTGTGTGTGTTATAGCTCGGTCGGAACAGATTTTTCGGTCGATTTGTAAGGGCATAACGTATCTGTATTTATAACATCTTTGGTCATACGTAATTTTACTCATTTGAATATTCTCTATTTCTCAATTATCATGTAAATCCCTTATAACCGGTGTAGACTGAGCCCATTCAAAGAACAAAGAAAGACATTTAAAAAGGGTCCAGAGTAGGATGGATCTATCTATAGACAGGGGATTGCCCCTCCCTATTGAGAGGGACATGGGGACTTACCTCTGCCTCTTAAACTACTCCTATAACCTGCGTGTAGCAATTGTGCATTCGAATAAATCATGCGATACACAAGAATCCAAGTGTGTATGTATATTGCTTATTTATGTTTTCTAAGGATTCCAAATCAGCTGAACCAATTTTGGTTGAATTTTCAGTAGCTAGTATGAAGTAAAATTGATAAGGATATTTTATTGATATTTTCCTAAACACCGTCCGAAGAGGACGAGTTTTAACTAAAAAGTTAAACATAGTAATAATAAAAACATTTATTGCCTCTAGGAACACATTACATACTTTTTAACTCCAAATTACTCTTAATTTTTACTCCATTACTTAAATCTACGTTATAGCAGTCACCATAAACATTAAATAAAAATAATTAATAGGTAAGTTTAATATAAATTCCTAAGGGCAATATCTTTCTGAAAACCAGGACTTGACTATCATAAAGAGGTGGGTGGCCCTTGACAAGTCGGAATAGCGTTCTAGCGGATAAACGAACTACCCATTTAAAACGAGATTATTACTTGCAGTAACCATTATATGAAATTACGAGAGGCATAGCATCCATAAACTCGGCTTGATGATAGCTACTATAGGTAACGGACGTAAGGCTTTAACAATTCATATCAAAAACAACTATCGCCATAATCCTTTGCTTCAAATCAGGAGTGAACTTGAGTTCTTATAAAATTTAATAAAGAGTTTTAAAATTAAAAGATAGATAAAAGGAGGAAATACAAAAGTAAAATTAGATGGATAGAAGCACTTACAAAGCTTTACAATTAATTTTATGCGCATCTATAGCCTACATACGAGCAGCCGAGTTACCAGAAGGTAATTGAACTCCGTTTCCAATGGCTTAGTAACACCTAGGGCATCATAGATGTGTTGTCGCCTACCGCCCTAAATAGAAGAAAAGACCGAAAGAACTGGCTCTCAAACTCCCAGCCAGAACATGACGAGGCGTTCGGTGGCTGACTCAAACTAATGGAGGTCATGGTAACTAGCCATGAACGCTTCTCAGAAAGATAATAACCAACTTAGTAAAAGCCTATAAACTTTTGACAAGACAAACAACTGTAATCGATAACAAAATGTAATAATAGATAATGCAACTACTTAACTAATGACTTACGCTGATAAATGTAGACAACAACGAACTCTAAGTTTAATGTTAATAAAAACAAAATTTTGAAGCAGATTTTAAACTTGTCCGTATTTTATACCCGCAACTTTCTGCATAATAAAATGCAGGGTTCAATTGCAAATGCCGGTTAAATTAAACGATATTTCTAATGAATGCATAAGGGACTTCCTGCTATTACGTTAACTAAGAAGCAATTGGCATGATGGCCAATCTTCCACAAGTATGCCTTTGCTAGATAAACGAACATCTCGAGACAACCGATCAAGAAACGATTTGCATTTGGATGTAAAATTTCAGGTCTTGCAGAATATCATTCTTCTCAGTCTCAAGATGCAACAATTCATTGAATTTCATAATTGCGAAGTATTAAAGAGTTAAACACTTAATGCAGATAGTAAAGCTGACATTGACGAAGAGCAACTCAAAAAAATAAAGTCTAATCATCCGAGCAATTAAGTTCACAAGAAACCCGTGATAAACACTGATATCATAATTAATTTCTTAGCGCGATAACTTTCCATAAAAGTGCAGATACGAGAGTAGGTACTAAAAATATCTTACTCTCGAGCAATGCACCATATGAATAAACATTTATGTATGTATGTGTATCAGAATCAGAAGTAATCGCTTGCAGTTTGCTGAATAAACAGGTCTTTACGTTATTTACGGTCGCGCAATGCGTTTGTACTCCATTTGAAATTAAAAATACATACATGAAATTACCACGTAATCAGTTTGTTATAAAAACCCAGTAACTTATTGAAATTGGGTTTTTTACAAAGACAAATAGAGTTCGATATACAAAAGTAGACACGAGGCGCTTGCGCTTACCTACAAGTACGAAACGTGGTAGCGGTAGGGGCAATGACGCAACGTGGAAAACGGAAAATATAGCTTCAAGCCTAGATACAGGGCATTGAACCTACATACGCTCTTATTTGGCTAATGAAATGGACTTCATATTAGCAAACCGATCCTCCCACGTGGGATTTATCGTTGAATCTAATATATGAAGTAAAAACAGAGAATGCATGTGCAATAAAAAAATCTGTCACGAACGTACATTTTCTCGTGCTTCTGTTATGTACATCATACTTAAAAGTAATGTTGGTACTTTATACTCTTCCTTTTAATTTGCTTTTTCCTTACTCTTTTTTAGACAGCAAAAACACAAAGATTGTTGAGATGTGTTTATTAATAATGGAGCCACAGCCAGCATACAAATTGTACAAACAAATTCATCGTTAGACATTCAGTAGTGCATTGAACCAAAAACGTGGTTGATTACTTAAGACATAGCTTAAGTCGTGATCGATTTGAGCTTTTTGCTTGGAAATCCTTTTTGTTCGTTTTAAAGGAACATACGATAATGCGTGTTGAATTTTTAAAGTATTCGGGACGAAGATCAGCTTACATTTAAATCTTCGCAAAATTATGTTCCATTAGCCAATCTTGTATATTCATATTGTTCTGATAAACGATATAATGACCATGACATGTCTTGTCAAAGTTTGCCTGACAGCTTACTGATGATGTCAGGCAGGCAAGTCCTAAGACGACATCAATTGATTACCCAACATTGTCTGCCGTCGGCCTAGATTCGAAACGTTGACAACTGATTTATGCTCTAGCTCAGGTGTCAAAAAAGGAGACCATGTAAAAAAAACTTTAGCAATTATATATAAAAGGCGCTACGAGGCTTATTGACGTCCGCTACATTTATCATCCGGTTTCATGACCGCTGTAGTACCTACATGACGACAGTGGTAGACTCGTCAAATAATGTATCGATACCGTCCGTGCCAAGATCTAACTGGGAGATTCAATAATAAAATAAAAAGGTAATCTCCTGCCAATTTAAGTCCGGCAGCACATTTGTTATTATGTCACTGTAAAACACTTATCTTTTCATCACATGTAACAGCTACCGATTATTATTTGTGAGCATCGAATAATAGTTTCGGTAGTCGAGCTCGGCTTCTGCCCGCAGGCTCCAATGAGGCCAGTTCTATTTGCACAGCAAACAGAGCTAGAACAGGTATGTTTGCACTTGTAACTACTAACGATCACGTGTTAAGTCAGCTGTAATTTCTAATATCGACACTGTTTAACGCTTTCCATTAAAGTACCGCTAGCCTCGTGCATTTCCCTACTACGAGTATTTGCTATGTAAGATAGTCTTGCGTCGAGAGCAATAAACTAGAGTTGTGCTTGCAAACGCCTTTCACGCTTCAGTGAGTTTCCTAAGCACGCCTTTCTTCAAGCTTGTTACAAAAGAGGCTACAAGCTGTGTGAAACAATCGCCAAGTTTACTGTTACGGATTCGAGTAACTCTTAAATGTTCCTAGAGAATAACGAGAAGGCATTGACTTTTTAGAAGAGTAATAACAAAATAGGTTCTAGACAACATTAAAAGAAACCTGAACCAGTTTAATTTTAGATATGTAGCAGCATTAAAATAAATCACGAATTTTTATTGAACACGTAATAATTAATTTAAATTCTAATTCGAGGACGTATAACATTGATGATAATAATTACTATTAACAGAATTGTAATAGAGAAAGAGTATAAATTATCAAAATTTATAAAGCAACACGAGACCAAAAATGAATTCAATGACACACAGAAAAAAGTAAAGGTACATGTTATTGTATCATTAGAGACAACTAAAAAATACAAGGCATACCAAGATGAGAATAGATATAGACAGGTCAATAAATACCTAAGTGAAGGCTTTATAAGAATCCATTGCGAGTAATCTGAGTGAAGCGATGACATGAGAAATGAATCACGTACGCCCAGTTGTCGTTTTAATGCAGACTAAACAGCTGATCGACGTGGTGGGGGCAAGGTGAAGGCTGGTCAAACGTAGGCATGTCGAGACATGCAAGTCGAAAGACAAAAAAAACACAAGGAAAATGTTTTAAAAGGTTATGAATATGATAAAACGAATGACATCATAATACCAGCTGATTGATGCAAGCAAGGAGTATCTATTCGAATAAATTAAGCGTGCATGATCGTTCGATGAACCTATTACATAATATTTGATTTGAATTCGATACTTCAACGCAGTTTAATAGTCCATGTTTGCAAATCATTATTATCTTAAATTAATCCACACAAAGACGCACGTGGATTTCCTACGTTGCAGCGTTGTTTAGTTTCCAGTGATTTAAATATTAAAAGCGTCGTTACGCGAGACTGAATTTAACTACGGTATCATTGCGCAACATTGTCAGGGAATTGTACTTAGAACACGGCACGAGGGAAAATATAAGCGCTTGTTGACTCAGCTGATAGGTGCGTTGAACTTCCAGGAACGACTAAACATTTTGTTTCTCTGCTGAAAATTCCACAATGCTTATTAAAATGCACGGACCCAATCACTGAATCACGCGGTCAGCTGATCGCTTGTGATACTTGGTACACTTGACTTTGTGAATTCATTTGGAAATATTTCTTAAATCCTGAAGATATTCAGGTATCGCTTGAATTAATTACAAGTGTCAACCGCATTGGATTGACGCCTACGCAGTGTCAGACGCCAGATCGTGTGCGAAATTCATTCCGTCGTGCTTTCCGTTTTGTGTATAAATAAGTCTAATTATATTGTGTAATGTACACACGAGTACTCTATAGCTATGGTCATCATCAACCTGCGAAATGTATGTGTGCAAAGTAAACACTTGATAACTGCTGACATCATCCTCTCAGCTGATGGTTGAAGGCTGGTCATGCGTACGGTGAGGTGGGTGGGCTTGCTTTACCCGTGCTGGCCTCATCAAAATCACATCGAATTGGGGCCTCTTGTGTGTTTAGTTAAGTTTAAGCATAGTCTGGCACTTTACTGGCCTCGACTGTACAATGGCGGTGGCAAACCAAGCTGGGGCCCCTTGATTATTTGGTTAAGTTAGCGACGTCTGACACCTATGGTAATGTCCGGCATACTGTTGCTTGAGCAATGGCGAAGTTCAATTTTTTTTCTTATTTAACTTAAATTAAGTTCAGCCGTTTACTTTGTGATTTTTTGTTGTCTTTAAATTAATCACCACTATTCATCATTTTTATTTTTACATATACTTGTATCTTTAAGATTGCTTCTAATAATTAATTTGAAGAAAAAATTTCATTTATACTTTAGGTCTGAAGTTTCTCTACTGGACCTCCCATCAGGTCCTTTCCATGAACCAGTTGTCGAAATATAATATGTTGTAAATAATAATTCCATGGCCGATAATTTTATTGATTATGCGTGCACTATACCTAACTGAATACTAATTCCCTGGCCAACCATATTTTAGGCCAAATTAAAGTGCATGCTTACACTAAGAAACTTACATCCAACTGTATAGTTACAGATGATGATGACGACTTCAACATTATAGAACATGGGTTATAGGCAGATCATTGTAAGAATGAAAGTGTTAAACAGTCATATTAAACATGCATTTACCCACACGTGGCGACTGAAGCATTAGATTTGGACATGTCAAATATTTGCACTGGTGCACGTGGGTAAGTGCAATATTGACAATCGCAAATTAAACTGTTGTTGATCATTTTCATTATTAGCCTTGTGTTAAACAAACCGAACTATTTCTAAATAAACTATTGGGATTATTTTTTTTTATGTTTTTTGCTTATGTAAGAATTAATTTTCTAAGTGTCTGCAATTTCTTTGGGGATTCTTATTTTAATGGCTTCATCTCTATGAACCTTTACTCTTATAGGATGGGTGATAGCCGACAGGGTACCTGATATATTTCTTTTCTCTTTCTTTGTTTTTGTCTGCCAATGCATCGGTTTTTGGCACTATTGACGTCCATGGGTGACGGTGAACTCTTATCATCACGTGGTTCATCTACTCGTTTTCAGCCATTTACAAAAAAATGTCCAGAATTGATTATGTGAGTATCACGATCATCTTTTATTGCCAGCCGAGAAGAAAACGGGTAAACTTTTTTGCTTTATCCTGAACCAACACAACAGTAATTACATCAAAAATTGGCCAATTGTAAGCACCCAAGTAAAACCTTGCGTACGTACGTTCCAAAATAAACTTTCTGTCCAATTCTATGGTAAATGACGATACATCCACTTGTCGCAATCGTTCCGATAACAACTTATCAAAAGTCAAGGAATTTGTCCGGGGTGTTAGTAGGACGGCTATAAACCACTACTATCTCATCGCGAACGTGGATACAGGTTGCCAAAAGTTATCAAAAATGCATTTAGATACTGTTTTGTCGATTACTTTAATGTGTTTTGGAATTGCGCATTAACAGAATGTAAACACTTGCGGAGGTCAGGAATATTAAAGATATTTAAATATAATTGCCTTTATTTATCTACTTAAAAATATTTAGGTCATGCAACGTAAATAGTTTGTTAGATATAGATAGCAAATTGATTATCAAAAATAAATTTAATAAATTGTCAGTCAATGAGAGTGCCAGAGAGATTGATTCATTCAAAGATGATAATATGATTTTTATGATAGCGGTAAATATGCCAAACTACTATAGATCCCTCAACATTATGTTGAATGATGACGTAAAATGTTGTATTGATAATTGATTCATGTTTTTCTATTGATATAGAAGATATATATTGTAGAAGAGGCGTACATAGCCCTTCTGTAACTCCTTATACAGACACAAAGTGTATGTTCCACTAGAAAATATATTTTATCGGTTTACGCCCTCTAGTAGCTGCAATCTTAACTAAAACTGCCATACAACATATAATTATGTTTTATTTTTAAGTTTGTTTACTACCAGGAATTACAGTGGCTAATTGGCACCAAGACCAAGAAAGGAAAAATTGACTAAGCGATATTGAGCTAACTTTACAGGAGAGTAACTTAAAGTTGGAATTTTTAGAAAAAACCTTTATTTTTTGTAATCCTCCTACCGACGTTTCCCTTACTGTTTTGGAATTCTTATTTTATCATGTATATATTGTGTATATGTATATATGTATTGTGGCATATACAACAACTTTTCTAAAAATTCAATTTTAAACTGCTCTCCTGTAAAGTTAGCTCAACGTCGCTTTCCTTTCAAGCGTCGATATAAATAATGAGAAATCCCTTGCTCCTACATGCATAGTGCATGCGCATGCCACGTGAATGTTATAGAATTTTATAGCTGCGTCACTTAACGAGCGGTAAATTTAATATTTAATCACTGTAAAGAAGAGGTACTTCAACGTTGCACGAATATAAATATTACCTTACATTATCACGCATAATTCTCATAATCACGCAATTATTCAAGTATTAGACTCAGATCTTATCTAATTTGAGAAGCCATAGTTCGTAGTGACTTGTTATGCGCAAGACGTCTCGGGTTCGATTCCCGGTTGGACAGATAATGAACTTTGTGATGTCACATTAATTGTGTATAACCCACCCAAATCACTAGCTAGGGAGCTAAGATTGGACGTATGTGATGGCTTATATTTTATTGGCTTAGTGCTGATTAGTAGTATGCACAGACCACACACCTTTGAGAACCACATTGATACTCAGATTCAGATATGCAAGTTTCTTCCTGATGTTTTCTTACAACAGAGTAACTAAACTTATTTATTTCAAGTATTTATTTCCACTACATTTGACAGACTTCACCTAACCACTATTAATAATTACGCTACTTACTTCTAGCATAATAAATTAAAAAGTTATTAATCAATTAACTTGCAATAGGATCTATCTTTGAATTATTTATAGGTAAGTAAAGTAATAAATTGCATAAAGATAAGACATAATATAACATAAACGATAATAATTTATCAATACTTTTAAGTAAATATTTCAACCATTATTTTTTTACATACTGTTTTTAAAAACTGGTCAAGTGCGTGTCAAGCCAGACGCAATGTAGGGTTCCGTAGTTTTAAGTTCATCGACTATCATTCAATAAATATTTAAGCTATAAAAATCAAAGCAAAAGCAACAACCCATAATTGTCCCACTGCTGGGCTCGGGGTCTCCTCTCACAATGTGAGGGGTACAGGCCGTAGTCTACCACGCTGGCCAAGTGCGGATTGGTAGACTTCACACACCTTTGAGAACATTATGGAGAACTCTCCGGTGTGCAGGTTTCCTCACGATGTTTTCCTTCACCGAAGCAAGTGATAATTAACTTGTAATACGCACATTGTATAATATTTGAAAATTAGAGGTGCGTGCCAGGATTCGAACCCGGGCCCCCGCGTTCGGGAGACCAATGTTCTAACCACTAGGCTATCACTGCTACCCCACATGAGTAGACGAGAAGAAAATTGTCCAATTTACCTGTTAGAGGTACCCTAAAATATTTTTTAAGGTTTTATTCTACCACTTTTTCTTTTTAATAAATATTTATATCCATGCCAAATTACAGCTTTCTAGCACTAAGGTCTCTGTGCTATGCTGCGGTGTGCGGATAGACGGACGAACGGACATGTCGAAACTATAAAGGCTCCGTTTTGACTACGAAACCCCAAAAACGTAGGCAGTGCTTACAACATTTTGCATCCGGCTACGACTGTATGACCTCATGGATAGGACCCACGGAACAGAGACAAATAGGACCTAACAGTTGCTTTCATATTTTTTAAATACTAAGCGTACCTACTAGGTTCAAATACAGTACGCATCTCAAAAATATCTATCTATACTATAATAAAACTCTGATACCCTGGGTCATGTTTTAGACAACTTTTTATCCCGGAAAATTAAAAGGTTTCCCGGGAAAACAGGATAAAAGTTTGAATAAGTTAAAACATAATTTCCGTATGCAAAGCTGCGAGCAACAGCTAGTCTATTTTTAACCGATTTCAAAAAAAGGAGGAGGTTCTCAATTCGACTGTATTTTTTTTATGTTTGTTACCTCAGAACTTTGGACTGGGTGAACCGATTTGGATGATTCTTTTTTTAATGGAAAGTTGGTGCTTGTCGTGTGGTCCCACATAAATTTGAACGAAATCTGTCTGAGTACTTCATTTGAAGTCGGTTATTTTTTTGTTAAAATGTTAGATTATATATATATGTCAACTATTCTCGATTATCGATCGAAATTTTGGAAATTGCAGCAATTTCGATACGAAAATAAGGCTATTTAAAAGCAAAAGTATGTATAATATCTCTATCCTGTGTTGTGGGAATTAAGAAAATCCCATCGTCACCATTGTAATCTGTATGAAAATTTCAGTTTTCTAACTCCAAGCATTTACAGTTTGGGCTGGGCGTTGATGAGTCAGTCAATTTGGACAACCTTTTTATATTGTCACCTAAAGACATTACAATTTTATTTATAGAACCTTATGTCACCAAACATATGAAATAATAAAAGTCCAAAGATACATAAAATTATAGAATCAGCCGTAACCTCAAATAAATGAGGGTCAATTGGCTCCAAGCTATTTGACCCTGGCTCCTGTGATTAGTGCAAAAGGGTACTAATTACCATACTAATGGGGAGATATTGTTACGACGTCCGCTTCCGACGATGATTTGGATATCAATTAAGTT
Organism: Thymelicus lineola; assembly: GCA_963932265.1. Lineage (NCBI taxonomy): Eukaryota > Metazoa > Arthropoda > Insecta > Lepidoptera > Hesperiidae > Thymelicus > Thymelicus lineola. The sequence goes on from OZ010685.1 coordinate 3,101,360, forward strand.
AATATAAAAGGTATCAAGTGAATAAACAAAAATGGTAAGTTTTCACCATAACCCTGTGGGGGCGCATGACAGAGGCAACGCATTTTCAACTAAAAAAAGAAAATACCAATATTTCTTCTACTTCTTGCTAAAACAAGTTACAAATACACTTACATGTTAATAACTATGATAAGCTATGGGTAGTAAGCAGTTTTAACCAGGATTCAAACCCGGTTATACACAGTTCGATTGACTCCCCAACCTAATAAAAAGTATATATAAGAGAGCTGCATGCAACTTAATTACCAAGGGATAATAATAATAGTAGAATATTAATCGTTGCTTACATTTTAATGAGGCGACTATTACGAGACATTTTTATTACGTTTTTTGCAATTTTGACACTTCGTTAACGACGGCAATAAGCAGCGGAAAAGGATTTTAATTTTAATTTGAGCACGAGACGAATAAATTAAAAGATTTGATTTATAGAGGATTTACATGGGGTTAGACTTGCGGAGGAATAATTAATCGCAAACAGAAAAACTCAAGTGCAATCTTGGAATCACGGTAAACGAGGCATGTCAGCGTTGCGATAAAGGGAGCCTCGTAACAAGTTAAGCTTGTTAGGCTGTGTACATACACATGCTAGAATACATTCGTATTCAGATACGAGCGACTTTTATATTTTTATGGACAGAAAGCGGTCTATTGGTGCTAAATATTTTGTCTGTTATGGTGATTTGTAACTAGACGAACACAGGTGAGATGTAAGCAATTCAGCGTATATTATAATATACCTACCTAAAAAAACGCATAATTTGCAAGCTACTTACTAAAAATATTGTGGCGAAATGCATTTGGGTTTAAAATTTAATTTTAATTAAAAGAAAATTTCCATTCTAAAAAAATTTAATACAAAAAACTACCAGAGAAAATTACCTGACAGGAAATAATAAACAGAATTACAGTAATGTTCAACGTACCGTGTATTTTATATACGAATGCCTCCTGCGTGTTTTTTTTTAAATCAAATGAAATATTTTCAATTCACCCCTAAGGAATCCTGCATAAATTAATTAACAAAGCAGTGCTACGACAGAAAAAACGCAACATAAAATCGCGTTACCGTCGCGACGCGGAGTAGCGCGCGTCGCGTGCTCAGTACCTTACCCGTCTCGGATGAAATGCCACAGGGAAATAGACCCGAGACAACAGGCTAGAGGACGTCGCCCTTAAGATATTAATGCTCTATGGTCCAGAGGTTTTGCATTTTGCGATAGAAAAAATCACAGCACGAAGACCGAGCCAGCCAAGCGTGAGCGAGCTCGATTTCGAATCGTGATTGTACTATTGTATTTTTTACTTGTTACTAGGTTGTTACTATGTAAGGTGAATCGATATTTTGCGATTAGTGGTATCTTGGAAAGCTCTCGGTTCACTCAAGGCTCCTCTTTGCGCCTTAATATTAATATCAATAACCTTAATAAAGTTTTATAATAAATAAATAAAGTTTTATCAATAACCTTCAAAATATTTGGAAATTACGTTAAGTTCGGAAAAGTCACGTAAACATTTTTCTACATTAATAATGTCATTGTATGCGTTTCGCGATCTCTGTGGTTTCGTGTCAACGCTTACAGAAAGTTTTATCTACTGGCTCAGAACTTACGACTTTTTAATATTTACTCCCAAAATTATCATGTTACATATTTGGAAGACTACCTATTACATATTTAGGAAAAATAAAATAGCTTCTTTCTTATATACTTACATTACGAGTCTGAAGTTTTCTAAAATTATTAATTATTACAATAAAAAAATTATTTGGCCTCAAAGTAGTGATACTTATAGCATAAAATTATTTAAATAAGATAACAATTCCCAATCCTATCCAGAACATATATAAACTGCGCAGTCCGATGCGCGAAATCGTACGTAATCCTTTATCAGATTGAAGCGACCTCATTTCTAAGCCCTAGGGCTTCGATCACGAGACAACGGTTACGCTCCGAGTACTTCCTTGTTATATTGTAAGCGATATCCTGTTGCACTCCTGCAATATAATGCAGCTAGAAAGTAGATATGCAATATTCTCTATTGTGTTCATGTAACTATTCGACAAACCACGACGTTTGAAGTTTGACTTTTCACGTTGGACGATCCACCTGATGGTAAGTCGCCACCGTTGCCTTGCCCAGGGAAATTAGTGACACCAAAAGCATCACGATGCTATGCCGACTAAGAAGAAAGAGAGAAAGAAAGAAAAAATTGGTTCCCATCCCAAGTCAAAAGTGTCATTATGTTCTCCAGAATCTAGGTCCAGAGCTTCATACGAGATTGATCAATGACTGGACATAATGGAGGAATGATGTACACTCCACCGTGATGAACCTGTCCAGATTGGTCTAGGGGTTAATAAGCATCACAACGCAACTGGCCGTGGGCTTTACAATGTTCGGTAAAGTCCTGACCTAATGTGGAATCTCCGAAATCGACTTATCAACGCCCCAATTAAATAAAAAATCAAATAGTAATCCCGCCAAAAAGCCAGAGTACCTCAATTACAAGTCATTTTGACAGACAGACGGACTTCCGTAACAGTTATCAATGAGTGCTATCATCATTTAGACGCGAACTCTACGTAATAACACCTCAATGGCCACGTACCTATAATTGCCAGCGATGGTCCATTAGGCAATTAAACAAATGACTTGCAAGTAAGTACAGTACATGGTGGTAAGTGTTAATTTATTACTTACTAGCTTTTGCCCGCGGCTTCGCCTTAGGTAGAGTGGTTTCGAAACGTTTTTAATTAATTAATTTACAATAGATTTATCCATATAGATATCAAGATGATGCCCGTGGCTTCGCGCACGTGGATATGGATTTTTTACAAATCCTGCGGGAACTCTGAACTTTTCCGAGATAAAAAGCAGCCTATGTGTTAATCCAGGGTATAGGCTATCTCCATTCCAAACAGCCAAAACAGTTAAATAGTTGTGGCGTGATCGGGGAACAAACACCCAAACATTCAAACATCTTCACAAACTTTCTCATTTGCAATATTTTAAATAGGATTCATAGGATGATGAGTAAATCAGAACATAATAATATTAATATACTAATACTGTGCCAACGCTGGTCTTAATCTAAGCTACATGCTAGGAATAAGAGTTAGTGGCAATGCTTCATTACCGTGGAGCTCAAGTTAGGATTTTTGCGTATATAGCCGACAATGGAGCAGACGAACCACCTAATGGTAAGTAGTCTCCGTCGCTCATGGATATCAGTAACACCAGCATTACTGGACAGTTGAAGGCCAAGATAGAAGTGGAAGAAAGAAAGGCTCTCAAGCTCGCTGCTGGAACATGACGAATCGTCTGTGCACAATCTCAAGAAGTTGGAACATGACGAATCGTCTGTGCACAATTGAGGTTTTTAGTTTCTAATTGATATTAAGAGCACCGGTTGCCCGCATGGTATACTTAAATCACAGGGACCGACAGTGTTACGTCCTCTTGGATGCACGGAATCGATCAAAAAATGTTTTCCACAAGGTTTTGCTTAACTCGGTCGATCACTTAGGATTACGGCCGGGCTATGATGCTTTAATGGACCGAAGTGAGGACACGGTTAAGTTTTATCATTATAATATTTTATAAATCCGATATTCGTCGTAGCGTAGCAAACATCTGAAATATGGTTCTTCGGCTTCGATGATGATTTCGATATGCGGTCAAATCATTCCCCATGGCATCTCAAGTTTTTACATTGCCCAATCCAATTAACAGAAAAACTTCTATCTTTTAATTAGACATCATCCCGACGTGTTTTTCGCTTTTAACACACGGATTATTTCAACATTACAAAGGTTAAAGGGTTCTCGATCCTATTTCGTTCGTTATAAGATTAATTATCGCGTTTCCTTCCTCTGTAACATCCATGCAATTACATATTAAACAGGGGCACCCAACCGTGACGTAGGTTACTCTTTATGAATTGCAAATAGCATCACATTGTTTCGGACTTCTGATTTGTGCGGCACTTTTTTCTTAGTTCGCTATAAAACCAGACGTTACTTTGAACTAGGTTAACCTTAGAATTTAATTAAGATTGTGATAATAAATTATCATTACCAAAGGATTTTTATTGTGATCACGGGACTTTTTACTTTTTAAAACAAAAAAACCTTTATGATTTCCACAATCTAAAGTAAGCCGTACATTTGACTCATAATAGGTATAATAAGCTTGAGTTTCAATGTTTAAATTAAACTTAATTTTTTTATTACTATTTTTTTATGCGAAAATAATGTTGATGCGTCAACTTTAGCCATACTTCCTACTTGAGGTAGGTATATAGGAATCTACATCGATAGGACATCAGTTTACAAGAAATGGCGATCTACTGATAACTACGGGACCTAATGAGGGCACATTCCAGATACCAGAGCGCAGATATGCTCATGATAAATTGTACTTTATTAAGATTTTATTAACTTTAAACCTAAACTACAACTTTAATCTAATTTTTCACAACGCAAATAAAATTTAGCTAACCAGCAATTTCTGGAAGCAACAAGTTATTCAATTACAGAAGCCATCTTAGGTGTCATAAAAACTTAATTCACGTTGCAACTACCAATCATACTGACATCTCGAATTTGGTCGAATCATGGTCATTAAGTTGGTCTAATAGTGAAGAAGCAAAAAGGTAGTAAACTCAACTAAGTATTGCCTTCTGATTGGTGCTATTTTTACAAAGGCTTTGTTTAATGTTTCTTGTTACTCTTTTAATTAGTTTGCTAACGGTATCAAATATGCTTGTATCTACAAAATATTTTCATTAATTTAAAGAGTATCCATATAGAAAAACTAATATTAATCGTTTGAGACCTAAGAAAGTAAATAAAGAAATCATATTTATTAAAATTAGAGTATTTTGACCAATGACATCGACAATTTGTGCCTATCTAACTGTTTCACCAGCACCCAGGGCTGATTGGTAGAGAATGCCATTAGGCATTAAGTTTTTGCCCTTGTATACCCAGATTGCGGTGTTGCGAAAATAAATAAATAAATAAAAAAGTAGGTATTAATTTGCATACCTACTGTTCTAAATCTGTTTTCAAATTGATGTCTGTCTGGCTTCAAGTACTTTAATCCATTAGCGCAAGCATCTATAATAAATATTGTTAAGTCATCATATTTGAAGAGGCCTTAAGTGTAGCCACACTGCGTTGTAGTGTAGCCACACTGTGTTGGACACAGATTGGCTATAGAATTAGTGTCCAACTCCAAAATCGAAAGTTTTAAGATCGCAATGACCTAAGACATGGTGTAACAATGACAACAAAAAAATTCTACTAGCAGAATATTGATCATTTAAGGTAAGGATCGACATAAGTTAAGTAAAATTCTTCCATGTGATTATGTGCATTGACATAATACTGTACTGCACACTAAGGGTTAACTGGTACAGAATGGCATTAAATCTGCCCAAAATGTAGTTTTGCAATATTTAAAGGGTAAAATAAATAGAATAGGTATTTCTTGCAAATTTGACTATCATTGGCTTTGTAAATTTTGTGCCAAAACAGCAAATATCTTGTGCTCATTAATTCCAAAATCTAAGATAATATATTCCTAAGTCTGAGGTTGCTATGCCTATGCAAAACCTATTGAAACTTATTGGGCGAAACCAGTTTAATAATGATAATGTGAATAAATTATTGATATGACATCCCTCACTTGTTTGTGTGACTCCTGCCCATCTCGTGCCACTTGAAGAATTACACATGTCTATGCAACTTTAGGATTTAGATTTTATTTAGACTTTAACAGAACAGACAATTTATTAACAGTTTCATCAACATGAAAGTACCAATTGCAAATAGAAGTAGTCAGCAAAAGAATTATGTTGGCATGGAAACATAAAAAAAACATACAATATTATTTAATATAATGATAATTTTTTAGATAAGTACTATTTGATAAACAATCTTACTGTCTTTTTATCATAATTTATATTTCAAAAATAAATGAGGCTGTGTCAGATCAACGTGTTGGCTGCAAATAGATTGTTCAATATTTGTTAAAAATGAATTTCACTTATCCAACCAAAAAAAATCAAATGTGAATTGTTGCTGCAAGCATTCAACACAAATTATTCTTGCTTTTAAAAACAATTATTATCAATTATATGCATAATTTACTAAAACTCATTTTACAAATAATTAACAAAATAGTTACTGATGTAATGCACCATAATGTTTTATTGCTGTTTACTCATCATAACCAGAGTAATTTAATAATTATCATAATTAGCTACTTATTCTAATAATTCCTTGTAATTTTGTACTTAAAGGATAATTATTATGAAGGATTACCATCTATTTTTCTATTGCGAATTTGTAACATATTATAAATGACACTTAAAACCTAATTGAACCAGGTAGTTAATTGATAATTAAGTAAAATTTGTAAGATTTTACTTAATTGAGTTTCCATAAAACAACATTGTAAATATCGTTTACTTTAATAATAAGTGTAGACCTACAATTTAATGAAATATACTTCCAATTAAGAGAAATTATTATTTACCAAATTGCTTTTAAATTATTTACTTTTTATTGTATATTTATTTTATGTTGACTGTGAAGGTACAAGTTCAATTTCATATTTTACTAAGGCATAGCCTATAGCTCCCAGGTCAGTTTTGATTTAGGGACTATGTTCTTTACCAAAAGAAATGTAAATTTTTTCAGTAAATTTTAGAATCAATAGAAGAAAAATAATTATGCCCTAGAAATTGGAAAACTAAAACAAAACTCAATAAAAAAACAATTTCAGTTACTATTCCTAACTTTTGTGTTTTGTGTAACATTTTCTGCGATCACTATAACTCAGCGATATTTTAGTATTTGGATGCTTAAGTGCTTTATAAACAGCTCTTAAAAGCGATATTATAACATAGAATTATATTCAATCTAGACATAAATACAAGAAAATAAACAAAAACATACAAACAGGACTTACCTTGAAAGCTAGTTTGCCAATTATTTTCAAGACGACATGGTATAAATCTGTCCATGGGCTCTGGTCGGACCAGCACAGACTGCTTCCTGCTCACAGGACTGCACTGCTGCAGCAGCCTCCTCTCATACGATTCACTGAACATTTTGACCAGGTAACTGTCCAAATTATATGTACAAACGACGAAACTAATGGAAGAACCGACTAGAATATTTTCCAAACGCGGGTAAGTTGCTAACCCACCATCATTACGATAAATATATTCGCGAAAAACAGTGTGTAAATGTTCGTTAGAGGTGCAACACACTACTGCTCTCCTTGAGGGCTAACAACCATTTGATGATTAAAAGTTGTAACTACAATACATTACATCTGACTCTGACTGACATGCCCAATAGACACTGGTTGCAACGATGCACACGCGTATCTTTTGATCAAACGTTATTGCCTGCACTTTTAAAGATAATGTAAATTGTAAATGAAAGATAACGTTAATATAAATTTTGATGCAAGAAAAACAAATAAAAATTACTTCAATTTCCACTCAATGTTTGGCAGACATTGGCATAACAAGCACTGTATTGCTATATGTAAAATTAAAAAAGATTTTTGAATAAAACGGTTTGATGTTTAATGTTGCCATACTGACAAAAGAAAGTATACCATAGACCATCCATAGACTATGCTAGGGGGTGAAATGATGGATATATTACTCTGTCTGGATCATTTTGTACTGGCGTATACAAATGTATAATTTTCTAAGTATAATTTCAGACTCTTATCTGATTTTGATATCACATAAATGTACTGGATTATTGTTGGATCTCACAGATCGTACACATTGGTGAAAAGAAATTTCAGTATTTTCATACAAAATATGTATCCTTGTATGTATAATTTCAGGCTCTTGTCTCCTTTTGATGTCAGTATAATATATGGGGCAATTGTAGGATCTCATAGATCGTACACATTGATGAAAAGAAAAACAATGTTACTGTACAAAAAATAATAATTTTCATGAGACAAAATCAACGAGTTCGATTCCTGGCTAATAATATAAATTTTTCAAAAATCTAACTATGCAGTTAAGGTTTTAGTTAAAATCGGCCCCAAGACGCCTTTGACCACTTTTCACTATTCCTCATTATTTTGAATTTATCTATCCATGCCCACTTGAAAAATTCAACCTGTATATTCTTCTTGCAGATACTTGCAACCGCTACAATGTTCTGACTGTTTACATATACTTTTTAAACAATTGACAGAATAATGAATATTCCCTGAACATTTGAGCCTTGTGGGAGCAGGTTATGAATTGCTCTCCCGATGACAACTTTGCTCTGTTCTGGCACATACTTGACACGTTCAAAATGGGTTCGCATTTTTTTTACACTTAAACATATCTAAATTACAACCTTTTAAAATTCTAGCCTTGTATTTGATATATCCTGGGACTATAGATAAAATGAACTCAATACAAAAATGGTCCTTTCAATATGACGACATCGGACTTCAAGTGCCTCTACAAAGTCAATAATCCAGATAAAGTAATATATCCATTTGGCAGTGCGTTGCATCGTCTGTCTATTGTCTGTTTTATTCGTGGATGTATACTTTAACTGGATAAGTAATTTTGTAGAGGTACTTGAAGACGGATGACGTCATAGCCTAAGGACCATTTTTCTATTGTGTCCTTGTTATCTATAGTCCTAGGATATATCATTCGATTATGATTTTTCATAATGATATAAAACATCTAAGATGAATATTATAAGAACCGTAATAATTGTGTGGTAGTTTGTAACACTGCGCCAAAAAGTTAATGCAATTTTTCAGAGTGGCGATTACGGTCATCGAGGATTTGTGAAGACTGTGGTCGTCGTTTTTGTTTGTGTAGCTTAAAATGTGGTGTTGTACTGTTATCAATTTTCAGTGAGAAAATTACAATAAAAACAATTGCAATATTTTAATTTCAGTAATTTTGAAAAAATTTTAGTAAAATGTTTTATTTCAATATTATAATTTTTACCACGAGAAAAATTACCAACAGAAAACATTTTAAAGAACCATATCAAAATAGGACATAATTTTTGTAAGTAAGTGTGGACACCCTACAATTATGAAGAACAACCTCAACCGGACTGTGATTGGTCGAATAGTCCTTAAGATATAACGTCATCGTCGTCAGATACGTCAGATATATATATATCGTTAGATACGTCATCGAACTATTCTGTGCTTCAGGTACCTCTACAAGGTCAGCAATCCAGATAGTGTAATATATCCATGATTTTTTTTATGGAATCTGTCTTGTCTTGTCTATGGTTGCGTCGCGTTGTTGAACCATAGAGTAACTTGTATCATTGAACTCATTGAAGATGAAGACATTGAAGTCAAAACTCAAAATCAAATGATTTTATTCACTTGGTTTAACTTTTGTATCAATCGTAAATGAATAGTATTTATTACCAATATATACGTTAATATAGTATTAGCTGATAACTCTATTTTACTCGATACGTGTGTTCTGCTCAAGGCTCTGTTGAAGCTGTTGATTTTCGCCTGAAATACCTATGTTCTAATTGGTTTTACGAATTTATGTTTCTAACATAATTTAATCCGTAAATATCACTCTAACTATGGAATTTCGTCGTAGGGAAGACTTTAATGGAGATTCTCCTACTTATTCTAGGTTATTCATAGTCTGTGACCGCAAATCTACGGAAAAGGATTTTAGGGACGCGTTTTCTATATATGGTACTATTGAAGACATACGTATTCCTCGCAACCAGAACACTGGAGAACCGAAGGGAATTGTATACATTAAGTTTTCAAAGGCCTCCGAAGCTGCTGCAGCTTTGGAGGCGATGAACTTCAAGCATCTTCCGAACTCCGATCGTTGCTTGAAGGTTATGGTAGCTACGAATAGGTCCGAGATACAGTCTGAAGATAACAATACTGAAAAATACAGGAGATTATTTGTGAACGTGCCAAGAAAAATGACAGAGAATGAGCTTGAAGAAGATTTTCGCCAATTCGGTAGAGTCGAATCAGTTCTGATACAGAGAAACAGAGATACGCATGAATCTAAAGGGTTCGCGTATATTAAGTATAGAACATTTTTAGAAGCAGCGCGGGCATTGGAGCAATGTAACAGAAGCTATAGGTGTATTTTTGCTCAACCTAAAAACTATAACAAGCGCTCTGAAACTGCATTCGAGTCTAATATCAGTACATTGGCTAATTCATCTTTCAATGACAAAACTGCTCTTATATCTACAATGAGGGCTCGGCCAAGAGGCTACACTCGTGTACACTTCATGTGCTCTCCGTACCTCACTCAGTTGCATATAGAACGTTTATTTGACATTGTGCCTGGTATGGTCAACTGCACCTACTTTGTTGATCTATTGGGAAACCATGGCAAAGGCAAGGTGCATTACTCGAACCCCGTATCAGCAGCACATGCAGTTGAGAAATTGAATGAATTTGAGTATCCGCCCGGCAGCAGAATATTTGTCAAACCTGATAACAACCCATTTGATCCACGAGAACAAAATTATGAAAAAATACCTAATGTTGTTAACAATTTGAAAAATGCTATAGCATCTTGCAGTAATTCAGCAGCACCGGATTTAGCCCAGCTGGCTGAGGCTGTAGCTGAGGCGTCTAAATTGATTAAAATGGCTACTACTGGGGTAAATGACTTGCCAGATAGTGAAGAAGTAAAATATTGCAGTGTACAGCTCCCGCCACCACAGCCATTGGCTGACATTGATAGCTCAGTCGCAAAAAGATGTTTCTTAGTGTGTAAGCCCCAACCTCCTCCTTTAACAGTACTGCGAGATGTTTTCTGTAGGTTTGGGAATCTCATCAATGTCTATGCCCTGCCTAATAAGACTGTAGGATATGCTCGTTATGCAAAGGCTGAATCAGCTGATGAAGCTATGAAGGTATTGCATGGAGCAGAGATATGCGGTGTTCGTATGAAGGTATTAGAGGCCGAAGATGAAATCCCTTCTAAGAGAACTAAATATGACCACTGACTCTGTGAAAGACAAGAAATGACACGGACTATCCTCTCAAGTCGAATAGACTCAACGGACAGACAGATGTAATTTAATATAATAAACATTCTTTAACTTTCATAACTTGACATTGTTTTTTGGCTTATAGTACAGCAAACTTAGTTTTTTGTACTGTAATCCCAGCCTTCTTTCCCTACAGCCTTTTTGTTGTCCACTACAGTTACTGACTGAGACACAGGACAAGAAATAAGACGGACTAACATATTTCATATTGTCTTTTATTGTATCTACAACTTTATTGCACACACAACCTTATATTAATTGACAATTTGTAAATCAATTGTACAACTTAGATAATTCTTATTTTATTCAGATTATTCCGACTCAACTAAAGTCTGGCTGATCATTGGTAGTAAATGCTTTTTATACAGTGGGTGTCGATCTCCGTGAGTTATTTTAAGAATCTTCTCTGCACACTTGAACTGATAAAGAGCCTTTTGAAGATCCATTTTATAAAGCAAGATTTTTCCATACTTCATGTGTAGCAAACCCAATAGGGGATGCAGTGAGCCATAATAGAAGCTGAAAAGAGAAGTACAATTAAATTTTAAATGAAGAATTACACTGCAATCACAAATTAAATGAGTGGGAAAGTGGATATGAAGTTACAATAATCTTTTGATAATGGCATAGCATACCCTAAGGAGGCCCTGTATCAATACTCGTTGAGGAGCCCCCGCTTCAAATTTAGTTGTCAAATTTGGGGAGAAAAAGGGGCGCCAGCAGTAACGGTCTTAGGACGGCAGACGAGCTTTTTTTCGCCACGTTTTGAAATGCATTATGACTCCATTAAGCTCTTAGTTTCTCTCCACCAATCTGCACTGGAGCAGCGTGGTGGAGTATGCCTCCTTAAGAGGAGAGACCCGTGCCCAGTAGTGGGTCATTAATGGGTTGAAGCCAAGCTCTTAGTTGGAGAGTCCCATATAATTGATACGGAGGTAGCTATGCTCCTGATACTTAAGTATCCAAGTTAACTATTTGGTCTACTTACCTGAAGCAAGGAATAAGTTTGTCAGCATAAATACAAGCCTGTTCCCATAACTGAACTTGTATGAGTGCATCGAACGCATGGTCCAGGGTTTGAGCATGCATCACGTTTAAGGGATGTAACACGCCCTCTTGCCTTTCAAGGCAATACTTGCAGACATCCACATCTGTATTGTGGCGATAGTTTTGGTTAAGGGTTGTTAGGTCGCTAAATAGATTGTGTGAAAGTTAAATGTAAATTATAGGACAATTGAGCCGAATGAGGCTGCATGACATATTAATCTTGATAGATTACGATCATGAAAAATAGTTATGAAACAGTAAGAAAATAAAGAAATAAATTGGTGGTAGAAAAGTCATAGGTAGTTAAGAATTGCAATAAATTATATTATGGTGCAATCCTACAAAGATCTGAAGATAAAATCTTTAACAAGGAAGATAATTATAAAATATGTGATAACATCGGATAATATTAGCATGTGATGTGTATTGTTACCTCATTGTTTTTTCAATTGAGCTGGAAAATTATAGGTTCGGTAATGGAGTCTGACTCTGTCGATTGAGTATAGCAAATATTGAGAAAAGAGAAACTAGGGATATAATTTAGTCAAAACATGTTGCATATAACTTTAAAAGTCTATTATTACCTACTTAAGCGAATAATTATAATATCATTGTGTATAAAATACAATCAAAAATCGTGATTACCTGCTTGCATTTTAAAAGTATTCAGTGAGTTAACCCCAAAAATAGACTAGAAAGTAAAATTTAAAATTAAAAAGGATACATGCGACGGACGTACCCTTCATATTCTGTAAATGCAACTCGGTAAATTCCATCGCTTTAATAAACGCCTCAATATGTTTCTCTGTAAATTTAGTTCCACATTCGCTGCATCGTATTGTGGCGTCTTTAATAATTCCATTCAAATCTTCATGGAGCCCATTACACGCATTATTTGCGCCATCTTTAACTGTATCTTCAGCCATTCGCTTCACTAGTTCACAATTCTCCTTCCAAGGGATATTTATGGGATTTTGGCATTGTGTGTTGAGACACCGTGCCGCATGGAAATATTTCAAGGACACTTCATCTGAAAATAATTACACGTTCCTTTTAATCGCTTTACGAGAGCTTTATTCACAATCTTCAGTTCTTAATAAAGTTTCTATTAATACCCATTGAAGTATAATGTCATAGAACAGACATCTCGAACAAAATGTGTCCCGCCCGGGAGGTTCCATTTTCAAAATTGAGCCTCCGCTCTTTCAAAATCGAACAAAAATCTTTTGAAGATTGAAGCCACGTGGCGCCAATGCATTGGGACATGCATGGTGTTCGCGGTGTCGGTTCTATACGCTAGTAATAATACTTCAATGTTAATACCATTATTTATAAATTCGATAATATTTCAGGTGTCATAATGACTATGATTTATCATGAATCTGTATAACTTTGAAGAGTAAAAAAATCAATTAATTATGAGGATTGTGAAATTCACTCCAAATAAAATTAACTAAGTAAGCATGCGCATTGACTGAACGAATACTTAAGCGGCTAATTTGACTAACGCCCCAACTCAGAAAGGTTCCTTTATTTAGCTGTAAGGAGTCCATAACTAATTGACATTAAATATGTTAAGTATCGATTCCTCTCAGAGTCATTTTATTAACTTTAAGTAACCCTAGTGCGAAACAACGTATAATAACCTTATCGATTATCATATCGATAGAGTATTAGTGTAGCCACATGTAAAATACGTTGAGAACACATATAAAATAATACTTATTTTAGTGCTTTTAGAACGATGATTTATACTAATATAGTAACAAGAAATTCGTTTACTGTGTTTTCTTACATAAGAACATTGCAAAGTAGCTTTTTTCTTTAAAATAAAATAAAAAAACTCGCGATTTTATATACCGGCAATACTATACCTAGTAGTACTGTAATATCTGTGGCAGTACACTGTACAGTAAATGTCAATTGTCAGTCAATTCAATGTTGATATATTATATTGTTGGTTTGATTTCAATCTGAATTAATATCGTTTAATATCGCCAACCTATTTATTATATAATATTATCATGTACATGTAAAGTACCTACACTTTCAAATTAGCGAATATGATAATAACTTATGTTAATAAATAAGGGGCACCAAGGTTGTGAATTGTAATCAAAACAACTGTATCGTTTTTTAAAGGATATGGAGTGTAAAATACCGCGAAAAAGAGTTGCAAATGGTAAACCTCTCTTTGTTAGTTTCGTTAGGCCTGGCACCAGTATGGGATATATAACCGTTTTTACATATTCTGCTGTATCGTGCATAAAATTCTTGGACCGAGTATGTTCTAAACGGATCAGAGAAATCTCGCAAATATTGCCTTGGCCCCACATGTCTATGCATTCTAGCGTAATCAACAAATTCAATAAAATAGGCGAAATCCGAGAAAACAGACATTTTGCTTGTGAAATCACTCAAATTGTAAACCTAATATCAACTGAACGTCAAAATCAATCCTAAGTGGAGTTTAAGTGATGGTATTTGTATAATTAACTTTAATTGCCATTAAGGGCCTATAACGGTAGATTAACTGACTCTGGGAGTGACTAATTGAGATTCTGTACTAAGGAGCGATTTTAATGACCATTAAGTGACTCTGAGTTGGGGCGTAAAACTTGAGTTGGGGCTCAAGAGTTACTAACGGTTACCAAATCGTTCCTTAGTACAGAATTTGTATGGTGATTCTTTACTAAGGAGCGATTAAACTGATTAAAGTAATCATTAGTGACTGAGTTGGGGCATAAGACTATTTTGCATCCTGGGAAATAAATAGGCTATGCAAAGGCATGAAAACTCTATACTGTCAAAGAAGATTTTGTCTATGAGTGAAATTAATGAATTAAACGTGTATATTTGAGTGAACAAAATCTTAAAATTCGCCCACCATGCCGTTAGGACCGACATTCCATGGAACATTCTAGAGATACTATAATGTAAGTCGATCATTCAATTTACAATATCATGAAATTTCGACCATTTCATAAATAGCAATTTTTTCATGAAACACTTCACAATTCACTTAAGATTTTGAACTTATATAATCACGGACACTGAACATTTTAAATGAAAATTATAAAATATGAATCGTGAGGTACCCGTTGCATTTAAAAACAATTTTGAGTTAACGAAATCCTTAAAAGTTGGCGCTAAACAACAAGAAATAGTTGCCAATTTCTTGATATTGTCAAGTCAATCGAATAGATCACGATATAGATGAGGATGTAATTGTAAGAAAGAGATAGGTTGAGTAGACAGGCTGACAGAGAGACGAGACAGAAAGAGATGAGAATAGAGCATACGTCTGAAAGACGATTAGTATGCACATCTAAAGCATTTACCCATGCACCTGTCACATTGGCATAGGAAGTAGTAGTTCTCCTGTAACTCCATCTGCCTCTCAAATGGCGTCTTCATCAAGTCTATGTATGATATCCGTACCTGCAAAGTATAAAAATTGCATATTTTGTAAAATAATAATGTACAGTCGGCAAAAGAATTAAGTGTGTAGGGCATGATTCTAAAACCCTCTATAATATTTAATATTACATATTGTTTACCTTAGTATCAATGTTAAATCATACCTTAGTTATACAGGTATCATTTAACATTGATAATAACACAAACAATCTGTAATATTTATAACAACTTTACCAATTTTCATCGAAATCCGTTCAAGGGTTTTTATGTGATGCCCGGACAGACAAATAGACACTTTGAGTTTTATTATAGTATAGATTACAGAAGGTTTTAGAATCATGTCGTGCACACCTCCATTCGTTTAGGAATTACGATGCCACAGGGGGGTGGGTAATCTATGCCACAGACACAAAACCCTTCTTTTTGTGTCGGTTAAAACTATGAGCTATTGCTTACATGTCTCCAATCCAAACAGGGCATGTCCTTGATGGCTCTGATGCTGATGTTCTTCCCGTCGAAGGTCGCCACGGCATTGGGGTCACAGCTGTGGTCTATGATGGACGCGGCCAAGTAAATACCGGACCCGATAGAGTTCATATCCATGTCCAAAATCGTGAAACTATTGATTACCATCTGAAATATAAAACACACATTTGCGTTAGACATTGACGACATTTTAGGTTTTTATTATTTGTATATGCAAACTGTTAATTATTTCTGGATCATTATTTAACTATTGCAATCCAGTGGTCACTTCATTGAAAATCAAAGTACCTATACAGGGTGTTACAAAACTACCCATAAAGCTGAAAGGAGGTAAAATGGGGCCTTATAACGAGTCTATTCACAATATTTAAAAACCGTAGTTACGCTGTATAACATACCCCAAAAAAATAAAAAAATAATATTATTTTCACTGATGTGTATTTATATGGGTGCCGTCGACTTTATTCACCTGAGTTAATTCACCCAGGTGTCTTAAGTCTACTTTTAGTGTACTTTATTCACCTATGCACCCAGGTGATTTAAATCTACTTATCGAGGTGAATTGATATAAGTAGACTTAATTCACCTGTATTTTGTAACACGTTGTATAACTTTTCATCAATTTGCTTGACTTGATGTCTCATTTACGTACACACAATATAGTGAATTCCGGTATTGAGTAAGTAACGATTATGATTTTTCCTTTGGTACTGATGAGATGATAAATATATTATGGTTAGTAGGGTTACCGATGTATACGTACCCTGCCATAAAGCCCCATAAGATCTACCGTGTTGGGTAATGATATGTCTTTCAAGAATTCAAACAGTACCACGCACAATGTTGAGAAGTGATCCATTCTTTTCTTATCAGCCTTTAAGTCAGAATAATCTGAAATCAAGATAGTAAAAATTAGGGTTATTATTGTCGTATTGTATGTTGGAACTTTAAAAGAACCGGTGTTGCCTAGAGTCAACTGATAATTAATTAATTTAATTACTAATTGACGACCCGTGTGGTGCGATGATTACCATGCCGGATCACCGCGCCAAGGGTTCTGGGTTTGATTCCCAGCGAGAAATTGAAATGATGAGATTGAATTTCTATTCTCGGTTTGGGTGTGAGTGTTCTTGTCTTTATGTGTTGTCCATGGCACCCACGACACAGGGAATCCTAGTGTGGGGCTTCGATTGTGAATCGTTATTTATTTATTTATAAATTAGCTTCCAACGTGTGTAGTCTCGTCTAGATGTGTTGTATCATAAACATCACATCTCCAACATCTATCTCCTTTTACAACTTACACTGTGAGGTTTTAATGCACCAAGCTGGTGAGGGTTTACAGATTTCAGACATCTTTCGAGAACATAATGTGTATCTCGTAATATTACTTCACCGAGACACGTAAGTTATCAATTAAATTCTAATATATATGCTTTGAAAATCAGCGTGCAGCATTAAAACCAAGAGAAAACCTATAGGAGTCCATCGTCATTGTAGTTACTGTTCAAAAATGTAATCATATTCAATAATACCACATTAAAATCCAGATTAAATTAATGCAAATTTCCAAAATGGCAGTTTTTCATAGGACAGTCTCTTCATATTCAAATTCAAGATAAGATTATCACTTACGCGACATAAGATCTTTCCACATTCGAAACGAGTTAGCGGAGTAGTAAGCCCGGAACGTGTTGCCATCACCACGCTGCAGCCGGTTGATGACCCTGGCCAGCATGCGAGCAGCGTCAGGGATCACCTTGGGCGCCACTCGTTTCAGATTCGCACATTCCCACTGAAAATTACAAAATTACACTTTACTTAATTAATTTTACTTTACTGTCTGAAAAAGAAAATTGGATAGCTATCCTTCTAAAATCGACTTATAAAAGCGTAAAAAGTGTCGGAGACAGAAATAATGCGGGTCCTTCGCTCGTGTAGACTTATTGGCTCGTGTCGACTTTTTATGGAGAACTTTTAAAAAGAAGACAGAAGCCGGCTCGCTTAGCTGTACGGCTTCACATAAGGATTATAGTACCCGGATGACCGAACTTTGCTTGGTTTAGCTTTAGTGTTGCTACTCGCCAATAGATGTCAGGAAGAGTCTATTGTAGCAGTTTTTCATTGCCTGAAAACACGGATAAAACGACATATTCTAAAAATGAATCTTAGCTAGATCGATTTATCGCCCCCGCATACTAAATTTCATGAAAATCGTTGTAACCGTTTCTGAGATTCCGAAAATATATATACAAGAATTGCCCATTCAAAGGTATTAGATGTCATCAATATTATTAATAAGTTATTAACATGTAAAGGACCTGGCTAGTTACTACTTGCTCACAGCTACCAAACGACTCGTCGTGTTCCAGCTGAGAGCTCTGTTATTTCTTTCTCTCTGTCTCTCTCTCTCTCTTATTTCTTGATCAACAAAGCAACCTTGGTGTTTGTGGTAACTCTAAGGACGACGGTGGCCACGTGCTATCAGGTGGATCGCCAGCGCGTTTGCTGCCTAATTACACAAAAAATTTGCAACGACTTTCAAACTACTGGACTAACATTTCTACATTTGATACTGATTTACAAATGTCTAACACTCAAACAAATATAACTTTGCAGCAGTGCGAAATATTTAACAGCAGTTTATTTTGGTGGCATCTTCAATAAATCAAACCTGCCTGACTGTATCAAGACTGGGTTACGTCTGACTCAAGTGGCAAATGGCAAGGAGCCATGAAATGTGCCTTGTGTTGTGTTCAACATGCATTAATAACAAATGGTATTTGCTGCCGTATTTTTTTTGCAGTGACGTATGGACAAATAAAAATACTTTGGTAATGGGCCAAAACTTTAACTTTACACTTGGAATTGTAATTTTAACGCAAAGAATTGTAATTTTTATCTGAACAATATACAACCCTCAATATTTATCAAATCATTGTAAGGAAAGTCTTCTCCCAAAGTGAACCTCCTCCTTTTAAAGCCTTCTTGTAAGTCTCCTATACTACCCAAGTGTGGATAGGCAATTAGGCAAACTTCACACATCTTTGAAGACTCATGAAAAACTCTCAGGTTTTCCCATAATATCTGATACTAGCTGTGCCTCGCGGTTTCACCCGCGTTAATTTGTGTAAAAAACTAACTACTAAAATATTATGATGTTATATAGCCTATAGCCTTCCTCGATAAGTGGACTATCAAACACAAATATAATTTTTCAACTCGAAGCAGTACTTCCTGAGATTAGCGTGTTAAACCAAACAAAATCTTCAGCTTTATAATATTAGTATAGATTAGCTCCCTGCCTGCAGCTCAGCCTGTTTCCAGGGATAATAGGTACTCTATTATGTTACTCCAGATCATCTGATTTTCTTCCTCTATGTCGGATTATCGGAACTGCCGGATTATCGGATTTGTATGGGAAGTAAAAGCTGTATACATACAATGTAAAATAAATTCTATCTATCATAAATAGGTATCCACAATAAAATGTTAGTATGTAGCCGAGCGAGAGCTAAATTACACAAACAATTCAACGGCTCTGGAATCCGGCGTTCAGCTGTGTAATGCCGAAATCGAGCGAGTTACCTGAGTCGCTAAGTAAGTACCGGATTATTGACAGTGCCGGATTGGCGAGCGCCGGATTACTGAGCGCCTATTGTATCCTCATAAACTTTCACATATATAATATTAGTAATAAATATTTTTTATTATCTTTTTTTATTTATTGGAACGAAGTTCCTTATCGCGCGTTGTGAAAGGGGGCTAGATGGAAAATTACGACACTTTTTGATTCTTACGAATGACAACACTTTTTTTGAAGTGATTCAGAGAGTTTTACAGAGATGGCGCTGTACAACAAAACAATACTTAAATCGAAAGGAACTTCGTTCCATCCGGGTGTCCCTTGACACCTCTCATGTTTTTTTATTTTGGCTATGGAATTGTGAGGATGGTTGTCGCTCTTTCATTCAAAAACTACTGAACGGATTTAGGCACTAAAAAGATATAGGGCACTTATTATCCCTGAAAACGCGAGCACAGCCGCGGGCAGAGCACTAGTTCATATACCATGAATCATACCTTATGATCACCCCAAGCATCTCTCTGGCACACCCGCCCACAATAGTGTACAAACTGGCATCCCGAGCACTTCAACACCTTACACCTGAAACAGTGACTCGTGAACAATGGTACTGAAATAGATCAAACAATACCCATCAACTTATCAACACATCGGTTTGACTGTTTAAACTTCACAAATGCAGTTTAATTTGGTACTTAATCTGTGTTATTTATATAATAAGGGAACATACCAAAACCACGTGACCCATTTAGGGGGGGGTCTTCAAAACACCACGCTTGGTCACAGAGGGGAGGGGGGGGTTTAGGTTTACGTCACGTAATCAATATTCTCTAAGAAAATTTTGTGCCTTTTCGAGTTTACAGATGAGAACACTTAAAAATTTGCAAAAATATATTGAAAACCGTATTTATGAATTACCACGTGAAAACAAGGGGGGAGGGAGGGGGTCTTCTCATATACTACGGATGGTCACGAAGGGGGGGGAGGGGGGTAAAAAGTTGGAAAAAATGGGTTACGTGGTTTTGGTATGTTCCCTAATATACTTTAGTTATTTATTTTCAGTGCTATCAACTGATTTCTTAATACATAGGTAATTGTAATCATGATTTTTTAATTATGTATTCAGATTAATGTATGGTCCATTTTTAGGAGGAGTTTTATTTGGAAAACATATATACATACTTAGAATATAAACTTATTTTTACTAAGATTTAATAAATATTAAAACAATGGGTAACAGAAATTACTTTAAGCATAAATTAAATATTTATTCTAAAAATCTGTTCATTTGTGTTCGCTTATTTTTAAATAAAGTATAAATTATGATAAAAAGACACTAATTTAAGATTGTTTAAAAAAAAAATCATCAACAAAAACCGTATAGTATATCTTAGTTTTCAAAATTTGACTATGATTTTTGTGTGAAATGTTAACTTCATACTTAACATTTTTTTTTAATAAATACCCACATTTACCCACCCATACCCATTTTTAACAAATTTATATTCTAAAATGAAGCTTCCTGTACTTCTTCTAAATCTTAGGCTAATTACCATCTTGCCTCAAACAAACTCAGAATGGACAATAATTCAATTCAAATCCGGAAACACTGTAGTCTCGCGACAAGTACACACTCAACATTATGTGTGTTGTGGAACTATAATGACTCTTTTCTCCGATCAGATGTCAATACAACCTTATTAAATTTATAACTTCATATTTTTAATTATTAACAAAACATCAAGACTCTTTATACAGACATTTTTAATTTAATCTTAATAAGCATCACTAATACACTTACGCCCCAACTCAGAGTCACTAACGGTTACTTAAATCACTCCTTAGTAGAGAATTTGTATTGTGATTCCCTACTAAGAAGCGATTTAAGTAACCGTTAGTGACTCTGAGTTGAGGCGTTATGACCTTTTTTTATTCTACCACATTTTCAGAAAGGTGACATCATGAATTGTCATGTACTGGTATTGATAATAGGAAGGAAAGTGATTCAGTAAAAGAAAACATTCAGTGAGTATTTAGATATGTTAAATTTTTTATTCAAATCAGTTATGTCTATTGATTTTAATTTTTATGTTCTTATTTCAATAGTAAAGTTTGGATTACTACTTAATTATAAAATTAAATTTAATATAAATTTAAAAATCATTACATTATTTATTTATTGCATAAATAACCTGAAATTATATATAATAGTTGTAATATATTATTATAATAATATAAATATATAAAATTTTCAACCATTAACTAGGAAAAAGTTTAGTAAAGTTAAAATTAATGCAGGCATAATTGATGGTGTTGCAGGAAGCTGAATAAGAAGTAAGCGAAATCCCATATGACTTTCAAATGGTATGAGAATTGAAAAATGTGTTCAAATAACTTACCTTTCCAAGCAGTTGTCACATCTCACCCCTTGCTCTTTAGAGGACAAAATATACGCAAAAGGTTCTTCAGTGAGAATCAAATCGCCAGCCTTCACCGAGGAGTCGGTATTCCTATATTTATTCTTCATTATGGCAATTCTCAATTGCCAGAGGTATAATTATGTACAATTAATTTTATTCACTCTTATAAGTTTTAAGCTACACTTACAGAGCTAAGCCGGTAAAGAAATAAGTCGAACTGAAAGTGAATGTAAAAGGAGGAATGTATCAGACGTAAGCAGAGTTACGTGAAATGCTGAAAATATTATTCTGATAGCGGGCTGCGCTACCTGCTATCCAAAATTAGCTACTCAAAATCGGTTACATTATTTTTAGAGGTGTGGCAGCGTACGCAAGAGGTATGAAAACAAAAATAAACAATCACAGCACTATTATTAGATTGTTGAGACGAGTACGACATTTTCCTTCATTTTATTTCAGGTGATTTTTGAACCAAATGTACTCCACCAGCACCTTGTACCAATGTTTTTGATTTCTTTCTTGAAGTGAAGCTTGTTTTTTCTAAAATGACAATGACATTATCAATGTCATGTCATGGTCCATGGACGTCCGGGGAGATTGTGACACTGACAATGCACTGACATTATTTGTGGTATTAGTTTTAATTATGGATATAATACTCTAACTGGATACATAACTTCGTAGAGGTACCTGAAGACGGTTGACGTCACAACAGAATGACCATTTTTCTATTGTGTCCATGTTATCTATAGTCCCTAGATATATCATTCGATTGTATTAAAATATTTTTATAAATGCGCTGCACTTAAAATATAAGAAATAATAAATTTCTAAAGCGTCGCAAATACTCTTCTGTTACAGAAGACTATGAGTTTGCGGCGCTTGCAATGGAAACTTTGGGTACGTGGTTGGCAGACATGAAGTGTTTCATGAAAGACATGTCGAAACGACTAGTCCGCACTTCTGGAGACCTGAAGGCAGGCAGCTACTTTGCCCAAAGAATTAGTTTGGCAATACAGCGGGGCAATGCTGCCAGCGTTCTGGGTACAATGCCTAATTTGGGAATTTTGGGTGACATTTATTTCTTGTAAATATACTTTTTTAATATAATACTAATTTAGCTATAAGATCTACATGTAAGTTTATTTAGATTTATATTAATTTATTCCCTTTGTGTATATAGATATATGTATAGTATGTAACTTTCAGTATATTAGAAAATAAATAAACTAATTAAAGAGTGTGATAAATGTACCGTAATAAATAATATTGATTCATATCATTTTCACCTTATATAAAAAATAATCATAACATTTTGAAGAACTATATCAAAATAGGACATTTTTTTTAAAGTAAGTATAGACACCGCAGAATTATGAAGGACAACCTCAATGCAGCCCGTGATTGGTCTAATAGTCATTCTATTGTGACATCATCGATCTTCAAGTACCTCTATGAAGTTATGCAGCCAGTTAGAATAATATATCCATAGTTTTAATTTGGTAATGAAATAAATGAGATCAATCTTAACAGCTTATCTTATTGATGGATCATAAATTTCACTGTACGTACATGTGCATAAACTATAAATTCCCGTTTTATATTGCCTGCTGCCAGTGTTATGGTATAAACTGATTAATTATGGATCATTGTTGTTTGAAACTTGAAACCATGGATGTATTACTCTATCTGGTCCAAGGTACCTCTACAAAGTCAATGATAGCCTAGCCTCTTGGTATTCTACAGGATACAATTTGGAAAGTGTGCGCAGGAATTACACGATTTGATTCCGCCATCCCCTTTCCATCATCGAACGTCCCGACGTAGGGTGGGTATCCATCCCTTCGTCGTTAACATCCGCTCTGTACGGACGATGCGCTTCGCTTCATCATTTACTATGCGTACAGTGAAGGATTGGCATAAATGGCCCGGTCGCCGCGTCGGTGTTTCCACTCGATTATAATTCTAGTTTTCAAGGCAAGAGTGGGTAGGCTTTTACTAAGTTAATGCGTTTTATCACCAATGACTACATCGCCACTTACCATCAGGTGGGATTGTAGTCAATCATTAACGTATAAGATAAAAAAAAGATCCAGATAGAGTAATATATTCACGGTTGAAACATAGTCTGTCCCTTTTGACATCGCAACCGTCACACCATGGTCACACCGCGTGGCACTGACATTTTATGACAAGACAGTCAATAGTATCAAAGCAAATGTGTTTTTGTTGACAAAAGTTTTGGGATAAAAAGTATAATTTCAGTTTTATAATTTTAATAATTATGTCATAAAATGTCGCTAATACCCACAAAAGCAGCTCTTGCATTAAAAAATGCAGAAAGCAATTTTCAAATTGTGAAGTTCGAATCATACAAACCTAAACAAAAAAGCATTTCTGAAAATGTTGAGCGGATTGAACAGAGGAAAATACCAGGAACTCAGAAAGACTTGGATTTAAAGAGAATAAGACATGAAATTGTTAGGTTTGGAATGTCCGGATTCGATGCTACTAAGAAAGAGGAGGCCAAAATTGCTTTAGCTGTTAGTCTAGGTTAGGTTACATATTTTTTTAAATAATTGAATTTATTATTAACCGACTTCAAAAAAGGTCAAGAATTATTTTAAATAAATGTTTTATGCTAACTGTACCCTGTTAGTAACTTCCTTATTTTCTGTAAACACAGAATGTAGCATAGAGAACACTATTATAATCATGGGTCTGTTTTACTTACTTAAAATTCCATATTCCACTTGGTCCTAGGATGTAGATTCAATATTTCTGATAATTTGTGTTGATTGAGATCCATGTCTGTGGATGGTACCTAGTACCTGCAACTATTGTTATTTTTTTTATTAAAACTGCAATACTATAAATTAATTTGACCAGTGGTAAATACTTTTAAGATAATATTTATAATATTTTATTTTCATTTACTTACAGGAGCGAAACCACCTAAAAAAGAATATGTTAATTACAAAGAATTGATGGCAAAAAGGAAAGAAGACAAAAAGAAGAGAGAAGAAGATAAACAATCAATGATATCAAAGAGTATCTTACAGAGGGCTGGTAAAAAGAAGAAAAAGGGAAATGACGTTGGACACTTCTTAAGCAATTATGGAAAGGTAATGTCTTAAATTATGTACCTACTATAAGTTTGTTTTATATTATGTTGAATTTTCCACACAGATTGTAAAGTATAAGACTTTACAAATAACATTTTAACAAATAATTTGAAATCATTCATATTTATCTTGAGTCACATTTTAATTGACTTACATAATTATTATGTCTTACTAATTGGACTTCATTAATATTTTTACTTCATTAATATCTTTACATTTTATTCATTAATTAATCACAGTAATTTAATCATTGCTATTTCTTAACAGGTGCAGAAAAAGGACTTGAAAAAAGACTTAAAGGGTGGAAAAAAAGAAAAAGGTTCCGCTAAAAAGAAAAAGAAATTGATATGACAAATGTTATATATTAAACAAGAATAAAGTAGTTTATTCAACTTTATTATTTTGGCTTCTTCATCACCTCCCACCAGGAATACGTCGAGTTACTGTACTAGTAACCCTGTATAGAGATATTCACATATATACATTATATATGTATAGCTTGTGTTACTCAGTAATAATGTAGCTTTCTACTGGTGAAAGAATTTTTGAAATCGTCCAGTAGTTTTTGACTTTATACGTTACCAACATCCAAAAATACAAATCTTTTCTCTTTATAATACACAGTTATAATATTAGTGTAGATTCACTGAAGTATTTTTAAGTTGCGACTCATAAGTCATAACATAACATACAAATATGAATTCACGCATTGACCTTTGGAGTGCTATGCTAAGCTCAATTTAATCAGTTGTCTTTGTAAATAAATCAACATAGAAATTTGTTTTATTCCAATCTCACAAATTAATGTTCTTGACTCACAAAAGTGCATTAGGTGGTATAATGTCTGCAAGAGATTCATGGAATTCAGAAGGCTTAGAATTGGTCATTCTATCGAGTAAGCCTTAGTAAATAACGATGCAGATACCTGAAGCATTTTTATCTTTATATTGTACTAGGAAATCGCCCTCGCTTCGCTTCGGAAAACGGTCACCCGGGGATAGTGTAGCTTCCCAACAGTGAAATAATTTTTCAAACCAAACAAACAATTAAATCTTTCCTCTTTATAATATTACTATAGATTATTTAGGTTGCCATTACTATCTAAAGTAAGAATCATAAACCACAATTTGTTGCTAATTGTATGTCCATAATTACCGAATTTTATGTTTTTAATTTTCAGTTAAGTATAAATGTGCTTATTAATGATAACAATAACGTAATTAAACAATATTATGAATTAGCTAATAATTACGTAATATAATTTTAAGAACAATTAATAATTAATTTATGTGTTCGTCATTACGTAATTAAAATATCTTAATTAGGTAATGTTGTAATAGTCAAAATGTAATTAATTATGGTTAATTATTTAATACTTCGACAGCCCCTCTAGTGGGGATGAAATATTGTCCATATAAATGAATTCATCGACTTACTAAATTTATTACGACACTAGCTCAGTGACGCTCAAACTTCTTAAAAGCAGAGATATATTATTTGAAAATGGATCTACATCTTCACTTATCTGCTGCGTTTCGTGGTTTGGACCGAGAGTGGGGAATCCCCGTTGATTTGGATACTTCTGGCGATTCTTATCCCTGTCTCCCGGCTGTGGTTGAACTACCAACCACCACATTTTCCTCTGAAAAGTTTTTGAAGAAAGTCCGAAGAAATCGACCAAAGCCCTACTCCAGGACGGAAGAGAAGAGAAGAAAGCCTAACGTTAAGTTAAATGATTCTTTCTCCAATATCTCCGTATCCAGGATGGATTTACATAGAGAAGAGGACCAGAAACCTTTCGACTGTACTCCTAGTGGCATTGACACATGTGAGAGGATATTGGGAGAAATTAATCACTTATCCGACGAGAAGAAGAAGCTCTTAGAAGAAACATTCGTATTTTTACCTATTGGAAGCTCAAGAACTACACTCAATTCTTCTTATGAAGGAAAAGACCAAATTAACAATGTATTAAAAGAGCTCAAATTAGCCACTCTTTCTTATATTGGAAAAAAGTTAAAAAGGAAAGTCGATAAATAATATCAATAGGTATTTAATTTATTCAGATTGGTAGTGCTGTGGTGAAGCTAGTTACTTCAGCTGTTTGTTTCATAAGAGTGTTGGGGGAACGCATAAAAGGAACCACATAACACGTGTTGAAATATTGTTATACTATTGTAAATACTTCTAAGTTTTTACTTGTAAAATAGTAACTTTTATTGTATTTTAATGTACTTATTATGTAAAATTATGAAATAAAACAAGATGAAAAGAATTATGTGTATATTCTATTATATAATAAAAAAGATAACTAAGTATAATTATAATATATTTACAAAGTGTAGTTTAAACATAAATACACTATTTTTATTATGCAGGCAAGTTCGTTTTTTACAATAAATAAATTTTAACATTTCACTATGAAAATTATACAATACATTCAATAATTATATCATTACACATAAGGCTCAAAGTACTTAATAGCAGTCGTCATAGTTTTATCGTTGATTTTATTCGTTGCGATAGTATTTTTAACTCTCATTTTGATATCCTTCGGTTTCAACACGTTTTTGTGGTTGGCGCTTGGAGGCCTCATACCAAGATAATTCTTACTAGGCGAGAATATAGACTTAGAGCTAAGACCAGATGTTTCTAAGAAGAAATCGAACGAACCCTTAGTTTTACATACATTGGTGTCAACGGTGTTATTCAAAATCATTCTGGGCTCACATTTGACTGTATTGTAAGAGCCACTGTTACTCCCAGAAGAATTACTCGATTCAATATCAGAATTTCGTACAGATTCAGTCTCTAAATTCTCTATATTCGATAGGAGATCAGGTTTATTAGACAGCTTTGCATTCTTCGCTAAACCCTTGTTGAGGGTATTTTCGTTACAGTCATGAAAATTCTCGTTTTTTGTATTGTCAGTGTTATTATTATTAGCAACATTATGCTGAATATCTCTTTCAGGTACAGCGGTAAGTAAATGTTCTGTGACAACGTCCGATGTAGAACCATCGCTACTTCCAGAGCTTATGCGATATTCCTCTGCAACTATGCTGCCGAGTTCATCATCTATTTTAAATTCCTCAAAATCCTGCGATAAATCAAACTTATCCATGTCGTCAAAATATTCAGCTTTACGTTGTTCTTTATTGTTTGCTTGTGGCTGCGGCTTTTCAGATCCGTGATTGAATTGATTATCTAAATCAGTTAAATTGATCTGCTTGCTGCCAGTTTTAACACCTCTATTGATTTCAGACAAAATAGAAGAAACCGTATTGCCCATTTGGATAGAAGCACGTGCGTCCAGTTTCGGTTGCAGTGGGTGCATATTAAAGTTAGCCAAGTAACTGTCATTAGTTTGTTGGAATGAACGATGATCTTCGGTTGGCTTTTCATCTTCATCTGGAATAATTATTTCAGTGACTTGAGGAAGTTTTGGAATATCTCTGTCACTGATTTTATTCTGTATTCTTGGCAAGGATACGACTTTAGCTACGTTATTTCTTTGATTGATAACATGTATCGGGTACTGTTCATTATGGATTTCAACCGTTGGCTGTGTGAGTAGCAACTCTCGCTTGCCGTTACTGACTACTGGAACATTTATCTCTGAAATGGAGCAGTAGTCCGGTTCTACATTTTTAACAGTTGCTACTTGTCCTACTTTTCTCATCTTAACATCTGCAACCCGTTGATTAGCCGCAACGGCTTCAGAGTCTAACGGTTCCGTCGGTGGTCTGATGGCATTTTCAGCTTTCCATTTAGCTGATAGATTCTTTGGCTTCGGCGGCAATGCAGGAGGAGTTCGTGGTACTTTTCTCTTGTTGAAAATCTTCATTGTACTAAGACTGTTGTCTGGTTTGCTTTCCATTGAATTAATATTGCGATTTTCTAAATTAGCGGCAATATTCTTAACTATGGAGCCTCTTATTTTAGGAACAGTTTTCGGCTCGGCAACTGGGACCTTACGGGGTAATGCCATAGGCGGTTGTTCAACACATTTTGTAATAATAGGTTCATATTCATTGCTATATATACTTTGTATCTCATACTGGAAACCTTGTGCTGTGTTTGGCACTTCATAACTGTGTTCGGATGCAGTTTCTAAACTAAATTTCACTATTTTATTTGCCCTTTTATCTGTTCTTGGTAATGTGTGATTAGTGTTATGTGTTCGTATTTTATCTTCGTAAGAAATGCTATTTAGCGTAGAAAACTGGACTCGTTTAGTTGTTGACTTGGGACTGGGGCTGGGTGCTTCACTCGATTTAGAATTATCGTTACTACTGTCATCTAATGAATTTTGTAGTAGAATTTGGTTGACGCACTCCAACACAGGATTATTTTTATATATTTCATTAGGAGGACTATCATCAGCGTCGCTCGTGCTAGCATACCAATTCTCATTAGCGTCAGAAGTGGCTTGCCCTATGTTTGCTTGAATTTTATTGTTTTTGTCATCAAACCTTGAGCTAAATTTGTCATTATTACTTTTTAACAAACTGTTACACAGTATTTCATTTTTAGCTGATATGACTTCGGCATTTAGAATACCATTACTAAAACCAGCTAGCAAAAGGTCTTCGTTGGATTTAGATTTAATGTTATTAAATGGAATTCTTTGGTTTAGAGAATCATTATCTTGTTCTGGATCACTAACATTGCAATACCAGGGTTTCTCATTGTTTTCGTTGTTTTCTTCATTAAGTACTTTATTCAAAAACAATTGTCTGTTAGCTTTAATTTCGTTAGAAGCTTGTGCTTTTGCTTCACTAAGCCTTTCCATTTTAGTTGAATACGTCTTTTCAGATTCGCTTGGAGCACTATCCCACTCTTTTTTCGCTGCTTCTCCAATAAGCTGATCAATTTTTAGCGATGCCCTTCTTATATCATTGGCTATTTGATTCGCAGTAGTATCCGTGTCTTCATGATTAACTTGGTAGCCCAAACCAATACAATCTTCTGTACTACTGCTATTGTTTATTTGGTTGTTATAATTTTTCTGTGAATTATCTTGATGTTTTAAGCTGCTCTTTCTTCCAGAATACTTTCTAGATCTTCTGAACACATCACGTCTTACAAAAGCCTGTTTGTTTTTTATGAAAGTCCCTTTACTGCCAGCACTAGCATTGTTGCCTTCCTCACTGGAACTCGTGTTACCGTACACAACATCATGTTTTGGCAACTGGAAACTTTTACTTAATCTAGTATTCTTTTGGAAAACCGATGGAGAGTTTCTTTCACGATAACTGCAGCTTCTCACAAAATTGTTCTGGAACCTGGAGTCAGTGCTCTCCAAGCTCTGGAATTCTGGATCCGTCTCGATATTAGTTTGTTCGCTTGTGAAACCTAGTAGCTGTTGGCAGTTGCTGCAGTACGACTTCCTAGCTTTTAGCTTTAATATTTCTTCTTGTTGGCTCTTGATAATTTTATCCTTTTGCTGTAGCGAGACATGGATTTGTTTCTGTTCTCTGGTAAGGCGGGATTCTAGAAGCACTAAGGATCGTAGAACTATTGACAATTGATCTTGTCTGAGTCTTCTTTCCTGTGCCGCTTGTTTGTCGCGAGCGGCGAGTGCTTGTCCAGCTTCGACCAGCTGATGCCGCTGCTTGAGGACGGACTCCGACTGCTGCTGCAGGGCGCTCTTAACTGCATCCAGCTCTCTCCGCAACTCCATCGCTTCGGAGCTACTATCCATCTGAAAAGAGGAGAAACAATGATTATTATCGACGCAGATAGCAATTACGTTATATTGACCAACCAATAGGAGGATAAAGATCGACATTTAGAAAAGACGTTTCAATACACTTACAAGATCACACCGATAGCCTAAATGTCAAGAGCGTGCACGGCACGTTTCGTCAAAATTTATCTTTACGCGGATACAAAGTTAAACAAGTGTTGTTCTTTCTACGAATGCGTGTTGAATGTTGATTGAATCATTGAATGTTTATAATGAAATTGACAATTTATCATTAGCGATGTTTTTGTTGTACGATCAAAGTCCATCAACACGATAATGGGGTCATTGGGTAACGTAACAAACGGTAGTCGGAAGCAGAATTACAATTACATGTTGCATAAGGTAATGCTGACGGTTCAATACGATTCATGTTAAGGACAAAGTGCACAGAACTGTGACCGACCACGATATGTTACCATTTAATAACACTTACCATTTAATATATACGTTATTATTTCACAATGCTCCCTAATTAAGATTGATTTAATACAGTTTTAATTACAACTAGTAACTACAAAAAAACTAATTTCCTGGTTGTTATTCAATGGTAGCATAGTAGTTAAAATGACGTTCAATGCTTAGGGTAAAAGGGTTCGAATTTCGATTAGGTTTGTATGTAGGTAAGTAGATCGTTAATTTTAAATAAATCGATCGTTAATTTTAAATCTGAATTACGATAATAGCCTCTTTTTATGTCTTGAGCAGGCAAACGAGCAGAAGGGTCACCTGATGATAAGTGATCACCGATCAACACCGGGGGCGACACCAATGCGTTGCCGGCCTCGAAGAAAACAATAGACCCGCTTCTTGAAGTACCCCATGTCATAGTTTGGAGAGAACACCGATGCAGGAAGTTCGTTCCACAGTTTACACGTGCGGGGTAGAAAACTACGCGAGAACCTTACTGTGGACGAACGCCAGGTATCCAGGTGGTGTTGTTTTAACGAAGACAATAAATATTATATATTTAATTTAGTATTATATATTTAATATAGTAAATTAGTCGTAATGGCTCATCCTATATAGTTTCAACCCCTTTCATTAGAAATATCTCAGTTGATATTTATTAAATTGCCTGTCGAACAAGTGATATAGGATCGGATACGATTTCCGATCAAGATAGGAACTGTGAGATAGATTAATGTTTCGTCCTCAGATCTGGGCTATTTTAGGAGACTTGGATTGAAAATATGTATAATAGTTAGTTACCTACTATACTTTTAGACGAGTCCGAAAAAACGACGATTTAGTAAACAATCTTAAAGTATTTTTATCGTAATTTGTAAATTAAAAATAATACTGACACGAAATTAAAAGAATTTAAAGACAATTAACGCCAAAATTAATTTCTGTTTACTATTAATTTTTCTCTAAGCTACTTAAATTTTAATGTAAATATCGTTTGAAATGAAATGAAATGAAATAATCTTTTATTCATGTAGGTAGGTATCACTGATACTCTTATGCACATCATTTTTTTTAATCTACCAGCTTTTCGGAAAGGTGCTTTGTCATGGAGGAGAAGAAAAGCCGTAAAGAAACTCCTCAGCATATCTTTTGAAAATAAAACTTATATCTATCACAAAAATAGGTATTCTCTAACCTGTGCAGAACTGGTTACCTAGCTAGTCATTTCCAAGCATCCTTATCATTTAAATATTCATTTATGCTATAGTAGCCCTTGCCTTAGTTAGTTGCAAGAGGTAGCCAATTGATGCATCCTTCTTGTTTGACGATTTGAAAAATCACAATTTTGTTTATATGCAGTTATGCTATTCCGTATAAACACTAAATTATTATAAACTAGGAAATCGCCCTCGCTTCGCTTCGCGGAAAATAGTAAAAAAAAAAACAAAAAATATTTATAGCCTATGTCACCCGGGGAGATAGTGTAGCTTCCCAACAGTGAAAGAATTTTTCAAATCGGTTCGGTAGTTTCTGAGCCTATTCAATGCAAACAATCAAATCTTTCCTCTTTATAATATTAGTATAGATATATTGGGAAGCTACTGTAAGTATACCTATTTGTTTAAATTTGACACGCAAGGACTCCCTTGATTTTAGTTAGTGACTGAGTTGAGGCGTACAACATGGAGTTTACCGTCTACCTTCCACATTGTCTACAACCTAGGTTGACTGTTGGTACTGCTTACCATGGATGGTAAGAAAGGCTTAGGATGAAAAATATGATAAGCGATGGCGAGCAAGTAAGATCTCCAGCCTACAGTCCTATACGCACATTAGGGTTTAACTTGGTGGGTAAACACACCAGCAATCCCTTCTAAAAGATACAGCCATGATGTAAAATACAGGCATCGACTTAGCTTGGAGCCCAGATCTCCCACAAAACAAATTAATAAAAATATACGTATGTATGTTACTTATTATTTTTAGACCAATAAGAACATCTTTGTAATTTTTTTGTGGAGATGAATAAAATGTTATTGTATTGTATTATACTGTATTGTATTGTACCTGGTTAATCTGGTAGACACTACTAAGGAACCAAGGGAGGTTGTTATGGTATTGTTGTATTACTTACAGCCTAAAACAATAGCTCCTAATACTATAGATTGTTTATTATATCTTAGCAGTGTTTACATAATAACGATCACACTAAAATATAACAGTAAGCAAAGAAACTGTCTATGTTTGTTTGTATACAAGACGGACCGGACGTAAACATGTTTACAATAACTATAATTTGTTATTATGTGTATTTTGATTCTTGACTAGTTTGATTAGTCAGTGATAATGTTACAAGAAAAGTCTAACCAGGCGATATGGAACTACAAAGCAACTTATAATGACCACTTATGTATGTGCATTAAAGGGTACGCTATAAATCTTTTGAAAGGATTGTTATAATTTCCTGTTGCAATGATTTTGAAGACTTGGATGTCGTTTTCATAACATTTATCGAAAACCTGAGTTCACCATTACCATACAGCCTATTACATTTTAAGGCAGCCTCAGACTCATTGCCATTAAAATTTAAATAACTAAAACCACGGCTAAAACCAATAAAAAAATGAAGCCGCCTAATAGTTCTGTTTGACTACAGACAATCAAATAGGAAGTGTCGGTCATTAACCCGTGATAAATAGATTGGCGCGCTATTAAGAGCGTTATTCCTAATTTGATAAATACATACATTAATTTGGTTCCCACAACTAATTTATGGATAAAATACAATTAACAAACCAGTGAAATTAATGAGGATTCTACTACTAATAAATAACTGTTTTAGAAATTTCTTTTCCTTTCTCACGATTAAGAATGTTTGTAGGCGGTGGAGACGAAAGGTAAGCTGATCTGAGGTAGGCGGCTAAACCAAAAAACATATCGGTAAGTAGGTATTCGAATTAAGAATTATTTTCATTACTGAACTGTCAACATAACTGTGTTAAGTGCGAAAAAGAAAATCGAAAGTAGTTTCCGGTTATGCAGTTTTATGAGTAGGTAAGTAGGTACTTGGTACCATTAATATGAAAGATATGCTGTATGCTGAAATAGCATTTTATGTTCACCTCTTGTTCAACTTATAAACTAATATTATAAATGTTTAAGTTTGCTTGGGTATTTGTTTGTACATTTGTTACACAAAAACTACTGAACCGATTTCATAAAATTTAGCACACAGGTAGGTACATAGATCATCATCTTCTATACTATAATAAAACTCAACTGTCTGCCGGTCTGTTTGTCTGTCCGGGTATCACATGAAAACACTTGAACGAATTTCGATTAAAATTGGTGAAGTTGTTACTATTACTAATACTCTGGGTCATATTTACACTCACAAAGGAACTGACGCTCTCCAACACTCTAGTACTTGTTGCATTAAATGTACTTCATTTTGCCGCCGTACGTGAAGCCACCATGTTGGACACTCAAAAATCTGTTTTCGTCTGATATTCAAGCCATATCTAATCTTTCTCGTGTTACGGAGTTTGTGGTCGCACTCCTCCGGAACGGCTCGACCGATTTTTAGGATTCCGAAGTAAAATCGGAGTTACGTCATGTTCGTCTGTCCGTCTGTCCGTCTATACGCAAAGCGAGACTCTTATTTCTAGAAAGCTGTTATTTGGCATGGATATATTATGTACATATTATTTATTAAAACTCCAAAATCGTAAAACAAAATATTGAAAAATATTTTTTTCAGCGTACCTCCTCTACAGGACGTGAGGATGAATTTTTCGTTGCCTACTCCATAGTGTGGAGTATCGTTAAAAAGGTCTTTTAAAAATATTATGGGTCTCCTTAGACCATTTTTGAATGTAGGGTTTCGTTTGCGAAATATTTGGCTTTAAAGCGCTAATTTTGTTTAGAGCGAGCGAAGTGTCCCCCCACCCTGCGGCTAAACGGTTGCAGTTGGACAAGTGAAAAAAATTTCAAAAATAGATTATATGATGAGTTTACAAGGAAAACTATCATGGCTATGTTACCATGAGTAGTTAATGCAATAGTCGATAAACTTACTACTTCGGAACCTTACATTTCGCGTGGCCTGGCACGCACTTGCCCGATCTTTCTACATTGATATAACTTTTCACTTGATATAAGGGATGAGCAGTATGGGTTTCGATCCGGCCGCTCAACTACGCTTCAGCTGACACGGGTGATCCACCATATTTGTAACGAGCTCAACTACGGGCGACACACGGTCGGGGTCTTTCTCGACATCGAAAAGGCATTCGACCGCGTGTGGCATGTTGGGCTCGTCTACAAATTGTTGGAGACGCCCGTGCCGGCTATGCTGGTGCAGCTGTTAGCGGCGTTTCTAACGGGACGGTCGTTCGTAGTATCGGTCGAGAACGTGACCTCAGACCCCCGCCCCATACGTGCGGGTGTACCGCAGGGCAGCTGCCTCTCGCCAATGTTGTACGCGCTGTACACCAACGACATCCCCACTCTAGAGGTCCACCTCCAAGAGTGGGAGCGTGACGCGGTGCTTGCGTTGTTCGCGGACGACAGCGCATACTTCCTATCATCCCGCAAAGCAGAGCTGGCTGCAAGTCGCATGCAGCGCCTGCTGGACATATTACCGGACTGGTTGGACAAATGGAGGATTGCTGTCAATGTCGGTAAGACGGTCCCCATTGTGTTCACCAGAGCTCGTAAACTGCCGCCGCCGCTTCGCCTTCGTGGTCGGGAGTTGGTGTGGCAGCCAACCGTTAAGTACCTGGGATGTACCATCGATAGCGCGATGCGGATGAGCCAGCACTGTGACCAGATGGTCCAGCAGGCTCGCGCCGCACGCGCTATACTCCGACCGGTGTTGACATCCCGGCTACCAGTACGTACAAAACGGACGGTGTACTACACTTACATCCGATCACGATTGGCCTATGCGGCGCCGGCATGGTACGCACTGGCCAGCAGGTGGCAGCGCAAGCGACTGCAGCAGCAGCAGAACATGGCTCTGCGAGCTGTCGTGGGAGCGGGACGCTACGTCAGGAACGACGTGGTAGCGCGCGACCTGAAAGTCCCTTCCATTGAAGAGCATGTGGTCAGGCTGGCGCGGACGATGTTCGCCCGCGCCGACCACGGGCCGCATGACTCGCTAAAGGGTGTCGCGCCGCTGCACGCTCGTCCGCCTGAGGGCTACCCGCTTCCGCGGGAGCTCTTAGAGTCTGACTCTGACTCTTAGAGTCTGAGTCTGACTGCGACACGGCGTGCTTTGCGGTTATGATAGGATCCCCCGCTCAACAGCGGGGACCGCCCCTCCACCGGGAGACACTTGTTCCCCCGAGTTTAAGCCCGGGTAAAAAGGTTCGCCTTGAGACCCGCAGAACCCTCGCATAGGTCCGCGCAAAAGGTACGGCAGCGTTAGGAAGATACATAGCGTTCTACATTGTCAACCTACCTGTTTTGTTTATTTTTTTGTTTAACTTTCAAGTAGCTATTGGCGAGCTTTAGTATCATTAAAATATTTGCAAACTGAATAGTGGTCTTATTAGCTACTGGGAGAGTGCTAAACTGTAGTAAAAAAGTATGTTATCAAAGAACTATTTTATTTCCCCTACTGAAGCAGCATGGCTACCTTCCAGCCAATTACATCGAACATTCATTTCTTTGTGGGTATCAAACCTACCATGATTTCTATTGGTGGTCTGTGGTTTGCAAACATTTACACCATCTGTAGTTAAGTCACGACTTTTACAGATAGCTGAGAGGCTTTAATGGTCAACTCGACTAGCTATTAAGTCTTCCTATGGCTGTCATGGATTCCGTGTAATAATCGTAAAAGATAATGGTAATTATCGCTCACCATTGATATTGACTCAACTGCCGGGATTCAAGTCCGCACTTCTCTCTAATGCTGGCTTCTTGAGGCCATTTATTGAACTGACTGATTTCTTATCTTTGTTTGCAAATAAAGTTTTATTACACAATATCAAGCTTCTACCGTCCGTATACTTGGTGTGGAATCGTGAATTCTCGGAAATAATCGTGGGTGTGAGTAACCGAACTCAGGTATTCAGTTTCAGCTGTAGCTCAGCAATATTTTAAAGATCGTCCAATGTCAATAATAGCAATAAAACCATAATGGTGACTGCGTGCTAAGCCTTGGGTTCAATCTTGTATTGGAACGAAGTTCCTTATCGCGCGTTATGAAAGGGGGCTAGAAGGAAAATTTTCTTACGAAATGTTGGTAAGATACTTTTTGAAGTGATTCAGAGAGTTTTACAGAGATGGCGCTGTACAACTTTCTGAATCACGCTAACTTTCTGAATCACTTCAAAAAACAAAACTTAAATCGAAAGGAACTTCGTTCCATCCGGGTGTCCCTTAACACCTCTAATTTTTTTATGGGTTCTTTTTGTTTTTTTTATATTGGTAAAAAAATATGTAATACTATCTATACTCTCTATTACATACCTAAATGCACCTTCTAGTAGTAATAAACATGTATGTAAATATAAAAAAAAAAACATTGGTCAATATATAATTATTATAAAAATCGTTAAAATAAAAGTACTTAACAAGTAAAAAATAAAATGAATACAATAGAAAAACATTTTTAAATCATAAAAAGTTTCGCCCAACGTGGGGCTCGAACCCACGACCCTGAGATTAAGAGTCTCATGCTCTACCGACTGAGCTAGCCGGGCTTATGCTCGAAGAATGAAATATTTAATCAGATACAAATCCACATTGTAATCAAGTTTTCACGTTTGGTTTACGAGAACGATTTCTTGTAACAAAATATTATTTATTCTCGGTTCACGTATAGGGAAATAGACATTAGGGCCTTCTCGCAGCATTTTTTAAACTCCCTATCCATCAACTCAATGGCACCCAAACACGAAAAAAAGCCGACATCAATGAATCAATGCCAATAAATATTCAATCAATCATACTCTGTACGTAAGAAGACAACCTGCGGGGGATTAAAAAGTAATTTAATGGTAAATGATCACAAAAATACTTCCTACGGGTTGGAAGAAAGCTCCTAGCCTTGGAGCGTGCTTTCGCAAGCCCGACCGGTTCCGAGCGGAACTCCGCGGCGGCGCGTGCGCATGTATAAGTAAAGGCAAGGTTATCATGGAGATAAAGTTTGACTATTAATCATCTATTAATAGTCATTGTTAACTATTGTTTTGATCTCTGCATTAATGTAGTGTTAATTTAGAGATGAGGGGTTTCGAGAAATAATAATTAATTTAGGGTTTTTGTCTACAGAAAGAGGTCTCGTTTTAATTAAATAATACAATACCGTAGCCACGTCTATTGGGTTTTTATTTAGATGATATGAGAATGTGTTATTTTGGTTATTATGATTAATCCTAAGTTAGAAAATTTCAGATAATTTGGACATATGGAAATAAGTCAAAATTAAGATAATTCATTAAAAAAAAATACGTATGAATTGAAACTTATACAGGGTGAATATTCCAAATCCGAAACTACAGGAATATCGAAAAATGGTCAAAGGAGTCTCGGGGCCGATTTTGATAAAAGCTAAAACTGCATCATTAGATATTAGAAACAATAATATAGGATTGAAATCCTGGGTTGTACGACACAAGTGGGCTTGCCTTGTTCTGACGGCCGCGCGGCCTAGGCATGCCACTGGTGACTGGCTAGAAATTACGACAACAGAAAAGTAATGATTTTCTTGTTTTGCCTAATCGAATCCTACATTCTTAGGTATTTTCTTATTATTTCTTAACTAGCTGTGTCGCGCGGTTTCACCCGCGTTAATTTGTAGAAAAAACTAACTACTTTTTTTATGCTTTGAGTAGGCAAACGAGCAGTCGGGTCACCTGATGGTAAGTGATTACCGCCACCCATGGTTATTACTTACATGGTTATACATTAGCGACACCAGGGGCGTCATCAATGCGTTGCCGGCCAAGAAGATGACGATAGACCCGCTTCTTGAAGGACCCCATGTCATAGCTTAGAGGGAACACCGATGCAGGTAGCTTGTTCCACAGAACACTTAAATAAATGATGTTATATAGCCTATAGGCTTCCTCGATAAATGGACTATCAAACACAAAAATAATTTTTAAATTCGAACCAGTAGTTCCTGAGATTAGCACGTTCAACCAAACAAACTCTTCAGCTTTATAATATTAGTATAGACAAAAAAATACCTATGGCTGGCAGTATTATAAACGCATCCTAACGTAACTCACGGCGCATACCACAACACTAAACTGCATTCCTTTCCCCACGTATCTAAATGGCGACACAAACATAAATTATAAAGCACTAGCGCTCTGCGCGCGGCTTTCCCCGCGTTTTCCAAGTACCCTGTAGCCTATTCTAGATTATCGTCTACCTGTATGCCAAATTTCATTAAAATCTGTTCAGTAGTTTTTGCTTTAACATAACAAACATCCATACATCCTTATAAACTTTCACATTTAGTCCAACATACTAATAATATAATCAATCAAGATAGATTTCAAGATCAACAGGAATCTAAACTGACCCTGACCGCGGCTCGACTGTTATGAGTCACTCTTCGCGGCGTCGCCATGTGACTGTCCTACACCAATGATATTATATATTAAAAAGAGGCAGATATGTCATAAGCGCGCGCGTTGCGTGACTCAAAAAGTTCCCAATTGAGAACTCTTATTCAGGTGAAGAAAGAGATAGCGATGTAGTTTTGACGCGAGAGCGATAAAGCAATAAAGCGTGTCTATATTTATTTAATCATCATTGTCCTACACCAAATTCAAACTCAAACTCATTCAGATTCAAACCATAGCAGTCTAACTACAAACTGAATATTATGAAAATATAAAAATACAAGCCTTGTGTTTATTTTTATAGAAATCTAAAAAAAATCCAAACTAAATAATTTATGAAGATATAAAAAAAGATTTTTGGTAACTCTGCTATGGCTAGGGTCCGGATCCATCATAAAACATCTTTACATTGTCAAGTTAGTTACAATACAAAGTTGCAAGATTTAACAACAAATAGCAAGGACATCATAATAATAAAATAATAATAAGATAGTGCAAAAAAGAAGAGCTTTGCCAACCAAAGCTAGTTTTTACTAAAATTTTATTTGCTCAACCACAATGTAACTATATTTTATTTGAAAAAAGTAAACATGGAGTTTTAAAAAAATGGTTTAAATGCATTCATACTGCATACATCAAGAAGCAACAGGAATTGAGTGTGACATTTGTGACCATGACCGCACGTGCGACTGTCGTATGACGATCGATTCACGACTCATGACTCATTCGACGTCGCCGATAGTCAAGCCTGTGGTCAAGCGAGGTCATCTGATCAAAAGGGCTAACTTAATACTTTTTCATTAATGATCATCTATACAAATAAATAAAATTGTCTGTTTGTAATATAAATATAAACACTTTTTACACATTGAAGTATTATTACTAGCGTACCTATAGAACCGACACCGCGAACGCCATGTATGTCCCAATGCATTGGCGCCATGTGGCTTCAATCTTCAATGGATTCGTTCGATTTTGAAAGGAGAACGGGGGCTCAATTTTGAAAATGAAACCTCCCGGCTGGACATGTCTGTTCTATGTCACATTATACTTCAATGTTTACACCGCTTTTTACCGTTTATACCTACATCCAAATGCACTTAGCATTTGGATGTATACACGGTACATAAACCAAAATATTATTTTTTACAATTTATGTCTGTCTGTTTGTTTCGGCTAATCTCTGAAATGGCTGGACCGATTTTGACGGGACTTTCACTGGCAGATAATTGATATAACAAGGAGTAACTTAAGCTACTTTTAATTTAGAAAAAAAATAGTTTTAGAAAAAAACGCAATACGAAGTTCGCCGGGTCAGCTAGTTTTATAATACATTTATAATGTTGAGGAGATTCTATTAAAATCTCTAATTTTTAGAAGTATTGTTTTATAATTAGGTTTTATGACTAACTATTATCGGATGGTTAATTAGTTGAACAAGAAGTTATTGTAACAATAACATCAACCAAATTATTAAATACATGATTAATAAAAACTAAACTAAATAATCAAACGTAAGTAAGTAATTACCCACCTTTTATTATTTTTAAGTGATTATAATAAGTTTAATCCGATTATTAAGTAGTTAATTTTACAAATCACTTCTATTAAAAAATTGAAAGCCTTATTTTCCATGATGAACGCACAGACTTTAAAAGGCTTTGATACTTGATAGTGGTCTTTAGTACTTACATAATTTATTCGTAATCGATTTAAGGGAATGCGTGTAGTAACATGTCAATAAGTAAGTAATTTTCAA
This sequence comes from Thymelicus lineola, assembly GCA_963932265.1. Classification (NCBI taxonomy): domain Eukaryota; kingdom Metazoa; phylum Arthropoda; class Insecta; order Lepidoptera; family Hesperiidae; genus Thymelicus; species Thymelicus lineola. The sequence goes on from OZ010685.1 coordinate 3,143,058, forward strand.
AATAGTGCGGCTTTGGCTTGAATTACTGCCATTACAAAAACCGAACGGACTGATTGTGAGTGAGTTTCTTTCATCGATTCTATTAAGTTACAACTATAGCTTCTATTAATGATTCCTTCGCACGTAATCAGTAGCTTAAAAAGTCAGTACAACATGTTTTTTATGTTTAGCTAATTACTCATGTGCAAGCATTGGAACACATGAGAAATGTCACGCGCTACAGAAATACTAACGACAAATTCCACTATGGCTCGAGTTGTTAGTATCATAAAACTACAGTGCTACCAACTTATCTGTGAAGTGGCGAAAATTGGAACTAATGCTGCCATGTTTAAAAGTCATTCATAAGTACTTTGTGGTCATTCATCTGTCATTTACTACCTCTCGAATTACATCCGATGATTGGTCCAATGTGTCCGCCAGCGCCACCCTTCAATTCACAGATAAGTTGGTTTTACTGTAACTCTGTGCCCGCGGCTTTACCCTCGTTGTCTGGACTAATGAGTACTCTGTGTCCTATTCCAGATCTTGGTCTATCTGTTTTTTAAATTTAATGAAAAACCGTTCAGTAGTTTTTGCGTAAAAGTATAACAAACATCTTCACAAACTTTCAAAAATTTTGTAGGATTAGTTACATTTGTTGCCGTATCGAGGCGGTTAAGAATACTAACCCCAATCCCACGTCGGATGGGTGTCGTAAGAGGCAACTAAATCCGGCCCGCTAGTGGTAGGGCCCATAGGATATAATCCATATTGGTAATATTGATCTCATCAAAAATATAAATGTGAAATGAGAGCCATGTTCAAAAAAGAATTGAGATCTAAATGGGTGACAAGTTCTGTGTAGAAATGCCTAATTTTAGTCTCAAGTACATGTAATTCAAGCTTTACCTTTGACTTGGCTAGTTTTCATTGGTTAGCAACCAACGAACCAAATAGAAAAGTAACATACTTAAAATTTACATCAATACCATCAACGTGGCCGGACAAGTATTTGCCCGGTTTTTTATTATGAGTGATTGCTTATGCTTATTCTCAACGTATTTTACATGTGGCTACACTGGCTACACTAATACTCTATCGATATGATAATCGATAAGGTTATTAGTCGTTGTTCCGCACTAGGGTCACTTAAAGTTAATAAAATGACTCTGAGAGGAATCGATACTTAACATATTTAATGTCAATTAGTTATGGACTCCTTACAGCTAAATAAAGGAGGCTTTCTGAGTTGAGGCGTTTAAGTTTTAACTAATTTTAACTAAATCCTCTATAAATTTCAATTTGCTGCGCCAAGAAAAAAAAAGTGGGCCCTCAATCCAGATGCACACTAGTTTGATAGGGTTGACACTTAACTCAAATATCTAATAATGTTCCTATTACACCACACGCAAACAGCATTAAACAAATAATCTGTCGCTTTTCACAAATTACTCTATTAAAAGTTTCACAAACATAAGTTAAAAATACCATGTTTTCAATAAAGCTATCAATTTGAAACACATTTTTCCCGCGTTTTTGACATCAAATTCTTCATTCCGCGCGTCTAACCGCGAAATGGCTCATAAGTGCAATCTTGTTGAGACATAACTGTGGAATGCTTTGTCCAAATTAAGTTCTCAGCGTCTAAACACAGTGAAAGCATGGCAACGACTTTGTCGGTCAGTGAAAACTAATTGTAAGTTATTTAAATTGGACAATATCAATTAAAACTATAGCATATAGGTATACCTACGTCTGGAGTTTTCGTGGGAGTCAAAAGAACTTGGGACAGAGTTCCTCAATATAGCCATTAGCAGTGGTTAACTTTGCCCGAATCAAATGTCCACACTTTGTACGCTAATAAAGGCTAGGAACATGATAATAAGAAATAAAACTTTATCACATCAGAACCAAAAATACACGAGCGTGATACCAATCCGAGGTTATCCGGTAACAATAGATTAATCATAGTATCGTTGCTATTTTACTAGTAGTACTTATTACTACTAGCTTGTCTTGTATTTTAGCAAAGGTTTTAGCCAGTCTGTCAAGGCGATCTAGTTAAATGATTATCATGTAAATTAAGTTAAATTAAGTTGGCATATTAATTCATTCAATCCAGTTTTTGTGGTAACCATTTAGTTAACAAACCATTGTGTACAGTACATTTAAAATGTGAAATGATTGTCATCTTTACATTACATAAGTTACAAATCTTCGCACCGTGTAAAAATGGGCTTTTTACGCACGAAAAAGTGTGACCCTAAGTGCGCGTTTTGTCAGTCTGTTAATAAAATAAATTGAATACAAGTGAAAGATGTTAACATCGCATAAAAGTAATTACTAAGTTATGTAATTGCTATAATTTTTAGGGTTCCGAAAATGGGAACCATTATAATTTAGTCATATCCCTTACCACAGTATAAAAATCTTAATATACTGTGGCCTTAGAGAAAGCTGTAATTCGGCATGGGTATACATATTTATTTAAAGTCCAGAATCGTGGAATAAAATATTAAAAAACTTTTTTTTCTGGTATTATTTCTGGGTATTTCTGGTTTCTACAGGTATTACATGAATATGATTTTTTTTATTTGTCGCGTACTCTATAGTGTGGGGTATCGTTAAAAAAGTCTTTCAAAATATTATTGGTCTTCTAAGACCACTTTTGGAATTAGGGGTCTATTTGCGAAATTTTTGGCTTTAAAGTGTTAATTTTGGTTAGAGTCAAGTATCTCCCCCTGACGGCTAAACAGTTGGAGTTGGACAAGTTAAGAAATTCTCAAAAATAGTTAATGAGTTTACAAGGAAAACTATCACGGCTATCACAAGTAGTTAATTAGTCGATAAACTTACTACTTCGGAACCCTACATTGCGCGTGGCTTGACACGCACTTGTCCGATCACACAATTTTTAACCCGAATTTCGAAAATAGATACCTATATAGATAAACATGTAATAGTTCTGTTTTTAAATAACAAATAAAGTCAAACAAAACAGCTTAACGAGATCAGATCTATAGCAAACGAACTGGAAGTGATTCAGCGATAATAGCTTGCTAATATTGGCAGGCAGGAGTTACTCAAGTTATAGCCTACAGCCAAAAGGTCAAAAGTTGTTAAACTGTCGTTTATCTCCTCAATCAGAAGGGAAAAAACTAAATATAGCCCGCACAAGGCTACCGACCTGGGTTGTACGCGCCACTGAAAATATAATTTTAAGTAACACTGACGTGTAGGCAGGCCAGGCAGGGCGTGACACGCAACAACTGCAGTTATAGAACCTTTAGATAGATAGATAGATATCTATCTAATAATATCTGTAATGGAGCCGGATCTGCATAATACTCCGGTTTGGAATAATTTAAATAGAGTACTTATTATCCCGAAAACGCGTGCAAAAGCGTAGGTAGATCACTGGTATTTTTATAAGCTTATTTGCATATCGTATCGCATAATGCGATTCGCATTGCTTTCATATTTTACTTAAAACGTCAAGAAATTAATTTAAATAAAATAAATCGTATGGTTACACCAAAGTAATATGTATCTTGCATCTAATATTATAATATAACCGTATGGTAATAAGGTTCCATAAGTGGAACAGTAGTACACAGTAGCCAATTGTACCAAATGATTGCCGCCTGAGGGCCTAATCTTACTAGGTTAATAGAAGAAAGTTCAGAAGGGACTGGCGCCGAGAGCTCGCACACGCGATGAAATAATGTCTATTAAGTAGGTAGATATTAAAACGCCAATCAAAGTATCAAATTTATAAAAATTTGGGAGATGTCACATGTCATATTTTTACCCGACTGCCACGAAGGGAAGAATGTTTTTCGCGCGTATCTTGTATGTGCATATGTGTGAATGCGTGTAATATTCTTTTATCTTTATTACCTCATATTTTCCAAACCGCTGAACGGATTTATGTAATTAAAATATCGTTAGATTCATCTTGATAACCCAAGTGTTCTTAGATAAGTGAAATTACAAAAAAAAAACAAATATGGGGGCTGTGACACACGGTTAGATATAGATATAGTATTCCAAGCAAAGATGGTTGCTAGGCTACTGCGTCTGCGCTATTGTGGCGATAAAGGTGAGATGTTATTAGGTTAATAGAAGAAAGTAAGGGCTGGCGCCGCCAAGAATGTCGACACGTGATGTAGGCGTCAGCATTAGCATGCTAACATGTATGCTAATAGGGTTGTCACACTCACAATTTTAGAACTGAAGTTAGTATTCAAAACCTAGTATTAGACTTGTCTGATTGCACAAATCGATGTTTTATAACGGTATTATTGGGCAGCAATGTCAAGTTACTTTTTGGTCAAAAACTTTTACATTAGAAATTTCCAAATCTCCAGATAAACATGTGAATTTCACATGCTAACTCAGAACAAAAATTAATTCTTTTCAAATCTAATCTTGTGACAGCCCTACGTATTGGTCCCATGCTAATGTACTATTTATTGGCGTTTTATTGGCATTGATTAGAGCAGCTCGATTAATGGTGTTACTCGAATTCATTATAGATTTTCACTGCCGTTTATTTAAGCTTTACATGTTTGGTGACATTTTTCTTTCAATGGCCATACTTAGATTATAATTTCACATATGTGTTTGCATATAAGGGATGTTTCTACTTGGGTTTAAGCTATCCTTGATGTGTCTTGACTTTGGAAAAAAATCTGAAGCCCCTAGGCGCGAACTATGGGTTTTTGTCGATGCGACGAAGCGCCACAGTTCTTAATTCACACGCAGACTTGAAAAATGAATAGTGCGTGTATTTTCTTTCTCTCTTCCTTCAAATGCCTAAATTTATAACCCTTTACTACCTCTTCGATTGAAATTGGTATTGTGATCGAAGTACAAACTGCAGGAAACCGCCTGCAGGATCGTGTGGGTAAGCTTCAATGTTTATTTTCGAATCGGCAAGCTTCCGATAAGAAAGCCAAACATTTGCAATCACATCCTGAAGCTATAAAAAATCTAAATTAATGAGCTATGAATATTCATACAGTATTTTTCTTATCGCACTTACGCCATTAACTTTCCTATCATCGGCTCGCAAACCAAAATACGCTCTCGTTCTGTTGTTTGAACGACAACTTTCTCAAGCGCAAGTGTTTCGCATAGTAGGGTGGTTGCGCAAATAACGGGCATAGCTCGTTAACGTCGCTGATTAATGAAAGATATTATGGAACTATTAATTAATTATTTATGTGATGACTTTTATATCGTATTTATGAGTAATAATAATAAAAATTTAACATCTATGATGGTAAATACAATGTACCATATCATTAATAGGTAATTAATTATAATTAAAACGATTATATTAATAGGGTACAGGTACCTAATACATTATAGTCTAAGCTTTCTTTTCATGATACCTATCCATTACATGGTGAACGTACCTTATATCTATCATAATGATATCGATCGATTTTTAGGGTTCCGAAGTAAAATTGGAACCCTTATAGTTTCGTCATGTTCGTCCATCCGTCCATCTGTCTGTCTGTCCGAGACCCTTAGTGCCAGAAAACTGTAATTTGGCATGGATATACATAAGATATTTATTAAAACTCAAAAATCTTATAGTAAAATATTGAAAAATTATTTTTTTTCAGGGTACCTCCCCTACAGATAACGTAAGGATGAAATTGTTACTCATTGCGTACCCCATAGTGTGATCGTTGCAAAGGTCTTTCAAAAATATTATTTCTGAGACCATCTTTGTATTAAGGGGTTCGTTTGCGAAATATTTGGCTTTACTAATTTTGATTAGAGTCAAAATGTCCCCCCCACCCTGCCGGCTAAACGGTTTTAGTTGGACAAGTGAAAAAATCTCAAAAATTGGTTACATGATGAATTTACAAGGAAAACTATCACGGCTATGTTAGCATAAATAGTTAATGAGTAATAGTTGATAAACTAACTACTTCGGAACCCTATATTGCGCGTGGCCTGACACGCACTTGCCAGGTTTTTACTTTTTATTGATGACTCACGAATATCGATCGACCGTGGAAAGTCGTTATAGATGCTGCCCTGATTCCATTTCCACCTAACGAAGGCATCCGAAAGCGCGAATAACTGATGACCATCAAAACTTCCAATGTCAAAAGAACTGCCATACCTTAATGATTTATGTAATCAAAATTATGTATTGAAGTGTATCAGAATATAATTTATTTTTAAAGCTCTACGAAGGTCTTTTGTCTTTGAAATAAAAGTGTATTCGCGGTAATATCATATTTATTACAAATCCTAAATCGTATTTGAGTTTTTAGAAATTAAAATGAAAAGAAAATTTTTAGTTTGTTCCGTATAATTTTTAATAAATTAGTTATGAAAGCCTAAGCATCAAATTGCCCATAGCGAAGCGAAACCAGATTACCTACAGATGTAATTACCATTATTTTTATATTTTATTTATTTTTGCTGTTTTTTTAAGACCATAGGAGACCATAACTCCCCTTGAGTTAGAGGGAGGGGAGGGGAGGGAGAAGGAGAGGAAATTTAATGGTCTTTGATTTGTGAAACCTACAAAAACTATAAACATTAAAATAACAAAGTACATTCACTGCAAGTTAGGAGATACGAAGTTCGCCGAGACCGCTAGTACTAAATAAGGCGTCTAAAAACGGACTACATATAGACGAACCTAATCTATTACGTAATAGTAATTTAATAATGCCGTTGATTACGTCTTATCATATTATCATTTATAGCAATAGATAGATACAATAGAATGAACAGTAATATGACTTAATGTCCGAATGTCGACGGAAGTTCAGGAACTAATGTCACAGCGGGATATAGAACGGATACAAATGGTTTATCTATCTGCTTAAATTAAATCTATTGTACAATAACACGCCAAGTTAGAATTGGACTTCTATGGAGATTGTTCTGTATGCATCATTAATATTCAATAATGAATACGTCCATATTGACCAATTTAGTCAGGAATAGCTTTTGATTCAGCAAATAAAAAGATTTTTACATTTTGATGAAATATAGGTATATCACCTTACCTATGCCTGTACCTATACTATGTAATACATAAGTGAGGAATATATCTTATATCTTTTAAATAAACGAGGAACGTTCGGTGTTACTGATGTCCATGACTCATCTATTCGTTTAATACTGAATTTTATCAAAACGTAGTACCTAACAATTTTTAAAAATTTGTGTTACGGATGAACAAACTTGCGAAGACTTTACGAGTTTAGTAATTTCATAACAAGTAAGGAACCCTAAAAAGCTTATGATAAACGGCTTATGTAACATGATCCGCTGAGTGTTGCCATTTTCTTATTTTAAGACCTTTCCAATATTCTAGTCTAGCCGAAACTGTTGCGCAATTGGAAGGTCACAAAAGTAAATGGTACTCTCAAATCCTTGTTATTTTCGTTTTAACCAGTCTAATTTAAGGAACTTGTTTTACTTGTTCGATGGAAATATAATGTTCTTATTTAATATTATCCTTGACTGTTGGAGCATTGAATTGCATTTTTTATTTATAAATTATTCTCTCATCATACAGTCAAATGCTAATACAATCTCAATGGGCTTTTTATCTGTCCCTCGACCCCCTTTTCTCAGGAATGCGTGGAGGTAGTTGAAATAAATATCTAACACTCTTTGCAATTCCTTGGAGCTGTGAAAAAAATCAACCTTCGTCAACCCAATCAATATTCTATGGCTGTTAATGCCGTATTCTTAAAATTATTTTGGCACTCGCAAGAATATATTCTATAGGGTACTTCCGTTGACATTGCATCATGAAATTTGTCAAGAAGCAATGTCTTATTATAGCACAAATAAAGGGAAAAAATCCGAAATCTGTTTTGTTGTTACATTGTAAAAAAATTATACCTTTACTTATTTGCACTTTGTATGATCGCGAAATATGAGTACCACAGTTTTTCATGTTCGGTTAACTTCGGTTCTACAAGTTACAGACTTACATATACTGAACCCTCGGTCCGTCCGACTTGCACTTTACCGTCGCGATGGTACCTTAATTTGTCGTACGATAATATTTAAATAACGATGTGAATGTAAATACAGGAAGCTACACGCTTTCTTTTAACTTTATTCAAGTTAACAAAGCACTACTCAACAACTTTTAAAATACACAATTATATCTAAATTAAATTAATATCAAAAAATTATATCTTGGACTAAACATTTTTAATATAAAAATACCGAAAAAATAAAATATTTTCGCATTAGGTTACTCTCAAACAATAACTAGCTACATACAATTTTCTTTAAATACATATTTATGAATTAAAACAAAACCCCAAAGTAACAAGCAAATTATATTGTGTTCAGCAAGGATCTTCTATGAAATTAAAGGTAATAAGCGAGTTGAATTGCCGCTTTTTTCTTAGTCAGCACTTCTATGATTGCTGGTGTTGCCCTTCTTCAACAGTAGACCACAGTATAGAAGCCATATCTTAATCTGTTGTTATTAAGTAACCTACACATACCGTTGTCGCCGTTGCACTAACTGGTATGTTAATTGAAATCAGTCAACCCGTCAGCGCAAAAACGAAAGGTCATGCGAGCACGCGCGCTTAACCGACCGGCACGCGAAGGGTTAGGTTTTGCGTTTTAGAAAAAAATACGCACGCGCCGGGTTAAGCGTCAACTCAATCGATAGTTGCTAGGCAATGAAAGTCACAACACGGCGTGATTAGCATTTTTTTATTAAGTAACTTACGAAATTCCATATATTTAATTATCGACAGTGAAACAATTAGGTACTTACTTCCCGACGAAAACCTTCGCCATACAGCGGATATTCACAAACTTTACTGACGAAACCTATAAAGTATAGTATGCGCTAATATTCACTTCACTTTTTACTAATTCACTGTAAATACTCGTAGTATTATTGATAGATCTGTATGTCATGATCATCCTTATGTGTCTTTACCCTTTGAAAAATTTGGTTAAAACAAGAGTGTATGGAGAACAAGTGCAACCAGTCACACACGCACGCGCACACACACACACTCAGTGTATTTATTTGAGTGTGACCACATAACCGATACATAATAACTTCATATTAATTCATATTTTCTCAGATATTTCAATGCTAACAGATGTCGCGCCGGCGCCGACTGGTAGTTGAGGTCACAATGTGTGTTCTATATTCCACTTCAAATAGGTTTTTTTCAAGAGATCTAACCTCAACCTACATTATTACTTATTACTTGTTACGCACACACTACTGTTCGTATTAGGTATCGTATTTTAATATATGATATAAGGTATAATATAATGTATACATTACTTATGTTACAATTAGATTTTGTACAAAGTTAAGGAAGCATAACCAAAACTGGTTTACAAGTTATAACCAAAAAATCCATCAGTCAATGATTCGTACACTTCTGTGACTTCTGATTTTATAATTATGTATCTACCTAAGTATATCGAATTACAGTCATAATTAAAGCAATATCCGGATGACCGAGCTTTGCTCGGTTTAGTGTTGCTTAACAACGCCATTCACTGAAGTAGCTTTAGTATTGCTACTTGCCAATAGATGTCAGGGAGAGTATATTGTAGAAGTTTATCATTGCCTGAAAACACCGATAAAACGACATTTTCTAAAAATGAATCCTAGCTACATAGATTTATCGCCCCCGAAACCCTCTATATACTAAATTTCATGAAAATCGTTGGAGCCGATTCCGAGATTCCAATTATATATATAGATATATACAAGAATTGCTCGTTTAAAGGTATTAGATTAGATATACCTACTCAGTGAATAACCCGTTGCTTTTACGTATGAGTCTTGCAGTTTTTAGTTATCAATGTTATAAATAACATCTTATTTTTGTTTATTGTAAGAAGTATTTTTCCTTAGTATGACTACTAAAAATAATGCTGTCTGTCATTGATTATGTGACTCGAATTACACCTTCAGGAAGTGTTTTGGTACGTGAAACCAACCACAGAAAAGATAATAGATAAATGACAATAGGGATGTTGACTAATTTTACGATTCAATTTTATTTTATAGATAGAACCTCAATATTCACGAAAAATATATTATAAAAATAATAATCTTCAATCACAATAAGTCACGTGACGTCAATATCCGATATATTCTATAGTTCTATACTATCTGTCTACTGAAGTTAGTTGAATTTGCATATAAAATAGGAACAATGACGTCATATTCTCAAAATGGCGTTTGAGGTCACGTGACAGTGAGTACAATTTTTAACATTTTAAATTAATGATACCTATTTAATTTATTGTGATTGATTTCGATAAAAGAATCTTTTTTTAGGCCTTTACATGTTAACCGAATCAGAGCCATCTAGCGGCAGTGAAAAGAAGAGCTTCGGTCCCATACAAATTGTAGCCAACTCGCATTTACGTTGCGAGTCCGTTATGTCACGTAAAACTCGTACTAAGGCCTGGTTATCATGTAGCCCGCATCCTTACGTAGACATGGAGTCACGGACATTACCAATACCATGTCAACTGTAGTCATGTCGTATGAGTAATGTGTTGTGTGGGCTTGCTCGTGTTCGTATTATCACGAAGTGCCATGGAATAGATAGGCGAAACAATGGGGTTCTGTTGTTACTTTTGTTTCTGGTAAGTAATAATTACATGTTTTGTTACTAAATTACGGAATCATTATCTTTAAGTGTGGAAAAATCATAGAAGTCTTACAGAATAGGAGTAGGTATAGACTCGATGGAATCAGTCATTAGCCTAAGTAGCAAACATTGTTAGTAACAAATACCTAAAAATAAATACTTAAAAGTTATTGCTTACACTATTATACCATGAAGTATATGCCACAGTATAGCAATATAATAGAGCCCTGAAAGTGATGATAACGATGATTGTATTCTGTTTTGTGTGCCATAGACAGGTACTATTATATATTGTGTGGGGCAATAGTTAATAACTAAATACTAAGTGGAAAAAATGTTCTTTACAAGCAGCATATCAATATAATTATGGCGTTTTACGAGTTTCTGTAGAAGGTATAAGTGAATACGTAGTCTCATTAAATTTCCTTAAGTGTTTTATTTTTAAACCGCCAATTTGGTCCTTCAAGCCTTATGATTTGGAAAGGAATGAGTCAGAGCATCAAAAAATAATCAAGCCTAGAACAGCCTAGCAAACACTTATGGAATATTCGGATCAACCACACGCAATCCAGGAAACAGCATTCAGAATCGGTGAGGCTACCATACCCATTACCAGCCACGCAACGCCTACGGACGCAAGAACCGATGCAGACCGATACGGAATCTGCGATGTTGCCCCATTGCAATTTCACGCGATTTGCATACACTCAATTCCGAATGTGGCCTAATAAGATTATTGCGTCGGCTAGACGCCATATCATTTTCCGCTCCAGGAAGCTAATGGCTCACATAGATAACATCTAGCTCATGGTTTACTTAATGCTCATGTGAATTTAGGTGTCCAGATAATGGGATTAATTATCGTTAGGGATTTGCAAGGGTGTAGATCCTCCACAAGTAAGGTAAGGTAAGGTAAGGCTCTCAGGGCAGGGTAGGTGTTACAGGCCATAACTGTAATAAGGCCCAACTCCGATTTTGTTCATTATTATACTATTATATTTCTTTTGGATACACAGTAGTACGAACAAAGATTTTATAAATACAGATACGTTATGCCCTTACAAATTGACCGAAAAATCTGTTCCGACCGAGCTACAACACACACACGTTTATCTTTTGTTTGCCTGCACCAATCACTAGTACATTGGCAAATTATGTGTAAAAAGGATGGCATTACCTAAAACCATAATAGTGAAAAAGACAGCTAGTGTTTGTCGCTCGCGTCAATCTATATAGGCAACGGTCTTTATCGCTCTCGCGTCAAAACTAGATCGCTATCTCTTTCTTCATCTGAATATGGCGTCTTTGCATGAGTTATTAGATTGTTTAGAAAAATAATTGAAATAGACTAAATAATCTAAGTATCTTAGCGTACTCAAATGTGGTATGAGATTCCTTGTGTTTTGTTGACCTTGGAGTCATAATTGGTGCACTTTCGAAACACACACGATGGCATTTTGATTTATTTTCGTAAGGACGTATGAACCTACGATGCGCCACGCTCGTGATTGCGCTCGACGCAGACTAATCACAAGAGTTCCCAATTGGGAACTTTTTAAGTCACACAACGCGCGCGCTTATAACGTATCTGCCTCTTCTTAATATATAATATCTTTGAGTACGAATAAAACAAAGCCTAATCGTTTTAAACGATGAATGTATTATTGTCTATAGTCCCCACGAACTAAGAATGCATATTTGTCGTTTGTCATCGCAGTGACACTAGAGATGTACAAAAAAAAATCGATTCACGAAAGAACCAATTTTTGCAACAAATCGATTCAAAATTGTAAGACTTTCTAATCGATTCAATAATTAAATTGTGAATTCTAAAAACCGAAACATTTAGATATCCACAAGTAACTGGAATGATACTGCCTCCATTGAGCTACTTAAGTCAGTTTTCCATACCTATATGCTCAATAATTATGTATTTACGACTATAATAAAATATTTTTTTCCTAAAAAACTCACTGTTAATTCGTCCGCGCCGCATCCAGCGTATGAAATTTGGGTTTCGGTTGAATAATGAATATTCTAACCGTATTTTAATCAATTCAAATGGCTGCGGTTAGAGATTATCGTAATAAACACTTTTGGTCATGTTCTTATAGAAGAGAAGAAATTAAATTGTTTAATTGTTAAACACAAAGAAAGAAATAAAATATATTCATTTTTATTTTAAGTTTCGATTACAGTAATGTATCGATTATTATGGTTTTATAAGTGGCTTCATGCCGTCACATCACTTAACGTCAGTGTAGATTTTGTCATCTTCGTATACCTAACATTGATTCGACGCCTTATTTTTTTATTCAATTTTGCATAAATTATGATGTGATGGGATTTTTACTAGATTATAACGTTTAATATGATTTATAAATAACGTCAATACGAATACGATACAATACGAATAGGGATTTTAACAAATTTTGGCAAAATCCTTCGTTCGTAAGTAACCAACTATTCATGTCAATTAAATAATTATTCCATTTTGCTCAAAGACATACGTACAAGGTTGGTTCATATTAATAAATGGCAGCTGTCATTAATGCGTTCTTAGATAATTTTGAGTATAATAATAAAATGTCTCGAACACAGATCCTCCAACATTGATGAAAGCCCAGCTGACAGATGCATTTTTGTAAACAAACCCAAATGTCATGATTTAAAAATTTGAAGAAAATTCACCGCCAACCAAGGAATATTGAACGAGGTACTACATTTAGTTACAGATTTAATTAATTAATTAAACTTAAGTTCAACAGTTAAGCAGACAGACCACCAGATGGAAAATGCTGGTGACTTATGGACATGAATAATATCAATAGAATCACCAATAGGAGACCCACCCTAAAGGAGAGTAAGTTTAAGCAAAGAAAAATATACACAGACAAACTCCTCAACGATGAACAATAGTCACTTAAGTTTTTGCTTTTACTGATCTAAAAAACCATAAAAAGCATGTTTTAATTATTTTTCTCTATCCAAGGCTTCGATTTGAAATGCTCATTTTATTCCAGCATAACATTCAGATGTTCTTTGACGGTTTAGCAAAGACTCAGCTAAAGGCAAAGCGAACGGCAAACGGTGCGTGAAACGTCCATATCATTTTCCGCTTGACAGAGCTTGCCTGCCTAGATGGTTAAGGGCCACTAGAACTAGTGGTTTATTAGCAGGGTTATTTATAGCCGAGTAATTTACAATTTATTGTACTGCCAGAGTTAGTTACTTCCAGCTACATAAATGATAAATTGTTCCAGTGTGATAGCTGAGTAAATTTTCCAGACTATCTATGGCTCCATTGATCAAGCTGAGGGTAGCTATTGCAGTGTTATCTTCCGTTGCAGTCAGTGGATTGGGATGCCTTTAATACTGTTTCTTTGATGTCCATTACGGTGACCACTTACCATCCTATCCTGTCTTCATATCTCTTCATGTCTCTATTTACGTAAAGAGATTAATTAATCTAGACACGCGGTAGTGTGTAAAGCCCTGTTCAAGCTAACAGAACTCGCAGCACCGTGTGTAATATTACATAAGCTTATGGAAAATGCTATTGATGTTTCTTAGCATTTATTTTATTTTATTTTTTTCAGTTTGAATGCTATTTTTTTTTCATAAATTATAAGTTAATGCTTGACTACAATCCCACCTGATGGTATTTATTGAAGAAAAATTTCTAACTCGAATAAAAATTGCCCTCGCAAGATTATCTGTGCTAGGTATACCAGTTGTACCAGTTTTGTTCACGACAAAAACTTGCCATCAATTTGAAAGAAACCTTATTTATATGTATACAGCTGATTAAAATTAACAAACGTTAAGTGTTTAACGACCGTAGCAATCAATATTCATGGACTAAAGCAATCCTTTGTTAGGCCATCGATGTAAGAGTTTCTGTATTGTACAGTTTGTTTAAATCATTAAAATTCTTTGCAAGTTTTTTTAAGCTAAGACAATTTTTTTTGGATGTGTATATTGTAAAATACTTGCTATACTTCACCATGTTTTAAGGAAATAGCAAAAAGGTTAGTCGACGTCACAGGAGACCGAAGAGCTGGCAGCTACCTTGGCCAAAGAATTAGTCTAGCTATTCAAAGGGGGAACGCTGCCAGTATCTTCGGAACCTTGCCTAAAGGGACTCCTTTTAATAATATATTTTAGTTATGTATTATTTTTATATTATTTAAGGTTTTTTAGTTTTAGGTTAATTGTTCACCATGTGTATTAATATAGTGAGTATTAAAATAGATTTTGAATTTTGTGATTTTCAAATTGTTAGGTTTTCGGCTGAGTCCTCATTCGAATCGTGTGATATGAAATTTTGTCCCAAAATTATCAAAATCATAATTCTTTCTCAAGAATAAAATGTCCATACTGCATATTTCACCATGCACACAATATTCTTACGTCCTACTTACATATTTTAGAAAAGACAACAAATATAGCACACATGAAGAAAGAGCTACGTCTCAGTATAACAAATAAGTCGGACAAGCCCTAGTTAAACTCGCTTTTTAGTCTCGCCTATTTTATTATTATACTATTCACTATACCTAATTGATTATAACGGATCATATTCATATGAATTACTAATTAGAATTAAAAACATATATGATTTTTTCTAAAAATTTAACTTTAAACTGCTCTCCTGTAAAGTTAGCTCAATGTCGCTTACTAAATTTTTCCTCTCAAGCGTCGATATTATAATTTTTAATTGGTTCAATTAAATTTTAAAAATAGCGTCCAAATGGCGGCAGCCGATTCAAATCATCGCATTTTGTAAGAATAGTTCGGGCATGAAATACGTGTCGAATGTCGATCTTCATTAATATTCGTTACTAACATATTAACCTCGATACTAAAAAGGAGTGAAAATTTACGAGTAACGGTACCTTATGAGTAAACTCATTCTTAACAATACGCCATGACATCTGCTCCATCGGTCGGCTTCCCGCCATCATTACTTAGTTCTTTGTCTAATAGTTTTGTACCGACGCCATATTACTCATGTCCTTACATCGTGAGATAAATCTTCGTTTATTGTCTCAACGATCTACAACAATGAGGATTAACTGACGTGTGACGTCCACTTTCGAATGTTACATTTGTCACATCTCAATGGTCACAGTGAAACTTAAACCCTGGTCTAAAGTCGGCTGATAAAGAGTTATTCTCTTTTAATTCTGACCCGTATGCATTTGTAATAATTAGTACGTTAGTTCAAACATTTATTTATACAATTTTGAATCACTTTGTCTTGAACAAAGGTGTGGAGAATATTGAGAAAGATTTTAGTATAGTACTTAGTTTTATAATAGTACGAGTACAAACGTATACAAACTGAAATATAAAACTTACATCTTTACGAAACCGTTGCTAATATTCTAGAAAACCACTATTAGAGTTAGCAATAGGACAACAGACAGCGTCCGAAAGTAAACAAAACAAAATAAGTTTCAATAATGAAGAACAAACACTGGTCTAGTATAATGCTACAAATCTCCGAAACGGTTCACCAGGAATTCGCTCAGAATTACGTATTCGTCATGCATTATACATGATACGACGTCAATTTGGACAGATGGCAGCACCAAGTATGTCATGGTCGGTGTGAAACAGATATGTGGAATTTACTAGCTCATAATTAACAAGAAAGGCTGGAGAAACTGCGAATGATTGATGATATGCGTGACTACTGCAGCCACACCTGCTTGCTTGAAGAGTGATCTAGCGTTATGATTGAAGGGTGTTTAGGCTACAATTTAGCAAAGGTTATCATCTGGTAATCTTGACATCACCTTAATCATCATCAGATGTACCTCTGATTGATTTGGATAAATGAAGTTTTATTATAGAAATCAGGCCCAGTTCAATGATTAGTCATTAAATTGAAGAAAAAAATACCAGTTAAGCAGAGCTTATTTATTCTGAAGGATATAATATAAAAAGCTGTTCAAGTTTCCATGTGCCTGCGTAATATGCAACAATTTTGTGGAGAAAATATTCCAAGTCCCTTTACAGTTTTATAATAAAGTATTATATTAGAATGTCTTCTCTTATTAGTATCTAATAGCATGTTAGACGACGTAGGATACAAATAGAGTACCTAGAAAAAATTAAGTATTGTTTACAAGCGTTTATTGTATCCAAAGCCTATTGTTCAAGCTTCTCTTGTGGCGTTATCCTATTATAGATCTGGTGAATTCCCACCACGTAGTAAGTATTCATTAGTTTTAAGGCTTCGGGTATTGTAACGGCTTACAGATTAGGGCTAATTCCTTTTTTGAAAGGATTCTTTGTTTAAATGTCAAATCTGTGTCAGTTTAATGATGCAGATGTTTGGTCAACGACAACGATTGAGACATTCTTTTGGTGTACGTCTTGGCATGGCATCATAATTCTCATAATGGAGTTGAGTTGAGAGTTAGATTTCGCGCGTTAGTGTCGATTAATATTATTTTTGGCAATTGGCATCAGTGTTGCCAGGTGCAAAAACTGGATTACGGTAGATTTTTCCGTGAAATACTGTAGATTCCTTTAAAATAGAGTAGATTGTATGAGATTTGAGGTTTTTTCCTACTGAAATCAGACTTTTGTGTGGGTCAGAATACGGTAAAATGTACTAAAAACACTAAAAATGTTTACGGTAAATCTACCGTAATTATGTGGTACCTGGCAACACTGGCATTATTATCAACTGACTTCAGACTCCCTTTCATTTGGTGGAATTGCAGTCTCAAATTGAGTAATGTTTATAATATGCGGATTGGGATTAATGGTCAGTGGTCACTGACTGGTCTGATGTCAAACGATATAAAATAATTTGACTTTTTTAACTTGTGTTCATCATGGAAATTATATTTATTTACACCCACATAAAACATCAAAGGTTAATTCAAGTTAGAAATAGAGTATTAGGAAATGTAAAGCAACGATGTTTTAGGTGATATTTGGCTGGCAATTGCCTGTATTAAAAAAACTAGTCTAAAGCAGGACGTATGAGTTTGAAGACCTTGACTGATTAATATCTCAGAGACAATAGGTGAATGTTGTACAGAACATGTGACATTTATGCCTTAAACAAATAAGTTTTAAACTTAAGTTACTGAAGTAACACAGTGGCATTGTTACTGCAAGAACAAAGGTGCGTAAGTTAGATTAAAATTACCCACAATTACTACTTGTGTGGCCGTAATCGGTATATAAAGTAAAGTAATCAGAACAGCTCAGGAATTTGTCGGCCGTGAGTGCAGTGGCGATACAGCCATAAAAGCCGAAAAGCCCAGCTTACTATCATTGCTTTGCTATCATCACTCTGCAGCTGTTAACACTCATATTATTTGTTGGTAAATTATACGTATGGAATGGAGTGTTCTGCGTTGTCGAGCCAAAGATCCCGAGATCCTGGGTTGTACGACACAACTGGGCTTGCCTTGTTTTGACGTATGCCACTGCGTGAGTCTGAGTATTACCGGAATAACATTAGGTGCAGTATAAAGAATTTATTATAATAAATGCAGTGTGTTATTTTACAAAGAAGTTTAGTAGCCTCCTAACCTTAAGTACTCCATTGTTGGACATAACTTGCATCTCTGACAGGTTTCGAATCCAGCTCTATGTATCTTTGAAGGGCGTTTCTCCTTTTTCCCTCTTTTCCAATCCTTTTCCTTTTTATTAATCTCCTTCGCATTACTGTTAGAAAATGTTGTTTTATAACATGATGTATCAAAATCAGTACTGGCTATATACGTATAACAATTACAATAAAGTGCAAAATAATTTTGTCTACGAAATAGGACCAAGAACCCAGTTGTAAAATCTATGAGACAGCCCTGACAAGCTCTCCAGTGCGTGCAATGTGCAATAGTCTGAGAGGCAGTTGCATATTGCGTGTCGTATCTCATACAATTTCCTGCAACTGGGTATCTGAGATACATCGCCGGACGGTTTGCGCAAGCTCGCGTGCTCTCTACCGTAAATCTGTTACGTTTGCTTTGAAATGGGGTAATACTGACGTCACTGAGGCAAGTCCATTGTGGTACTAAGTATTTGGTCTTTGGAAAATGGTACTTTGCCATGAGTAAAAAACAGGAAGTAAATTAACAGCACCATGTAGCGCAAATAAAGACAGAAGGTGAAACAGAAATAATCATACCTTTTAGACATATTACTAGATACCATTCGTAGCTTATAATTCTTAGATATATTAAAAACAAATGTTATGTACAGTGTAATGTTAAGGCTTGAATGATGCTTGATAAACAAATTCTAAATGGATTTCTAAAATTTCGACCTCATTGTAACGAAAGCAGTAGCCTAAAAACTAAAAAGTGTAAATTAATATCGGAACAATTATTTTCTCTCCAAATTTACCGTAACTGAGAAATGAGGTTACCGAGTGTTACGCTTAGGAATGTAACAACACGTGATTGCGCATCGTACCAATATTACTTACCTCTTTATCAAGGTTGATAATAATAATGTAAAATCCTTCACACATGAATTAAAATCCTTCCACATTAATTACTCCTAATTCAATAATAAATATATCGGTGAGGCCATGAATCTCCAGTGAAGGTCCAGGGACGGAACTCTTTATTCTACAGCGCTTGTCTGATGCAGAGGCTGGCATATAAGAAATGTCATGTCATATTTAGATTAGGGAATTGTCAAGAATGTAGGACAGATTATTATTGATGGCGTAGTGTTGAAGTACTTTGGAATATTGATGTAAACGAAATATATCATGGTGCAAAGTAAAAGGAATATCATTTCATAACCAACATCATAGAATACCTCCTTCTGCTACAAATATATATAAATATAAGTGCAGTAAAAAGAACACAAAGATAAGCATTCCTTAAAATCCTTAAAAGCCTTAAAATCGATACCTCATCTTTTTGGGAGAGAAATTATTATTCGGGACATCGATATTGCGCATTCCAAATTCTCGGGATACAATGACCATAATAAATGAATCGTTAAAGTTATGGCTGTTATCGAAAATCTTGTATTAACCGGAGAAAGTACTATAAACGTATTTAACGTGTAGGCACGTAAGTAACATAACAGCTAGAGTATAATAAGCGGTTAGGAGTTCAAGACAAATAATAGTTAACAAGTTAGGGGTCAATTTAGCGATGAAAGCGACGATACTGCGGTTTGCGCTAACGAGACGTGAAGACAATAAATTTACAGCCGATAGACTTGATTAGGATCGAATTGGAAGGGTTATGGCGGATAGATAGACAACTTACATATTTATATGTCTTTATAACTATCAAAAATCATCTTCGTCTGTAAAGTTTTTGGCCATTTCTCAAAATTCTTCAAATAAGAAGTAAACAAATTATGAGTCTATTAATTTAGACTTTTGATAACAGTTCTCTTAAATATTGTGCAAAAAAACTAAATACGACAATCATATTTTAATTTTTGTTTATGTAACCAAACTAAAAAATGCATTTACAAATTATTATATGACAAAAATACGAAAACATCGTTTAATGAATATATAAGACACCAAAAAAAATTACGATAAAATTTTATAATTTGTTTCAAAGAAAATAAATTATTTATCTGTTCCATCAAGGAAAAACTAAACGTAGCAAAACGATGGACGTGAGACAATGGTGAAGAGTAGCATTCAAATATCTTTTGTGCGGATTTCCAACGAACGCTATCATTTGATGCAAGATGCTGATGTAACTGCTCACAGCAACGCTCTGAGGAAAAAGAGTCGTGCATTCGAGCACGCTCAGTCCAAGGACGATCACGCGACGCCGGAGCCGTGTTATTATGAACTGAAAAGCTTATTAAAATAATGGCCCAATAGCTGGATGGAGTTAGAGATTGCAGTGAGGAATGCCAACATTCCAGTTCAAAGCGCCAGGTGCGGGAAGACTCCCATACAACGCACTGGGAGTCTGTTTACGCAAATTATCTGCTTATCGTTATGTGGCTGCAGGAATGTTGTTATTATCTCAAAGCCGGCTCGGCGAAGTGAGAAAGCAATACGCAGAAACATGCTTATCAACATTTTCGTAAAGGAAAGTTCGATTCTACATCGTCTGCCTGAGTGCTAATAAAACGGAATTTGATAATGCAACACGTTTTATACAAACTTATCAAAAAGATAACATTAGTTATGATACGAATGCGTCGAGATAAGATACTATCGATAAATCAATAGCGGGTATTTGTTTTCGGCGTGGTTAAACAAAGGGTACTTTAAGGGGACAAAGGCGTGAAATGAATACGGACTTAGCATAAACAGGCAAACCCTAACCACAACTTGGCGGTAAACGGACACGTATCAGATTACTATAAAATAAAAAGAGCGTAAATACACACTCCGATAAACAAGCGGAACGAAACTGAGGTCGTCGTGACGAAATCAACTGAATAAATATTTGACTATGTAGATTATTGAATTAGCGACCGTGTAACAAGCGGAGAAAATAACACACGAGTTAAAGCTGGAAAATGTGCCACTATTGTTGTTCAGTTGGCAGAATCACTCACATGAACAATGACGATAACATTATTGATAGACGCCAATGACATGTTATCATGAAGCTAAGTCCACGTCTGATAAGTCTCATAAGGAGTCATTAAGAACAACTTTCACCCTTCGCCCGCAAGTTTATTAGTCGTGGTCGACAGAACAATAGCTTAAGAATCAACAGTCGTTTGATCCGTTGATTGAACGCCTACACCAGGCTCGGCGAAAGTGATCCGTCATCCGTCTGTCACGAGATATTTAAATATCCGGCCACTGTATTACGTTGTTTTCTTACCTCTTCTGTTATTACTTTTACATTACAAAGCGCATCTATGATATTGGATTTAAATTGACTGCGCTGCCCGATTATACCCACAGTAATAATACAGGTAGTTCTATATAATACAGTATGTTAACTTTCTTGATTGTGTCTGGGTCTACGTACTCGGCGTATGAGTAATTTCCTTTGTCCTTTGTGTTGTTGGACGATAAACGTAGGAAAGGCCAAGTAGGATCAATTAGGCAATGTGCGTTACAATTAAGTTTAATTAAAATTTTTGGCAGCAGTTGTATAAACATAGTCGTAATCGACGAAGCACTTAATATTTCGAACATCCTAATATCAAAAATAATTTGAATGGCATGGCAATGACATTTAATAATGGAGGAGTTGTCTATATCAGTAGCATACGCTACAGACGTGAAAGTGCAGAACATTTAGAGTAGATCATCACGTGTGATAGTTTGAACAATACCGACCTTGATGTAACGATGCACGAAAGGAAAACGATTCTCGCAACATTAGAAACAATCATGGAATTAGAAACATTATAACGCGGTAGTATCATTAATCAAAAACAACAAATACTTTTTTATTAATGATTAGTAACGATTTCTACTGAACTGAGATAAAGTTTGAAGGTTGCCATTGTGAAGACAGCATTAACAAAGTGATTAACAAAGGTATGATACTGGAAACAATAAACATAGATGAGAATCAGATAATTATAAGAAGTAGTAAAATTAATTATATGAGTATAATTAACTGAATTTTAATGCTTAAGATGACCCCTTGCAATTGGTTGCGTGGTAATAGACAACACATAGTTAAAATGAAATACCAAAAATTCCCGTTAAATCTCAATCAGCTATAAAATTTCTCTTGAAATTTCCATTAAGTCAGGTACGAGTAGTACTAAGTGCTAAAGGAGATACTATAAATTTAACGACGTCATATTTTTGAACGGTCGTTAACGCTACATGAACCGGTGGTGTATTGGATAAGATGATAAAATAAATATGCGAAGGTGTTGCAAAATAATCAGTAACTGGTGAGCTCGGGGCAGTCTGGGCGCTGGCAGATGACATGCCACTTTCTCTCGAATGTTCCGCACAACCCGGACGTACTGCTTTTTACATTGTTTTTGTTAATACGATATCATTATTATCGTCATATATATGAAACTGAAAGTTAATGTGCTATACTCGTTGAAAAATCGAAAGCAAATTGTTCAGTGCTCGAGTCGCTTTAATATCTTATTTAGGTTGTATTACCTTATTAGCTGCAGCTTTCGCTTTTTTGCGTTTAAAGCCCATTATGTCTAAAATTGTAACGTCGGTAATGGTATCATATTTTTTATTTCAATCCTCTTGGGTAGGTACCTATTTGTTTACGAGTCCATAGTGATAAAATTTTCACGCTCACGTTTCAGTTAGGTACGCATTACGTAGTCGATTTGATTGTTTGGGGTCACTCAATTTCCTATTCCTGTTTACATAAACACTGTTATGCGTCTGACCCGCCTTCGGAGATAAATTAAAAAGACCTAAACTACGCTCATCAAATTGATTTTGTTCCCTTAATAGTTTTTTGAAACATCTTTGTTAACATAAAGATGTTATAATAAAGCACGTAACGATTGCTGATTGATAATTATGTAAATAAATTGGTCGCTGTTTGTATTGAATAATAAACTTAACCTTTCATAAGAGGCGCCGATAATTCAACAGCGTATTTATGCAATTTCCGGCTAAGTAGTGGTCCACTACTGATCAGTGGCCTTCTAGTGGCGTTCCCGTGCCGTTCCACTGGCATAAGAACTTCTGAATATAGTTGGCCACTAACTCCTGTACCAATCGTACCTTGAGCCACTAATGGGATAAGTAACTGAAGCCAAACTTACCCTTTCGCAATGCGGCGGCGGTGGCGCATCGACCTCCGTATAGATACACAGAGTGGACTTTCTGGACAGCGAGTCGCTGGCGAGGCTGCTCGAGCTGGAGCCAGTCGAGAACTTCATCTTGATGCGTCATTCAGCTCCAGGTCCTTGATCAGGTAACTTCCAGCTGCACTTCCATGTGGTGTTTCCGGCACATCACACAAGTAAGCGTCACCTGATGGTTCCCTCAACTCCAGGAGGTGATTTTGCGTAAGTGACAGCGTATCCCAACGTTCAAGTCATTCAAAGTCTTCGTGGTTAAAACGTAATCGGAATCGCCAATTGCTCGAGCCTGAAACAAAATAAGGAATTATTCCTTAAATCATCCATATTGATCCGTAGAAAGCGAATGTCGATTGTCGACTCTCTGGTTAATGAATTATTAACAAGCGTACCTTGATGTCGCGTCGACTAGTAAGTAATTAGAGACCCCGCAAAACATCTCCGTGCGCCGAAGCGACGGATGACTTACAAGGCTGGCCTATTGAATCAAGAATGACACGATTGACGCAACTGATAAAATAAAACAAAAACCGTGGTCTATTTTCAGTGTAAGTTTCTGATATGTTGCTTTTAATATGTTGAAATGTTAGTTGAAACGCAACAAGGACTGAGCAATTTAGATAAGCCGATCGATACTCTGATAGATGGACTGAACCCATTAAGAGTAGATTGAATGAGCGATAATGTTACAGGCATTTTTTATCTTTGATTGCAGTGGGAAGTGAGGTCTCAGACAATGTTTACATTGTTAATGTTGAATATCGAGGGCAGAATGTTACGAAGGCAACAGAGAACATAGAACGTAATTTAACTTATTCAGGCCTGTACCTCTCTGCGTTGATTTGAATCCTAACCTAATATAGAAAAACAATACAATAAAATTTTAATTGGTCATATAAATCGGAAATTTGATTCAATAAAGTGTCGTAAGTGAATATCAGATCTATACTAATGTGCGTATATATCAAATTGTTACGAAAAAATTAGCGGCGTCGACAAAGGTTAAGTCTAGTTGGGAAACAAAGTAGCAAAAATATCGCAACCCATGAATGTCCAAATAGCCGCTTTAAAATAGAGAAATATATAGGAAAATAAACTGTTATAAAATAGATCTCTGACCTAGTTATTATTATAAAATGTAGTAATCCTTATCGCAGCTACGTGAAAGAATCTGTCACTTGAAACTATTATCTCAATAACGACGTCAACGTCTACCTTCTTGACAAGATGTATCAAATGATAACAATTCGAAGATCTTACCATACAATCTCTTAACTACAAATTTAATTCCACGCGCATACGAAGAAAATGTCCATATTTAACAGTAGTTATATTCGAATCTAAGCTATATTCAAGGTACTTTACGGATTACGTGGCTTTGAAATGTGACTCACATAGAGAGCACCGGTGCCTATTATCAGGCATTTAGACTTTATGTCAAGGTATTAAGAGAATTGCCCGTTAGTACATTAACATTGTTGTACTGTCGTGTGGTAGCGCAATAACAACAACAGTTACGCAACAGCTCCGAAGCCTCCAAAGTATCACCGCTACTGGCCGATGACCACTATTACCTAATGGTAGCAATACAAAAAACTACATTCATTGTCGTTACACTAGAAGAAATGGAGAGAAATTTACTGTCACAACTCGCTTCAAATGAAATGAGTAAAAAAACCAATTGGTAACATCGAATACTAATCTAAATTTAGTGCGGTTACAATAGGTCGCATAAGAATTTATTAATGTCGTAGAAAGTAAAGTGAAAAGTTAATTTAAATCAATTATGACTAGTTAAAAAGTAGATAGTTGAGAACGGAAAATAATAAGTACTATATTCCAAGAAATATTTCATTCCAATGCACGGTTATTAAAATAGTGTAGGTTTGGATAAATAGGATAAAGATTTATAAAGCTGTTACGAATTAAGTAATCTACAAAGTACAAGACTAACAAGAACTTCACAATGTCCAATGGACAATAAAAGCAAAGACGACAGACAACGAAAGGTGTATGAGAAAATACAGTTGCGATATCAATTAAACCCCGTAGCTCGATAAGGGCTTGTACTTGTTCAACAATGGTTAACGAACTCGATATAGAAACGAAATAGAAACACAAACTTACATAACATCCCTACACGCATATTGTTGATGGTATTGGTACGAGAAGTAAAACAGATTTAAATAAAATAGGCAATTGTTACAGAGAGAGAAAACGTAATGCAACAGAAGTATAAAAGAACAGCTATAATTATTTCTATAGCTTACCTAATAGTACAATCATTTGTTTTTCTTCCTCGACCTTTATTGTAAAACATTCATAATTATTATATGGATTAATGCAACTCTTAATAGTACGTTTTTCAAACAGTCACTGTCCCTTAGAGGCCTTAGATAACAAAAACAGTTGATCGAGGCAATCAATAAAACAATGCTCGTTGACGCATCAAACACGACTGAATTTCCTTGTAATGACTAGTTTCTATAAATATGATAAGATCCCACTTTTATTCAGGAAAACCAGCCTGGCACGCATGCTCAAGCGAATCTATGATTAGTGACTAGCAAGCCGGATCGACGCAGGAAATGTGAACACATTGACCGACTGCAGGCTGCATTCCGTTACGTGAATATGAATACTGATTAATTTACTTTAACTTGCTGTTTAAAGAATTCAGTTTCATATTTATAAAAAAAATCTTTATGGACGGAATAAAATATAAAAATTGAAGTAAATTATTTTTTTAAATTTCACATTTGATGGAAAAATTGAACTATTTTTTGTGTTATTTAATAGCAGATATGAATGATATTAATGTTCGTTTACGAATTAATTGTCTATCGAAAAAGATTTGTTTGTGCGCTTATTCTATAACTTCCTATTTTTTCTAAAACTTTTCTCTGCATTTTGTTCAACGTCATAACATCATGGAATACGTAATGTATCTTAAAGTACGTAGAGTGTGGTACTAAACGCACTCAATAAAATTAAGCATAAAATATTTTTTTTTAAATCAGTTATAAAAATCCAAATCCCTTAAAATACCAACAGACCACGTACCAATTAGCCAAAAAAGTGGCACCTGGGCTAAAACCTGCTTTGACAAAGCAGATCTGTTTGCTCAATTCTTAGAAGAAACGTTTAAACCCAATGAAGCAGCAACACACTCTGAGGAAGAAATAGATGTAGTAATAAACTGCGACCAACAAATGTCATTGCCCCTGCCACTGATGTCACCCAAACAAGTCTATAAAGCTGTGCAAAATCTTAAGCTACAAAATCTTAAACTGATGACAACCTTTCACCTTTTAAAAACATAGGAGGCTGGGGTTCTACAAGGCTCGGTGCTTGGACATGTTCTTTACACACTATCTACACAGCAGACATACCAACATCAGACCAAGTACTGACTGTTACGGGTTACATACGCAGACGATACTGCATTGCTTTCCTGCAGCGAAATTCCCGAATTCCTACAGACTCACCTGAACAAAATAGGTTCATGGTTAAAAAATGGAGAATAAAAACTAGTGCCTCAAAATCCACACAAGTAACATTCACACTTAAAAAGGGAGACTGTCCACTAGTATCTCTTGATGGGATCAATCTTTCCCAAAAAATACAGTTAAATATGTAGGAATGCATTTGGACAGAAGGCTAAATTGGAGACATCATATTAAAGCAAAAAGAGAACAAGCAAACAGGAAATTAGGATACTTGTATTGGCTTATAGAAAGGCAGTCGTCTTTAAGCTTAGAAAACAAATTGCTAATTTACAAATTTACACGGCAATCCCCATCATTAAGGAAGAGGTGGAAACATCATGCAACAGATAAAAATTTAGACTAAAGCTGGCGGTTCGCGCCGCGACAGAGACAAGCGACCGAGACAAGAGACCGAGACAGGAGACCGCTATCGTCACTTGACCATATGCAATGAATAGGCATCAGTTCGCGAACGAGACCGAGACAGGAGACAGAGACGCGAGACCGGAGACCGCGCGACAGTCGCTGCCCTGGACTAGTAGTGTCTCTGTCTCGTCGTGTCGCGCTCGAATTGAACGTGTGTTTATTGTAAAAAATTACTACTTTTCCTGACGAAGACTGTGAAAAGCTGATTGAACTGATCAGACAGCACCCTCCGATATACAATACTTAACTGGAGTCCTACAGAGACGAAAATTTAAAGAAAAATATTTGGAAAAACATAGCTGAAACCATAAATAAAACCTTCTTCTTCCTCCAATGGAAGTTCTAATTAGACAGTGTAAATTAATGGCACAGTACAACATAAGTAACTCCATCGACAGACTCTGAAATTGAATGAATTGTAGCTTTGGTCGCGGTCTCGGTCTCGACCCACAGTAGATGCTAAAGAGACCGAGACACTTGTCGCGGTCTCCTGTCTCGGTCTCTTGTCTCGGTCGCTTGTCTCTGTCGCGGCGCGAACCGCCACCTTAAGAGAGCACAAAGATAAACTAGCGACGTCCATGCTGAACACCACAAACAATTTGTATTGCCTTAAGAGGCAAAGATTGGCCTCAATTTAAAGAAATGTATAGCGTAATAAATAATAAACAATACAACACAAACAATTAGAGCCGTGAGAAGGCAAATCAATGGATTTGTCACTCCATTAACGACAAGGATACGCGCACAAATCTGCTTATAGCTAGAAAGCTGATCGCAGATAGACGAAGAAAGAAAGAAAAAAACAATGAGAGGTGTCAAGGGACACCCGGATGGAACGAAGTTCCTTTCGATTTAAGTATTGTTTTTTGAAGTGATTCAGAAAGTTTTACGGCGCCATCTCTGTAAAACTCTCTGAATCACTTCAAAAAGTATCGTGGCAACTTTTCGTAAGAAAATTTTCCGTCTAGCCCCCTTTCATAACGTGCGATAAGGAACTCCGTTCCAAAAAAACTTATAACTAATATAAGTTTTTGAAAAAGGGAATGAAAAACAAATCGACTACTTGGTGTGCTCCAAAACAAAATACTTAAAAAATACGAATACCTACTTTCCAATCAGGTCT
Organism: Thymelicus lineola; assembly: GCA_963932265.1. Lineage (NCBI taxonomy): Eukaryota > Metazoa > Arthropoda > Insecta > Lepidoptera > Hesperiidae > Thymelicus > Thymelicus lineola. The sequence continues at coordinate 3,171,461 of OZ010685.1, forward strand.
ATACTAATAACACTACGTGACAAACACCAAATTCAAGTAAACCACAGCTGATAAGGAACAAATGTAGCGATAGCAAAACAACACAACAACGATAAATACACTCAGCCAGTAAAAGTTAAACAAAATGTTGGTATGCAAATGGGAACATGTGCTTCCTTCTGTAACATGAAGCTGGTGGTCCACCTTGCCGAGGTTTTCCGAGCGTGGCGAAGATCGCGCCCAATCAGGTGGAACGCACGCACTTACAATTAATAGCATCGAGACACGCAAACAGCTATCGGACGAAATTTGTACTAACGGGACTTTACTCTTAACGGAATTTAATTACTCGCAAATTTGGATGCCGACAAAGAATGAAGAGATTTATTTTGTATGGCAATAGTTAAATAGTCAGAAAAGATAACGCCAAGTCATATTCAGAAATATAGATACTTATAATATTAGGGTAAGAACAGAAACAAGTTGGTTCAATTGAACCAATCTGTACATTTCATTTGACGCTGTCCCAAGCAGTTCGTAAGAGAGAGAGAGAGAGAGAGATATATGTCGCTTCTTTTTGCTTGTATGAAGAACATTGTGTGAATCTAAGACCTATCCTTCCTTTTGAAATCATTGGAGGTAGCACAAACCTCTATTTTTTGACGAGTAAATTAACACTTGTTTTCATGAAGGAAAACATTGATAAAAGTAATACGTAATCTCTTGTTCTATTGTTATGGGATTTGATGATTAAATATTGCATCATTTAAATATTATAGAGAGTAAGAAATTCCTTCAAGTTATAATGAATTCTAAAAATAAAGCCACGTCACCACTGATAAGCCGCGCCAGGCATATAAAGCGATCATAAAACGTTACATAAACCAAGAAATGAATACAAGACGTGCTCAAAAGAATGAAGTGAGAAAAGTCATAAAATAAAATTCTTTCATGAAATAAAATACCGGAGATTTTGATGGACTCCATAACACACCATACGATTACGCAAGTTTGGTAATCAGGATACTGGTATACATATCTACTGTGATAGGACTTTCATGAATAAGTTAATTGAACAGGAATTATTTTTGATCGCAGTTATTCTGCATTAACACGGTTAAGATACAGACAAAAGGCATTCCATCTTATAAGATCTTACACTGAACGTATTCTTTTTCGATATAAGGTGAGCTACAGACCATTTACAACTAAACCAACAAAATGAATCTTTAGCAAAATTGTTTTAAAATTTAGAAGCTCTTTTGAATTTTTATCCTAATTCTTCAATGAAGCGTGTCACAGAGCCGTTCGGTCTACGTGATATTGTTATCCGAAAGCTCCGAAGTTCAACGACCAAGCCGGGAGGTCAGGTGTGAGATAAAAAAGTGCGCAGCAATTTCCGCAATATCTAATTTTCAGTCGTAAACATTAATTGCGCTTATTAAACTGGTTCGCTTCGGTGTGTTCGCGAATAGGACCTCGATTTTAATGACTGAGAAGCTTTTAAGACGAAAAAATAAAACATTTATAACGACAACAAAAACTTTAATGTCTTTACCGATTACGGTGCTGTGTCCAAATATCTGTCGATCTCGATTACGACTGCTCTTGTAATTTTACGTATTTCAGTTCCGGAACGAATGGTCACAGCGAGTATCGAAGTTAATATCACGGTGTAACTAGGAAAAGAAAAAACTTCGGCACAACTAGTTTGATTCGCATCAGCAGGCAAATCTGGCTTTATTACGACTTGAAGCATACGACGATAAACTTACATCTTCGGAACCCTACATTGTGCATGGCCTGACATGCGCTTGACCGGTTTTTAGGGTTCCGAAATAAAATCTATTCGTCATGTTCGTACGTCTATCCGTCTGTCCGTTTCTCCGTCTGTCCGAAGCAAAGCGACGAGACCCTTAGTGCTAGAAAGCTGTAATTTGGCATGGATATACATATTTATTAAAACTCCAGAATCGTAGAATAAAATATTGAAAAACATTATTTTTCTGGGTACCTCCCCAACAGGTATTACACGATAAACGTGAGGATAATTTTTTTATTCATCGCGTACCTTATAGTTTGTGGGGTATCGTTGAAAAGGTCTTCCAAAAATATTATGGGTCTACTATGATCATTTTTTGAATTAGGGGTCCGTTTGCGAAATATTTGATTTAAAATGCTAATTTTGGTTAGAGTCAAGTGGGGGACCCTTTGCTGGCTAAACAGCTGGAGTTGGACAAGTGAAAAATTCTCAAAAAAGTTAATGAGTAATAGTCCATAAATTTACTAGTTCGGAACTCTACCCTGGTTTTTTATTGAAGTTTCATTTTATTTACAAATCAATTTGATCAAACGCCTTATTTGGGTTAAAACATAACGATAGTAACTCGCTTCCATGTTCTTAAAAGTGATCGATTTTAAGCTAATTAAAAAGAAACTGCCTTCATAATGATATAACTGTGATCCGGATACCATTACCAGATGTACCTCGACCCTTACATTGCAGACAATAAGTCGAGATAAAGTTACAACTACAAAATCTCAACAAAACTTTCTACTGTCACTATATTTATAGTCCCTAGTATTCTATTCACCATGACTAGTGATCCCGCTGCTAGGACCAACGTGTGCGGTCCTTGCATAAAGATAATAATTTCAACCAGAAGAAATGCAAAAACTTGCAAGTCAGACATTATATGTGACAGTTTAGAATTGGTATGCAAGAAAAGCAAAAAGTCCTGCTACGCTTTGGTTGATTTTGTTTTTCAAAAGGGAAGGGACACGTTCACTAACGCTGTAAAACTATGCAAGGAAATTTTTACTTTGCAGATTTAGTTAAAAAAAGTTTTTAAGCATCAAAGATATCGTAATGCCTCTTCGTTAGTTGAATGAATGCTTTAACGAGTCCCTTATTTTACTGTTACTTATTTGTCTTCATAACTTAAGTGTGTTTTTTGTGTCAGAATTATTGTAGCATAGATTAAATACATGAATGAATAATCAACAAGTCCTTTTCAATTGTCGTCTACTTTAGCGGTTCATTATTGGGTTCATTATTTCGTTCATTAATATCGTTGTAAGTTGTAAGCTTTGTAAGATTCAGATTGAAAAGGCATTTTGAAAGTATGAGTTATTGTAGTATTCTTCAAATGAGAACACAATGGATACTCAACGATCCGTTATTACGATTGCTTGCGGCTATTCCAGCAAATCACTCGAGCACCCATTTTGTACGAACCCCAAATACTCAGGTCACGACTGAAGTACCTCAAGACCTCAATGTCGTTACCCTTGAATGTCATATGCGTATTTTTATCAATATTATTTATATCAACCACCTTGAACGCTTAAATGGGCTGGTCACGATTCCATCACTCTTAAGAGCCGTAATAAGTCACAAACGATTTTTTTTAGAATGGTCGGATCAGTTTTATTTTGGACATTAAAGAATAAGCAGTTCCGGATTATGTACACTGAATTGTGGATCAGTTAACTATGACGTAATGATTGTATTTGTATCTTCGTTCAGCCATCAAGTGGCTTTATTTTTATTTATTTATTTAATCTTTTTTGTACCTTACAATACGTATAGGAACAAAAGGCAAACTTAATGCTAAAAGCATTCTCTCCCAGTCATCCTTTGCAGCTTTCGGCAGTGGGGTACTACATACTAAGGCGGTATAAAGAGAGACATACAATATAACAAATATAATATAACTAGCTGTCTCGGCGAACTTCGTATCGCCTAACAATCGGTGAATGTACTTTGTTGTTACTATTAACTTTTATAGTTTTGGTAGGTTTAAAAAATCAGAGACATTTAAATTCCCTCTCCCTCCCCTCCCCTCTTTCTCCCTCCCCCTCCCCCAAACTACAATCTTATATACAAATCACCCTTTTCACTTCAAAACTGGCGAAGTTGCCATACTAATTTGCACCCCCTTAATTAAGAGTTAATAATTATTAACTCTTTGGGTATGACTTTCCAAAAAACGCATTACTGTTAAATTTTGTTTCTAATCTTGAGCTAATATATCAATTTTCATGTTTTTAACTTCAAAAATGACGAAGTTACCGTACTAAGTTCCATCCCCTAAATTAACCCTTGAAGGGTTGATTTTCCAAAAAAATGTGCTAAAATTATTTTTTGTAAATAACTATAAACTTCAATAACTACCACATGTTCTTGTGACTAAAATTTTAGGCTTTTCTACACAAACTTGGCACCCATTTAGATCTCAATTTTTGATGCGATTAGTTATTGCGCTAAGATGAGACGTCGATTTATAAAAAATATGTATTAAAAGGGATTGCGTAGAGTTATTGTCTTCAAATTGATCTTTACACAGTTCACAAGCATAAATTCAGTGAAGAATCGAACCCGAATCAATTCGCACAGTCAGCCATAATTTGTCATGGTATTAGAATTAATTTATTTACATACTTACATTAATTATTAGCAGGCAGTTGACAACAAGTACTGGCCGAGCAGCGAGTCCTATTCGTGAAGAACATTTACATACAATAAAATCCCTTGTTAATTTAATTGCTGCACGCTTACAAATTAGAAGGTTCATGGTAAAAGAAAAAGTGCAACTGGAAACCAGTTTAAAAAGCTGGTCCTTCTACCTGTCTGAGCCCGTGACTTTAGACATTCCATACATATTTTTGAGTATATAAATCGTGCAAAGTAATAATAGTGAGAATTTGTCACGCTTCAATTAATTCGAGGCATGAACTTTAGAATCTAGAAAAAAAGTTACTTGGGATTTATATTTTATATTTCATGCCAACGTTTTTATTTCTCGTTGTTTCCTGTTCCGGAGACAGCAAAAAGAAAATAACGATTGTTATTATTACTGGCATCACTTATATCGGTTATATCTTTAGCATTACGTGAGGAAAGTATCTAGTTTTTAGAATTTTAATTATATCGCTATTTATGTGGTGAAAACATTTTTAGAATTCACATTTTCTATATGTAAGTATTTGTAAATATGTATAAATTTGTAGTAAAATGTGTAATGAGTTCATATTAGTTCAAATTAATAAATTCGAATGCCCAAATTACTAGGAAATGTGTTATTAAAAAAAACTCACCAGTAATTTATCGATGACATCCTAAAAACTCGGGAGTAATAACCAGATTGGGTTGCAGAAAAAGCATATTGTTCTATTGTTCAAAAAAGGTAACAAAATACCTGCAGTGCAAAGAAATAAATCAATGACTATTTAGATATTACTCTTCTTGTGATTTATCTACGGGTTTGAAGGACGCATGTGGGTATACCACTCTACGTCAACATCCTTCATATTGTCCTTAATGCCATTTCTAATGTATACCTGCACCTTCAATATTACTTTTTGCTTCGGTTTTAACTCTCATATACCTGTTTATTCTACTTTCAAAGATTTATGCCTTTTAATTTGTCACAATTTCTTACCATCATCAAATCTTACTGATATACAGTCATTTACTTTATAGCGTGGAAAAGTTTGAACTGCATACTCTTAACGCTCATCCCGGAATGCTGTTAGAAATCTGGGACCGTTTCACCTCGCACGCCTTACGTGATTGACCTGTCTACGCGTCTTCATCAGCCATTATTAAAATAGTTAAATAGATAGTATATCATATCAAAGGCGACGCGTCCGTTATTTGCGGGCAATAGTAATGAGGCAACTCAATAGTAATGAGGCAACTCCAATTTCACATTTCGATGTCAGCGAGAGGAATTTGGTTGGAAAAAGAAGCAAATAAGATTAGACTGCATCGATGTCACGGCCGCCCTCGACGATCTTATTACCAGTTATACAAACTATTTTATGTCAAGCGCAGACTCTTCGATAGACTGGAAAAAACCAGTTGCAATAGACACCGTATCTATTAAAGATTCACAAATTAATTGCTAGGATCCGTTAGTGTCAGAAGCGAATTAACTAAGTGCCGATACCGACCGGTTTTGATTCACAATATTTTCTAGAACGATATTAGAAAGACAGCACTGATTTGATTACCGACACCAAAATCTTCCATTCACATCTAGAAATTTCGATCGAAAAGTTTGATCCCAATAAATATGTCGCGTGCACAATGGCGTCGCACCACAAATGGTTTTAATGCTTGCAACGTTGCATCTGGTCCGGTAAAAGCTTACTGTGTCGTAGTTGCGACAAGAGAGTAAAAACGTGATCATTGTGCGACTGTGAAAGGTCGGAAAGGTTTGGAAATGTAACACCGTCGTATAACGCAACATGCAGTAATGTTCCGAGACAGTTTCCCTCCTATTCAGCATTGTAATGCAGCCATTATTATTGCTTATAGTCAACCGGATATCCATATGCGTGAAACGGGTCATGAGTCGCTCGTTTATGGCGCACGATGTTGGCTTACGGGCACCATTTCTGATTCTAAAGACGTTGTATCTATCGCCTAGTTTTTAGCTCGCCCGGATTTATAACCGTAAGCTGGACTGGGGCTTACTCCTAATACAGAAACTTCTCGAAATGCCAGCACTTATCCGTACTAGGACTCGATACCACTTAGTAAATAAATAGCCGTACGATTGGTTGTAACGGAACTTGTTGCTGCACTGAATGCCACAACAAAAGCAAAACTAATCTGCAATTCAACATAAATGAGGTCAAGTCAATTAGTACTGAACGTTGTGTGAAGGGTTAAAATGTCGAAACTCGTACTTGGAGAGATAAAACAGGTCATTTCATTAGACATCCAACTGTTTCAGGTGGGTCAACAAAGTTATAATTACATCACGCCAGGCTAAGCGATCTTTTGTAATGGAGATGACGCAAACTTAATCGTGTGTAGACAATTAACCAAATATTGGTCGAAACCGTTATGTTGCGGCGCGACGTCATTCTTACAACACAACAACATGTTGCTACAATGACGGAGTTTGTTTTTATGCTTCCATTGTCGCTGGCCATGTGCGATGTGGGAAATAGAATTCTATTACACAAAGAATTACTGAAATTTCCTGAATTAACTTTATTTTTAAGTAATGATTCTGTTTTTAACTGTCCTCAATGTCACCTATAAACCGATTGAAAGAATTATTTAAGTATTTTTGTTGCTTTGTAGAACCTTATTATACTGTATCATTATTAGTCAAACCAACGGAGCCATTATTATTTAATTCAGTCCCCATGGGCGATGTGGTTGCACGATAAATTAATTTGCATTCTTTGGAACAAAGTTAGCTAAATAGGAAAGTAAAGAACAGTTTGCACATCACCATAAACAGGTTTTGCACATACACACCGTTCTAACATCTATTTAATGCTTAATACCTTAAAAAATCTTGGTCAGTCACCTGTAATGGTAAAGATTTCTTTTTCTGTTTCGTCCCCCATATTAAGTCATTCAACCTATTAGAGTGGAGGCATGTGTAAAACTGTTACATGCAAGGTTTTATTTGATATTATTTTAGCAACTACGCAGTGCGTAACTCTTTCCTAGTTCATTGTAAGGAAGGTAGTGCATTTACCAAGCTTCTCACAGCACTGCCGTAAAATTGAATTAGTGCGCCAGATACAGCTATGTGGGCAGGCCAAGGTTTCTATTATCTACTTATTCATATTCTCGTGTACGCTGAAGCCAACAAAACAGGAATAAGCAGCACACGTTTTTTACACAACTAAAAAAAGTCGCTTGCATACTTACAAATGATTCGTCTATAAATTTTTCCGTAAATATTATACTATCACCAATTTAGTTATCTTATCACGGCCTTAAGCTGCTGGTAGCCTTGGAATATTTATTGATGGATTACGTAAAGTTTAGTTTTCGGATACGTCATTTTTTACTTTCCACAGTGTCACTATTTTTACCAAAACTTACTTTTGTTAAACGCTTTTCAGCAAGTTTAATTACTTTTTATCTTAGACTAAATTATCTAAGGCATAGAATGTCTAAATCGGGCGTTCTAACCGAAATCTTTTTCTAAATGTAGCCTAACGTTTTTGCCCATTGCGTAATGTTACCTGATTGAATAATACAAAGTATTATCAGTTTTTCCGCCTTTTGTATAGTCAGTATTGTGTGCATTGTCAGTTTATTTTCTGTTTGTGCTACGTAACTTTGGTGCTGCTATTTATTTATTTTGTTCGTTACATTCGGCTGTTTTATAGCTTCGTTCGAGACTTTGTTAGAGACTTCAGATTCTGAGGCAACACTACTCATCACTGTCAGTATCGATGGCCCATCTATTAGGACAGCCTCACCATCAACGATCTCACACAATTATCTAGTTAGCGAATCAGTTTAAATCATGTACTTATTTAGAACATTGATTATGAAACCCGTTTACTAGAGCTTGCGCAACTCCGGTTAGAATCGTGATCGCTTGAACCCTGAATAGGAGGTTCTGTGCGTGGTCCAATTTGACACATGCACCTTGATGGTATGTAGGCGCCAATGTTTTGACTGTGCCACTTGGAATGTGCAAGGCTTGGAATGTGATAACTATCGATTTATTAATAGGCCAATGTTGGGAAGGACTCACGAAATTGGTATTCTGATCTAGTATAAGAACAAAATACAAGAATATACAGTTTAAAGAAATGTAAGTTGTCTGCGAAGTGTAATATAATTATAATTAAGACTTAAAAGAAAAAGTAATACAGTTTAGTATTCAAATAAAGTTCCAAACAGTGCTACGGCCTTGTCTTCTCCATTGTTTTGAAGGAATTTTTTTGCGCAACCGTGTTTTAAAATGTTTTGTATTGAGGCTTCTAATCGTTTCGTTACCTTACTTCATACATGGTATTAAATTGCGTGACCCAAAAACAAATTCATTCTGAATAATTTCACTTATGCATTCTCATTAGTTACTTTTTGGAACGAAGTTCCTTATCGCGCGTTGTGAAAGGGGGGCTAGACGGAAAATTTCGACACTTTTTGATTTTGCGAATGACGACACTTTTTTTGAAGTGATTCAGTTAGTTTTACAGAGATGGCGCTGTACTGTACAACTTTCTGAATCACGCTATTTTTTTTGTGAAGAATTTTAACTTTACAAATTTTTAATGAAGTACTAGGACATCATGAGCGACTAGGAGGTTCGACTGAACGTATTCACTGAACACAGTTGCATTTAGTCGAACCTCCTAGTCGCTCGTGATGTCCTAGTAACTTCATAAATTTTTTTGTGAAGAATTTTAACTTCACACAAATTTTTAATGAAGTACTAGGACATCATGAGCGACTAGGAGGTTCGACTAAACGTATTCACTGAACACAGTCGCATTTAGTCGAACCTCCTAGTCGCTCGTGGTGTCCTAGTAACTTCATTAAATTTTTTGTGAAGAATTTTAACTTCACACAAATTTTTAATGAAGTACTAGGACATCATGAGCGACGAGGAGGTTCGACTGAATCACGCTAGCGTGATTCAGAGAGTTTTACAGTACAGCGCCATTTCTGTAAAACTCATGGCGCTGTACTGTATGCTCTGTATAATGTATACATGGCGCTAGCGTGATTCAGAAAGTTGTACAGAGATGGCGCTGTACAACAAAACTTAAATCGAAAGGAACTTCGTTCCATCCGGGTGTCCCTTGACACCTCTCATGTTTTTAATTTCACTATTTCTCTACAAAACTTTTGTTTATTTGTCTTGCAACAATATTTTGTATACATTTTTTTCATTATTTCATGAGTCGTTTTACCGTATATGTAGGGCCTTGACAACATCTGTAGAGTTGTATCGTTGGTCTACATATCAACCTTTCGATGAAGGTGAAGCTTTCCATCTCCACCAAAATGGAAGGCAGGTTGCTAATCTCTCATGTGTAATTGTACGGTCCGATTCGTCTGTTAATCATATCCTTCACTTAGATCATCCTTCAGATTATCCTTCATTCAATCAAATTATTCAGTAAATTATCGCTAAATACCCAAAGTATTTAAATATATTGGAAATCCGTGCATTGAGCTACTAACTCCTCGACTGATCCACACTGAGGCAGAGTGCCTCAACTCCTGAATTGCGAGTGGGCATCCTTCCATTGCAGTGAACCGTTAACAGCTTGAAGCCAGCGAACCGATAAACCCTACTGGAGGCCTTCGGGCGAGCCGAGAACTTCCGACGCGGGTTGAACTAATCCCCTCACCAGACTTCGCAGTAAAGCCAACTGAACATTTCGAAAGAGTAATTTTTAACGACCTACTGTATCTTTTTCCCATGTACACTAGTACAAATTTGTAGTGTGTTTTCTGTCAGTGTTTTCTTAAGTATCTGAAGGTCGATTGGCACATTTGGCACACACTTGTAGCATCCACCTCTGTAACTTTAAGTACCTTTGACTTTACTAATGACTCAAAAGGTAAAAAACAAAAAAAACTGAAGATGAATATGTATTTAAAAAAAATGTTCCATTTTCGAATGATCAGCCTACCATAACGAAAGCGGTAGAAACCTGTACTCACAACATCACAAGCACGTCAGGTTTCAAGAATGTGTTAAAATCAGCTATGCAAATGAAAACGACCTGAGTGACAATGAAGCTTCATATTGTCTTCGAGTCAGTTCAAGTTGAATTTGGTTCGTGTTCATTTCACTTAGGGTTGCCATTTATTTTTACAAGAAATAAAGTAGGTATAATATAAAGGTCTGAGAAGGAAAATAAATAGTATTTTAGAAAAAATTACAGTAAATATTTAATTTTTGGCGCTTGAGAGACATATTTTTAGTGCCATTATTGTGGCTGCGCTGCACTAAGGGCCTAAACACTTCCTTGTTAAGTATTTTAATGCTGAAAACACCATTTTTATACTTTATTTATTTCAACAGTAAAAATATAATTTAATAAAAAACAGTATAGGTAATAATACAATACTGTAACAATATAGTTGGGAACCCTAATTTCACTGGGCAAGGAGCGCGGGTTTTTCAATGACTCGCAAGTGCAAATAGGTCTTTGTGTTAGTATAACACACCATTAGGGGCATTATGGGATAACCGTTATTTTAATATCCAGTTTACGGAAATAAAATAACATCCTAAAAACATTTGCCTATTCTTTTTCTCTTTAACACTAGAAAGACTGAAATTTCGGCTTACCACGAAAGACGGCTAGGGGTCTTTTGACCCCAATACTATTGGCTGTGGTATCTGTTTTATTTTTTTGACAACTATACATTATTTTGAATAAAAGTAAAATAAAATTATTTATGTGTCATTACTTTATGTATTTTTCATTACTTAATTACTATTATCACAAGCTAATTTACAATAATCCACAAAATAATGTTTTTGACTGATTACAACTTCGACATAAACGTTTTTTAGAAAAGTCACATTCTCTATTAATTTTATTTTTGCAATGTGGTCGGTAGGAATGTCTTATTTATCTTGGTTCTGCTGCAGCTGTAGATAGCAGCAAAATTTGCTGTTGTGAAGGTGGTATCTGCACTAGAATTTTCTGAATAATCACTAACTAAGTGGCAGCTGAATAACAGTTCTAAGTACTTTTTTATTCGTAGTTTCTTGATATATAACCCGTGGATTTATTTTATTGCTAAATCTAATATATTGTAAACAATATGTACACGCCATCTTCTAGAACTTTATTAGACACTGCATCTTCTAGCTATTTGGCTAACATCGACACTACACATTGACTTAGTAATATAGAACTGTACAATTTGACTGTTTCAGGTTTTTTCTTTGAGTTACTAGCATCAATTTACTAAGTAACAATACGTTTTTACTTATTTTTGTTTTTGTTTCATAAACTGTCAACGAACATTGGTTATTATCGGCTTTCAGGAATTGAGTTTGATGTAACATGTCCAAATTCAGATTTTTCATGTAGGGAAGAATGTCACATCTGCTTTTATTTATTATTTTGTAGTAATATTATTATATTTTATTTATTATTTGATTGATCTTCTGGTAAAGATTGTAAATATTGTAACACTTCTTATGTGGAAGTTGTTCTCGAAGAAAACGGAAAAAATAGTAATGTTCACTTCAAGACATTGACTAGGATAATGAAACAAATCAAATTGGCGAGGCATAGACCAGTACAATAACATTTACTTATAATATAATCAAAATATATCGATCTACCGTTATTTACAAACACTTACGTTGCTTATGGGTCATACGACCCCAGCCGTCTTTATAGGTAGATGTTTGTTAATTTACATTCCCACAACTCCTATTCTGTTTATACGTTACAATATGTTAACTAACACTATTTTATTAAAAGTCAAGAAATATCAAGTCATTATTTGAAAAAGCACCAGAATAATCGGCGTCGAAATTTCAAAATGGGTCATTAGACCCCTGTCCGTCTTTCTAGTGTTAAGAGATCTTAATCTTGCCATTGCACTTTTCTGATTACTCATTGCGGTAAATACGAAATGTCCAAGGTTTCTACTTGTTGCGACTTGTTAAGAGTTGTTAGTCACTAACGGCTATCTAATTACAATTATTACGATGAACAATAAATTTGTACTTTATACTAATAGCATACAGTATTAATATGTCTTCTGTGCTAATTGTCTATTAATTAAATTTGTAATTGTGATTAATTAAATTTGTAATTATACATCCAATGTAATAACCACAGACTTAAAAAAAGAACCAGACGGAAAGTCAACAACAAATGCAGTGAGGCACCCATAGTAATACCAAGTCCTCTATTCGTACAAGTATCACACGCACACATTGACACCATGCTGTTATTAATCGGCCACCATTACCGCGTCGGACCGCACTAAAAATTACGCACACATGGTAAGCGGGCAGAGTCACTCTCGATAAGACAAGGTGACGTCCGGTGTTATTTTCATGTCCGTGGTAATAACGTATAAACTTTTATTTCAATAAACGCAAGTTCTGACGTCACTTCACTAGTTCTGTCCTTACAAAGAAAGCCCGCTGTGTTCACTGATGAATGAAATATTTCCGTTTGAAATTCAAAACCGTGCGATTGTTCCACATAACAATAATTCTAGCACCGAGCTATGCGTAACAGAACCAGTCCATAGAAAGAGTTTGTACTAAAAAAGAGCCGTATATGTATAGGTACTGGTCGGCACATACTGTGCTGAACGAGCTTAATTTTTATACGCTTTATATTATTATCTTCACCTGTATGTATGACTTGTTTTTGAACCACTTCAAATGGTCAGATTTCTTTCAAACTTCGTAGACTTATCGAGGACCGATGACATTCAATATTTAAAGAAAAAAGAGAAAAAGAAAGAAAAAAACCTAAATTTAATTTCAAAAAATCAAACAAAAAAATGAAAAATAAATAATAGTTAAAAAAAACTAAAAAACAATGTTTTATTACTATTACACGATTCTTAATTCAAATTTATTTTCTATCTTTTAGTTGGATTTTCTATAAAAGCGTGTTTTTTAGTTTTTTTTTACTATTATTTATTTTTATTGGGGATGTTTTACTTATTGGATGTTATTTAATTTAAAAGGCACAACTCCATCAATCCATCCATTATTCAGTCCTGTAAATGGTCCATTTGCGGCAAACTCCACTACAGCGGTATTTGACAAAGGCCAAAAGACAAAGATTCAAACAATCGATCCTTTCTTTCTATTTCGATTGAATGCTATGCGTTGATGCATTCCGTAAAATAGCTCGGTAGCTACTCTCTATCCTCATACTACCTGGATAACTAAAGTAATGTTTATGATTTTTTTAAACGACCCCATGCATTAGTCAGCACTGAGAGACCTCATAGTCTTGAGTCTTGACTATACGGGGGTAAGTGTGGATTAAAAATTATGGGAGCATAAACTAAGTATAGTATCAAGTATCAACTCTATGCAATATGGTTTCTAGTATTTCCACACTTTCAGTGTTTTTGTATTAGGACAAATGATTTTCGCAATACATCTCAGTGTTATCAATCTAGAGTATAGCTATTGATAAACTGTGATGAAATGATACGCCGAAGTCTCATGAGATAAAACGTCTGTCGATAACAATTTGAGATTAGGGAACAAAAATTGACAAATGAAAAGAAGCACAATAAACTACAATGAATCCATAAATATGCTTAATGATAAAGCGAATAGTTTTGGAGTAAATAACTTATTTGTATTTATGTTTAAGTAATTGGGTAACAATTTAAGCTTAATTTAGCCTGTGGTTTTATAATCACTTTTAAATTCTATGCGTAAAATAAAAATATGCGAAGGGTCGGTAATTGAACGTCAACATTCATACTCGTATTTTATTAAGCAGGCAATTTTCAGATATTCCGAAAATGTCCTAAATCCTGCCGTGTCTATTGATCTGTTACCTCGAGTTTTAACTAAAGGAGACAATGGGCGTGGTGTCAATGTTATCTTTAGGGTAGTGTCAAGGGAAACACTTATCAGAAGTTACTGTCATTATCAAAGTGTGATGTGAACTAAAGCCGGAAATATTACAATAAGATAAAATTACTTCCTCAATGAGTTTCTTATCTTAAGCACGCGTCGTGTTAATATTTCAGTGAGTAAAAACTTTGTGGTAAGTGTAAGGTAAGGGTAAGCCCGCCCTGATAGAGGGTAAGTGATAGCAACGCGTTGGTGATGACTGATGGCCGGATGCCTTAATATTGTATTGTATACTCCACCACGCTGCTTCAGTGCGGATTCGTAGGGTGCTAACCAACCCAAGTGTCAAAAGTTTTGAAGAACGAAGGATTGATTGAAGATTTATTATATTTAATTTAATCTCGTCTTTGTATACAGAATCGAATCGATAAATCCATTAAACTGCAACCACACTCATTAGATAATTAAGATTAAGACGCAACGATAAGTTACCGCTTGTACGAGTATCTCTAATGGATGCTATGATACTAAGCTGTAAGCACAGACTTGAAAAAAGAACCAGACGTCACCTTGTCTTATCGAGAGTGACGCCGCCCGCTTACCATGTGTGCGTAATTTTTAGTGCGGTCCGAACGATCCGACGCGGTAATGGCGGCCGATTAATAACAGCATGGTGTCAATGTGTGCGTGTGATACTTGTACGAATAGAGGAGTTGGTATTACTTACTATACTCAAAATTATCTAAGAACGCATTAATGATAGCTGCCATTTATTAATATGAACCAACCTTGTACGTGTGTCTTTGAGCAAAATGGAATAATTATTTAATTGACATGAATAGTTGGATACTTACGAACAAAGGATTTTGGCAAAATTTGTTAAAAATCCCTATTCGTATTGTATCGTATTCGTATTGACGTTATTTATAAATCATATTAAACGTTATAATCTAGTAGAAATCCCATCACATCATAATTTATGCAAAATTGAATAAAAAAATAAGGCGAATCAATGTTATATGAAGATGACAAAATCTACACTGACGTTAAGTGATGTGACGGCATGAAATCACTTATAAAACCATAATAATCGATACATTACTATAATCGAAACTTAAAATAAAAATGAATTTATTTTATTTCTTTTCTTGTGTTTAACAATTAAACAATTTAATTTCTTCTCTTCTATAAGAACATGACCAAAAGTGTTTATTACGATAATCTCTAACTGCAGCCATTTGAACTGATTAAAATACGGTTAGAATATTCATTATTCAACCGAAACCCAAATTTCATACGCTGGATGCGGCGCGGACGAATTAACAGTGAGTTTTTAGGAAAAAAATATTTTATTATAGTCGTAAATACATAATTATTGAGCGTATAGGTATGGTAAAGTAACTTAAGTAGCTCAATGGAGGCAGTATCATTCCAGTTACTTGTGGATATCTAAATGTTTCGGTTTTTAGAATTTACAATTTAATTATTGAATCGATTAGAAAGTCTTACAATTTTGAATCGATTTGTTGCAAAAATTGGTTCTTTCGTGAATTGATTTTTTTTGTACGTCTCTAGTGTCACTGCGATGACAAACGACAAATATGCATTCTTAGTTCGTGGGGACTATAACTACTGAATGCCTCACTGAATTTGTTTCTGACAATCCGTCTGGTTCTTTTTTTAAGTCTGTGGCTGTAAGAAAGATAAGTGTCAAAACAATATTATCTAGGTACTTGGTTTGCTATTGAAGACTAGTTAGTTTTACCCGATTAAAGTTATCAAAGTCCCACGAGTATTTGCACTTTTGTACACGCATTCGCTCTTAATGCAAGTGAATAAAATATTATATTGATCGGGTGTTTATTATACGTAATTATGATAAGTATGTTTCGCCAGCTGCTACTAAATACTAAAACCTTCGAGCCAAATGAACGAACTTGGTATCAGAAACGAAACACATTCCAAGTCTATTTTCAAGTATTCAAGTATTGAAAGCGTGTCCGTAGAAATCTACATACTAATTAATATAATAACTATGGAGAAATAGGGTTGCTACTTAGTGGATTTAAATTATTGGCGTTTTAATTAAAAGGTTGGAGAAAACCAGGGGATCCAGCGAATCTAATTGCGGGTGGGCTTTTACCCCATAGCCCCAATCGGCCCAAGCCCACCCAATCCCAAATAAGAATCCAGCAATGGCTGAAGGCATACAAAAATAATTTGAAGGAAAACAGATAAAGCGTCATTAATGAAGAACCTATTGTTATTTATTTATTTACTACTCACACGATGAAAGGTTTTTTCTTAATTTAACGTCAGTAAAAAAAACAGCAAAATCACAACCCTAGCAGTATTTACGGCTACTTCTTCAGTTCGCGAAGGAATTCTGAATCTTAATAAATATACTTACCTAATGATCGACATCTGACGCCACGTATGTTGTTTTTTGTGAAAATTCCTTTCAATAATGTTTACTGATGTTTGCTGGATAATGATGTCAGGATGGATACTGATGTCATCAATTGATCATCGACATGAATATAACAATGACGTTTGTATATAAAAATCAACAATATTTTGATTATGATAAACCACTATACCCACAGACTATGGTATATCAGCATCTTTCACCGATAAAAACAATTTTTAAACAATGTCGAAAATTTCGTGTCGTAATCATTGAAGTACCAACCTATAATGTACTAACGTGGGATATCTATATTATTTAGAAGTGTAGAACCAATGATTGTAAACAAGATGATCGATAACACGGTTTTATTCTCGAATCTCACAGATAAAAGTGACTGCTGATTATGCAGTGACTATTGACACCACTTACAATAAAGTAAAACTTGAGTTTCCGTGTGAATAACAAATGTATTATAAAGTAACAAACCAATTATCAAACCACCTTTAGCCCTTTTTTAGGATTCCGATTTTACTTCAGAACCCTAAAAAGGAAATTAAAACATCGCTTTATCCTAATCCTTTAATAGTTTAAACAATACATAGATACTCTTTATTCTGCCTGTGACCTCTTTAACTTATGCAACTAAAACAATTGCTTTTCAAATCCTAATGTTTCTAACAAACTAGTCCCTCATCTCAGTTGCTCTGTGAACCTCATCAAAATAATACAACAACCACAGACATATATCAAGAATAGACGACGCATGTACCTCGAATTGTATGAAAACCAAGCGTGTCACTTTTTTTTGACACATTGTGCTGTCACAAGAATATTTAGTGCTGAAATTCCCCATCCTAGCGATATCAATTCGAAACTGATTCGTTACCGATTCTCGACAACGATTAATGATTCTCAAAATCGATTACCGATAATAATTAGGTAAATAGAAAATCGTATGATCGTTTGTAGGCGTAGAATATGTAAAACATAAAAAATGCCTTTGGTTGGTTGTACATAATAATATAGTATAGTGCTTGAATATGACCGAATAAATAGTTTTGTGTTTTATTTAACTTGATTATTTGTTAATTATAAACACAAGCTTCAAAAATGTAAAGATATATAAAGAGATCATAAATATTATGATTGTTTATTATTTGCTTTCAAGAAATTAAATAAATGAAAATTAAAAAAATATTTATAAACATTTCTTTTATGAAAATCAAAACATCATATGGACACATTTAAAGTTACCTAAACGAATATTAAACGAATATTTTTCAAGTGAAACTTCTTTAGAATCGTTAGTGATTTGAAACCGGATGCAACGACAGGTAAGATAATATAACCGCTAATTTCGTCATTCAATCGACCAGCAATCGAATCGGTCGATCGACCAGCCGATTACACAGACAGTAAAAATGCTAAGTTGTATTCATAGATGGCGTGAGGAGTAAGATAGAACATTCGTTTTATTGCTAGATAGATTTTTAAAACGTGCTAAGTTGTATTCATAGATGGCGCTTCGATTTATTGCTTTAAGATTCGATTTATTGCTTTTTCATATCATTATCTTGAAACCAAAATTTTGGAAAGTTTCACTTCTACCACGTGTGAATTGCACACATTTTTATTTATTTTCTAATTCAAAATTCAAAATAAAAAAACAGTACATCAATATTCGGTATTGCACTTGAAATCAGCCTTCGTTTCTTTTTCGAATCCGTAAAACAGTCATCATTGAAGTGAATAGAACATATACGGCTATGTTTTGTTGGAAACCAATATCTATGCCCCGTCGCTATAATTCATTTTGCTTTAATATTGGGGTCACTTGAAAACCTTTAATTATAATGTTATCATGAATAAAATCACTATGCAGAAACATTAATATTGTAATGAAAAATAATTTGCCTGTTAAAAACTGTCTCTATGTAAATATTATTATTCATTGGTTTTCAAAATCGATTAACATCGAGACCACACCGAGTAAATGAACAACACTATATGCTATATTTTACAGAAACACGACAATATTCACCGTACTACGAAGCTAAGCGACAATTTATAGTAACGATTGTTTTACTTTCATTGCGTGTTCCAGTAAACAAGCCGTATAAATTTTGCTACCAAAATCAGCAATGTATTGAGTAGTATGCAGTACACAATAAGTTAGTGCTTTTCGTTGTAAAACGTGGTAGAAATGCAATAAATATGAAAAAAAATATTTTAAAATAAATTACTACACAATTTTAGAAATAAATTACTTAACGATGAAAAGAAATATTTCTTTTACCTCTGCTAACTGTATTTGTAGAATTCCTACAGTTTAAAACGTTACAATTAGGCATTTTTCGTTATTTCAGTTGACATCTATTGCCAATAGCAGTAAAACGCCAACTAAATGACACGGCGCTCAAATAGGATTTAAAATCCTTTCTGTTACACGTGAAATGTATGAACATGCGGCATCTACTCTAGGTATACATGTCTGTGACTCAGATTAAATAAAAGGCAGATATAACTTTCCCAAAGAAATGCAACAAATGACGTGAAGCCGCTTTTTCTCTATGTGTGCATGACAACCATATTGACAATTAGCAGTGGCATCGTAGAGACACATACTTCTTTGTGTGTGTAAGTTGCCACATTGAAAACAAAAAGTCGCAATCTCCCACAATTTAGTAAATATTTTTTGCCATACTTTCGACTTGAAATATTATGCAAAATTAAATTGGCAAATTTATTTATCAAATTATAAATTATCAAAAAATATAGATTTAAATATGTCAAATGTTCTTTTAATATACAGTACTTAATATGTTGAATTGTTTTAATTTATGGTTTTTTCTCTTTCGGGTAGTTATTTTTGTTGGAGGGTTCTTTTTGATATGTCTGGACTTTGGAGGAGAGGGGCTATTTAAATACAAACTCACTTCATGTTATTCTATAATTCTATATTGTGAATACTGTATAATTACACTTTATAATAATATTATTTATAATGACATTACAAATTATGTCTACACCGGTTCGTGTCTCAGATAGAAGTCATCTTGTCACAATAGAACACATTCTATTGTGACACTATTTAAATATATTAATATTCTAAAACACCTGACATTCATTAAAATGCAATGAATAAAGAAAGCAAAATTTGGATTGCCAATCATTATCTTGCCTACTTTGAGGAATAATAAAATCCCATTTTTCTTGTTTAATAGCATTTGTCGGCAATCTGCAAAATAAAATAATTTATTGAGTAGGCTAAACAGGAACTAAAGTAGAATACAATATTTTCTTTCAATTGTGCATTTTACCGTAGGCAAACGTGATATTTTCAATCAACCAGGTTTACCTATGTTAAAATCCTTATTTTATCCCTCTAATCCTTTTTACAATCTATCTTATGTTTGTAATAACCCAGCGACTGGTATTTATGCATTGGCTGCATTTCCTCATTTTTACATTTAAATAAATACAACTATTTACTTTTAAAATATTTTTTTGATATAAATTTATAATCGATCAGTGTTCAAATAACCCATGCATATTTCCCCTAATTTAGGGTAATCGATTTTCATATAAAGCTGGTATAAAATTGAATAATTGTCGAGGTTTTGTGTTCCGAGCGCACCTCAAAAATATTATTATAAATAAATAATAAAATAATGAACAGTTACCTGTGAAAAGATATCTAATCTTCTTTTGCTTGATTTTGGGAACAACTTTAGCAGGTTTTAAAATTGCAAGACGGCATTTTATCTGAGAAAATTATTTTATAAATTTTGACAATTGTGACATGAAAGCTATTTGACGCTTTCTTTAGTACTGAATCGGGTTTGTATTTGCTTTTTTAGTTTGTATTTACTTTGGTAGCTTTACATTTTAGTTGAATGAATATATCTGC
The DNA here is from genome assembly GCA_963932265.1 of Thymelicus lineola. NCBI lineage: Eukaryota > Metazoa > Arthropoda > Insecta > Lepidoptera > Hesperiidae > Thymelicus > Thymelicus lineola. The sequence continues at coordinate 3,192,081 of OZ010685.1, forward strand.
CTTTTATTTAATCTGAGGTCTGTGACAACAACCATCTTTGATTGTCGTTGCATAACGCAATGTCATTTGGCGTGTATAATTTTGATAAATGGAACGTATGACCAAACCAGGCAGAGAACAAAAACAAACCGAATCAAATCTAATCAATTTAGCAAAGGTCACGTCAGATCACTGCGATGTTTCAAGAGAAGAGAACCATTGGGAGTTTCGTAACATACTTAATTTAAACTTTTCAGATAGAAACAACCTCAGGATTTCGTGTTTGATCAATCAACGTGAATTAATAAATAACTGACTTTGACTAGGCTTCGTAGTGCAGATGTCATAACGTGTAGATGTCGAGGATCTTATTAAAAAAAATTTTGGAATCTAAACTTATACAAAACTGGAACAAAAATCCTTTATACAAACTTTTAAGGATGTTCAATCCCGTCGTAAACGCTAGGAATATAATTTACCCCCAGGACTCAATGAAGAACATAATAAACAATAATTTCACCTTTCTATCTCACACTATCCTAACTTTCTTGACAACATCAGACAACAAATAAAGTTGACTGCTAGTTAACTCTGAGACATTTGAATAATTGATCGTTGTTTTCCGAGCGGTTCAAATCTCTTAGATTTACATCCATTTACCTTTTAACACATCTAAGATCATCACGTCCAATAAATGGCAAATATATAGCGGCGATTATCTAAACGTGCATCGACAAGTCGGTTATTTCTCGCGATGGTAATTGCATGTTTTCTAATTTTTATTGCCGGCGAGCTATCAAATTACGAGGCATGCAGTTTCGAGCTTGAGTATTTTAGAGGTCAATGGTAGTCGGTAGTCTTGTTTTTAAAAGACGTAAGTCCGCAAGTCGTCCCAAATGTTCTTCTTCAACCTACTTATTAGACGCCGCAAGCGCGACATGTAATAGCTTTGACGACTCACTTACTGGCGTCGAGACCTTCGCATCATCAATTTGATCAGCGCAATAATTATCTTCCTAGAAAGCGTTGACATTGAATCTTATCGAACCATCTTGCATGAATCAATGGCACATTTTTCAACTTTCTGCTTCATACCGCCGAAGCGCTCGGAGTGAACGATCGCGATAAATCATGACACATCATTCGCATGCTTATCATGGTGTCGAGTGCACCTGTAGACGGTTTGGTGAGATCGTGGGCGCGTCACGCACCGGAGAAAGTGTACCTTGCGACTGGCCCCCAATTAGGTTGCGACCTCGAAAATCAACGGCCACGGGCCTTCTTTTTTCGTATTGCGAACCGACGCGAAGTGCGGACGCTCAGAACCGGTCGCTGATCGCTGTATGGCCGTGAATCGGTTGGTAGTGATGGAACTGTTCTCGTGATCAATGCTATAGAATAGACTATAAACAGGCCAGGTAAGTATACTAGCACCGCAATTTCCATGTTGTGTGTTAGCTCGAAGAACTCAAAATCGTTGAGGAAGATAGTGGTCGTCGATAGTCTTGGTAAAGGAAGCATAGAAAGCCCTCAGATCACAGGGCATTCCGTACTCATTACATCAAATACTAAAAGAAACAAATCAAATCTGTGAAATTCTTATGCCATAAAAATGTCATAAGAAATTATGAAATAATATGTCATATATCTACGACACAAGATACAAAGTCAAGAAAAAAATTATCGGTTGGCTTCGAGGTCTAAATTACTTAGAAACTGAAAATTTGCTCAAAAAGTATCTATAATTTATTTTTATTTTTATTTTTACTTTTATTTTATCAGACACATACATATATAAGTTACTACATATAAACAAATACTTAAATTCATGCATTATATACACATACATTATACAAATACTTAAATACATACATTACATTATATACATACATTATACAAATACTTAAATTCATACATTATTTATAGATTGAACAAACATAAATATGAATATACCACATAATAGCTACATTACAATCACATTCTACCTTACTACCGATTTCTGTGTAACTCACCTGCCATATTGTAACAACTTATAATATAGTGAACACAGGTGTATCACTTAAACATAGCTTAAACTACCTATATGTAATCTAATATGTAACATTTCGGAAGAGTGTAGTTACCCACAACACAGGGTATCCTAGTGTGGGAACTACGTGTCCTGTAAAATTTTTTTGTACTTTTTATGCTAATAAATAAATTATTATTATTATTATTAATATTATTATTATTTACAACCGATCAAAAAAAAATGTTATTGTTACTAAAGTTGGTGTAAGAAACAAAACAAACCAACAAACTTTAAAGACCTTAAATCTAATAATTAGGTGGGTATCCTTATTTAAAATTAGATAGGAATTTTACTTGATATCAATAACAATTGTCGTCACGTAAATCCTTATCGCTTTCATTATCATCATAATGCATAATCATACTTTAGTTTCTGCGACTGCGTCTACAAAACATTAAATTATCTTTTATACCGATACTATGTTATTAAGTCGCTCGTTTATGTCTCATTTAGGTCTGTATTCCTGTACGGGTCCGTGTGTTTCGGGGCTCGTTCCCAAGTCCAGTTTCTCCGGTCCCGACTCCCGGTCACAAACTGGATTCCTTTAAACACTCGACCCGACGCGACGGGATTTGACCCTACCAGTACTTCAATGGCCCTTCTTCCGTCTGAGCATGTTACCCAAAGCACGCATTCAAAACGCTATAATCTAAGCTACTAATAATAAAACGGTAACAGTAAAGATAATTATGTTATGTTCATACAATTTTGAAGTTATCTATACTTAATATTATAAAGAGGAAAGATTTGATTGTTTGCATTGAATAGGCTCCGAAACTACTGAACCGATTTGAAAAATTCTTTCACTGTTGGGAAGCTACACTATCCCCGGGTGACATAGGCTATATTATATTTTTTTTCACTATTTTTCCCGAAGTGAAGTGAGGGCGATTTCCTAGTTATTCATAAGGGAAGATAGGAAAAATTATGAGATTTTTTGTCAAGACGCGGAGAATGCAAAGATGGCAAATTAATGGTTCGACAAATAAGGTTCCCGTGAAAAGAAATTCCCGTGGAATAGGTAGATCGACATTAGTACGAAAGTAAGAAATTGGTGAATAAAGTAATGACAGGTAGGAACTTGGGCAGTGGCGGCCTTAGGGGGTGGCGAACGGGGCAACCACCCTGGGCCTCGCGCTTGCAGGGGCCTCGCGCTATCATCCGAGTTAAAAAAAAATTATATAGCGAAACAAAAATATAATTACATAACTATGAACGGAATACTATGATAATAGTCTTCGATCAGGTGTATTATAGATCGATGTATACAGTAAAATAACAATAAAAATACATAACAATGTTTATTTTTTGTTATTTGTCTGTATATATAATAAAACCGAAACCTTTATAATATGCACCTATGTCATAGCGGAGCTATTTCGAAAAAGATATTAAGATCACCTACAGTAGTGCTGAGCAGATGTGGTCTAATTTTCAGCTTGAATGTATTAACAAAGTCAGCAATATATTGGGAATTTCTAAAGAAGGTATCAGCACAGGCAAAGATCCGACCTGGTGGAAAGAAGGAATCAAGGATTTAGTTAAAGTAAAAAAAGAGAAATTAAAGACTTGGCAAATATCTGAATCATAACAAGACCACATCGCATACAGAGAAGCTAAATCTATAGCAAAAAGGCGGTTGCACAGGCTAGAGCTAAGTCCCGGGAAGAATACTATGACCAGATTGAGAAAGCAGACTCAGATAGTGAAATTTTTAAACTAGCTAAAAATAGAAATCGATCGACACAGGATATTAAAGCAAATAAATTCATTAACAATAAAAATTTAACATTGCTGACTCAGAATGATGACATAAATAAGAGATGGGGAGAATATTATAGTGAACTTATGAACGAGGAATTTCCAAGTAAAGACAGGGAACATCTGAAGTTAGTCAAAGGGCCAATAAAAGGAATTGAAAGTGGGGAAGTTAAGACAGCAGTCATGAAGAAGAAAAATCGAAAAGCTATAGGCCCTGATGAGATTCCTGCTGAATTAGGGAAATTACTAGGCTCTATTGCAATAGGATGGCTTACAAAATTGTTTAACGTTATACTCACTACGAGGGAAATGCCGGAGTCATGGAGACTCAGTTTTATAATTCTATTTTATAAAAATAAAGGGGATGTAACACAATGCTGTAATAATTATAGAGGGATAAAGTTAACTTCACACACTCTTAAAACATGGGAGAGAGTCTTAAATAAACGCATTCAGCTGCTTATCTCAATAACTCATAACCAATTTGGGTTCGCACCTGCAAAATCAACAACAGATGCAATACAGGCTGTTAGAATACTAACAGAAAAACATCGCCTGAACAAAGAAGACCTCCATTTAGTATTTATTGACTTTGAGAAGACATTTGACAGGATACCGCGCAAACTTGTATGGCAATCACTAAGAGCTCATTATGTGCCTGAATATTACATTCAAGTAATACAAGACATGTACCAGAATGTCCGTACTAGAGTCAGATCTCAAGCGGGATTTAGTCAAGAATTCGAAGTAGGCGAGGGAGTTCATCAAGTTTCTGCATTGAGCCCCTTACTTTTCAATCTGGTTATGGACTATATCACCAAAGATATAGAAGCACTATTACCCTGGAACCTACTATAAGCTGACGATATCATCCTTATCACCAAAACACCCCACGAACTCCAAACTACACTGCCCATCTGGGCTAATGCTCTAGAGAATGTGGGACTGAGAGTTAGCAAAACAAAGACTGAATATCTTGAATGCCGTTTTAGTAAAAATGCCCTAACAAACGCAGCTACCATATTATTATGCTATCCTGATGGAACATCGGTGCCGAAAGTAACACATTTCAAATATCTAGGCTCTGTAATCACTGACAATGCAGATATCGAGGCAGATTTGACATATAGATTGAGTGTTTCCTGGCAGAAATGGCGATCTTTAAATGGAGTGTTATGCGACCCACATATGCCCATAAAAACTAAAGGCAAAATATACAAAATGGCGGTGAGATCGGCGATGCTGTACGGGGCGGAATGCTGGACGGTGAAAGAGACACATGTTCAAAAACTTCATTCTACAGAAATGAAAATGTTGAGGTGGTCTGGAGGAGTAACCAAACTTGACAAAGTCCGGAATGAGTATATCCGTGGCAGCTTTAAGGTAGCTCCTATACCCGAAAAACTCAATGAAAGCAGATTAAGGTGGTATGGACACGTGATGCGACGAGGTGACGATCACGTTGTCAAAAAAGCTTTAGATCTCCCAGAAAACAGAAAAAGAAGAGGACGACCCCCGTACACCTGGTGGACCAGTATGGCCAAAATCCTGAAAACTAATAATTTACCCGATCCGACAACATCGTGGCGCAGAAAAAATAGGAGAGCCGACCCCACATAACGTGGGAAAGCGCAAAGAAGAAGAAGAAGACATAATTTCCCCCCTTGGCTGAGTATACATATATAACCTACCTTTATTAAGAGTCGCCCATTTTTTTATTATTAACCCGATTAATAATATCTCAAAACAAAACAGCTTGAACATGACCTACGTGATTCCGCGTTTTAATATTTGAAAAATGTTGATCGGGAAACCTTTAAAAACCTAACACAGACTAAAAGTGACTAATTGCAATCCAATCCTCATTAAATCCACGTGGCGTGCGGGGTTCGAAAAAGCAAGTCCACATGCAGTAGTAATGTGGGCGAATATCGCGGCATTAGGTACTCGTGGCGTTCACCCATGCTTGGAATGCACTGTCCGCTTTCTATCAGGTTATTATGGAGTCATTGTGGTTGGCCAAAATAAAAAAAAAACTCTCAAATCAAATCTAAACACACACATTTTACGGAACGGATAAGGGCCTCGCAAGGATATGCCGCCCTGGGCCTCGCAATGACTAAGGCCGCCACTGAACTTGGGAGTTGTAATAAATAAAATCACTAATCTATAACCTGTGGCGTAACAGTCTACAACTGATAATGATTCAGATTCAGCTTTTTATCTGATAACGAGTAGATAATATCAGCTAATATCGCAACAGATATTGATTACGAGTATAATAACAATAAATTAAGATATTATTAGATATTTAACATTCAACTTTCACTAACCTTGCTCTAAAAGAAGTCTGTTAAGAAATATTTGTCAGCAATAAAAAGCTATGCAAAAAATCTAGGCATTTCTTTAAAAATAAACAGTAGGTATTCTTCCGTCTATCTTCAATCTGTAATTTTTGGATTAGACTGTTTATTAATTTCGGGCGTTATCCGGTAAAATTCCGTCATTTTTAATTTTTTCATTCATTTATAATAGCTACGTAGCATAGATATGGCACGGATAAAAGCGGTTAATCACTTATTGAACTATACATTTTGATTTTATTATTTATTTGTAATTTACGTTAGATAGGTCATTAATGACTTAATTCATTTCAACCGGTTCGTTCAATGAAACAACGTAATTGAATTTTAATTGTAATTTAGAACAACATTTACCTATTACTATGGTGAAAATTATGTGTCACTCTTCACTAATAGCAGGCTTTTACGAAAGTAATTGAACAAAGAATGTACTTAAAATAAAAAAAAAACCGGGCAAGTGCGTGTCAGGCCACGCGCAATGTAGGGTTCCGAACAATGATGTTTAAATAAATATAGATACGTTATGCCCTTACAAATCAACCGAAAAATCTGTTCCGATGTCCGCAAGGCACGCTTTATTGCTTTATCGCACGTCTTTATCGCTCTCGCGTCAAAACTACATCGCTATCTCTTTCTTCACCTGAATAAGAGTTCCCAATTGGGAACTTTTTGAGTCACACAACGCGCGCGCTTATGACATATCTGCCTCTTTTTAATATATAATATCATTGGTTCCGAAGTAGTAAGTTTATCGTCAATAACTCATTAACTATTTATTCTAACATTGTCGTCACAGTTTTCCTTGTAAATTCATCATAATATAATATATTTTTATATAATATATTTTTGAGAATTTTTTTTACTTGTTCAACTCCAACCGTTTAATCAGCAGGAGGGGACACTCAAATCTAACCAAAATTAGCACTTTGAAGCCAAATATTTCGCCAAAACAATAAGGGTCCGATTTTACTTCAGAACCCTAAAAACGGTAAAAAATCACATACACGCCTGTGCACTAGGACAGGATTCCCCGGTGGGTGTGACAAAGACATTAAAAATAATTAAAGCCAGGGAACAATTAATCGCTGTCACATCTGTCTGCCCCCCTGGCGATTGAACCCAGAACCCTGTCACATCTGTCTGCCCCGCTGGCGATTGAACCCAGAACCCTTAGGTAAATAGGAATTGACAAAGACGTAAAAGGTGTAGGGGCTATTTGCACATAGTGCACCATACTGGTCAACGGACGAGGCTTATATCGCCGTATTAAAGCTAAAACCGACTTACTCAATTTTTGGGGCAAAACACTTTTTTTCACCTTTCGACTCAGAAAAACTAATTTCGAATGGTAAAACAAAAAAAATAAGGCGCTTTCATCCGAAGATAAAACTATAATAGAATATGAATAAAAATGATCGTGATCGTCCTCGGAATTATATAAAAAAAAATTGTATAACTAAAATATTTTTCCCCTGAAATGGTCGACTTAGTTGGTTTTAGCTTTAATACGGCGATATATACGAGCCTTATCTTTCCGGGATAACAAGTGGGTAGCTTACCCACTCTATATGATAATCCAGAGCATGGTCTCCTCGTGTGCTTAATTTCATGAAAATCGGTGCAGTAGTTTTTGCGTGAAAGAGTTACATATACATAGTACTTTCTCTGTACGTAACATAAAAATATATAGTCAATTTGAGAACCCTATGTTTGTTACCTAAGAACTTTCGACTGGGTGAACCGATTTTGATGATTCTTTTTTAATCGAAAGCTGGTGCTTGTCATGTGGTCCCACTTAAATTTGAGTGAGATCTGACAGTGGCATCCATGAGAAAACCATATAAGCCATAAGCCTGAAGTATGTGCGCGACATATGGACAAATAACTCTATCACGCCAACCGATTTCGATGATTCTTTTTTTATTGTTATTGGAAAGGATGTACTTCATTTGAAGTCGGTTTTTTTTATTAAAATTTTAGATTATCTTTTTTTTTTGCTTTTGTACCGACTAGTTTTTGTAGTTGCTACGGTATTTTTACCCGACTGCCAAGGAAGGGTGTTTTTCGCGCGTATCTTGTATGTATGTATGCAAGTAATATTATTTATCACCTCATATCTTCCAAACTGCTGGAATAATTTATATAATTAAGATATCGTTAGATTCGTCTTGATGACCCAAGTGTTCATACATATAGGTGACTTAAAAAAATATGGTGGCTATAAGATACCATTGTTTGAAGTATCAAAAAATAAAAAAAAATAAAAAATGCCCCATGCATTCTACATAATATATATCAAATTAAAGAGCTCATCATAAAGTTTTCAAAAAGGTAATATCTAATACCTTTAAACGAGCAATTCTTGTATATATATATATAATTGGAATCTCGGAATCGGCTCCAACGATTTTCATGAAATTTAGTATATAGGGGGTTTCGGGGGCGATAAATCGATCTAGCTAGGATTAATTTTTAGAAAATGTCGTTTTATCGGTGTTTTCAGGCAATGATAAACTTCTACATCTATTGGCAAGTAGCAATACTAAAGCTACTTCAGTAAATGGCGTTGTTAAGCAACACTAAACCGAGCAAAGCTCGGTCATCCGGATATTGTAAATATTATGAGAGCTTTTTTCATAGCAGGCGGGTTTTTTTTTAATTTTGTATTACAGATTTGTATGACTATGTTCGGTGTTTCATCATTTTTCTGCTGTTTTTTTAACGGAAACTTTGAAATGCGAATAAATTAATCGATGCGGAAATTCCTCTACGAGTTGATAGCGTTGACCGCTGTGCAAACAGTTTTGCTTCGATAATGGCTTCGCACATAATACCATGATTAGCGAAGCGCTGATAACTGATAATGCGTTCTTTATCAGCATGTTTACATTTCTAAGTGGCAGTGGCTATTGTAGTGGTGTTGTTAAAATCCTAGAATAATGTAATATACTGCCTATTTAAAGGCCGTTATGATATGATCACGTCCTATGGTCTAAGTTCGTAAGGCATTTCGACGCTTGAAAGGAAAAAATGACTAAGCGACATTGAGCTAACTCTACAGGAGAGCAGTTTAAAGTTGAATTTTTAGAAAAGTTGTTGTATGTGCCACAATATAGATGATAAAATAAGGATTCCGAAACAGTAAGAATAACGTCCGCAGAAAGAATACAAAAAAATGTATGATTATTTTTTCTAAAAATTCCAACTTTAAACTGCTCTCCTGTAAAGTTAGCTTAATGTCGCTTAGTCAATTTTTCCTTTCAAGCGTCGATTTGGTTATGGAACTCTTTTTGGCAGATGGAACTGGGCTCCTTGGGACGCAAATTGTTAGATACATAATAATATGTATGTATAAAAAAATATGTATGTAGGTAGACTGTATTAATTGTCGAGTCTATCCACACTACGCTAGAAAATTGTATTTTTTGAAAGCTGCCTAAACAAATTCAAAATAAAACAAACAATAAAGTTTACAAACCAATAACCCGTTGCGTGCTAGGATTTCCTGTATAGTGGATGCCATTTAATTTCATAATCAAGGCAAGTACAAACAAATCAAAACCCGAGAACAATAAATTTTATATATGTAGCATAAAGTCTACTCCAGCCGGGATTACAACTCAGAACCTCCGGCATCGAGCGTCATATTGTGGTACTAAGGTTTTTTTTTAATAGTCGGCAAACGAGCTGACGACGAAAAAAACGACTAGAGCGCGTGCGGTGGCAAACGCGTTCTGTTGAATCGAGTGAATTGGCGAGACATTTTGTATTTTGTCGGGACTCTGGACCTCATGTGGAATGTCGGGACAATCCAGACGAATCCCGACCGTCTGGCAACCCTACGTGGCACGGTGATTCCGTGATTTCCCTGACTACGTCACCGAATCCAAGAGAGGAGGGTGAAGTTAGATATCTATCTATTTAAATAATAAATTATTTACCCAGAAACCATTTTTTTTATTCATAATAAAATACAAAATAATCTACGAGTATAATTATAATAAATATTATCGTATTGTGTACCGTTATGAATGATACAAAATAGGATAAATTGTGAAATATAATGGAATGATTGTAATATATTTAATTAAACACATGTGAAATGTTAATAAGTCCTAATATACTTTTAGGAACCTTAATGAAAATTGTCCTACTATATCGCACGCTTAATAATAAAGAGAAATAACTCAAAAATTATAAACTACGGGAAATTACGTTTTAAGTTTTGCATGTTTGATTAGTTGCACTAAATGGAAAAAAACCGTAAATATAGTCATAGTTTCAAAGTAAAATTAAAATGAATCTGAAAGTAGAGATCTCCACCTTGAATTTGGTATAGCAATTATCATTTTACAATATTGGGAACCCCGAAAAAAACTAAATAGAAAAAAAAACCTGCGACTTATTTCAGTTTATTACAAAACCATAGTAGTCAAACCCACATCAGTTATGGCACACAACTAAATAGTTCTCTTTAATTTTAAAAGAAAAATTAAATCATAGGTAGTAATTAAACTTGTATCTTTTTTGATCTGTAAGTATAGGACTACTGAAATTTATATCAAAACATTGCTCTTTTTTATTTATTCTATTTTTAAAAGCATAATTTGAGACTGAAATAAATTTTATATTCACAGAAATATTAGTAACATGATGATGAAAACAATGAAAACAAAACAAGGACTTGGCTTGGATAAAATTTAATCAACATAAACTTTTATTTTTAAAGTTTTGCACCCTAAAACTTACAAACAGAAAATATGAAAATAACATTAAAAAATAGGAACTTCTAGCATAAACTAAAACAGCCTCGTTAATCTTGATACCTAAATATGAAAAAATTTAAAAAATATTGTTTTAATGAAATTAGGACACTTCAAATACTTGCTAAGCCACTTTTTATTCTGTTTAGACTTAGGAATAATTGAGATCTGGAGCTTAAAACAAACTCAAAAACTCTAACAAACAAAGATTTAGAAGTTCCCGTAAGTCCTTCTTCCCACGCCGTATGGGTGTTGTAAGAGGCGACTAAATCCGGCCCGCTGGTGGTAGGGCCTCGAGGGATTATATTGGTAATATTGATTTTAATTGTTAATTAATACCATTATTACTATTATTATTTTTCCATGGGGTTCACCTGGATAGCTGCCATCCTGTTCCGGTTGGGGGCTTGAGAGCCAGTTCTTTCTTTCTTTTTCTTCCTTCTTTCTTGGCCGGCAACGCATCAGTGATGCTTTTGGTGTTGCTGATGTCCATGGGCGACGATAGCCACTTACCATCAGGGGATCGTCAGCTCGTTTGCTGGCTATTTCCATGAAAAAATCTCTTTTGATTTCATACAACTTGTTAAATGAAAATAATAATTGATAAAAATTTAATGATTTGTTTAATAAACTTTGTTCACATAATAACAACTACACTAACTCCCAGCTAGTCTGGATTCTCTGTGTTGTGGGAGGCTAGGATTTACCCAATCATTATGAAATAACAGAAATAAGTATGAAAATTACGAAAAAAGACATTAAAAGAGAAGAACATGTTATCTATAATAATAATATCTTAGCCGATTTCGGCCACAGCAACTGCTGGACAGGCTCAGCAGCTGGCGTCTCGTTGGTCCGCGCGGTCGTGTGCTCTCATGTGGCTGTTGTAGCCTATTTAGGCCTTAAACGTTTTTGAGCATCTCGGACAAGTGATTACGCCGCCACTATAGTGATAGTTTAAAGCCTTTGGTGGTCTGGCTTTTAGCTCGTGTCTTTTTGCATCGAGCTCGTCTCTGCGTAAGTTTTCAAAGGCGTCGGTCATCGGTCGGCATTACAAGACGTCTCCATTCCGGGCAGTTTGCAGCAGATGACTCCCACGTCAAAGAGTCAATACTGCAACTTATCATAAGTCTTTTAAGTACATATTTATATCGCAAGAGCTGTCCGCCGTGCTTGCGCTTGCCATCTTGAAGCTCGCTATAAAAGATGCACTTTGCTATTCTTTCGTCTGGCATGCGGAACACATGACCACACCACCTTAGCTGACGGCGCATCAGATATGCTTCAATGCTGCAGATCTTAGCGCGTCGAAGAACTTCAGTATTTCTGATGCGGTCCGTCCAGTGGATGTTCATGATTATCCCGAAGACATCGGAGATTGAATTGGTCTAATGTCTTTATGTGCCTGCGGTAGAGGCACCATGTCTCTGAGCCATGTAAGGCTTGGCAGGATAATAGCTCTGCAAACTGCAATTTTTTTAGCCAGTTTTAGATCATGCGAATGAAAGACTTTAGTTCTAATTTTGCCGAAAGAGGCTAAGGCAGCACCGATTCTGCAGTTTTGTGATGTTATTGTGCTTCCCAGGTACTTGAACTTATCTACACGTTTCAGAACGTCTTCACCAAGACAGATTTTCAGAGGCCCGTCTATTGAAGCGCCTTTAGTCATGACTTCTGTCTTACTGACACTTATCTTAAGACCGAACTTGGTGCACGCCTCGTCAAAACCAGTCATCAGCTGTTGTAGAGAAGTTGGGGAATCTGCTAAAAAGCATAAGTCATCCGCGTACATAATCCTTGTGATCATTTTATATCAAACCTTAGTGCGGGCTTTCGGCCTAGCAAGGTTGAAAAGCATTCCATCAGTTCGGAAGCGAATGTGGATGCCTGCAGATACTTTTTGTAACGTCTCGTTGACTACAGCTGCAAAATTGATGGCGAACAGCGTGGAAGCAAGAACACAGTTATCTATAATAGTTAGACAATAACTTAATCGTTACGTGTGTTCGTGCGTGTGTGCATATATGTGTGTGTGTGTGTGTGTAAACTGAAACAAAACCATTTATTAGGGTTGCACTTACTTGTATATTTGGAAATAGCAACGTGTTTATAAGGAAGTATATAATAAGTGCCTTATAGTTGATACTAATTCTTCCTCATTACCGCCTGCTGGGAAAAGTAAACCTAAAATCTTTCGGTCTCGTGAAAACATTTTGCGTAGTTGCAGTGCCTATTTAATCAGAAAAAGCCATAAATCAAAAACATAAATTAAATTTATTTTTCTATTTAATAATAAACTGAGATAAAAACAAAAATTTTACCCAACTCTTATTACATTTTGATAATAAGCTGAAATAGGTTAGAATGTTACAAAAAAGTGATAGAATTTTAAAAATAAACTGAAATAACTCAAGTTACTTTTTAAAACCACAAAAACAATTTAAAACTAAACTGAAATAAGTACAAATTATACATTTGACAATGCCACATTTTAAATAATAAAAAGAATTAAATTGAAACATAGCATTTTATGATTTAAAAAATATGAATAAAATACTCACATTTTAACTGTAAACAGCAACAATCGACTTTCTGCCGCAAAAACACACGTCTACTTTTTGCAAAGATTGAGGCATCACTAAATGGATCGCTTTTTGACAGACAACATGGTCCATCCGTTTGGAATGAAAGAGGCGACCGATCTTTTATCTCGCTCATATTCATCCATATTGAACGGCTGTCGAACTCTACCTATTCTTTTCGCATTGTTATTGCGTTTTGTTACAAAAACTAGATTTTTTCAATTTTTGAGTTATTTCTCTTTATTATTAAGCGTGCGATATTATTTACAGTTCAGTTCTTTAACACTAAAATACTCGCAGGAACTCTTAATGGTCACAGAATGTTTACAAACTCACAATTGTTATCAGTTTATCACATACAAATAAATTACATATAAAAAAATACAGATACTGACTTCAAGGTGTTTTGCAGAAGTTTAACTTACCTTGAATGTTTCGGCAATCCGTTCAAACTAGAGCCAACTTCGAATACACAGTTGAATCACAACACTGGAGAGTCACGATACGAGTCTATAGTCCACAGTGACTTTACTCGAAATCAATAAATTTAATACCTGATAAGTATCGAAAAGGACCAGGGTACGAAAAAAGTAAAGTTCAACATTCTCTTTGGAATGCTTACATTTCAACTGCCGAAGTCTCGGCCGGATTTGAAACTTTTCTAACTTTGTAACAACGTTCTAGAGATCACAGCACAGTTATTAATGTTATTGCGAGATGAACACAGGATAATTATCACTTGATTTCGTAAAGTTTTGGTTTCATCGTTAAGTTGGCTGTCACTGACGCAAGCGCCACAAGGTATAGATACGTCCGCACGCTGTGGCGGTTAAAACCAATATGGCGCCGGGCGCGCGGTAGAGCGAACGCCGAGCGGCGCGCCGCGCGGGATTGGGGGGCGAACCGGCGAAGCGAAGAAAAAGAGCAAACCCGGACGATTGGACCGAGAAGTCCGAGAAGAGAACCAAACGGTTTCATGTGCTTCTGTAATTTCCGTGCCGTGCCGAGAAGCCCGAGAACGAAACGAACCAATCAACTTGGGTTCCAGTAAATATTTAACTTAAACAATAATTTTAAATAACTAACCGAATTATTTTTCCTGTAGACGTTTCTAGGGTTATATGAATATGAAACATGAACAAGCGTAAAGTAACTCTATGGTCCTGTTCCGTAAATAATGGAGAGCGAGTCAATGAGCGAGTCTAGTAATCTGATGACCTCTTCAGTGACTTATCTGTAGAGAGGTAGGTAGGTACCTACCTGATAATGTATCAGTGATAAATAACTGAGATAATACACCATACCATTCATAACTTTACCATTGATTCCACGGGTTTGGATGTCCTCGGTCAGACCGACAATGTAAATCCTCTCAACATATTGTTTGTGGCTGGCTATATCACTAAATAGAACTAACTCCATGGGAATAATAAATATATCGATGGGTCCTATGTATATGGCACAATTTGATGACGATGATGATGATAATATCATGCTAAGTTTAGTTGAGACCATTGAGATTATAGTGCCAACGATTACTATAGAATCATAAGGAGCTTTCTATTTACGCGTATAAAAGACAAGGACACATTGGCCTTTTTAGGATGTTTTTGGAAAAAGATAAATGTAACAAAAACTAACGTATAAGGGCCAATGTACAGTAAAAGGAAAAAAGATAATACAAATAAAACACTATAGTATAAATAACGAGAATAGTTATCTTAGTAAACAAGCAAAGTTTCATACACTTAGGTTTTACCATTTTAAAATTAAACTTTCGGAACCTTTCCTGTAAAGTTATGATTTTGCATTTTGGCCCATATACTTAGAACCCATCGATTTAGTATGAGCATGAGCGATTGGATTAAAAAAATAAGACAAAATTCCGTCAATCAAAAGTTGTCAAAAATACTTATTTGTCAATATTTTCTGACAAATGTAACCAAAATCATCAAATGTATTTCAAATTCTGGTAATCTGATCAAAATTCATTATTTTTTCAACAAGAAAATTATGAATTCGGGCCATTAACTCAAAATCGTGTTCAGACTTAAATTTAACTGTTAAATTAACCATGGCGTTGGATCTAGTCAGCATAGCTCAACCGCACTACATACCTGGGTTTGTAATTATTTTATAGCTAGGTTACCTATTTTCTAGTATTTACTAGGAGTCCTCCCCTCCGCCCTTTTTCACATTACTAATCATAACACATTTCGTACCTTTATATAGGTAGCACAGATGGGTAGTATATATTATACTTAGTTTATAATATTTAATACTAACGTTTACCTCCTAATTTTCGCAGCCTCGTCTGCCTTGTGATGTATTTTCTTCAATGTTTCTTACGTGGAGCGTAATTGGATCATTTAAAAAAATTTCGGTGGGTACCTCCGATTATTAGATGGTCAACCCTTGAATTACCGGCCCCTATAATGTATAAAATAATATTTTGATGTATATCTACTTACATAAATAGATTTGTGGATTCTAAGAAAACGAAATTATTTTTTTATCATATAGGTACGCGGTAATTTCTTCGGAATTTTCAAACCGCTACGTCAGACTCCAATCTTGGCCATGTTCAGGTGGCCTTTAAGCATTTGTTTGCCCGATAGCTGATTTAAAAAAAACAAATGAATGTCTAGCAATTTCAAGTTTATAAAAAACTTTCTCCTAAATAACCTAAACTACAGAACTTATCAGTTTAAAATAACTGTGTATGTAAATAATAAGAACTCTCAAAGGGCTTGCGTGTTCTCCAAAGTTCTCAGGCCTTCAGACGTAATCTAAAGATCTCTAGCTAATTCAGCTCTCAGCAGCAGATTAGACATTGATAATCCCGCAAAAACCCGTCGCATGGGAACCCATGCCTCGGTCTCAAGTCGTATCGTATCGTAACCCACCAGATGCAACTACTTGAGCTTACTGATGAGCGTAAAAAGTGATCTTGAATGCATAGCGTGAGGTTATTATAATGCTTTCGCACAGTCCATAAAAACAGATGCAGAAATCACAAGAACTCTGAACACTGTACAAATTGCTGGTGTTGATCTGTATAATAAAACTTTAAGTGATGCTTGTATGTGTATATAATATTCACGCCGTTAATTTAGCATTTCATTGTCTTTTAATTACTTAGGATTATATAATTATGTCTTGGAATTGAGAATCATATTACCTTGTAGGTATTGGCTTGAAGGTTTTGGAAACTTAAGACTGTCTTAAAATTTTATAAAATTGAATTTTTAACGTAAGCTATTGAACTTTAAAAACGAAAAAGGAGCAGTCTGTTAGTGTACGTTAATTATTTAAATTTCGATTTAATATATTATGTCATATTTTTTTAAACTATCCCTGCTCCTGCTATTATAATAAAAGACGCAGTTGTCTTGCTATTATATTATATAAGGCGTTGCGACATCCAAATTTCCAGACAGGCTTCAACGCTCGTATTGTCAGGATGTGATTATGCAAGGCTTACCTAAAGGAATCACAATTGCGTCGCTGTCATGTCCTTTGTATCGAAAAGCTTTCGAACGAAAACATATTTTGTTGTAGTCTTAAAATTGGCGACTTGTGACGTAATTGTCCTGCATTTAACGGATCATAACTCAACACCGTGACTCAGCGCCAGTAAATGAACAGGGTTGGCAATATTTTGACACGTTTAATTGCGAGATGTAGGTTGATGTTGCTGCCAATGATATTATATATTAAAAAGAGGCAGATATGTCATAAGCGCGCGCGTTGTGTGACTCAAAAAGTTCCCAATTGGGAACTCTTATTCAGGTGAAGAAAGAGATAGCGATGTAGTTTTGACGCGAGAGCGATAAAGACGTGCGATAAAGCGTGCCTTGCGGACATCGGAACGTATCGGAACGTATCTATACTTATTTAAACATCATTGGGTACTGCAGCTTGTCGGATTTTACTAAACACAGAATTAAGTCAGAGTAATTGTAATTAAAATCGAAATGGATTAATTTATTTAAAGTTTTATGGTTTTAAAAAGCTGATTAGTCATTGGTAATTTACATTACGTAAGCAAAGCAAAGCAAAGCAACAACCCATAATTGTCCCACTGCTGGGCTCGGGGTCTCCTCTCACAATGTGAGGGGTACAGGCCATAGTCTACCACGCTGGCCAAGTGCGGATTGGTAGACTTCACACACCTTTGAGAACATTATGGAGAACTCTCAGGTGTGCAGGTTTCCTCACGATGTTTTCCTTCACCGAAGCAAGTGATAATTAACTTGTAATACGCACATAATATTTGAAAATTAGAGGTGCGTGCCAGGATTTGAACCCGGGCCCCCGCGTTCGGGAGACCAACGTTCTAACCACTAGGCTATCACTGCTACACATTACATTACGTAAGATCTCATGCAAATTAATTTCTTTGACAATATTTTAAAAATCTATTAATTCAACAGTAATATTTAGTAATATTCCGATTTTTTCACACCTAGCCAAGTGGCATATCTACATACATACCTTCATCATACATACCACATACTCCACACATACATACATTGGTGTGCATTTGTGCAAGTGTGCAACCCTATGTTAAGGGTGTAACCAAGAGTAATGAGATGTCCAATCCATCTGGGATTATAAGGTGTGCAATAATAAATGAAATGTTATTTTTGGCATTTCGTTGCGTTGCTAACCATGTCCACCGCATCTTGGTAAGATAAGCCTCCATAGGTAGTATTACCTTAAGAGGAAGCTTGGGTATTACTCGATGTTAAAGGTCCACACTTCCACAGTGGGTAAATAGGTTTTCAATCATGAGCTAAGTGCACTTTAACAAGACTACATCGTCATAATGTAGGATTGTATAGTTGAATATTAACTTAAACTAAGAAAAATAAACGTCTACTTATCATTTATCAACAACCCTGTAGCCTAGTTGGTAGTGAACCTGTCTGCAAATTGGGGGGTCGCAGGTTCGATTCCCGGCCGAGGCAGATGTTTATGCGATAGGTAGGTTAAGTTTATTCTAGAGTTTTTTGAAATGTTGAAACGACCCGTTAGAGGTAATCCCAGTACGGAGATGTGATTATGGAAGCATACAGTATATGTGCATATATTTATATTTTAACAACAATGAAAGATGTAATAACAAACTAAAAACCTATTACCTAATTACACAATGATTGCCTATGTATCTAATATAAGTTATATATTTAAAATAAGTTACGTAAAATTGTACATTGTATATGAACGACTCGTCGGGCATATATAAACCCTGTGAGGTTTGCAAAGTCCGACTCTTGTATGAAATAAATATGTAAATGTGTGTAAAATAAATTAAAAAAAAAAATATTTAAGCAATTTATGGAAACGCTAACAGCCCGATGGATTGTGTCATTTCTAAAGTGTCTAACCAATTTAAGCAACAGCGGGCGCGGTCAATAGTTGAATGGGTGACCGCTAGTGGCAAACATTTTACGGCTCCCGTGTTTCGGAGGGCACATAAAGCCCGACGGATGTACACCAGAGACCAACAACTTGATTTTTATCCTATCGGTCGTTAAATCATGTTTTCCGGCGGCATGTAAACTTCCGACGTTTGGGTTGATCACTAACCTTTCCACCAATGAGCAGCGTGGTTGAATATGCTCTAGGCCTTCGCACTTTAGTAGCGTGGTGGATGCTGTAGGTCTCCTCATGAGGAGAGCCCTGTGCTTGTAGTGGACCGATAATGGATAGCCAAATGCACAATAAAAAACACAGCTACAAACTCACACCCGTGCTCAAAAGTGTGCCATTAAGGGGATTACCTCGCTCAAATCACAAAAACACTGTAAGTTTGAAGAAGATTGCATATGAATCCTTTTGTGTGTTTTCCATGTAAAAAATATATGATATACTGCAAGTCATCACAATCATATTCTATTGTTTAAAATTTTAATAACCTCTTCCAAATATTGGGAACAAAATTTTGTTAAATAGGTCCTTTTTCAACCTAAATTGTAAATTGTCTCTGTAACGGTTAAATAGTTCGGCATGAATTTTGTACTAAAAAATATGTAATGACGTGTTTCACAATTTGTATTGTTTTTTTTGAAGCCATCTGTGTTGTCTCCAGCTACACCGGGCACTGTCCAGAGTACAAGTACCGCATCGGCGACACGTATGGCTCCACCACACACAAGATCCTGCTGGACCCCAACGTGCTGCACTCCGAGAGACTCGTGCTGTCGGACCGCACCGCTGATGACTTTCAGGTACCCCACTAAACTAGTACCTACTTAGTAAAAAAGGTAGTAAAAAAGTCAAAAGTCAAATTTACTCATGAAGGTATTTCTTCAATACACTTATATAAACGTTTTTAATCTGTGTTTTTAATTTACTTACCACCATTCCGGAAAGGTTTGTTAGAGAGGAGAAAAATGGAGAAAGAAACTCCTCACTCCTCTATTAACGCCCACTACTAACGCAGTGGAAACTCTTCCACATAGATTCAATTGTTTTTAATTAAAACTTTTTTCATCGCCTGTTGTTTTCGTGGTTTTCCCTGTTTTACTCTGCCCAAAGGTTGACCGGCAGAGATTGCTTTTAGCATTAAGCCTTTGTCTTTTGTTCTTTAACATTTGTATGGTATTTTAAATAAAACATACATATTTAATTAGCATCAGCTAATTAAGCCATAATGGCATTAATGGCTATCAAGCCATAGTTTTCATTTTTTTTAATAAAATTTTATATTACAGTTATAGGTATTAAGAAAGACTTCAGATGCTTCCAGGGACCACCAGTGGTCATTGGACTAGCTTATTAGCCACTGGTTTACAAAATGCCTTCGTTCCGTTTATAGAACATGTCTGTGATAGAAACAGATCTTTAGAATTTCTATGAGTGTATGATATAACTTATATTTTATTTCTGTAGATCTTTCGACCACCACAAACGGACGTTGATGTCGTCAACGCCAGGTTCCGCAATGGCGATCCGGTGTACAAGCACCCTATGATTCCTGGTTATGAGGGTAAGAGGGTACTAGCATCTTACTACCATATCGGCGGGTCTTCAAGAAAACAGTCGCTTTAAGTTTAGTATAGTTTAGTATCCACAGACTTAAAAAAGAACCAGACGGATTGTCAGCAACAAATTCAGTGAATCACCCATAGTAATACCATCTCCTCTATTCGTACAAGTATCACACGTACACATTGACACCATGCTGTTATTAATCCGCCGCCATTACCGCGTGGGAACGCACTAAAAATTACGCACACTAGGTAAGCGGGCGGTGTCACTCTCGATAAGACAAGGTGACGTCTGGTTCTTTTTTCAAGTTTGTGTGCGCATTTAGACAGACATCATCACTTCACTCCTTACCGTAAGTACAAAGCATTAGAAGTAATAGGTACCTACTACAAAACCATGTCTTACGCCCCAACTCAGAGTCACTAACGGTTACTTTAATCGCTCCTTAGTAAAGAATCACCATACAAATTCTGTATTTAGAAGCGATTTAAGTAACCGTTAAGGACGTAGCTCATCTATACGACACCGCTCCCACCCAACCAAAGTATGAGAATTCAAATATAGACTTAAAATCGTGCTCTTTATGTGCACTTTACGGTAACAACAAAAATTAGCAGCCCGCGCGCGGGAAGCAAGCTTACCGCAACCTTGCCACTCAATAGTTGCATCTACACAGCACGATTTTAAGTCTATATTTGAATTCTCATCCTACTTTGGTTGGGTGGGAGCGGTGTCGTGTAGATGAGCTACGACCTTTATAGTGACTCTGAGTTGCGGCGATAGTCTTAAACACTAATCATTAGTCACTCTTACTACCAAATCGGACTTAAGTATCCAGCAGCCAGGAAAATGTTGATGAAACTCGATTACCGAACTGGATCCAATGAGTCATGCGGACTGAGACCTCGCTCGTGAGTCTCATGACTCATTGCTATGGGATGGGATGGATAGAATGTCGTCCAGCTTCCTGAGACCTTGCTGTAACCATGCATTAAGGTTAACCCAAATATTAGCGCTAATGTTTGTTTTTGTGCGCCAACGCGCATGCAGTCTACAAAAAATAAGTTTTTTTACAAGAAACATGACGTTTTTTAGGTTACCTATACTACAATGTTATGTCTGAATGTAGTAAATGGTATTCACTTCTATTCTCTACCAAATTTTCCTTAAAAAGATAAGATATATTTTGGCGTGAAATTTGAATTAATCTAATTGATAGAACAGCAAAAAATCTAAACATTGCAATTTTTTAAAAAGAGTTTAATTTTAATAAAAGGATTTTATTACATCAGATACTCTGAATAGTATTGTACCTATCTATGTATTTATCATTTCTAACTCGATTGCAAACGGCCTATCTAACGTTCTAGTTTTAAAGCACTATCCTATACACTATACAGTATACACTACCATGGCAGCCGATCTACGCTGCCTAACGGGAATCGTCTCATTTACAATTATCATTATGAATATAGTTGCTCAGATGGAAATGTTCGATTCAGCGCACTCATGAAATATTCAATTGTATTTGTATGAAAAATTCAAAGCCGCGGAATTGAATGGGACAGCACACTGCACAACGCATCGGAATCCGTGAGTTATGGTGGCGGATATCGAATAGCAAGGGCTGTGTGTATATTTGTATAGATTATTGATTAAAGAGTATTATTTAATGTGTTTCCGTACATAAGAAGGAGTACGTAAGAAGGAATCGTAGTCAATTGTTTAAGTAACTGAGGCAAGTGACTTCCTGGCGCTATTTTAGGATTTTTAGGCCTCTGGATAAGGACTAGGTACTTCACAGTTCTCACACGTGGTTCTTGAGTCTAGTGGGAATTTGGTTGATCCAATAATTCTTCCTTCAAAGATTAACAATGAAAAAAAACCACAGCGACCATTGACAGCGACGAAGAAATAACTCACAAAAATCCACTCTCAGATCTGATGAATAGCCTTGAAAGTGTAGGACATATTCATACAAATAGTTCAAACTGTCTAACTGTCCATTAGGTTTCTTGCCACGCCTAAACGCTCATTTCGGCCAGCGGTACACGGTGTCAGCGACAGAAGCTCTATCCGAGTTCCAGAGGGCACAACTGAACCAACGGGCAGCGAGGAACCAACTGGAGCATGTAGTGGACCTGCAGGCAGGGAAGGGGCAACCTTGGGACCTGGCCGATAGATTTGTAAGTGCAACGACTCATATTGGAAAAGAGATCGAAGGAACAATTGAAAAAGACAGTCAATTGCCAGCCAAGATGAATGAATTAAAAAAGAAATGAAGAGTGAATGGGCAGAATAAAGGAATGTTGAAGGGTGGAGTGAGTTGTTAGAAGAGTTATTGTGGAAGGAAACAAAAAAATAGCACAGGAAATAAGAAAGGAATTAACAAAAGTTAGAACTCATACAGAAAGTTCAAGGATAAGAATGATGGGTGGATAATCAGGATAGCAAGGAGAGAGTGGATATGAAAGTCTTACAGAATGAAAAGGAAGGACGCATTAGTTAGATTGAAAGAAAACAAGAGTGTCTGTCTTAGAAACTTATTATTCTGCTTGAACAGTGGACGAGCAGATGCACAGGTCATCGAATAAAGAACTTTCCGATGTTTGACTGATTTCAACAAATTAAACTTGCGTAAATAGTTAAATCAATATGCCACATGTATGAGTGGATTGACCTGCCCTTGGAACAATAACATCATTGCGTAAACTTTATTACTTTTAAAATTTCCTTTCTCAGTCTGCAACTGCTGAGTTCAAACTACCCTTGGTTGTGGTACGGCCAGAATGCGCTGGTATTCTACGTGATGTTCCAATGGATGAAGCTAAGCTGTCTCCAGCGTCACATTCAGTCAGCCCTTACTTCATGGAAGATGATAACCCAGACAAGTTTATGAAGAAAGGTGAGGTGGAAAGTGGAAGAAACAATTAGAAGATGGTCTTATTTTTCGTCATATTTAATTGTTGTTATTATGGCCTCGTTTTTTGAATTATTTTTTTAAATATAATAACTAAAAAAAATAATAATAAAGTACCTAAGTATACGAAAAAAGGATAATAAATAGCGGACCCTGCAGACCTAGAAAAAAGGTCAATTGAACGCCAGACAATAAGTACCTACGATGTACTGGCATCATAATTTTTATTAATTTTAGTGACATTGGATATGATGTCACTCAACGTAAAACGTAGTGATTTAGTACTCTGTGACGTCACTTGCCTGTCAGTTAGGCAGTTTGTATTTATTGGCGTATTAAAATATTTAATTAACATTTTCGGTTAAATTATGTCCTATTCAAAAATACACGCATCATTTGTTAGAAATCAAATTTGGGGCTATAATCCATCCGAATCAGTGCGTAAGTTTTTAATTTTTACAACGATCTACGAATATTGGATTTACAGATCGGTGAAGGGATTAGTGGTCAATCCAATTGTCGGAAGTATTATGCCGAAAGCGGAAATGGTTTAACGATTGCTATGTAGGTAATTAAAGTAAACGGTAACGACGGCTTTGCGTGCCCTCTAAATCACGGAAGACCTCCATAACTCTTAAGCGGTCACCATCACAGACATTGTGGTCACCATCCTACAACCGACCGCATGTGCTGTTGCTTACCTCGGCAGCCCCGGATCTACGATTTTTCGAACCGGAGCAGAAACCTGATAGTGACTTGGCGCCCCTCTCCAGCGTTTGAGATAAATTACTCAAAAAAACTCACAAATATATCGCACCTTCGGTGCAACAAAGTCACAAATAGCCACAACTGTAAAATTGAGTTAGTATGCCAAATTGTCTGTAAAACAAGCATTTTACGTGAAACTATAGCAAAAACTATTACAGATAGTAATCCAGTAATATGAAAATAAATGCGAATGTGAAAAAATCTTAAAAGTTCTGTCATGTAAAATTACAAAAAAAGCTGTTGTGCCTTTGTTGCACCGAAGGTGCGATGTAATGGTTGGCATTTTTCCTGAATGGGACAATATGAACTAACCAGGCTTCCATAACCTAGGCGCTATATGGAGCAAGTTCGGTCGATCATTTAAGTATCCACACAAGCCACTGGGCTATGACCGCTTCTTCATGGGCTGAGAGAAGTTATTTAAATCTTATAACCAAAATAATGTACTTTCTGCAGGTTTTGCTGGACACGTTCCTTACGGTTTCCAACGCTTCGGCGAATCTTCGAAGAAGCTTTCTAACTCTGCATTATGCGACTTCTCTTCAAATTATAGAAGAAGGCAGAGTACTGAATGGGCTCCAGTAAATGTTGTCAAGTAAGTAAATAAAGAAAAATTAAGACATGGACTTTGCTTGAAATATTGAAAAAAAAAGAAAAAGTTTGAATCGAGAAGACTTGCAACTTTGAACTTACAAGAGATCTCTGAATGAAGAAACAAAATAGAACCAGCCATGTATTAAATCATATCAAGTAGGAATATTTTATCAGTTTAGTAGAATAACTATTTTATTTATATAATAATTATTTTGTAAAATATTTATCAACAATTATTTATACTCGAATTCATAATTCGACGGACCACTTTGAAGATTCAAATGCTTAATGTTGCCAGGATATAGGCATTACTGTTCTTATCGACGTTATGAAAATGTTTATCAATATTTTGCGTGTTTTTAAAATCAAATTAACCCTATCTTTATACATTTTGCTTACTAAAAATGAGACAGAATTTTGTTTAAATTAAATAAAATTTATCTTTATTTTTTAGCTGGCATCGAATCATTAAACGGAAAGTATTTTAATTAGATAAGAAGTACATACATTAATCGAACACTATTTTTCTAATAACCTAACTAAAGGTTTTCCATTGCACGCTTAAACAAAACGTTTTTGCACCTCTCACTTTCGGGGTGAATAACACTAAAATAACCACACGTATACCTCACTATTAATTTTCTGCAATAGCAACACTATACTTGTGGATTCGTCTTCTAATGATTGAATACAATGGCCGAATATTCTATTTACCTTTTCTACTTTAAACGAATATTTTTTTAATATGACATATCATATCAACGTTGTCAACGGTGACACCTTCATCTTTACGTTACGTCAATTACGTCATTAAATGTCATTGTCATGTTATGCGAGGAGATGAGCTCTTGCGTTTCGATTTCACTTAAAAAATAAGTTTGTTTCGTTTCGTGTTAACTGTGTAAAATAAACAATAATGGCAAAGAAGAAGCCTATGTCGAATCTGTCGAAGGAGGAACGGATGGTAATAGTGATATCGGAAATAATACAGGAGCTTTTAATCGCACATCGCCAAGGCAAAGATGTTAACCTCAACAAGATGAAGACGAGGATATCGTCGAAGTACGGTTTAGGAACTTCTCCGAGGCTCGTGGACATTATTGCTGCGGTGCCTGCGGATGCTAAGGCTGTTCTGCTTCCGAAGTTGAAGGCGAAGCCGATACGCACAGCGTCGGGGATAGCAGTGGTTGCTGTGATGTGTAAGCCCCATCGTTGCCCTCATATAAACTTTACTGGCAACATCTGTGTGTACTGCCCTGGCGGGCCAGACTCGGATTTTGAGTACTCCACTCAGAGTTACACGGGCTATGAACCGACATCGATGAGGGCTATCCGTGCCAGGTATAATCCATACTTGCAGACGCGACACCGTGTGGAGCAGCTGAAACAGTTGGGTCATAGTGTCGATAAGGTTGAGTTTATTGTGATGGGTGGCACTTTTATGAGCTTGCCTGAGGATTACAGAGACTATTTTATAAGGTAAGAAAATTATAATCATTCAGTATAAAGAATATTTATTTAGTGTTTTCAGTGGTTTTTGTGAGTCTTCTTTTACTTTTTGCTGGCACAGCATTGGGGATGTCTTTAGTGTTGAGACTGATATCTGATGATAACTATAGTTCTATTAGTTGTTTTGTCCGTGCATTTGTTTGCTGTTTATATGAAAATATTGGTGTCAGCTGATGTAAAAACCAATGTCTTCTTACAATACCAACATATATTTAATACGAAGTTCGTAGGTCGAAATTATGTTTGCATGTTGTATAACTATCAAGTGTCCTTTTTTAGGAACCTACATGATGCATTGTCTGGACACACATCAAGTTGTGTGGCGGAAGCTGTGAAGTTCTCGGAGAAGTCCAAAACAAAGTGCATTGGCATCACAATAGAGACCAGACCCGACTACTGCCTCCAGAGACACATGAGTGACATGTTGAACTATGGTTGTACAAGGTAAACATGTTCAAAATACAATAAATATTTTATGTAGAATGTACTTATGGTTGAACCTCAGATTAAAGAAATAAAAGGCAGATATATTCATTCAACTAAAATGTAAAGCTACCAAAGCAAATACAAACTAAAAAAGCAAATACAAACCCGATTCAGTACTAAAGAAAACGTCAAATAGCTTTCATGTCACAATTGTCAAAATTTATAAAATAATTTTCTCAGATAAAATGCCGTCTTGCAATTTTAAAACCTGCTAAAGTTGTTCCCAAAATCAAGCAAAAGAAGATTAGATATTTTTTCACAGGTAACTATTCATTATTTTATTATTTATTTATAATAATATTTTTGAGGTGCGCTCGGAACACAAAACCTCGACAATTATTCAATTTTATACCAGCTTTATATGAAAATCGATTACCCTAAATTAGGGGAAATATGCATGGGTTATTTGAACACTGATCGATTATAAATTTATATCAAAAAAAATATTTTAAAAGTAAATAGTTGTATTTATTTAAATCTAAAAATGAGGAAATGCAGCCAATGCATAAATACCAGTCGCTGGGTTATTACAAACATAAGATAGATTGTAAAAAGAATTAGAGGGATAAAATAAGGATTTTAACATAGGTAAACCTGGTTGATTGAAAATATCACGTTTGCCTACGATAAAATGCACGATTGAAAGAAAATATTGTATTCTATTTTAGTTCCTGTTTAGCCTACTCAATAAATTATTTTATTTTGCAGATTGCCGACAAATGCTATTATACGAGATAAACGGGATTTTATTATTCCTCAAAGTAGGCAAGATAATGATTGGCAATCCAAATTTTGCTTTGTTTATTCATTGCATTTTAATGAAGATGACGTATATTATATATATTTCATGTATTTTAATTATAATAAATATTAAAATTTTAATATTTTTCAATGAAAAATAACTACCCAAAAGAGAAAAAACCATAAATTAAAACAATTCAACATATTAAGTACTGTATATTAAAAGAACATTTGACATATTTAATATCTATATTTATTGATAATTTATAATTTGATAAATAAATTTGCCAATTTAATTTTGCATAATATTTCAAGTCGAAAATATGGCAAAAAATATTTACTAAATTGCGGGAGATTGCGACTTTTTGTTTTCAATGTGGCAACTTACACACACAAAGAAGTATGTGTCTCTACGATGCCACTGCTAACTGTCAATATGGTTGTCATGCACACATAGTGAAAAAGTGGCTTCACGTCATTCGTTGCATTTCTTTACGAAAGTTATATCTGCCTTTTATTTCTTTAATCTGAGGGTTGAACACAATCAATTACTGCAATACTTTGTAAGGGTGCGTTTCCACCAGATTCTATTGATTGTCAAAACACATCCCTTGCTACACATATCTGGTGGAAACAGCCTAAAGATGTTTGGGTGTGTCTTTTCATCATGAACTAATCGTTGTACAGATTAAGGTGAAACTTGTCCTATGACAACCATAGGACCTAGGACCCATAGGCCTGGACACAAGTCCAGGACAAGAAAATAGGGTCATTTAAGCCTGGTTGTATATTGCCCTGGGATGATTGACGTGTTTTTATATGATTGTTTTTTTTGAAAACACCTAACTCCAAGCAACTTCTAACTGCGAAATAATACTTTTTATGCTTACTTTTTTATTATTTCTTGTTTGCATGTCAATATTATATACCTATATAATAGGATGTATTGTAACTATATTTCAGACTGGAAATTGGTGTGCAATCTGTATATGAGGACATAGCTAGAGACACTAACAGAGGACACACTGTGAAGGCCGTTTGTGAGAACTTCAATCTGGCCAAGGATGCTGGATATAAGGTTAACTGAAGATTAAAATTAAGGATAATTAAATATTCTCTTGATATTTTGATAAAAGTTTGTACATAGATACATACAACAATCTTTTATGAGTCATCAACTCAGCAGTCATAAAATTTGTAATGTTCTTGCTGGGAGCTTAATAACCTTTGGTATTACTGATGTCTTTGAGTGATGGTGAAGAATTAACAAGTAGTCTACCACAGTCTAATAGTATGACAACCCTGTAGCGTAGTTGGTAGCGACCCTGCCTGCGAAGCGAAAGGTCCCTGATTTGATTCCTGGCCGGGGAGATATTTCTACTCGGGTCATTGGGGTTGTGATGTGTTATATGTGTCGTCCATGCCACCCGCGACATAGGTGTAAACCTACTGAATGTGTTAGCGTTTAAAAAAAATAGTATAGATAACATAAATAAATTTTGATTACAGATAGTTGCTCATATGATGCCCGACTTACCCAATGTTGACTTTGAGAGGGATGTAGAGCAATTTATAGAGTTCTTTGAGAACCCAGCATTCAGGGCGGATGGTCTCAAAATATATCCAACACTGGTTATCAGAGGCACCGGGTTGTATGAGCTGTGGAAGACGGGGAGATACAGGAGTTATCCTCCGTCCACACTGGTGGATCTGATTGCCAAGATCCTAGCCTTGGTGCCACCGTGGACTAGGGTGTACAGGTACGTACAGTTTTTTATTTTACTAAGTTTTAGGACCGTTTGCCACAACTTAAGACCACTGACATAACATCACGCTCGGGTAGAATACCAAATTGGTTTTAGTAAGCAATAAAATTTAAATCGACGCTTGAAAGGAAACGCTGGCTAAACGACATTAAGCTAACTTTACAGGAGAGCAGTTTAAAATTGGAATTTTTGGAAAAAAAAAAATTATTTGTAATCCTCCTACCAACGTTATTGTTACTGTTTTTTGAAACCTTATTAACAACTTTTATATTAACAACTTATATTTAATATTAACAACTTTTCTAAAAATTCCAAATTTAAACTGCTCTCCTGTAAAGTTAGCTCAATGTCGCTTAGTCAATGTTTCCTTTCAAGCATCGAAATTAAATTAATATTCAAATAATCTTTGTATTATATAATGCAATTTTAATGGTGTAAAAAAAAAACAAAATTCTCCAGAGTCCAACGAGACATCCCAATGCCGCTGGTATCATCAGGGGTTGAGCATGGCAACCTGCGAGAGTTGGCGCTGGCGCGGATGGCTGACCTTGGTACCGACTGCCGGGATGTCAGGACTAGGGAGGTCGGCATCCAGGAGATACATAACAAAGTCCGGCCGTATGAGGTAATTTTATTGATTTTATTTATGTACCGTATCTTTATAGAATGTCTCAAAAATATATTGAAGTAGTTGAATTAATTAGGAAACAGTTCTTTTTAATGGCTGACTGGCTTTAAACCATAGGCGGCCCCCTACTGAGCACTTATACCCTGTCATAATTAGGTCACTGCACAAGCCAAGTACTGCACATTCTAGGAGTTTACCTAATCCCACCCAACCAAGTCAAAGAACTGGAATATTAGGACTTGACGACCAGATCTAATAGCGTAACGGGTATGGCTACAATACATTAATCAAAAATAGTTATATCATAAATAATAATAATACTGAGCATGGTTTTTTCCTTTTAAAGAGTTGGTGGAGTAAAAATCATTCAGATGAAACCGTTCGTCGTTATTCTTCATTCCACTGTCATGCTTCAAACTTTCGTCCATTTTAGGTGGAGCTCATAAGACGCGATTACGTAGCGAACGGTGGTTGGGAGACGTTCCTGTCATACGAGGACCCGGACCAGGATATACTGGTGGGGCTCCTGAGGCTGAGGAAGTGTGCCGCGGACACTTACCGGCCGGAGCTGAAGCCGGGACCGAAGGCCGAGTTCACGCAGTGCAGTATTGTGAGGGAGCTCCATGTTTATGGGTCTGTTGTGCCTGTGAGTATTGTGTGTGGAACGCTTCAGTTATGAAGGGTTTGGTGGTGTTAACTATAGTCCGTTTTTTAGAGGAGTCTTAAGGTCGTAGCTGACTTATACGACACCGCTCCCATCCAACCGAAGTATGAGAATTCAAATATAAACTTAAAATCGTGCTCTGTAGGTACAACTATTGAGTGGCAAGGTTGCGGTTAGCTTGCTTCCCGCGCGCGGGCTGCTAATTTTTGTTGTTACTGTAAAGTGCACCTACAGAGCACGATTTTAAGTTTATATTTGAATTCTCATACTTCGGTTGGATGGGAGCGGTGTCGTATAAGTCAGCTACGACCTATAAGCTTAACACGCATTACGATTTTTCGATGGAAATTGTATGAAGCTGCACGCACTTGCGAAAAAAAATCGTGTTGATTATGATTCAGTACGCGATTTTTAAATCGTCAGAAAAAAATCGCGCGGTGAAAAATCGTAATGCGTGGTTAAGCTTTATGGTAAACACTCTTGGCATCACTTTTTATTGAAATATTGTAGTGGTAGTCAAGCATTAACTTATAAGATATAAAAATATATTATTGAAATATTAATTTACATAGTTTAAAAATAATTATTAATCTTTAATTTTTTAAATTTTGCATTAGGCTTGTTTTTAAATAAAATTACAATAAAAAGACAATATGCAAGGTAAGATTATTGACTAACTTAGGACTCGTCAAAAAAATGGAGTATAGTGGTAACTGTTTTTTAATAGACTTCTAAAAAGGAGGAGATTCTCCATTGGAATATTTTTTATGTTTATTACCAATTATTTATCAACATTGTACTCCTGTGATGGAATGGAAAATGAGGAATTGAGGAACCACCTCAAATATTTTAGACATATAAGTACATATTGATATAGGTTTTTCGAAGAATATTTCCTTGAAGCCAGTATTTTTTTTGATAAAGTAGATAACTACTCATTTATTTCTAGGTAAACGCCCGAGACCCGACCAAGTTTCAGCACCAAGGGTTTGGAATGCTTCTGATGGAGGAAGCCGAGCGTATAGCGCGCGAGGAGCACGGCTCGGACAAGATGGCCGTCATATCGGGCGTTGGTACACGGAACTACTATGCCAAGATCGGATACCGTCTGGAGGGACCTTATATGGTCAAGATGCTCACTTGAATAAATGTACTGTTCTGTTGTCTGATGGGGTTTTATTTTGAAGTATATTCGTAAGTGTTCGCGTGAGAATAGAAGATGCAGGTTTTGTTAAGTGCGTTAAAAAGAAAAGACGAAAGATCAAATTGAGCTTCTCAATTTGATGAAAATGGAGGCGATATACAAATAAATTAATTTGAATAATTCGTTGAAAGTTTTTGACGTTTGAATGTTTTTAATTTTCCAATTGATTGATTGATGAGTTAGAAAATAAATTCTCATGATGCAAACAAATTGCCTATATTATGTATTTTCGCAACCTCAGTGGAAAAAAAGCATAAGCCGTGTTACTTTAAAATTTAGTTATTAATATGATCGGAAAGAGGGACAAAAGCTGCATAATATGTTCAATTTTTTTCTACCATTATTAATCTTGACGGTTTTGTGCAAGAAATCGTAATGTAAATTCCTTAGACTACTTACTGTTATTTTAACAGTTTTTTTTGCTCTGCTGTAAAATTGCAATTTTCATCTTATTTTTTCCACTGAGAGTGCGTTTTGTTTATTAGATTCCGCGTAAATCGTAAAGTCTAGGTGACCATTTTATGTACTTAATACAATAGACTGATGCCTTTTAAATTTCCGAAATGTATATTTTATACTCAATAGTTCCCCTCCTATCCTCGACCCAGTACGGTCCCCTCCTATCCACATGGTAATTTCCACTCTCCATTCCTAACCCGCTGTCCGTTCCAGGCCCGACCCGCCGCTGTCTATCAACCCCACGGAGATCTACCACAAGCACGTGGGCATGTTGCCCAACTACGCGGGCCACGTGCCGGGCTGCGTTTTCAGGTAATACTACTAATGGCTGGCTTCAACCCATTAATGGCCCACTACTGGGCACGGGTTTCTCCTCTTGAGGAGGTCTAGAGCATACACCACGCTGCTGCAGTGCGGATTGGTTAGTGGCCAACCCGAGTGTCGGAAGTTTTCAAACCGCCCGAGGGCCTCCAACATGGCTTAACGACTGTTATCTTACGATAACAACAGGGACCAATGGCTTTACGTGCCCTCTGAAGCACGGAGTCTCAAGAAATTATTGCCACTAGCGGTCAGTGCGGTCACCTAACCGCATCCGCTGTTGCTTAACTTTGTCGATCACTTAAGATGGACAAGCTGCCGAGCTATGAGCGCTTCAATTTACTCAGACTCCTTTGTGTTGTCATTGTACCTATTCAAGATAGTCGCATGTTCCATTGATAAAGAAAGAAAGAAAAGAAAGAAAGAAAGAAACATTTATTTCGCCATGGAAAATAACATGGTACAAGGTTATAAAAAATGTGTGACATAATACGTATTATTTAGTGGGTAGTTGGGTACCATGTAACCTGGCGAAAAAGGACTACCCTCAGCCTGTGCCATGGAACGGCTAGGAACCACGGCTGCTGGTTTACAGTGCAGTCCCCTTTTTCGCGTAGTTCCACATGTGGTGTCTACCCTATTAATATAGTATATTAATATTAATTTAAAAGCAGAACAATCCAATGTTGAAGACAATTTACAACTTTATTATTTACTAATTTTATGTGTTGAATATACTTATTAGGGATACGATATTATAAAGTGGATAATAAATAATTATACAAACTATAAAACATATTTAACTTATAATATAAACTATGATAGAGAGGAGAAGAAACTACATTACAAAGAATAATATATATAATGTATATTGTAAGATAAAAATAAAATTCTTAAGTAAATGCATAGGTGTGCGGTAAATGAAGCCCTAACGTGAACAAAAAATATGCATTTGCCGGGTAAGTTGATCGCATTCCTTGACAGGTGAGGGCGTCTAAAAACAAGATAATTAACCTACATTTGATATAATAAATACAGATGGATTTATTTAATTCAAATCAAACACTAAATGTGTTCTTAATACTTGCCTCGCCAAATAGGCACGTCAGTACGTCACAAATTATTCTTGAAAGCGCAACTTCAACGTATTTAACTTTATTTTAGATTCGGCAAGACTTACGGCAACGATACTAGAGACGCCAAGCGATGGCTGCGTGGAGACTTCACATCGTAAATTACTGTGATCAACAGAATGGAGAATAAATCCTTAGTGCGGATATTTGGTCTAAATCTGCAAGCCGTAAAACTACCCTCAGATACAATAAAACACATTTAAATTGATGTATGGTTTTATTTTATACATTTCCAATACTAACAATTTTTATCACAATATAACATTTTTGAATTTATATAATGTTTTTATATCGCAGTGGCATATGTTTAACATGTACGGAGTTTTGTACATAAGTAGTAGTTATATAAAATAAAAGGTGTATTTATAATATGGCCAAAATGCCGTGACATAATTCCAATACCTATCACTTACGGTATAATATTTATAAATTACGTATATGTATAAACATAAATTCAATAAACTTATTTATATTATATTCGCACCCACTCGCTATTCGCACCTATTTCTGTATTACGAGTAATTGGTGTGGTGATATGTGAACGTTAAAAACAAAGCATAAATTGATACTATTAATTGATGTATCAGATTGACAAGTTATGTGAAATTGCAAAGTTGACACGGGGCAAATTGTGCGATTAAAATAAAGATTGGACAAGATAAGATTGTTTAAAAAAC
This sequence comes from Thymelicus lineola, assembly GCA_963932265.1. Lineage (NCBI taxonomy): Eukaryota > Metazoa > Arthropoda > Insecta > Lepidoptera > Hesperiidae > Thymelicus > Thymelicus lineola. The sequence continues at coordinate 3,226,469 of OZ010685.1, forward strand.
TAAAAATATGCCTTTTCGTAGCTATTTTCTGGCTTTATAATCACACCATAAGAACTCGATTTGTGTCCTATGGCCATCTCCCGGTTCTATTATAACCCAGGTATAACTTAAATAAAAGCTTTTAAAATGAGATAACTTGCTCTTAATTATTTGTCTCCCTCTACGATTTACAACTTAATACCTAAAGTACAATATTGTGTGATAACCATTTACAAATGCTTCAGAATGCATTATTTGAATTTATTTGTTTTATAAAATAAATACGTGTTTGTATAAAAATATTTCTTTAAATATAAAAATACACATAGTTTATACATTTTATACAAGGGTTGCATTTTACTTTTTCTGAGCGTTCCATTCTTTCAGGAGTTTTTCAGCAAGCGCGAGGTTTTCGTCTTTCTGCAATGAAAACGCCACATAAAAAATTGGTTTAATATTTTAAGAAAGTCACCTAAAACAGTAAAAATATCATTCAAGGTTATATTTATCTGACTGCGACGAAGCCAAAAGGATTTGATCCCAATAACACTACGGAACCCTACACAGCGCGCGGTCCAAAATGCCCTTGGCCGGTTTTTTCGTGGTTTGTATGCAGTGTGAGGCGTCGTCCTAATTGGCAGCGATCGTACGAGCAAAAGATGTGTTCATCGTCGTGCGATGAAAATGATTATGATTATTTATTATGCTCGTGCGATGACAAATTAGGACACACTTATTTAGTGTGTGTGTTTAATTTCGTCGTGCGACTAAATCGCATCGTTTGCTCGTACGATCGCTGCCAATTAGGACGACGCCTGATGCCACTGCCAATACTTATTCCCAGATATTACACAAGTGCAATATGTGTAAGTGTTTTTATGCGAGCTTTAATTTATTTAAACGTTTACACACTCACACCCCGCTATGATCCAGCAATACAAATTTAATAATCACTGAACGTCCATAAAATTGTCGACGACAATGTAATCGTATTGCTTTCCGAGCCTGATACTTTCGTAGCACGGTCATCGTATTGTACGTTGTAGTGGACAGAACTTACAAGCTGTGATGTTCCAATAAAGTATTGTCTCAGAGTCGATAGATGGCGCCTTTTAGTTTTCATCAAAAGTGGCTCCGAGGCTCTTTTGAGAATTTTTCGCTGTCCTCGTAGTTTCGGACTTGACCCTCCACCCACACTTGGAAAATTCATTCTGTATAGGGAACATACCAAAATCACGTGACCCATTTTCCCCAACTTTTTACCCCCCTCACCCCCCTTCGTGACCATCCGTAGTATATGAGAAGACCCCCTCCCTCCCCTAGTTTTCACGTGGTATTTCATAAATACGGTTTTCAATACTTTTTTGCAAAAACAGAGTTAAAAAATAATAATTTTGCTTATATTTGACGACTTGTGTGGCACAATGGTTGCTGAAATATTGACTACGTGACAAAAACCTAACCCCCCTCCTCCCCTCTGTGACCAATCGTGGTGTTTTGAAGACCCCCCTCCCCCTTTAATGGGTCACGTGGTTTTGGTGTGTTTCCATACGGGAATGTTTGATTGATTCAAACAAATGTGGCGCGTTCGGCGCGTACGGTGCGGATATATGTGCGTTCACCATTAATGTTATTGGTTTATTCTAAATCCGAATATCGATAGTTCGTAGTACTATACATCATAAAACCCATACCTTGATGAAGCAGAAGCGCGCAAAGTTCTCCCCCAGGTGTTTGTGGTGTTCGCTGTAGAAGGCGGAGGGCGGGATGGTGAGCACGCCCGTCTCCTTGGCGAACTTCTTAGTGAACCTGTAGTCCTTGTACTTGTCCCGCTCGGAGGACAGGTCGATCTTGTTTTCTGGGAGGACATGTATTTAAAACAACGTAAGTATCGATGTTACATTTTGTATGAGTAAATTTTTTTTAAACAATCTGCAGCAACATGGTGGAATATGTTACGTCTCTTAAGCAGTGCCAGCGTTAGAGCCACTGATGCCCCGGGCAAGAATATTGCTAAGAAAATCAAGCTTTTTTCTCGAAATTTTTTTTGCAGAATTTATTTTTCCTTTTTTTTGCTCCTCCCCTAGGGCTGCAGGGTGTGGCGCCCCTTCAAATTTGGCGCCCTAGGCCGTCGCCCCACCACGCCCCCAACGCCGATACCACTCATAAGCTCAGTTACGTTGTTTACACAGTGGCATGGAAACAGAGTCAAATTATTTTTATGGATTCCAAACCAGGGGCGTCATCAATGCGTTGCCTGCCTCGATGAAAACAATAGACCCGCTTCTTGAAGGACCCCATGTCATAGCTTAGTGGGAACACCGATGCAGGAAGTTTGTTCCACAGTTTACACGTGCGTGGTAGGAAATTACGTGAAAACCGAATAGTGGATGAACGCCAGGTATCCAGGTGGTATTGATGGAACCTGGTACATCTAGTACGGTATTAAAAGTAAATTTTTATTAGGTATTAAAAATAATTTTTCAGAACAATCCCCGTTGTACAGACGGTAGAATACGCATAGGAAGCCTACGTCTCTCACCTCAAGCGATTCTAATCCGTCTGTAAACTTGGTATCGTCGACAAGACGAACGACTCATCGTTGGATTCGGTCAAACGTATCCACTTGGCCAGCTGGTGGAGCCCAAAGATGGGAGCAGTACTCCATGTGAGATTGAATTTGCGCCTTATAGAGCATCAACCTGTGCTTAGGCGTGAACTGCTTAGCTCTATTGAGTACTCCCAATTTCCTTGCAGCTAGTGTGACCTTACTAACCAAGTAGTCCCGAAATTGCACTTCATTCGCAACAATATGGATCTTTATGCTTTTATCATTACCAATTGCTGGATTTATAAATGTTATTTAACCGTTAATTTGAATAGCCGTCAAACGAGCAGAAGGCCATATAGCTTTGAGGTCACGACCCACGACCCTCCGCAACAATACAATAACATTATTTGAATATAACTACGTAATTTATTCTTATTAAATGTCACTACATAATAATTATACCATACATATTAATAAAGAAATAATAACGCTTCACACTCCTAGCCCCACACTAGGATTCTCTGTGTCGTGGGTTCCATTGACAACACATAAAGACAAGAACACTCACAACCAGACCGAGAACAGAAATTCAAACTCATTATTCAAACTTCCGCCTCGCTGGGAATCGAACCCAGGACCCTTGGCGCGGCGATCCAGCATGGTAACTGTTGTAACATTATCTATAAAATATTTATTATCTGTAGGATTTGTAAAGTGCAACACTGGTTTTGCCAGATATGTCAAATTGGCACTTGTGAGTTGTAATGTCAATTATTGGTAATAAAAGTCTGCAATTAATTAATTTGCTTTTAATTCGAAGTGTTTATATCCAAGGATATTACTTAAATACAACAGTAACCATTGCGCCACGCGGGTCGTCGTATTTGACATTAGTTTTCAATGAAACAAAAAAATATCATTCCTAACATAACCCAACCAACTCTAACCCTCAACTCACCGAGCCCAGTCCAGTCCGCCACAACAAAGTACCCGCCCTCCGGTATCGTGGGGTTGAACCCGTTCTCCCGCAGCATGCGCACCAGGAAGTCCCGCTTGGCCACCAGCTCCCGCGCCAGGGACACCAGGTAGCACTCCGGAGAGTCCAGACGGGAGAGCTCCAGCTCGAAGGAACGGGCTACGGCTTCCTGGTGGGATTGTAATTGAAGCAATTGATAATTTGATTCAATGACTTGTATGACGGCTTTTACCATAAAATGAAATGAAAAAAAACTTTACTACGGCTTTTGAAAGCACAGCAACACGTAAACAAAAACATAAACATCCTAAAAGAAAAAAAAGAACAAATTGTGTAAATAAATTGAAAAAAAAATTAATAATTTTTTTTATAACACTGCTTTTTTTTGGCCAGCAACCCATCTGCGATAGCTTTGGACTGATGTCCAAGGACAACGGTAGCCAGTATGGGCACTTTCCACAGGGTGGATCTTCAGCTCGTTTGGTGACTATAATACATAAAAAAGAGGGAAAGCATTTATACTTAAATACCTAAATTCGTACAGCATAAGAATTAATTAATGTCGTGCTACTTGTAACTAAACTTATAGTTTTAGATGGTTTAATAAGATATCATTAAATTATAAAAACGTTTAAAAAATGCAGCAATTTCTTAACATTCAACATTTTCTTTAAGTTTGCCGCATGTCATTAGTTTCCAGAATTTGATCCTTGTTAGCAGCACTATCGAAGGGTGTAATAATACAGCTTGAATTTTCTTTTCATAATCAACGGGTTCGATTCCTGGCCAGGAACATTAATTTTTCAAAAATGTAATGATGCAGGTTTAGTTTTAATCAAAATCGGTCCCGAGACTCTTTTGAGCATTTTTTGCTATTCCTCGTTTTCTAAAATGTAATGATGCAGTTTTAGTTTTAACCAAAATCGGCCCCGAGACTCCTTTGAGCATTTTTCTATATTCCTCTTAGTTTCGGATTTGGCCATCCATGCAAAAGCAAAGCAAAGCAAAGCAACAACCCATAATTGTCCCACTGCTGGGCTCGGGGTCTCCTCTCACAATGTGAGGGGTACAGGCCATAGTCTACCACGCTGGCCAAGTGCGGATTGGTAGACTTCACACACCTTTGAGAACATTATGGAGAACTCTCAGGTGTGCAGGTTTCCTCACGATGTTTTCCTTCACCGAAGCAAGTGATAATTAACTTGTAATACGCACATAATATTTGAAAATTAGAGGTGCGTGCCAGGATTTGAACCCGGGCCCCCGCGTTCGGGAGACCAACGTTCTAACCACTAGGCTATCACTTGCTACTAGGCTATCACTGCACTAGGCCATCCATGCACACTTGGAAAATTCACCCTGTATATAGATGTAGCCTATGACCTCACCTGTACAGGCGTACAGCAGGTGTAGACGCAGTTCTGATGCACCACCTGCAGGTTCCGCATGAGGTCCTGTGGGCCATACGCCCAGCCAATCTTCCAGCCTGTCACCGAGAACGTCTTGCCCGCAGACCCCACCGTGATGGTGCGCTCCCACATGTCCGGGAGGGTGGCTGGGGGACACGATATAATAATAATAATAAATTTTTATTAACCGGCTTCAAAAAAAGGAGGAGGTTCTCAATTCGACTGTATTTTCTTTTATGTTTGTTACCTCTGTACTCTGGACTGGGTGAACCGATTTTGATGATTCTTTTTTTAATCGAAAGCTGGTACTGGTCATGTGGTCCCACTTAAATTTGAGCGAGATCTGACAATGGCATCCATGAGAAAACCATATAAATCTTAAATCTGCATTAAGTATGTGCGCGACAAATGGATGAATAACTGAATATCACGCCAACCGATTTTGATGATTTTTTTTTAATTGTTATTGGAAAGGATGCTGTGGATGTACTTCGTATGAAGTCGGTTTTTTTTTGTTAAAATTTGATATTTTGTACAGGGCATTGTAAATTATTAAATAAATAAAAATAGCCTTTTTTACTCACCGATCCTAATATGCTTGTTGGGTTCATACACCATCCACTCATAGACCTCATCCGACAGACACAGGACATTATGTTTCTTGCAAAGGTCAGCGATGACCTCCAACTCCGACCTGGTGAAGACCTTGCCCAGGGGGTTGTGGGGGGTGTTGAGGATCAGCATCTTGGTGCGGCTGCTGAACAGGGAGGCTAGTTCCTTCTCATCTAACACCCAATCAGCTGACGTCATGTTTGATGATTTTGTTTTCTGGAAATTATCATTATCATAACATTATAAACATGTCTGTAAATGGAAGATATTTATATGTACGTATTGCAAGAAAATTGCGGAAGTACTATAAGTCAACTTATCTATTTAAAAACACTTGACATCCTCGTATTCACTGGAATTATGTACCTATACATAATATAAAGTGGTCGCCTTTTAGTATATATTTTTAGTGATTATACGAGTTATCGAAGTCTAATAGACTGTTGTGACACAAAATGTCATGGGATAACGATAACCGATGACCTATCAGCAATAAGGATAAACTGTGTACAATACCATGCAAGACTGCTTTGTACAAGCATAGCGTCTTTTGCATGGCACCTTTAATATAAACAAATTACCAAGAAATATATGGGATGTTTCAAGATATGATGTTTTTAAAAATAAACTAAAATAATTCTTGTTTACTAAGAGCTACTATTGAATTAATCAATATTCAAATGAAAATCAATTACAATCTCAGTAGCAACTTAATTACATTGTGAATTGATTGCGACATTACTTAATACCAAGTCATTGAGAGGGGGACCTGGTGTCTATGATACAGGCTTCGGCTTAGTATAGATTCCAGATTTCCCACATATTACATTATCAGTTTCTCAAATAAAAATATGTAGGTATTAGGTACCACAAAAATGTAAACAACTAATTGTTAAGTCATAAGAGTGTAACTTGCAAAAAAAAATGTAATGTGTGGAGATGAAAATAAAGTTTTATTTTTTTATTTTTTTTTATTTTATTATAGTTCGTTGGGATAGTTATGATTTGAATTTTATTTGTATTTAATATTAATTTTAATTTTATTCTAACATTTTATATTGTACGCCTATCACAGGTAGGACATAGCGATCTACATTGTATTTATCTATCAACTATTACTGTACCTATGATCCACAATAAATTATCTTTGACTTTGTTGACTTTGTAAGTTTCACGGGAAAACGCATCAAAATTAAGATGTTCTAATAACAGTCGCGAGACATGAGTATCAGATAACGCGTAGAATACAACAAAGTATAAAGAGTAATAAATGACTAGGAAATATTATGATATATATGTTGAGTGCTGTTAAATCCTATAATTGGAGATTAGGTGATAATGTTATCACTACATATCGTTTAGAGTTATTAAGTCCTTTGATGTCTTTCAGTGCATACTTTTGAAACAACTGAAGCTCTGAAAACAGAGAACCGAAACATTTTGAAGTCGGTTAAAAAATAGTGTGGCGAGTAGAAAATTTTTGTAATTGCATAGCTAATAAGCTAATATACTTTGATGCTTATTAACATTACTAACAAAGTAAAAATTTTAAAAATACGGACTTAGGTTAGGCTACATGAAAAACCACAGTAAAAACTGATGATCTCACCGGTTGCAGAGCGATGAACTTCGGGATGCCCCCCGCTGACTTGATCATGAAGTCGTAGCAGTCGAAGAACGGCTCAATTACTATCACCTCATCTCCAGTGTCCACGTGACCTGAAATAAAATTGTATACGGGCCATAGGTTGTAATATTTAATACAGAATACCAAACGACTCGTCGTGTTCCGGCTGGGGGCTTGAGAGTCAGTTCTTTCTTTCTTTTTCTTCTCTCTTTCTTGGCCGGCAATGCATCAGTGATGCCTTTGGTGTTACTGATGTCAATGGGCGACGATAGCCACTTACAGGTCTGACGATCCGTCAGCTCGTTTGCCGGCTATTTCCATAAAAAAAAGAATGTTAATTATTATCAGTGTTAAATCATAAATTACATATATAAGTAGTATTTAACATTGATGATAACACAAAAATTCTATATTATTAAAAATTATGAATTGTATGCATGCATAATATCTACCTCTTTTGCTGAATGCACAAGAAAGGTTTTATTACAGTCAATAAGTTGTTTTCAGGATTCTGTACAAAAATAAACTCTATTACATACTGCATAAAAACAGCAAAGATGTAGTTGTCTTTATATTTTTAATACCTTAGTTTTAAATAAATATACAAACAAAAACCATTATAAGAAAATATAATATAAAACAATTAAATTTTAATGAAGTAGCAGCAGATAAGATCTTTGCCTTGCATGTAATTGTACCACTATCTTATCAAATTTATTTAAATAGTGTGTATTGGTTTTATTTAACTTATCGCTCAGTAAGAATTTTATGTGGCGGATCCAATGGGAGGTTACAGACGAATGTTTGTTGCTATATAATGTAGATTATTCATTATGTATTGTAAGATAACAAAAACACTCAATAGCATAGAAGTATCTTAGTAAAAATCTGTGTAATGTATAGTAACTTTGAATAATGTATAGTATAACTCTTATTCGTGACATGACTACCCAGTACTTTTGTTAATTTGTATATGTATTTTCCTTAGCTGGTTTTTATTTAAATAACCAATAAACAAGCAGACAAACAACCTGATGGTAAGCAGTCAATAATGCCAAAAGTATAACTGATACACTCCTAGCCAAGAAAATAAAAAAATGATTTTATATCTGCTTATATGACACTGCAACCAAACATGATCATTCTGGTAAACACGTTTTACAGCTCTGTTTAAAATATTAACTTACCTAATATAGCTGAAAACAATGCTTCGTAAGCACCACTGGTGACCAAGATCTCGTTCATTGGGTCTAGCTGTTTCCCCACCAGCGGAGAATACACTTTGGACAAGTTCTGTACAAGTCGTGGGTGGCCCTGGATAATGTCAGGTAAACTTACAACATGGACTATGCCTTTACTTTTATCGGTTATAAATTATAATTTTGAATAATTAGTATAATTTATAAATCGGACGTTTTACAAGATATTTGTTGATACAGTAAAGCAAATATTAGAGTATTTTGTATTTACAAAAAAATATTACAAGATGTATATAAAAATTATGGATATAAAGTACTTTTACATATATTCGCACGAAATCTATAATATGTCATAAAGATGAATAGACTTGCACAGCAATTAGCAGCAAATAGCATAGATTCAACCTTTATTAATTGTATGTCTATATCACAAATATACACATATATACATGGATATTTACAAAAAGTTACTTACAAATCCCCTCGTGTATTGATTGAGAAGGCAGTTGTCACCGACGGCAATGTCCGACAGTGCCTTGGTGACATGCTCCGGGGGTGGGTAGTCTGGGAAGCCCTGTCCCAGGTTCACTGCTGGTTTGTAGTCTGCTGCCAGTTGAATATACTCCACCCTGGTTTAGTAAGTTTTTACATGTTTAAATCATTAATTAACAAAGGTCTGAATACGTAGCCATTTGGAATATTAAGCTAAAAATCCGTGGGATATTTAAATTGATTGTTTGACCCAGTTTGAATAACAAGTACGTCAATTAAATTATAGTTAAATCAATCAAATAAGCTTATTTAAATTGGTTTTGTATTACTTAATAACCGTGTATTTTATTGCGATAAAGTGCGAAAATTCACCGATCATTATTGTATTGATAGATAAATATTTAATATCATCATACCTCGCTATAAATACATAGTACTGTTCAATTATAGCAACACCAATACACTATATTATGTAATAGATAGTAACACGGTTTCTAATTAAAAAATACTATTTTAATAATATATATGAGATATTTGTAATTTGCGAAAGTAATTACGGATCCCAATTTAACTCACCACACACTTTTTTCGCCGGCTCCATACCGAGTAGGTAGCTTAAATTTATCAGTCATTGTAGATGAGAACCGAATATTCTTTGAGCAGATAGTACCAGCTACCTGCACTGCGTACGCTGAGTTATTAGAATGGGTTTTCAGCGCCGCGCTCACTAGTTGTCTCCACCTAAACAACATTATTGCAATAAAAAGATAGAAATTATAGCTTATCAAAACGTAAACATAACCTAATGTCATGAATGTCAGCTAGTCTTACTACATAGCGGAAAGAAACGGATAGTTATTATTATTCGGGTTCATTTACATAGAAATTAGAGTAATTCAGTCTCCGATTATATTCATTACTTCAAATGAAATAACTTGTGAATTGCGATAAACTTATATTTGACGTAAATTGTCTTCACAGGTTTGACACTATTGACTAAATTAATTTGAAATTGACTTGACTGACTTTGTAAATTTTTTGACACTTGTGACGGTACAGACTTGCACAGAATAGACAAGATCACAGATTGATTAAGGAGACTAACCAGAGGCACGTAACAGTTGTCTATTGAGGGGTTGAAGACAAGTTTCTGAGTTTAGGGTTCCGTAGTCAAAACGGAACCCTTATTGTTTCGTCATGTCTTTCCATCCATCCGCAGCATAGTGTAGAGGCCTTTAGTGCTAATTATTCTTCGAGCTTCGTTCTCGATATTAGCATAACACGACTTGTAGTAACACGTACGGATCCGCCATTTCGCACTGTAGTTTGGAGGTAGATAAAAAATAAAACATAAAATTATCAATTTTTGTAGGGTAGATTTATAAAACCTCACTTGGCTGGGGCGCGCTCTTCTCCGGTTCGTCATTCACGTTTCAGTGCTTCGCTGTTTCGCACGGGCGCAAAATTACTTGTGTAAAAGATTAAAAAAGTTAGAACGAAAAATTAACCAAAGCAAAAGTGATATTTTTATTGAGTGATATGCAGTGTGTTTCGTTGGATTTCGTGGGATTCGTACAGAATTACCTGTGGAGTCCTTCCATTGCTAGTTTCATAAAGAATTTATCAATTTATATTGAAAATAAATACAAATATAATCATATTGTAGTAGTGTACAAATACAAAACCTAATCGGATTTTCTTCTGAAGGCCTTTTAAATAAAAATATACCTGCAAATAAGAATAACTTATTGGGTTCTTCCATCACTAGTATGCACTAATACGTACTAGTAATCCGTAATGAATTTATATCGAAGTAGGATATAAATACAAAACATAATCGAATTGTCCTTTGGGGGCTTTTCAAATAAAAGAGAAACTGCCAACATTAATTTCCTGTGGGTTTCAATACTCTTATTACATTAGAATTACACTCCAATCGAGGCGAACATTACACATTTACGTGCGGAGTCTATAGCAAACTATATGTTACATTACAGAAAACGTATCAGTTACCGCTGATGACGATATATTTATCAATAATATTTGATAGTACTAATCCTTTCACTTTTTATACTAAGATTCTCATACAATGAAGGTGGTCTTAAAAAATACGTTGCAGCAACGTAATGAAATTAGACTTCATTTATTTATTTAGTTATAAATTATTAAAAACCAGTTCTGCGTTCAATCATAATTCATAAAGAGCCCTAACCATGTTATGCAGACAACTGCAACAAAAAGTACTCGCTAATCGGATCTACCTGTGGGGTATTTCCACTGCATTGTACGTGTATTTCATAAAGAGCCCCAACCATGTTATGCAGACGACTGCAACAAAAAGTACTCGCTAATCGGATCTACCTGAGGGGTATCTCCACTGCATTGTACGTGTATTTCATAAAGAGCCCTAACCATGTTACGCAGATAACTGCAACAAAAAGTACTCGCTAATCGGATCTACCTGTGGGGTATCTCCACTGCATTGTACGTGTATTTCATAAAGAGCCCTAACCAGGTTACGCAGATAACTGCAACAAAAAGTACTCGCTAATCGGATCTATCTGTGGGGTATTTCCACTGCATTGTACATGTGTTCCAGAAAGAATCTTCACCGCATTATGAAGCCGACTAGCGTATATTTCATATGGAATTAATACTGCACGCTATTTGTTGAACTATACAAAGTACTTGATAACCGGATCTACCTGTGGGATAATCGATTACTCAAACAAAAATTATATTTCTAAAGGAACTCGCGTCACGCTGCACACCATACGGTGAACTGAAGCAAGTACTTATTTTTCGCATGAAACTGCGAAGGATTTCTATTCAAGAAACAATGGCAGTAGGTATATATTCAATTAGCAGCAATAGAGTCATAGGGCCACATGATCGTTAGGGCCAGATGCCATTATGCCATATACACAGCACTATAATAGTCCACCGAGACTATATGTTGCTCAAGGAGTCACATTTTCCGTCCGCAGTTACCGTGACTTGTGAACTAAGTTCCTTTTCAATCATAAAGTCTATAACTCAATAAACAGCTTAGCCTGTCATCAGGCCTTTAAGCTACAGTTCCTTTTATATGATTCTCTGACAACTGCTGCAATGGGCGTAAAAATTGTACAAACCATATGTGACTCTGACACAAAGGCAGTCAAGGCAGATAACAAAGCCAGCCTAAAAACCGCCTAAATCTGTAAGCCCTAGACGTAAGTTTTAAAACATTCTCACAATATAGACATAAATTATGGTATGCCTCAGTGAATCAACAAGGGAATTTTATTTATTCTGGAACATCCAGTTCTTATGTTACCATGGAACAATTCGCATAGATATACTTATTTATGCAATAATATCGCAATAATAATGAGACATGGAAGTATTAATATACTTCTTACGATTACGATTTGATTATACTGAAGGTAAACTAATCAATGTATGTGTAAAAATGGATGCATATGCCAATATATGATTGGCTTATAAAATTATGAATATTAATTCCGGATTTCAAATTATATTTGAATAGTTGAGGACAACTTAATTCAAGCTCTTTTATACTCTTATAAACTGATGTGATAAGTTTCTTTTAAAAAAGAAAACCTTTTTTGGTTCAATTTCATCCGGATTGAAGAAAATACTTATGCTACATCCTGTTTATACGTCATAGGTACATATCGTTTGGCTTAGTATAGCAAATATTTTTAAAGGGTTTTAAACTTACGAAGGCGTATGGAATACTTATCTATTTCTACTTAATTAATGATAATAATAATAAACAAATAACCTTCAATGGGTGATTTATTTTCTCGTTGGCCAGTAAAATGATAATGACAAATAGTAGGTATACTTCTGTATACCCCTATTATATATACGATAAACAATATCATTGCTTAATGTATTACTTAATTTTCAAAATTTATTGCTCTGTTAAAAGTAATATTTTTTAATACTTGGCATTTTTTAATATTTCCGTTCTGGCGGACGATTGATTCATCTTTGCCTACCTAAATATTTTCTATATATGCAAAACATGCATGTATTCCACAGATGATATATAACATTTATACTTCATATGAGTATGCCTCAACAACGGGGTCCCGCCTCCATAGTAACCAGAATCCAGACATGATCACTAAGAAAACCTCATATAGGTACAACAAAATTTGTTGTATGAACGATTAAATTTGCCATTGAGTGGATGTTGTAAAATAATACAATCAATAATGTATTTTTAATGTTGCAGAATTCGGATCTAGGACATAGCAAATTTACAATCATACATCGAATGACAAATCGAATTAAATTTATCTTTGTTCTAATAGAACAAATCTTAAGAGTAATAATTTTCTTCATGCGAGGAAAATCTGAGGCGAATGCAAGCAATATGTACACTTATATGGTTTTATAATTATATTCAAGTTTTACGTCTTTGGTTCACCCATATATATGTCATCCTATAAACATAACAATAATAGTGACAAAGTCCCTTTATGGCCTCCACCAATATTTTTTTAAACATTGAGTAATTTTATTATAGCTATAATATAATATTATATAATACTTGCTTACACTGAAAAATCACAGTATAGTTACCGGATAGAAGTCCGGATATTGTTTCCCCTATAAAAACATCCCAACTGTTTACGCTTTGCACTGCTTGAGTTGGGTTAGGAGTGGTTTGCGTATTGTCACGAAAACAATTATAACTTTACAATACTTTGTAATCCAATGTGCCTTATTATTTCACATAGGTTTTAATTCTAGAGATCATAAGCAGTTCACCCATGTCCTTGCTAATTGTTCAAGGCAGTCGAGACAAATAAAGATTATATTTTATATATTTTTCTATAAAAGTATTTTCATTGCGGCCTACTTAAATACTAGTTAACTTGGAACATAATTATATCCAATGTTATTCAATTTAGTATTTTTTTTTTACTGTCACATACTTATAATAATAATAATAATGATATTCCTTTATTTCAGACTGATCCATATTATGTTAGTAGGTATATCTTACAAACTAGTGTTAGTAGATACAAAACCAGTAAAATATTAAATAATCATAATAATCAAAATTTATTACAATATGCTTTTGGTCGAAAAACCAAAAGAAGCCGATACATTTACTTTATTTTATACAGATCTATGCAAAAAAAAATAAAAAAATATCTTATGACAATGATAGATCAGTGTTCTATGTTGTGGAAAAGTGGAAAATTGACTCTATCAATGGACTGAATGTGCCTGATGCTCTGTTTTAGTGGTTCAAACCACTTTCGGATTATTGCATTTCAAATTAAACCATTTAAAGGCATATCGGTTGGATGATCTCAGTCTATAGAGTACATCTGTACAGGCATTTTTGTGTTTAGATAATATAGATAATGTTTTAAACAAGACAGTGGTTTTATATAGATATTTTTTTTACAGGTTTAGGAATTATTTCTGGTCGGCGACATAGTTGCTGCTATCGTTGCTACACACGCTGTAGTAGTGTGATCTAATTTAGCTACAAAAAATTGGATCCTTCGGGAAAAAACTAATTTCAGTCAATACAATTATCATCAAATTACTTACTCTCTTAGTATTGGCAAGGGTTACATAGAAAAACACCATATATAATATATTATGAATAATATTATGAAATTAATATTTACCTCATTTATGTCATTAATCATTTTTTAAAAAGGATCTGGATATTTTATATAAAACGTGCATTAATCAGTAGATATTCCACTATATTTAGATAACATTGCACTCATGTTTATATTATCAAATAAAATTTACTACCTATCAGTAACATATACCGAGTGTGCTATATATTATGGTTATTAGATGCACATATACTGTGTCACCAATATATTGATTAATAGATTGAAATTAAAGAGTAAAATATTGCTATCATATTACAATAAAAAATTGAAAAGCTAAAAATATCATTAGTTTCACGACTACCTTCTCTAAACTTCTACAAGTCGTGTTATGCTAATATCGAGAACGAAGCTCGAAGAATAATTGATGATTAAACGAACTTACCTGTACGTGAAGTTCAATCTCAATTATTCGAGAGCTTCGTTCGAAGATATTAGCATCCCTCCCTCCCTAGTGTACATGTCATATACACTACACCCCTAGTCGTGAAACATGAAACAGCTCAGCAAATCTCTGAACTTAATGACGAACCGGAGAAGAGCGCGCCCCAGCCAAGTGAGGTTTTATAAATCTACCCTACAAAAATTGATAATTTTATGTTTTATTTTTTATCTACCTCCAAACTACAGTGCGAAATGGCGGATCCGTACGTGTTACTACAAGTCGTGTTATGCTAATATCTTCGAACGAAGCTCTCGAATAATTGAGATTGAACTTCACGTACAGGTAAGTTCGTTTAATCATCAAATAGTTGCAATTTGGAATGAATATACAATATAATGTAATAAAAATTTAGTATAAAGTCGTAAAGTACAATATGAAAAAAAAAATTTGCAGCCCTAAAGGTAAAACCAAGGATGATTTTTTTTCTCGTCTACCCTGTAGTGTAAGATATGTACCTAGTCTGGCCATAAATACTGTTACATAAAAACTTTTCTTTTTTTCAGCTTTTTAATTATTTTGAATTTGGAACACATATATTATTTTAAAAACTTCTTTCTATTTCGCGCCATTTCACATACCTTCTCATGTTCATTATCAAATTACAATATGGAATGGGGTGTTAAAGAAAATAGGATTGCAGTGATCGCCTTGCACAAAGTGGGTATGGAGCCGTCGGTCATATTCCAGACACTTCAAAAGCTTGGTATCAGCCGTATGTTCGTATATCGTACAATCAACAGATACAACAACACTTCGTCTGTCGAAGACCAGAAAAGATCGGGGCGGCCGCGTGCTGTTAGAACTACAAAGGCTGTTAATGCTGTTAAAGCCCTAATTCGTCGAAACCCCATTAAGAAGCAAAAAAATCTTATCGCGAGAAATGAAGATTCCCGCTAGGACTCTGTCGCGTATTATAAAACAAGACCTGAAGCTCGGTGCTTATCGTCGATATACAGGACATGCCCTAAATCAATCTTTACAATGAGGATCATTCACATTTTTTTTTGAGTATGCAGATTTGTAGATATGAAAAAACTATGAACATCGTTGAAAAAATTTTCAAAATCGGACCAAAAATAAAGAAGTTACAGCGATTTTAGAAATGAGTTTCAAAAAACACGCGCAACGAGCGCGAAACCGCCTGTGACGTCATTTGACGCCTCACCGCGACGCGACGTACGGGGATTGCATGAGTTTAGTGTTGTTTCGGTGGAGTGAGGGAAAATGATGTCAAGATAATATTTATATCATGCCGCGTTTTGCAAGTACGACCATTGCTACACCTAATAAACTTTTTTCGTGTTCTAAATTACGCTAATATTTCAAAAAAACAGTTTAAAATTATGAAAAGAAACGAGATAATAACACTTTTACTTAAACTGTCGGCAACCAAACAGACAAGCCACCTGATGATAAGTGGACAGCATCCCCATCGACATTAGTAACACCCACAGGCTCGATTCTAAAAATCTAGATACCTATCTGTGGTAACACTGTGCCTAATAGCCCTCAGACCCTCAGCCGGAACACGAGTTATTTGTCACCTGAATCAAGAAAGAAGGCCAAGCAGTCTTAATGAAAATACCAGTAATATTATTGATGTTTAATAATATATTAATAGTTTAACCCTTACGCGAAGGGTCACCCGGGGGAAAGGGTACCCCTTTCCCCTTTTGTATCTATTCTATGCCGCCCAATTCGGCAAAATTAATCATATATGCTTGTAATAAACAGTAACTGATATGTTTGTGCATGAAATATGTTTGAGAAAAATTATCACTTAGAATTAGCTTTTTAGAATTTATCGTATGGCTTAACGAATTTAGATGCAGTTTTCAATTATGTATTGTAGCGGTGAAAAATTTACAGAGTTCCGTCTGTAAAATTATTAGATTGTGAACTTACAGAAAGGTTTACCGAACCGAACCTGAATCGAAGCGAGAGCATTTAGGTACTAGTTTCAACAATGATATTATAACTAAAGATACGTTATGCCCTTACAAATCAACCAAAAAATCTGTTCCGATCGAGCTTCAACACACACACGTTTATCTTTTGTTTCATTAAACCGATCACACATTGATAAATTATGTAAAAGGGATGGCACTACTAAAACCATAATAATAGTGAAAAAGACAGCTAGTGTTTGTCGCTCGAGGTCGCTCGCGTCACAGCGCGTCACGAGATCTATGACCAAATGGCACACATTTGCACACTTAGCACACTAACAAATTCAGTACGGAACAGTCAGTAAAAGTTAAAAGAAATATTCGATATTAGTACCAATATTTAACATAACGTTTTATGTACTTACCTATGGTATGTAATCCATCATTTTTATTCAATTTGGAGATATGTTTTTTTCGAAATCTCAAAACAACTCGGCATTTTGGTGAAACTATAGACGGCCCAAAGACGGCCTCACTCACGGCAGCTATCAACTGTATGAATTGAAATCGCTATACTTATGCACATTCGACTGGCGTACTTCTAGCGCCGTGTTGGCATGTCTTGTATATAATGTCATTGTAGTTTCAAATAAAATTATTATTCATAAAATCGTATATTCTGAAAATCTATTATGTGGCGTGATTAATATATACGGACACAAAAAGACGAACACAATAATAAAATATCCAAATTTAAATTCAAATTGAAGCCCGCTCGGGGATCGAACCTGGGAACGTCAGCCTAGAAAAGGCCGCTGAGCGAAGGTCATCATCAATTTATTTAGAAAAGTACTATCTATCTATCAGTCTTAAAGTCTCAATACAAGTATTCATCCATCACACACATACACTTTATATTACATGTACTTACCTACACACAATGACATGTTCGCTCCTCCCACGTTACTAGGTACCTAGTAAAGTAATGGTAAAAAATTTTATTTTATTTTATATATTTTTCATTAACTTGTACACAGGACAACAAGTCGTAGTAGTCTTCTTGTCAAATTTCGTGATTCTAGGTTACCAAGAAGTACGTCGCCTACCTGTAGGTTTTGAATACCTGCTTTCCTGTGTAAAATGGTCTTCACCGACAGAAAGACGGACAGACGGACGGACAGATTCACCAGAAGTGATCTTACAAAGGTTCCGTTTTTTCCTATCGAGAAAAAATTTGTATGGTTATCTATAAATAATCGTAACTAAAAATATTTCGACTGCGGCTATTAAGGCACAGGTTTCCCGAATAATATACACGTAATACCTAGGTAAGATTAAGCACTTTAAGCGAAAGAAGGGCAGTTAGTATTCAAGCAGGACATAAATCTGTTTTAGGTATAATGGGCACACTTAATTATATTATGCATTTTTATTGTTAAAAATTTGGCTATAGGGTAATTCAAAAACGATCGCCTAATTTTATCCGAGTGAACGTATACAAAGCCAATCTTCATTGTTTTGTACCATAACATGCAGTTATTTTTACTTTTATAAAAATATTTCATATAAGAACGATGTCAAAATAAAAAGTGAGAAGTAATCACCAAGAAAAAACGTATTATATTTAAAACATGCACTATAACGAGCTCGCGTAAGGCTAAGTCAAAGTGCGCCGGGCGCGAGGCTCCCGGCCGGCCTAAGCGACAAATGACGTCATCACAGAGAATCGAGAAAGCGCGCGCGATTTAAATAGTGCCTACCTTGAATAATTAATAACTCGGTCATTTCTTGATGGATTTTAAAAATTTAAAAAGTGTCATACTAGAGAAAATAAATCCTAAGCGCTTAGCTACATCAAAACCAGGTTTTCAGTTACGTGAATGATCCTCATTAAAGAGAGTGGATCGATCAAAACTCCTTCTGTCGCGATACGCAGGTGAAAGGCACAGAAATATCCTCTTTACCGATGAAAAAATTTTCACGATTGAAGAACACTACAATAAGCAAAATGATAAAGTGTACGCTCACAGTTCTAAAGAAGCTGCTCAGTGGTCGGGAAGGTACAACGTGGTCATCATCCTGCGTCAGTGATGGTTTGGTGGGGCGTGTCTTATCAAGGAGTCACAAAACTGCATTGTTGTGAAAAAGGAGTGAAAACTTCAGCCAAAGTGTATCAAGATACAGTCTTGGATCATGTTGTGAAACCTCTCAGCAATACTCTTTTTAAAAATATACCGTGGACTTTTCAACAGGACTCTGCACCTGGTCACAAGGCACGAACTACCCAAGCCTGGCTTGAAACCAATGTTCCGGACTTTATAAGAGCTGAAGACTGGCCCTCATCTAGCCCAGACCTCAACCCTTGAGACTTCAAATTATGGTCAGTTTTAGAGGACATGGCCTGCTCTAAACGACACGGCGACATTGAGTCTCTTAAAAAATCTTTGGAGCAAGCAGTGGCGAAATTTCCCTTGGAAACAGTGCGTAAATCCATAGATTCGTGGCCAAACAGATTAAAGGCCTGTATAAAAGCCAAAGGTGGCCATTTCGAATAGAATATTTTTTTTTATTTCTTGCTGAGACTTTAATAAATATGTAGGTATAAATTTTATTAATATTACGAGTACATTACTTCTTTTAAAAAAAAGCATTTTCATTTGTAACAGAACTTATGGCTGGACTAGTTATAAAAGGTATTTCAAAAATTAATGTGTGTAAAAATAGTTTTTCGATTCAGAGGTCTTTTTGTGAAATATTTGGCTTTGAAGTATTAATTTTGGTCAGAGTCCAGTGTCCAGCTAGGTGCTATTGATTTTATTCACCTGGGTGAATCGACCCAGGTTTCTTAAGTCTACTTGACTTCAATCACATAAACATCACAAGTCTTGTTAATCAAAATAAAGATAGAAATAAGAAGTAGATACTTATAGGTATCTAGGTACTATACTAGAGCTATTCCTACATTGTCATTAAATACGTAATAATGTTAACGTTATCTTCGCATACAATTATTTCACATAACTTTGTAGTACCTAGCTACTCCATCAATACATATATGTAAATGGGTTGGAAAGTTTGTACTAATCTCATCAATCATCGCGTGAAGTACAAAGACTACATTACAGTAGACCTACGTGTATTACGTGTCAGGCCACGCGCAATGTAGGGTTTCGAAGTAGTAAGTTTACTAACTATTACTCATTAACTACATAAGCTACCATAGTCGTGATAGTTTTCCTAATAAAATCATCATAATATAACTTATTTTTGAGAATTTTGGAACGAAGTTCCATATCGCGCGTTATGAAAGGGGGCTAGAAGGTAATTTTCTTACGAAATGTTGGTACGATACTTTTTGAAGTGATTCCGAGAGTTTTACAGAGATGGCGCTGTACAACTTTCTGAATCACGCTAACTTTCTGAATCACTTCAAAAAACAATACTTAAATCGAAAGGAACTTCGTTCCATCCGGGTGTCCCTTGACACCTCTCATTTTCTATTTTCACTTGTCCAACTCCAACCGTTTTGCCAACAGACACTTGGAACGTGATTCTTGGCCTATTCCGACCGAACGACTTGGGCGATTGTAGAGCAGCTCGAAGAGGTTGTTGCGCTCTATAAATGGGAGTTGGTTAATATCCCCTATGAGCAACACATCCATCGCACCGGTGAGCTTTATTGCCATCACAATGGCTCCGAAATGGTTCATGAGGGCTTCATCGACGAGTAGTCGTTCGTATTTCCTCTTCGAACCATTCACGAGTACTGAGGCCATTGTGCGCACCCTTTTTTGGGTGTCTGATCCGGTACGGTGGGTGAGTCTCTCCTGGAGATCCCTCGCTGCCTCCGTTGTGTTGGTTATTATAAGATCTTTTCCCTCTCGGAAGTGATTCACAATCCAAGTGGATTTTCCACAGCCCGGTACCCCATTGACCCATGATAATTTTTGTATTTCCCAGTTGTCTTCGGGTATGGTGTCCGCCATGGCCAGGATCCTGTCATTTAACATTATCCTGGTGCATCAGGCGATCACAACAATGGGGTCATTTGGAGGGGTGCAGAATTTTTCTCGACCTATCCGCCCACTCTCCTCTTCGTCTTTGTCGACGAAGCCTCTGGTTGCGCAGTAGGCTGCCATATGACTTCCCTCTTCCTCTCCTATAATTTGGGAAGTGTTGTTGTCGTATATGGCAGCTTCTGATTTCTCGAGTCTCAATTTCAGCAGCTTCCGGTCGTCTTGGAGGAAGGCCTGCAGGATGTCTTCACAGGTCCTCACATTGTCCTCTGTTGTCGCTGCTGTCATGGCCTTGTTCGTGGATTTGTACCTGGAACGTGTATTTTGTATCTGTTTACTTCCCAAACGTCACAGCAGAATTCCATTTGCAAAAATTATAGCATCTTCTACCGTATTCTACCGTCTGTATAATGCTGAATGTTCTGAAGAACTGTTTGGGTTAATTCCTGCGGTTAATTTTCGTCACCTCACATCACGGTGTACCAGGTTCCATCAACACCGCCTAGTTTTCTACCCCGCACGTGTAAACTGTGGAACGAACTTCCTGCATCGGTGTTCCCTTTAAACTATGACATGGGCTCCATCAAGACGCAGGTCTAATGTTTTTTTCGAAGCCGGCAACGCATTGGTCCCGGTGTTACTAATGTCCATGGGCGGCAGTGATCACTTACCATCAGATGACCCGTCTGCTCGTTTGCCTGCTCAAGGCATAAAAAAATAATCCCCGACGAAAAAAGAGGGGTGTTATAAGATTGACGTGTTTGTGTATCTGTGTGTCTGTCTGTGGCATCGTAGCTCCCAAACGGATGAACCGATTTTGATCTAGTTTATTTTTTTTCTGGTGACATAATCGAGACTGTTCTTAGCTATGTTTAGTGTAAAATCAAACTGTCGGGGGTGTTTGAAGTTTTCTTTCAAAATTATGGATCTAACAATCAGTCGCGGGAATAACCTCCAGTGCGGTCGCTTGTATGGGATTCCTGTTACAGAATCACGCGGTTTGTACTGAAGTAAGGTCAACTCGGCGAAGACCGTCTGGAGGGTAGGACCGTACAGTACGAAATACAACGAATTCTGAATAACTACAGCAAATACAACCCAGCGTACAAACACTTTAAACTGTTTTAGTTTCAATAAATTGACATAGATGGCGCTATTTATAACACAAAGAGAAAAAAATACGTATAAAATTTAGTCGGGCTATCAACTTGCAACACGACCTAGCAACACTTTGGCAAAAAAATATTTTAAGTGGTTTTTCATCATATTTATCAAGGTTTGTGTAGCTAATTTAATTAATTATCAATATCATTATCTAAATATTATATTAGAATAGAATAAAACATATTTTTTAGGAAGTTACATCTAGTGAAAAAAACCAATCTTCAAATTGCAATAGTGGAGAAGTCCGTCTAGTTCTTGGAGGGAAAGATCGGCATGTGCCGGTCTTCGTCGTTTCCAGATGTAATAAACCTTTTACGCCTAAGCAAATTTTATAAAATTAATCCTTATACATATGATTCGTATATTTAAGCTTCCTGCGTAGTGAGTCTCTCTTAAAACCTCTTAAGGTCTACTCTTAAAATCGATAATCAATATTTCATTTCAATTGCCGTGTTATTTTATTATTTTTCTTTGACTCATACATTTATGCTATTATAATATTCTATTTTATACTTTCGACGAATTTATTAGCACTAGCGTTAAAAAAAAAACAATTATAATATGAATATAGAAGAAGGTGTATTTTAGTACCTACTTCGATTAAGTAAGTTGGTTTTTGATCTCTTAAATGGTAGACCTAAAGAAGGCGATTCCTTTTAATAAAACTGATATACAAAAAAAACACGATTTTTTAATTTGATTTAATTGTTTTTTACCCCTGAGTTTCGATCTATACCGGACTTACCCGACATACGTATTTTTTTGCGATTTATGACGATTAGAGCGTTTAATATGAAAAACGATAGCACACATTTAAATGGCGTTGAAATACATACGCGTATACAATGTCTATATTCACGGAAACCGACTATTTGTAGGTTTTTTTTCCACAAGACGGTCTTACCTGACGTGGTAGTAAAGTCCGTCTATTTCACCATTTTTTCAAAATTAATTTTTATTTCATTAATCGATAACCTTAAAGTAATTTTTAGAGTTTTTTTTAATGGTCAACTAAATATTTGATTACCTAATTCAATAAAATTTGCCTAAAATGTTATAGAAATGGCAAAATTTGCCTAATGAATTACATTTTTAATGAAGTATGCCGGTCTTCGACGAGTTGACCTTACTACAGACATCGCGAAAAAGAATTGTCGCGCCGGGAGTTTATATTTTCAAATAAAATTCCCGTTTTCTTACAAAACATAGCCAGAACAGTGCCTAAAATTACGGTTTGCCAACTCGTAGAAGAGCTGTGATCTGTCCATCAGATGGTTGTCAGCTCTCTGAGTTTTATTATAGGTAGTATAGATTTACCACACAAAATAATATAGATCTTTTTAAAATACTTTGTATTGTTTATGGCTTTGCAAGTTTTATCACAAGTGTGAAAATAAGGTACGTTATAAACTTCCAAGTTTACGGCCAGTGTAAGACTTAACATCCAGAGCGATTGTTACTATGTATGGTTAAAAATATTGCGGGAACTCACCGTCGTTTCGAAGCAACTCCTATTTTCCATAGATAATATAACTCCTATTTTCCCTCATAAATTGTGGTTATCATTCACTAAAAATAATCCGACTGGTAGTTCCAGAGATTCCATTCAAACAAACAAAAAACTCTTCAGCTTTATTTATTAGTAGATAGATAACTAAATTAGTTTCCGTGGGATTTTCCCGCATACATCCTGATCCGGTGGGAATTCCGTAATAAAAAGTTATATCTTGCTCTTTAACCTCCTCTATCTTCCAGTGAAAGTCCCATTAAAATCGGTTCAGCGGTTCCTGAGATTAGCCCGGCCCAACAGACAGACAGACAGACTGTCAAAAATTTGTTTTTGTTTTAGTATAATGTAAATAACTATAAACACTTGAGAAAACACAGTTATTTTAAAATCACAGACAGACTTCAATTTCATTCATAAAACATCTCAGGAACATGCGTAACTATAGATTAAATTGATATTTATAATATATTATGATTTCTTTATAAACCATAAAATTTAACGTAAAGCTAAGCGCGGAATACACAGGTGTATTTAATTTGTTTAAGTAGGTATGTATTTTTATTATAATACTTTTCATTTTGTTTTGCCTTTGTTTTCGAGTCTCGACGCATTTTCTTTGATAACTTTTTCAATGAACTTTTTAAATTTTCAAAGGAGATCCCCGCTAAGTTGTGCCTTGTTTGTTTACGGTAGGATATTAAAAAATTGTCGGTCTCGGACAACTCGGATAAGTTGGTATGGTTTTATGAAGGGTCCTTGAGTTTTAAAAGTTACTCGTACATGGTGGTAATAATCTAAAATTTTAACAAAAAAATAACCGACTTCAAATTTAAAACTTATATGCTTTTGCCATGGATGCCATTGTCAGATCTCGCTCAAATTTATGTGGGGCCACACGACAAGCACCAGCTTTCGAAAAAAAAAATCATCAAAATCGGTTCAACCAGTCCAAAGTTCCGAGATAACAAACATAAAAAAAATTAAGGTCAACTCGTCGAAGACCGGCATACTTCATTAAAAATTTAATTCATTAGGCAAATTTTGCCATTTCTATAACATTTTAGGCAAATTTTATTGAATTAGGTAATCAAATATTTAGTTGACCATTAAAAAAAACTCTCAAAATTACTTTAAGGTTATCGATTAATGAAATAAAAATTAATTTTGAAACAATGGTGAAATAGACGGACTTTACTACCACGTCAGGTAAGACCGTCTTGTGGAAAAAAAACCTACAAATAGTCGGTTTACGTGAATATAGACATTGTATACGCGTATGTATTTCAACGCCATTTAAATGTGTGCTATCGTTTTTCATATTAAACGCTCTTATCGTCATAAATCGCAAAAAAATACGTATGTCGGGTAAGTCCGGTATAGATCGAAACTCAGGGGTAAAAAACAATTAAATCAAATTAAAAAATCGTTTTTTTTTGTGTATCAGTTTTATTAAAAGGAATCGCCTTCTTTAGGTCTACCATTTAAGAGATCAAAAACCAACTTACTTAATCGAAGTAGGTATTAAAATACACCTTCTTCTATATTCATATTATAATTGGTTTTTTTTTCAGCGCTAGTGCTAATAAATTCGTCGAAAGTATAAAATAGAATATTATAACAGCATAAATGTATGAGTCAAAGAAAAATAATAAAATAACACGGCAATTGAAATGAAACATTGATTATCGATTTTAAGAGTAGACCTTAGGAGGTTTTAAGAGAGACTCACTACGCAGGAAGCTTAAATATACGAATCATATGTATAAGGATTAATTTTATAAAATTTGCTTAGGCGTAAAAGGTTTATTACATATGGAAACGACGAAGACCGGCACATGCCGATCTTTCCCTCCAAGAACTAGACGGACTTCTCCACTATTGCAATTTGAGGATTGGTTTTTTTCACTAGATGTAACTTCGTAAAAAATATGTTTCATTCTATTCTAATATAATATTTAGATAATTATATTGATAATTAATTAAATTAGCTACACAAACCTTGATAAATATGATGAAAAACCACTTAAAATATTTTTTTGCCAACGTGTTGCTAGGTCGTGTTGCAAGTTGATAGCCCGACTAAATTTTATACGTATTTTTTTCTCTTTGTGTTATAAATAGCGCCATCTATGTCAATTTATTGAAACTAAAACAGTTTAAAGTGTTTGTACGCTGGGTTGTATTTGCTGTAGTTATTCAGAATTCGCTGTATTTCTTACTGTACGGTCCTACCCTCCAGACGGTCTTCGCCGAGTTGACCTTACAGTCAAATTTTATTGAGAACCTCCTCCTTTTTTTGAAGTCGGTTAAAAAGGTTACTGCTGTTCACGAATCGCGTTTACCATGCTTTAAACCCATTAATAGCCTAGTGTGCCCTATCATGAGACTCTCTTTACCATGCTGCACCGCTATGATCTAGCAAGGATTAACGATAATGACCGGAACAGACGGCTTTACGTGTCCTCTAAAGCATTCAAGAAACTTTTACGACTAGCGATCATTAGCGGTTTTGCGGCTTACAATGCATCTAAGAATAATGGTTATTATACGTACACAAATGTCAATCAAACACAATTTTATTAATACCTAATATAAACTCCTCCATTCTGAAGTTGGTAAGAAGTTCCATATACATATATATCTGTAGCTAGGATAGCTGAAGACGAAGCAATTTTCTCATAATGGTAAATCATTTATATCTTTCAAGTGAAGGTACTTTATACCGATACCTCATATTGGAAGATATGAGCTCGGTGATCGATCGATTGCTTTATCTGTAGTACCCAACGCGGTAATATTTTCATTTTCAACAAAGTTCCTTGTAAACTTGTTGTTCAACAAATATCCATTTATTAACAGACTTCAAATAAAATATAAAATTTTAACAAAAAGAAACCGACTTCAAATGTAGTACATCCTTTCCAGTAACAATAAAAATAGAATCATCGAAATCGGTTGGCATGATATTCAGTTATTTGTCCATTTGTCACGTACATTCTTAATGCAAATTTAAGGCTTACAATGACATGGTTTTATCATGGATGCCATTGTCAGATCTCGCTCAAATTTAAGTGGGACCACACGATAAGCACCAGCTTTCGATTAAACAAAGAATCATCAAAATCGATTCACCCAGTCGAAAATTCTGAGGTAACAAACATAAAAAATACAGTCGAATTGAGAACCTCCTCCTTTTTTTGAAGTCGGTTAAAAATAAATAACTACAAATAAATATTTTCTTCACCACTCGGGAATTTGAATTTTATCTACAGAAAGTACAGGAGCCATCTCGCTAAGAATAATTAATGAACATCTTGGAAGATATTATTCAGGAAGAAGACACAGACTATTTTCAAGGTACGAGTGGAAAGCTTTTACAATAAACATTGAAATGTTTCAGACTGAAAAATGCATTGTATTTTCTTCAGTTCTCCACGGTTTGTGAGTGAATACAAAATATAGAAAGATGTATCATATCACTGCACTTTTGAATTAAATCATCTTTAAACATTATTGTCGAATTTCTGGTTTTATTTAACAGAACCATGTTTATAAAACTGCAAATGCTAAAGTTCACCACGCTGCCGCGCTGGCCAAATACGATGAGAAAAGTTATCGACACTTGAAAGGAAAAATTAACTAAGCGACAATGAGCTAACTTTACAGGAGAGCAGTTTAAAGATGAAATTTTAGGAAAGTTGTTGTATATGCCACAATATCGATGATAAAATAAGGATTCCTTAAACTGCTCTTTTTTAAAGTTAGCTCAATGTCGCAGTCAATTTGTCCTTTCAAGCGTCGATATGAAGAACACACATTACACAGTTTTAATTTTATTATGGAGAACATTTACCTACCTACTATTTCTTACGTCATCAAGTGGTAGGTAAAGGTCTTCGCACATAATACCAACTCTATTTCATCTCCAGTCCTATTAGACCTGGCTCTTGTTTATTAGGTTCAATTTACCATTTTTATAATAATATTCGAATTCAGAATGCATGAAAATATGCATGAATACATGAATGAAATAGATGCCATGGCGAAGGTTACACATACAATCAAATGATTGTGATTTCTCAATCCGTTAGGTTATGATGTATGATGTAGGTATGTCATTTAAAGGAGCCCGGGTTAGATGTACAATAAATTGGTTAAACGTCTAAATACGAGATATAATTTAATAATTTAAGGTAATTTTGTTTAAAAAGGAATTATGTTTAACCAGAGTAATTAAAATCCGTTAGAATAACAAAATACGTGATTCTTCTCTTGCTTATCTGAGTAAGTACCTATAATTATTTATAAAAAAAAATTACCAAAATACTAAACATACTGTAGGTTGTAAGAAAATACCGGAATAAACAGTCATGATCGTTTGCTAATATTCATTATTGTGCGGTATTTTCACATCTCTAAATGTGAATGTATGGATATTTGTTATTCTTCAAATTATATTATATATTAAAAAGAGGCAGATATGTCATAAGCGCGCGCGTTGTGACTCAAAAAGTTCCCAGTTGGGAACACTTATTCAGATGAAGAAAGAGATAGCGATGTAGTTTTGACGCGAGAGCGATAAAGACGTGCGATAAAGCAATAAAGCGTGCCTTGCGGACATCGGAACAGATTTTCGGTTGATTTGTAAGGGCATAACGTATCTATATTTATTTAAACATCATTGTTATTCTTTCACGCAAAAATTAATTTTTATAAAATTTAGAACACAATGATCTGGAATAAAACATAGATACTTATCCTGGAAAATGCGTGAAAAACCATGGACAGCGTGCTAGTGTTAGTGGGCTTATAAAACTACATGTTAATGAACATATACTTGTGCTTACTTTCTATTAAAACTCAATAAATATACATGATGCCTATTTCTGGTACAGTAGATACAAAATTAGACAAGCTGCGGACACCCTCCTGATGAATATTATATTCAGTCAGACATTCACCCCGGTGAGTTAAAACGTGGGCGAGCGCATTAGCATAAATTTTCGCGTCGAGATAACAAACATGGACTCCAGTATACAATATTAATCCATGAACATGTATAAGTAGATTAGTGTTGCCAGGTGTTGTGTTTATACGATACGACGAATTTCCATAATGATTTTATGGTAAACCTGTCTGCCTCTTCGCTCAAACATATCACCTAACACCTATTATATAAAGCATAGTACAGGCTACCTTTGCCAAATTATCCGTTAGTCCAAAATGTTTCTTCAGGAGTTTTAATTTTTGAAGTGAAACTTCTTTAGAATCGTTGTGATTTCAAACCGGATGCAACGGAAAAAACGACAGGTAAGAGGTAGGAAAGAATGAGACAGAAATATACTCGGCAAGCATGCATATAATATAACTGCTAATTTCGTCGTTGAATCTAACTTCTCCGTAGCTCTGGTAACAATGGTCAGGACGTAGATACACAATACCTGATGCGCAGGTTCGCGTCTCTCAGTATTTCTTTTTTTTAGTTTTATTTTTATACTGTTTTTAAATACTTTCAAATGCTCTTTTAAATATTTTCAAAGAATTTATCAACAAAAAATAAGAATTTCATTTTCGTTATTTAATATCTGTCGATCGACCGACCGATTGTAGTTTCTTAGTTAGTCGCTAGATGACGCGCTACAGTAATTTTGTGTAAGACGGCTGCTAGATGGCATTTAATAATTTACGTGTTGTTGTCGAGGGGTTTTTTATATCTTGTTTAGTTTCACTTCTATCGTGTGTGAATCGCACACACACCTTTTTTATGATAATTCTAAGTTTGCGACATGTTTTGACGACTATGTAATAACGAGAATCGAGACCGATAACATAATCATCTTTTCACTAACAAATAATATTAAATAAATATACATATTCATAGCCCTACACTAGCATTCCTTGTTTCGTGGGCGCCATGGCAAATACACAAAGACAAGAACACCCACCCAGACCGAGAACAGATATTGAAACTCATCATCATTGAAGTATAATGACATAGAACAGACATCTCGAACAAAATGTGTGTGTGGTTCCATTTTCAAAACTGAGCCCCCGTTCTCCTTTCAAAATCGAACGAATCCATTGAAGATTGAAGCCACGTGGCGCCAATGCATTGGGACATAGATACATGGTGTTCGGGGTGTCGGTTCTATACGCTAGTAATAGTACTTCAATGCTCATCATTCTTTCTGCCTCGCTGAGAATCAATTTCCACATGGTTTAAAAATGTATAATGTTGTAAATCCTATAACTGCATCATTTTTGCCATTAACTCGAAGCAATTCATCTTCCATTCTCCACCTTATACGATGACTTAACAATTACGTCAGGTATGATTAATAGCTAAAAGGGTCACTCGACGCTACAATATTAAAAAGATCGCTTCGGGAAACGACACTTGCGACATTTTTCTAAGACGGGTGCCATTTCCGGCTTTTGTCATAGCTAAAAAGGTTGTTTATACTTTTCCATTCCATTGTTTTGAAATAAAATTAATGAACGCAATTCATCCAACCATCAGCCATGAACACAGTAGATAAATGATAAATATAGGTAAGTTATAAAGTTAGGATATGAATGATGACTGATATTTTATATATATTTTTATATGTTTTTATATGTTTATTCTGTTCCATAATTGCGGATTAGTGGAAGGGTTATTCAGGTAATAATCAATGGTATTTAAAAAGTATAGATACGTCATGCCCTTACAAATCAACCAAAAAATCTGTTCCGAAAAGAGCTACAGCCACAGAACATCTAATAATTAGTTAGAAGGGGCATAGCACGTAATTTGTATGGGAACCGCTGTCGCCGTTTCAATAAACACTACTAACGAAAATGAACAAATACGCACGAGGATTGTTATGTGTGCATGAAGTAGGCGTGACTCTGTAGCTAGGGATTGATTGTCGATAAATTTTTATCGGTATTTATTTTCGCAAGGTATACTTATTCATTATATACTTTTATACTTTTTGATTGAAATTACTTACTCCGTCGACAGACTCATATTTCATCATGGCCTCCGAAACAAAGTTTTTTCCAATTACCGCACATGAAGGCATTTTTACGTAATTAAGTCGCAGTATTTTGCAGTACTTTTCTCCGTTGGAGTTTGCGAGTCACTAAACAGCGCAATCGCGTGTTTTTGTGCGATGTGCGCATTTGATCACAGTATTGGCGCGCCTACCTTGCTCACAATTCCTTTCTAACTAATTATTAGATGTTCTGTGGCTACAGCACACACGTTTATCTTTTGTTTCACTACACCAATCGCACAATCACACTACAATAATACGCGAAGGAATTTTAACGTTGTATGTCAAATCAAATCTCAAGCACTTCTGACAACAATAAAACTTCCTATCGTCTTGTATTGACAGAGCGACTACGAGCAGACGAGGTCAATTGACTGCTCTTACGATCATCTTCGGCGCGCTAGTGACATATCTACCTCTTTTTTACTTATAATATCATTGGGTACAATTTACTAATGTCACTTAAATTGAAGTTTTATCTCTAAACATCCTTCTACTATATAAAAAGTCACGTTCGCAGTGTTCCCCAAATTGCTTTTGTATTTCAAGCTTCAAACTCAAGTCACGTAACCGCGTCTTTTATAGTCTAGGGCGATTCATAAAAGTGCATCTAAAACAAATATCCTAAGTAAAAGGAAACTCCATTGCACGTTATACTAATCAGTAATTCAGTCGCGTTCCGGTCATCCATCTTCTTTTAAGCCACTTAGGAGGCAGACAAAGAGATTTACGATTTCTGCTTAAGTCGTATCTGTTTTCATTAATCTTCTGTTACTTACGTACTTTACGTACTATCAAGGTTTGGACTTTGGACGTTAGTGATTTGTCCGTAAGGTCATTCATTAACGAATTTGCCAATTTTTGACCCCTCCCCCCCTACTCCCTTGTAAGGACACGTAAGATTTCTCAGACCCCCCGCTCCCCCTTCTTACGTAAGATTATATTATCTTTTTTGGAATGGAATTAAATGCATTAGATAAAATTCACAATTTGACGAAAAAAAATTTTAACAGAAAACCGACTTCAAATGAAATACATCCTTTCCAATAACAATAAAAAAAGAATCATCGAAATCTCTCGATGCCTCTACATGTCTCTACATGCCCTTACAACCGATTTACGTGAGGAGAAGGGGTTCTCTAAATCTCTATTTAGAGAATCCCTTCCTCCTTAGGTACGTAATTAATCAATGGCCCGTAATTTTGGCCTTGTTAATGTTAGGTAACATAAAACCAGTGATGGAAGAAAATTCGGTCATTTGGTGCTCGGTGCTCACCCGTTCAAAATCAAATCTACTACGTGCCTAATGACATATTATAACCACTTTGCTATAATAATATGTATAATTGTATAAGTATAACACGGTGTGGACGACTGGGGTTGTTAAACTAAGGGTGGCGATTAATGAAGAGAATGTAAGAAATTTAATTTGACATCAAATGAACGAATGCTGAGCATTCTGCAAAGGTTTATTGTTTTGAGTGAAATTCCCACGTATCTGGGGAATGGCCTTCGTCAGGTGCACGAGAGTAAGTAGGTATAGTGCATCACTGTATTGTGCAGTTAAGTATTTATTTTGTTGATGTATTTGTAGCCTTTTATAGTTTTAACAATGACCAGAAATCATTAGTAGGTAGGTAGGTAGTTAGGTACATTATTTTTAAAGTTCTAGAATATTCTGCTTTTATAATTTTACATTTCAATCTTATATTACTTAGTTTATAATATAAATAGTGAGTGCTCCGAGGAATGGTTCGACTTGATGCCTACTTCACCTTTCCATCATCGCACCACTCGCCGAGGATTGAAGTTCCATCCACACCGATTGGACTCGTGGAGTACCTCTACAGTCCGATTCGCACGAACTTTTTGCCACGTACGTGCAAACTGTGGAATGAGCTTCCTTCTGAGGTATTCCCGGAGCGCTATGACATGGAGTTTTTCAAAAAAGGTGTAAAAAGAGTTCTCATTCTAAAAAGGTGTAAAAGGGGCCGGCGTTGCATTGGCGATTCCTCTGGTATTGCTCATGTTCATAGGCGACGGTAACCACTTACCATCAGGTGGCCCGTTTGATTTTTCGTCTACTCTTCAGGCTATAAAAAAATAAATAGTAAGGTAAACGCGGCCGACTTTGGATGAACTTCAGAAAATTAGATATATGTTGTTATGCTAGAAAAGGTGTTTTAATTTATTCTTTAACATGATTAAATATCCTATGATATTCAGTACGTAAATTCAGTATTAAATAACACAATATTTAATAAATAATAATTGAATCTAAAATAGCGATTGCTTCTATTACCGACGCATGGATGATGTTTGTTTCTAATACCGTTTTTTATGTTTCTATTACCGACCACTAAACTAGTATAAATTTAAAATTAAAAAGCTGCCTGCCATCAAAAAAGGTATCATGATATTATACCTTTTTGAAATCCTTATGCTGAGCTCTTTAGTTTGATACCCATTTGATTTATTTTTATTTTTTGATACTTCAAACAGTGACATCTTACAGCCACCTTTTTTTAATGTCACTTATTTAAGAATACTTGGGTTATCAAAACGAATCTAACGATATCTTAATTGTATTATTTGGTCCAGCCGTTTGGAAGATACGAGGTAATAAAGAATATTACAGACATACATAATATACTTAGATGATCACTTCGGTGATCGGTGGATAGGGCGAGGAGCACCTGTGCCATGGCCGGCGCGCTCCCCGGACCTCACACCGATGGCGGCTATGGTAACGGCGGGGCAGGCCTCGTCAAAAACATTGTGCAAGTTGGGGGCGTGCGTCCAGGGTAGCGTACCTTACACTCAGAATATCCAAACGGTATTCGTTGAATGTTGTACAGGTATACGCGCCGACTTCGACACATCCTGACAATGAGGTTGAGGTTATGTATGAGGACATAAGCAGAGCCATACATACCTCTAAAGCTCATTTCAATGTTGTGATGAGGGACTTCAACGTGAGACTGGGCATGCAAAGCGGCGCCGAGATGAAAGTGGGTCCCTACGGTCCTACATATTGGACGACGGAACCACCGAGGACATTTGCTGGCTAACTTTTTGGAGAAGGAAGGTCTCTTCATGATGAACTCCTTCTTCAGAAAGAAGCCGCAACGCAAGTTTTACCTACGCGGCCTGCCCTTGAAGATACTTGGGGTCGGGATACATGTTTAAAGAAAGAATAGTCCCGCCGATATATTGAAAAATGTGGTTCGGGAACAGTCGAAGCCAAATACAAGTGAGGTTTCCGTACCTTGATATTGGTCTTCCAGGAGACGCCTCTCCATTTCAGCCTTGTAGCACTCGAAGGTAGTTTGTCAACGTGCAAGTTACGCTGGCGCCGGTGCACACCACTCACAATGCTTGTTGGAATCACAACTATTACACTTTAATTATGCTCCACGGGATCTCGTATATTAAGGTTGGAAGGAAGTTCAGGGAGGCACTGATAATATGACATATTTTAGATTAGTTTAACGTTTTCAAGTAAGACAAATATGTTTCTTAGCCGCGCGCCGCCATCACTCCTTTTCCCAATCACGTGAGGTTCTTCGTAGTCCACCATTGATCGGCTGTTCGGTCGTTGTCGGGTCGACCGAGTCTTGTTATTGGCCAATCCGCGAACCACGTTCAATCGGCGGGAGATTTGAATTTGGAATAAGTTATAATTTGCGAATAGCGAACACAAGTGGACTTGGATAAGTCCTGATGGTTCCACGAAAACCGAGATAGACTTCATTCTGGCAGACAAACGGCACATATTTAATGATGTCTCTGTGATCAGCAGGTTTAAAACCGGAAGCGATTACCGACTTGTAAGAGGCACATTAAATATCGACCTAAAGCTGGAACGGTCACGCCTGATGAAGTCTACGCTTCGCCCAACACCTATCCAAATCCAGGGATCCGAAAACTTTCAACTTGAGCTGCAAAACCGTTTTGCGTACCTAGAATCGTGCACGTCAGTGGACGAGTATAACACCAGGATGGTAACAACTGTCCACGAGGTAGGGTCGAAGTATTTCAAGACCCACCCTAGTGATAGATCTCAGGTTCTCTCAGAACAAACTCTCGGTCTTATGAGGGATCGACGAGAACTATGTGTGCAGTCTCCAACCTCTATGAGGGAATACCGACTGCTCAATGAACAGATCTCCAAGTACAGGCGACGCGATTTGCGAAAAAACAACGCAAATCATGTAAAAAACACTATTGAGCGAAACCAGGGCTCAAAAGTGTTCGCCAGGGATCTGTTTATTGGGCAAAGTCAGCTTACGAGGTTGAAGACTGAGTTGTTTGGTTTCATGTTTTTGTCGAAACCCGAAGTTCTGAGGGAGACTGAGAGATACTACGGACGGTTGTGTGCTTCCTCTCAAGCTCCACCTCCTCGCGAGGAGAGCGACAAGTGAGCTAAAGATATCCCGGACGTCAGCCTGTATGAGATTAGAGAGGCTCTCAAACAGCTTAAAAACAACAAGGTACCGGGAGATGACGGAATCACAACCGAGCTTCTGAGAGCTGGAGGGAAACCCTTTCTAGTGGCGCTCCAAAAACTGTTCGATTCCGTCATCAACCGGAACTACCCCGGAAGCGTGGAGCAGAAGTGTGGTGACGCTGTTCTTCAAGAAGGGCGATAATGCCCTTTTGAAGAACTACAGGCCCATTGCACTTCTGAGCCACGTTTATAAGCTGTCGTCACAAATCGCATTGCACGCAAG
This sequence comes from Thymelicus lineola, assembly GCA_963932265.1. Taxonomy (NCBI): domain Eukaryota; kingdom Metazoa; phylum Arthropoda; class Insecta; order Lepidoptera; family Hesperiidae; genus Thymelicus; species Thymelicus lineola. Next base: position 3,261,771 of record OZ010685.1, read on the forward strand.
CTTGACGACTTCCAGCCTCCCGAACAAGCAGGATTCCGAAAAGGCTACAGCACCATAGACCATATACACACACTGCGGCAGATTATACAAAAGACCGAGGAGTATAATTTGCCGTTATGTGTTGCCTATGTGGACTATGAGAAAGCCTTTCATTCTGTTGAGACCTGGGCGGTACTAAATTCTCTCCAGCGGTGCCGGATCGACTACCGGTATATCGAGGTGTTGAAATGTTTGTACTCATCTGCCACCATGTCCGTCAGAGTACACGACACAGCAACGAGCCCCATCCAATTGCAAAAAGGTGTCAGACAAGGGGATGTCATATCCCCAAAACTGTTCAACGCTGCGTTGGAAGACGTGTTCAAGCTGATGGAGTGGAAACGACGTGGCATTAACATCAACGGCGAATACATCACACACCTGCGATATGCCGACGATATAGTCACCCTGACGGGTTCCCTGGAAGAACTTGGTACAATGCTTGGGGACTTGAACAGCGCCTCACAACGAGTGAGTCTTAGGATGAACATGGACAAGACGAAAATCATGTCGAATGTCCATGTCACACCTGTACCGGTTGTTGTTGATGGCGCTGCTCTCGAAGTTGTAGACGAATACAATTACCTGGGACAAATGATCCAGATGGGTAAGTCCAACTTCGAGAAAGAAGTCACTCATAGAATCCAACTCGGATGGGCTGCGTTCGGGAAACTGCGTCATATCTTGTCGTCCAAAACACTACCTCAGTTCCTGGAGTCGAAGGTATTCGAGCATTGTGTGTTGCCAGTGATGACATACGGATCCGAGACGTGGTGCTTTACTATTGGTAGCGCAGCGGGTTATGGAGAGGGCTATGCTCGGTATTTCTCTACGTGATCGCATCAGAAATGAGGAGATTCGTAGACGAACAAGGGTAACCGACATAGCTCAAAGAATTAGCCGGCTGAAGTGGAAATGGGCTGGCCACATAGTGCGAAGGACCGATTACAATAAGAGATTTTTATAAATAAGACCGTATGTGTCGGTAATAGAATTAAGTATGAAGATTACTTTATTCTATTAGCGACAGCAAAAATAAACAATAACTGGCTAAAATTTCTGCTTTAATGCAAACGTGTTTTGATGGATGACATTGCTATGATTATTTTTCGGTATCAAAAAGTTTCTTAATTTTGATATGAGATATTATTTAAAATACATTGCCATACATTACTAAAAAATATTGCTTACGTCGAATCTTGTTTAAAAGAAAATCTATGAGACAAAATGTATGGCGTTAATTGATCAAATTATGTAATATACTCTTAAGAATCAAACAAGTTAAAAGAAACATTGAAAATGACGTATTAAAAGAAATAAAATCTAAAATACTAACTAATGTAAAACATCTAACAACGCAATGAGGCGGTATTAGAAGCAACTTATGAAAATTATGTTTCTATTACCGCTTTAAGGTAAAATTCGAATTAAACCACAAAAATTTTATACATTTGTATGCAGGTATACACATTTTATTTAAGTTAATTTCTCTTAAGTAATAATTATGTTTACTTACGTAGCCGGGAGCGCAACACTATAAGCCGGGCGTCCGTTGCGGACGCGTCGCAGTTATTATCTAATTATTCTCTTTGCTGATTATTTACGCACACAAACTTTATTATTTTTGTTTCTCAATATACATACCTAAAATGTTTTTAGGCTACAACTTTCATGAAATCTATAGCATGCCTTAAAATAGTGATTAAAAAAACTGTCGTTATTGGATGCAGATTTTGGGGTGGCGTTATTGGGCGCGTTTACGTTAAATCATGTTTTTGAATGACCGGAACATCAAAAAGATAATATCTAGATTACGATATTGTTTCCAGTTCATTAATTTTCGTTTAAAAATATTGTAAACATCAAAAAACAATATCTAGATTATTAAAGCATGCCGCTTACCAGGCCTGGGCATCAGCGTAAAGATCCATCCAACTCAAGGCTTAAGACAAAGCTCAAAGATGCCTCTCAGCAAAGAAGAAAATGGCCAGGGCGAAGGCAAAGTTCATCGGCAGAATTGGCGAGTGGCTGGTCGGTTACCCCTTCGGTAGTCGAGAATTCTGGTCGCTAGCTAAAGCTGTCGAGGGCGACTTCTGCTGGTCATCTCTTCCATCACTGCGTAAACTGGATAACTCTGTGGTCCATACGGCAAAAGGAAAAGTCGAACTTCTTGGCACCCTTTTTGCCCCCAACTCGACTCTTGATGATAGAGGGACCACACCGCCTAACATCCCGCGGTGTGAGAGCTCGTTGAATGACTTTTTACTCAAAAGTCCGTCAGACGGGCTCTACAGTCTCTCGATACCAAGAAGTCGAGTGGACCAGATGGTATCCCCGCAGTGGAATTAAAGACCTGTGGCGTTGGCTCCTCGCTTATTTACGCTATCTTATGCCACAGGAGTAGTACCGTCTTCGTGGAAGATTGCCCTCGTTCATCCCATCCCCAAAAAGGGCGATCTTAGTGACCTGGCTAACTACAGGCCGTGGAACGAATTTCCTTCTGAGGTATTCCCGGAGCGGTATGACATGGGGTTCTTCAAAAAGGTGTAAAAAGAGTTCTCCTTCAGGCCCGACGTTGCATTGGCGATTCTTCTGGTATTGCTCATGTATTGCTCTCCATAGGCGACGGTAACCACTTACCATCAGGTGACCCGTATGTTTTTTCGTCTGCCCTTCAGGCTATAAAAAAAATTTCGTCTCCGGATTTTTAACTTTCATGTACATAAATATATTATAAGTATTTGACTTCTTCTTTTATTTCCGCAGGAAAGAAAGCTGTAAATAGACGAAGATTCACGGTGAAAGTCGTTTTATTCCGATTAGAGCTGACCAAGGTGTATAAAGAAAGCTTGCTGTAAAAATCTTTAACTCATTTATTCAGTCCAAAATGTCCCAATTCAGAAAATGGGGAAAGGATGGAAGCTGATCAAATTAGGACGCGTCGCGTGTGTTATTAGATCTCAAGATCAAATCTTTTACGCGAATTGGGGCCTACGACTTTTATCCTAAATTTCACTTTACGTGGAATTTCTAATTTCGCAAAATTGCAACTCTAGGAGACAGTTAAAGTAATAATGGTAAAATACTGCGTAAGTCGAAGTAAATTATTGGGGTAGGTTATCTTGAGAAGGGTCGTTTCATCATTGGTGTCAGTTATTGAGTTTTCTTGGTAATGGTATTTTTGTAGACTTGGGGCAAAAATTGGTATCAATTCATCGATGATTATTTTTCGTGTCCGGAAGTTATTGGCAGAAAACAGCATGGTTTTTGACGTGGATGGGCGTGGTAGCTTATAAATAAAGGAATTATACAATACAATACAATACAAATACACTTTATTTGTACACCAAATTAACAAACAAGCAGAAATACTTAAAAAAAAATAATGTGGCATACAAAAGGCGGCCTTATCGCTAAAAAGCGATCTCTTCCAGGCAACCTTAGCATATAGGAAACAAAAGAGAAAATAACAATGAGGCGTAGGGTGTACATAATGAATATCGTTCTACAGTTACAGTCCATATAAACTAAATAGCTAATACCAGTGATGATAAAAAAAGGGAAATTTATGTATACTTTTTGAGATATAATTCTTTCACCTGTGATTTAAAACAGTGAAGTGTCTGAGCACGGCGTATGTTTACTGGTAGTAAATTCCAGAGGCGAACAGCCTGAACAGAAAAAGATTTAGAGTAAAATGATGAAAGGTGGGGAGGAGTAAGGAGTGAGAGATTATAGGAAGATCGGAGCATGCGATCATGTGATTCAAATTTATAATTAAACCGCTCTTTGAGATACGAGGGTGTGATAGGATTGAACAGTACGCAGTATAAAGCAGAGAGAATATGTGCATTCCGACGAAGACGGATTGGGAGCCACTTGAGTTTATTACGAAATTCGGAAATATGATTTGCGCAATCCAAATATGAATCTATGAATTTTGGAGACGCTCAAGCTTATTTAATTGCTCTTCAGTAACGTCCAGATAGCAAATATCGGCGTAGTCAAGGATAGGTAGAAGTAATGATTGCGCTAACGCAATTTTAGTAGCAATGGGTAGAAATTTTTTTAATCTGCGAAGCGATCCTATAGCTGCAAATAACTTTCTACTGACTGCAGTTATTTGAGGGCCCCAGGACAATGAACAGTCCATCGTTATTCCTAAGTTTTTGACCTGATCACTGTAGGGAATAGTAACATTATCAAAGACTACAATAGGCAGACTTCCCCAGACTATTCTTGAGAGCAATCTAGAACTTCCAAGTATGATTGCTTGGGTTTTTTGTGGGTTAACTCGTAGACCGTGTAGTCTTGCCCAGTTAGAAATTTAAGCAAGATCGCTGTTTATAGCATCGATAGCTTTATCCAAATCTTGCAATGAAGCTTGCTGATAAATTTGGAAATCGTCTGCGTACAGGTGGTAGAGAGAAGTAAGTTGAAAACTTATGGAATTAATATATATTGAGAATAGGAGAGGAGACAACACGCCACCTTGCGGAACGCCAGCACGAACATCCAACCAACCAGAGTAAGAACCTTTAACTTGGATTCGGTGCCGGCGACCATGCAAGTAACTATGAAACCATTCGATCACAGCCGGAGATATGTTGAGAGAACGCATTGTGCCCAAAAGGATGTCAAAATCCATAACGTTAAAAGCATTGCTGAAATCCAACAATACTAATACCGTCAGTCTCTGACTCTCCATTCCTGCTCGAATATCTTCGGTAATTTTTAAGAGTGCAGTAGTCGTACTATGACCTTGACGGAAACCGGATTGGAAGGGATTCAAAACATTCTGTTTTGCTAGATAGAAACTCAGCTGGTTATACACGAGGCGCTCAAGGACTTTGGAAAGAAAAGGGAGAATGGAAATTGGTCGATAGTCAGCAAATGTAGAAGGATTCGATTTCTTTGGCAGTGGGATAATTTGAGCATCTTTCCAGGCGGTAGGGAAAGAACTGGAAAATATGGAAGCATTTAAAATACAAGTTAAAGTAGGAAGAATGAGGTCAAGGATAGGGAAGATCATCTTACGACTAATGCAGTCCTCCCCAACAGAGTCGGAATGAATGGACCTAATACATTTCTCAACATCACGATCTGAAAATCGATTGAAATTAAAAGAAGGAAGGTCAGATGTGGGATATTTAGAAAGATTTCGTAGTGTCTGTGATTCAGCATCAGCGGTTATGCTAGAAGTAGTGGAGAAATGCCGATTAAGACAGTCGAAATTCAAATTATTAGGTAGAGTATTTTCACGAGTTTTCCCAACTCCTAATGACCGTAAAAATTTCCATACTTTGGTAGGATCTTCATCCAGTACTGACTTATGGATATGGCGTCGTTGTGCATCTCTGCACACCGTATTACAGCGATTTCGAGCAGCCTTATAGTTGGAGCGGTGTTTATCATTTGCATCCGATTTATATTTAGACTTTGCAGCAATTATGTAACCCAGCACGGTATATTTCTTCCTCAGTCAAATACAAGGCGGTGAGTGTCAATATAGGTAGGTAAGTGCTACAAGAAAAAGCGTGTGTGTGTGTGTGTACTTAATATTATGTACGCACATAAGAATTCATTTACGACCGATCCGGCGCGTGCTAGCAATCCAACCACATACATACCTCTCGCTCACACCCAAGACCGGCGGTAGCAATCCAAAACAACTCCAGCGAATGCTGTGCGCCTAGTATCTTATCTTAGCACGTACCTTCATCATGTCACTTTTCGGCTGTCGCATCGAAAAATTTTAACCCCAAATTTTTTTCCAAATGCCCCATAAGAAGAATAACTTCAAAAAAATAAGAGACTTGATGACTTAACTTCTGTAGGTGAGTAATAATAAATTAAAGAGCTCACTAAGAAATTGCTTCTTGCGAAATCACTACCATTCTTAATGAAGACATAATTAACTGATAGAGATTAATCTGTAATCGGACAATCGTGTGCTTTACTAATCGTGTCTTTACTAATTTATAAACCAGGCAAATGCTAGCGTGGTGTGTAGTGAAAGCCTCCGACATGGCTTAACGACAGCTATCTTACAACTGGGTGACAGCTTTACGTGCCCTCCGAAGCACGGAAGCGCTAAAACAATTTTTGCCACTAGCGGTCACTCATCTAACTTCTGACCGTGGTCCGTGCCTCAGTTGCTTAACACAATCTATGACGACATTTACGACACAAGCCGCCCGGCTGTGAATGCTTCTAAAGAAACGAAAAAGAAATAACACAGTTTAAAGTGTTATTTCTTCGATATTGTTATCGAAAATATGTGAGAATATTTTTGTGATATTCCTATGACATTCTGTTACGACTTTGTGAAACTGATACGCGCATGTTATCTCTCTAGCTATAATAATGTCACAACACCGAGAATTGGGCTCTAAATAAGATACGGGAAAATAACCAGGACAAACATAGACAAAGTTTTCTTAGTTATTTTTCCTTTCTCCTACGGACGATCTTAATGAAAATAAGTACTAATGAATTTATTTCGGGCTTTGATTAAAGGAACATTTGATTAAAGAAACAAACGCGTGTACCTTTAATAATAGTGCTGTTGCTCTGTATTTCTAGCTTTCACTAATGCAAACGGAAAGGGCCAATGCGCACTGAAAAAGTGAAAACGAAGCATTTAACTGTATTGGTCCAAATGGACCTTTACTCAGTACATATTATTCAATGCGGCTACTCTGTCTAACGTAGTTTCGCAAATGCGGGCAAAGTAGCGAGCCAAGCGCTAGTTTCAAATACATAATTGTTTGTGCTTACTTATACTTAAATCTTTTCTAAAAATTAGGCCAATTCAAATCAATGTTCAACCTGCTAGGTTAACTATTACCGCTTTTTAAATAGGTGTAACAGTAAAAACATGCAAATTCTTTCAGCCCTGGACATTACAGTGCGTAATAGTAAAATTAATTGTACCTACAACCCTTTGCATTTATCCCATTATCTATCGTAAAGCCCACATTGTATTACGCAGGAGTTGGATTCTATAGTGATTGGGGAACTAGATAACTAATGTAGTGCGGGTGAAATAGGGCTGGCACGTGAGGGTTTCACGTAATAGTTCTTTAAACGTGAGGTACGTTGTCGTATAGTGTTGACGACATTGAACTATTTTTTAAAACATTTTAAGCAACCCATGATTTTCTGTAATCTATACTAATAATAAAGAGGAAAGATTTGATTGTTTGCATTGAATAGGCTCCGAAACTACTGAACCGATTTGAAAAATTCTTACACTGTTAGAAAGCTACACTATCCCCGAGTAACATAGGCTATATTATATTTTCAAAAAAATTAGGGATCCTTAATAAAACTCCAATAATGTAACCCAAGGTGTAAAAAATAAAGAAAACTGAAGCAAAGCGAGGGCGGTTACTCGTAAATAATATACGAGTAGTACAGTTTGATGTTTAAATATTAATCCCAAAACGATGCACCCATATTTAACCACTTGTGAACCGAAAATTACGTTACAACTATTTATTTACTTTCATTGTTTAACATTAAAACAAAAATGAAAATTATGAGGCCACAAATAGCATGCTCCGAACACAATATTGTAGGAATGTTTAATGAACTCTGCATAATAGGGAGGTCAAGCAGTGATTTTTAATTTATGTTATAATTCCTTTACGATGGATATTGTATTTACAACATCATGACTTCTTCATTCAACTTGTCCATTGTTGTTTGGTTTTACTCAACCAATTCGCACTGGACAAGTGGAAGCCTTAACCCTCCTGAAGAGGAGAGACCCTTGCTAAGTTATTTGTCGTTTGTGGTATTAGTTAGATAAGTTTTAATCAGTTATTTAGCTAGAAAACATGCAGGTATGGATTGTGCATTGTCTGTCTCGTATTGTACTTCTGTAAGTGTGCTAGTCGCTACGGAAACATGATTCATTATGATGGAGTGCTCCGTACATCCGTATCTTTCATTGTCAGGTTATAGAGCGTATCATGTCGACATTTTAATTGTTGTAATAGTAATAAGATCGTAATAAGATCTTTCATAGGGCTTGGTATACATTTCTATAATAAAATCCCAAAATTAATACGTGACTTGCCAATAGAAACTTTCAAAAAACGTGTAAAGACACAATTGTTAGGCAAGGGATATTATAGTGTAGACGAGTATTTAAATGACAAAGACGCATGGAAATGACCAGCTCTGCAACCAGTTCCGCTCAGAATAGTAAATACTTTTGTATTATTATCTTTTTTTGTAATATTTTTTTAAAAGATGTGCTGAGGAGTTTCTTTAGGCTTTTCTTCTCCTCCACGACAAAGCACCTTCCGAAAAGCCAAAAAATGACGTGCATAAGTGTATCAGTGATACCTATATGAATAAAATATTTTGACTTTGACTTTGAATATGGAGGCAGTCATAATTCCTAATTATCATAAACATCAATTATCTGGGCCTGCGATTGAATCTTGCATGCACCTCTAATTTTCTAAAAGTTATTGCATGTTAGAAGATAATTTTATCACTTGCTTCGGTGAATGAAGACTTGAAAACCTAATGGATATTCTAGTAGGCAGGCATTGAAGTATATAATTTATGTGCGTTTACCAATATTTAGAACTTTCGAATTCTTTAACTTTCTGACCACTTATCCTTGTAAATATCAAACTTTTTCCTTGTCACTGTAAATTTTAACGTGTTTGGAAATCGAAAGTCAGTGAAAAGTTATAGATGCATATATACGTAGATATACGTAGATAAAAATTATCACCTACTATCTATGTAGACGAAATGGTTCACGGTTTACTGTGGTCACGTTTTGGTTACTTATTTTTACCATTTTACTCTTAAAACTTAATAAATACGATACACCAGTTGCCACACAGATTGCCTGTGTCAGCGTTATCGGATTCCCATAAAGGAAGGTGGTCGAAGGTTAGGAGTAATTATCCGTCTAAGATTATCTTCTAATTGCCTCGTCCGAGCCGAGGGGATAATGGACTTCGGAAAGACGAAAACTGCTGAAGGTTAGGGTCATCACATTTCACGACAACGACTTCTAACGGTTCCAATATTAAATATTTTTTTCAAAGTAGATTAATACTTAGGTATCTCGTAACAATACATTTCCGAAAGGCCTGATATTAATTTATTTTCCCTTTTTATCATCACCATTTATTTATTGTATAACCCTTCCATCGTCGGACTCAGCTCCCCTTTCCATACATACAATTTCCAGGCACAAGCACATTATGTGAATTTTATTCTACTACTAGTTCTTTATCAAATACGTAGGTATATTTTATATCGGTTTTCAACACTTGAAATTTACTCGTATATTTTCGTTTCTGAAAGATTCATGTTCGATTTAAAAACTTTCTTTTGTCTAATCCATTCGTCGACCGATAGTATTTTCTACGTGTCCAATTAAAGTAAATTGAGCCTCCGTCAGTCTCTTTTGTCTAATTCATTATCCTTTGGAACACCTTATCTATTATTACGTTATGTTTGTAACAAGATAAGTACCTCCACCAGCTGAATAGAAATGGAAAAACAAAGGTTCAAGCGACGCTTTATAGCAGTACTTAACTTTGTTTAGATGGGTGCCGGTGAATTCGATAGTGTTTGCGTATAAAATTACATTTTATATTACGATAATTTTGTTTTTGTTACTTTATTATTTTTCGTCCACGTTACCATCAAAAACAAATAGAAAAATAAACATTTTAAAATCAATCAAAAAGGAACACTTATTATTCGTCATATCCACCCGCCCGCTGCATAGTGTAGCCCATGGACCCTTTCCCAGCTGTAAATTGGCATGTTTTTTTTATTTTCACTTTTCAATTGTTTCGTGTGACGTAGTAGACTACAATTTTAAAATAAAGTGTTCCATTTTTTCAACTAATCTATTAGAAAAAAGAAATATGTTTTTACCTCGCACCTATTTACATATTTGGTATATAGTTTGATAAATCTATGTAGGTGTAAAAAATAGTGAAACCTGCTACATACGCTGCATTCTCCATAATACTTTGTGAATTTTATCAGTCTTTATATTTTGGTAAGGGTAGACTATTAACTTTGTCACTCTGCTAATCAAGGGTAGGTACAAACAGCAATCTTAAGTACAAACAGCAAATTACAAATCATGTTTTATTATCTTAAAACTAAAACAATATGCACTTAAAACTAAACTATTGACTAAGCCAATATACTTTACAAGAGGCTCCTTCAGTTGTATTACTGAGTATTTCTTTGATGAGAGTGATAAAAAATATACACTTATGGATAGGTACACTAATGTAACGATATGACTAAATTAAACTAAAAAAGTTATTATAATAAAGAATTTGGAGTAGACGTAATGGTGGGAGGAAAGAATTTATGAACTAAAAAATATGATAAAGGTGAATGATGATGATGATGATGATGATGATGATGATAATGACTTTTGTCGTAAAGAAAAAAAAGAAAAGAAATACATATAAATTAAAATGCCCATTTGTGTTATGAAATAGAATACGTACATTAAAAATATTAATATCTTTAAAGTTATTAATAGTGAGTGAACGTGTATTAAATAATTGCGTGGTAATGATACGTTTAATTGTAAAGAATGTTTTAAAGTTAGTGTAATAGCTTTGCAAATGCGTTTAGATTCTTTGATTTCAATACTTTATAGTATTTTCAGTTCTTCAATTAGAATTCATCTTATGATTAAAATATGTTATATTAAAAATGATAACTTTTGTCATTTCGAGTTAGTATCAAAGTGCTAAAAGTTGTCAATTATGATGAATGATTGGATGAGAATGTTAGATGATTAAAGATGGTGACAGATGTTGCATTCAGTTGCCTCTTTGACGTGCGCGTTGGTTTTGGTGTTGATCGGAGTACTCGTTGGATGGTCTCTTCTGCTGCTGTAATTAAAAAGATTAAAATTATCTAAATATAATTCACAAAAAGTATTTTCAAAATGATTAACATCCACTTTGTAAAAAAGAGTAGTGTCATTCATGGGACACCCGGTTGGAACCTACTTAGTAATAGGTACTGGTCCTGATTTACAACGTGCTGTAGGGAACTTGTTAAAGTAACATTTTAACATGGATGTAATAAAAGTCATTCCTTAATATACATTAAGGAATGACGACCTCGGCCGTGATTCAAACTCAGAATCTTTAGCTAAACTGGTACGGGTAGAGATCCCTACCAACTGGGTAATTATAAATTATTAATCTAATATTATAATAAAATATGAGCAAGTTATCTTTTGTGATTTCTCTTCGAAATAATTTATCATAACAAATCTAACTAAAATCATTTCAATTTCAATTACTTTACCTTGTAGATATTTCAAGTGATTTGATTGTGAAAGAATAATATTTATTTGTAAAATCGTTATCTGTCTGTAGCCAAAAATAGATGAACAATTTTATTTGCTAAGTAGATTCAACGCGTAAAATGTAGTTAGGTATTCCACATTCTTGGCTTTTAGGGTTCCATACGAAAAAACAAAAAACGGAACCCGTATAGATAACTCGTGTGTCTGTCCTCCCTCCACAGCCAATTGATTTCGAAACTACTGGACCAAATGAGTTGGGCATTCATGTGCTTTTTTACGGATATAGGTCCACAAACACTTTATTTTTGAGTTTAATACAAAAATAAATTATAGAATATAAAAAGATTATCGGTGCTCCGATCTATTCATTAGTTGAAATTTAAATTAAAATTTCGTTATTCATATTAAGTATTTAGAAAATCGTGAAATTTCTCCATTGTCTGCTCCAAGAATTGGACAGAGAGGGAGTTTGATCTTTCCATTTCCCAAATATATTTTAATCTATATTACCCGGCGACCGTATAAAACAGAAAAAACGTTTTTTGTGTTCGCAGATATTACCCTTCAATTGTATGATCTATGCAGCCACAAGTAACTTTGCATTTTCAAGAGCACAGTCTTTCTTAAATAGAACTATGCTTTTAGGAAAAGATTACCTCCTATTTGTAGATATTCGTCAACAACCTCCAATACCTAGCAACTTTAATGCGACCATTTATATTCATGAATTAACGACGCAATGGACACCTGAAACGGGAAACTAGCCACGCTAAGTCATTTTCGGGCTGTTTGGAATGATTTAACTAGGTCACTACTTCAATCGAGCAAATGAATTTTGGACGGTCGATTTAATTCCCTCCAATTTGGGTAATGGTTCCCGAATAGCAATAGATTTTACGACGAGTTTTCAGTTTCGAAATTGGGTCACATGTGTGACACACACCCAGCTGAATAGGTCGTAAATGTAGCCATTATGTATAACCCATAACTACTTCCTACTATTATTATAAACGTAATAGTTTGTTGAGGATATCCATGTTTCTTACTCTTGCACGCAAAAAAGACTAAACGGATTTTTAAAGTTACTTCTTTAGGCGCGTTATGAAATAAATGGAAAAAATGATGAGACTGAAATTTTAAGATTTGTCACACGAACGGTGACACATTTTTTTTATTTTTTTTTAATTTCTTTTTGAAAATTTTTTTTAGTTTTTTTTTTGAAATTTGTTTTTTGAAATGGTTTTTTTTAATTGTTTTTTTCATGCCAAAGAAGTATAACTTCTCACGCACGTAGGTACATAAGCACACGTTTATGTTTATGAAATTTAGCAAAAAGGCAGACTATGATTTGGAATAAAATGTGAGATTTCAATTCCGTTTTTCTACTTGAAGTATTTGTATTGTGTTCTCAAATTATTTCGGAAAATTATTTTCATGTCTTATCTGGAAGTACCTATTTTTAATGTGTAAACAATAGATTACGACAGTAAGAAATTGAAGAACATTCATTTTATTCATTTTACCATGAATATTTTTGGAACGACTAGATCAAAACGAAATTCCCTAGACGAAAGTTCGGACAAACGGAGACTATTTTCGTGTGTAAGCATTTAACTCCATTAAAGACCATGACCTCTACTAACAGTGAACCAGTAAAGAGAAAGCATTTACCTAGTCTTTAAGCATTAATTTCCAAGTATTATAATATTTACCGGTCTCAAATCCTGAGGCTCATCTTCTGGTGGTGGGGGAGTGGTGGTAGGAACATCGCAGTCCTCAGTGGGTGGTACCACACACCGCAACGACCGTCTGTCGAACACCAGCATGGCTGGGCAGCGCTGGAGACGAGGGTACCCGCCCTGACACTGCCAGTAGCGGTTGCAGGACTTGCCCAGAGGAACGTTGCCGTTAGCGTCATCGTTGCAGAGGGCTGGAAGTAAAGTAATTTTGGATTAATAGGTTTTAAAAGCTTCAACTCATTAATAGCCCTCTAGTTACTACTCAGCGCGAGTCTCTTGAGGAGGCTGAGAGCATCCACCATCCAGAACATGCATGCTGCTCCAGTGCGAATTGTTATCGGAAATTTTTATGCCAAACGAAGGCCTCCGACAGCCTGATATCTTACGATAACATTCCGATTTTAAACTCGATAGGTGTAAGATATAAGAACTATCTATCATAGTATAAGTACTCAAATTCACGTCCCCCAAGTGAAAAACCTGCAGGCGAGCACTACGTTTTAAGTAAACTAATGTCCTTCTTTACGATCGAAGTTAAAGAAAGAAAGAAGAAGAAATAAAGAAATACTTTATATCTTTTATTTAGTTACGATAGTTATTTTCTGAAAGTATTTATAGTTTATGATATCATCATTGCTTGGCTCAAGTACCCTTTCGCTAAGGCATTAAACTCTCATGCGCATAATTATTAGTTTACACTAACTCATTACTAACTCGTTGTCGTCCATAAAGGCAACGAATCCCCCGTTTGTTTTTGTGTAAATTTGTTTGTTGTTGCATGCATTAAACGTGATATTATACATAATCAAATGAGTCAGGTTGGTCAGTTGACCCGAAAACACGTCGCGAGGGTCAGACCCGGACGGTGCGGGCGGTCATTTGACACTATATTATCAAAGTCAAGGGAGGAGGGCACGGAACCGTGAAGGTAGCTGAGGGTCTGTATTATGTAACAAAACAAATTAAAACAAAATCTCGCTTTTAACTGAATATCTGAGAGGAAAATGTGTGTTATCAAAGTTTATATATGTAGTTTCAACGCGAAAACTATTACAAGATTTTATAATAATATCTGTTTTCCAAGTCTGAATTTCGCAATTAATTGTCTTTTCGTTTGTCTTTTGAATTAATGTTTATGAGAATAATTCTTGTATGCTATATTAAATTCAAACAATAAAACAAATCTTATATTGATAATCATAATTTTTTTAGGAATGTTATATTATTATTAATTATCATTACCTTGATAGAATATCGAGAAACTTGGTAATTTTACTTAGGAGAGTTCAATTTTAATGTAAGCACCAATTATACAGTCGGAAATAGCGCGAAAGAAACAAAATGCCTGCAGTTAATTAACAAATCAAATTCAAACGAGTGTTTTTAGCCAATAATTTGCAATTCGCTCTCGCTTAGTTTTTCTTGGTTCACAAATAGCACCTTTAAACTATTTTTGTACGGTTTGTATCACGTACTTATTTAAAAATGTTTTTAAGGCGTCTTTTTTTTAAATAGACATGGAGTCTACAATTTAATACGAGTAGAACAAAAACATCGATGATCGCAGGGTTCGCCTCAGTCGGAAATCGAACCGAATGTCATTTGCTTGGCAGACAGGGTCTATACCAACTAGGATTCAGGAATGTGGTCATTAAATAGTTTGAATATAGCGACATCTACATATTATTTATCTATGTATATTTATCTATATTTATTTACGTAAATAAATGTCAACAATCGCATCGATCAAACAAATACTATTATATTGTATGAATGCTATCTATCTAGATGAATAGTAGGTATCTATCTATAGACTGACAGTATAATATAAATAAAAAGTACAAGTAAAAGTAAAAGTAAAGAAGTTTGCTAGTATTAAACAATGTTTTGAAGTTGCGTTCTTTAAATCGATTTCACTTAACAAATGATGAGAAATTAATTACTCGATAACCGTTTGTTAACTGTTACAAACACCCGTCTCAGGGTATTAGGCCATTATTCGTTTTATTGATCAGCAATTAGGGTGAAAGCTGTATGACTGATTGATAAAACGTCTATTCAATGGTTCGTCTATTATGGAAATAAGCAATTGTATCTATGTGTACAAGCCTTTGAAAGGCTTCTTTTACGCTGTGCGATTGTCTTGAAACAATTGTGTTATGATGTCCGGGTGAATTTGTAGGTTTTGTTAAGTCTGCGACAGTTTAAGGAAATGATTTTATCTCTAAATCTTTTAGTCGCAATACTTTTAAATGATAGATCGTAGTCAAAGTCAAAGTCAAAATATTTTATTCATATAGGTATCACTGATACACTTATGCACGTCATTTTTTGGCTTTTCGGAAGGTGCTTTGTCGTGGAGGAGAAGACTACTTATTAGAACAGAAATAATTAATAGTAGTAAAAAAGTCAAAGTAGTTTCATTATTATATAACTGTGGACGATATCGATGTGTTTAGGCTATCAGGCACTAGACAAGGTCGCAGACAAAATTATCATAATCGTCACTTTAATTACATGTTTTTACCAAGTTTGTGCTTGAAATTCAAAAGTGGTCATTGACATTTAGCCACTAAGTATTCAGTTATTTAACAATCACTTATTATACACATTGCCTAATAGGATCTAACATCTACGGCTACAGATATCTTTTCCTGATTTTTTACGTCTGCAGCGAGGTATCACTTTTTAAGTACCTAAGATTTTGAAAATATTTCAACTTCGAACGCTGTTCATGACTTAGCAATTATGAAAATCTTTAAAAAAGTGTAGTTTTGTATTGATGTTGTAATACTTTTTGGATGTCGGTTCGCATGTAATTTTTATTTAAATACCGATAACCCAACTTGAAGACAACCCATCTGATGATAATTAGACATCTTCGCACATGGACACCAAAAAAAGCACCACAGATGCGCTGCCGGCCAATAAAGAAGAGTGAATAAAGAAAAAAAGTTAATCGCAAAATCGCGATGTCTTGACTTGAGTGTGTAAAATTCCCAATTTATTTACAAGGAAGATCATTACGGTAATGGATGGTTCAGTAAGTGATCGTATTTCTAGAGTAGACCAAAGGTTATGTGATGGAAAACTCGATGTTTATTTTATTTTAACGATCAGAATTTCATTTAAAAGCTTCTTCTATTTACAAAACATTGACCGAGATTTAATATTTATACTTCCTTAAAGTTTTGAATTTATTATAATTAATCATCATCATCGTATTACAGAATAGATGAGACAATGTCCGAGCATGACATGAGTTTTTTAAATAGCCGTAGTAAGTAGTAGATAGGTAATAGGTGTATAATATAATGGTGAGTAGGAAAAAACACGTTGGTAGTTTTTTGGCTGCTTTTTATCCAGGGTCCACTCACGGCAGAAGTTTTGACGCAATTAATTTTGTTGTTGAAGCAATGACATTAACAAGACATTTCTCATCATCTATCTTTCTATTTTATTTTTTGGTCGGTTACACACTGCGAGCCTATTATGCCTGCGAACTCTTAATTCCATTGTCACGTGACACTTTTTAGTCAATCATACATCGTTCAAAGCCCGAAAAATGAATTGCCTGGAACATGAATAGTTTTTTATAGTTTATAACAGGCCCGCTGGTCGTTTCTCGGTGTTACGACTGTCCGCCGACTGTGACCATTTGCCATCAAGTAGCTCGTCTACTCATTAATCGGCTGTTTAAAGCTTTTATTAAATATTTCTTTCACGTCTTTTCTTTCGAAAGAAAAAGTTTTAAGGGCTGAGAGGTTAACTTCTCGCGCTCCTACATAACAACCTTTACAAGTTTGTCTCAATCGCAAAAAATAGTTATTGTCCTCGAGAATCTGGACGAGCTTCCAACGGAAAATCAATTCGATACAAACAAGAAGCAAACAATTTTCAAGTAAGGAAGATTTATCACAATGTTGGCCGAGTTGTTGCCAAGCTTTCTAATTACACTTGGTTCTAAGAATGAATGTTTATACCCGTAGTTTTATGTAACTTGGATCCGAGTATGATTACTGAGAAGATAGAGGAAATCTACAACCATTGCCAACTTGTTGGTAAGCGGTCATCGCCTCTCATGGTTGGTAACACTAAAGATCCAGGCATGTAGCTCTGCAAAACAGTTTTGACCATGCTTCTAGAATCCCCTATAAAACTTCAAATCTAGGTGGTAGTTGGTATGGTAGTTACGGAAATATAAATGGATTTTATACCACGCCCGTACCAATTTTTTTTCTGTTTCTTATTTTTTAATTATTTCAAACAATTGGTAGTGAAGCATTAGTCGTCATTGCCAGAGGGTATGAACGCATTAATCTGCCCGAAGGAAACTCGTTGCTTTCAGAGTTGATTAAATTACATAATAAAATATTATACTAATTTAATGACTCGACACGTTGAATAGACATAAAATATGGATACGTAATACATCTAAATCAACTTTAAATGAACAATGTTTCTAATTTTATCAGTCGTTGTATCCGTTAATTAATAGAAAACTCCTATTACGAATTAATGATATAACGTCGACTGACTCCAATTACATTCGTATTTATAGAGCATAAAATAAATCTTCGTATCGTAGGATGTATTTACCAATTAAGCTCATACATATAATTCAAGATACAAATAATCTTGTCGGGAAAATGTTCCATAGTTATAATTGGATCTGTTATGATACGCTGTAGTGAACTTATTAACAACTTCTAGTAATATTAATAAAGTTATCCCTAACTGTATATGACATTTTAGATGTGTTATTACCTTATTACTTACATCCGTGTGGGTATACAGACAAGAATATGATTTTACTGTTAATACGCTTACCACCCACGACTACATCACTAGTTACCATTAGGTGGAATGATTATAATGAGAAAAAAAATATATAAATATAAGAACTGGGTACATGACTTGTATAGGAAATAATTAATGACTTAATATATAACCTTGTACCTATATCAGAAAAATAAGCCATTGAACAATATTATCCTACCCACTAAATACTAAATAAACAACCTACAAAATATTACCAGTAAAATATTAAGTATTCACTTCTATACTTTAGTAACTGAATATAGTTCCTCCTAATATTAAGTAACGATGTTTTCTTAGGATAGTCATAGGTGGTAAAGCACACAAACTCAGTAAGAACCCGAGTGCTCTAAATGATAACAATTAAACAGTAAACATTAAAAACTGAACTACAAAAAACATTTGGCGTCAAGATTTTAATTTCTCCAGCCCAATAAAGTACTAGGCCGTCATAAAATATATTGCATTCAATGAAAAGTGCAAGCCTTCGAATGTCTGCACAGCATGACGGAGACACAAGGCTGCGACCTATCCCTGACCTATATGTGCATGACTCGCAAATGGCCGTCGTTGTTTACATGCTACCAGGACTTACTAATGTGTCACGAGATGTAATTACAATCTGAAAGGCTATTAAAGGTCATGTCAAAGGCATTCTTGACAAAAGGTTATATTATAAACTGGATGATTGTTCTAAGTAAAGTTCTATAAAGATATATTTTTCCCCGGGAGCTTTTCTCTTGGAATAGCTCATGACATAGTCTTTCTTTCTTCTCTTTTGTCTTTTTTTGGATCGGCAACCCATCTGTCATAACCTTAGCTTTGGCGCTGATGTCCATGGGCGACAGACTGATTACATCAGGTTTCTCGTGGTTCGTTTGTCACCTATGAACTAATATACTAACGTCATTCACTGTTTCTCGCATATTTACTAACCATATGGTTGGCGTTGACAGTATAATTTAGACACTAAGATTCTTAAAAATATATGACTGTTGTTTTAAAAAACTTTTGTCATTAATTAGGTGATTAATCAACTTACGATGCTTCTGACATCCATCAACATTTTCGGGCCAATCGCAGGAGTGGGCGTTCTCGTTGTACAGCAGGCCTCCGATGCAGAGCTGCTCCGTGGCAGTCCCGTTCCAACAGGTCCAATATCTGGTGCAAGAGGTCTCGTGCCCGAAGATGCCGTACAGCCAGTCGCAATGCTCCGTGCCGATAGGTGGATCTGGGCAAAAGAGAAGTCTTTGTAGATGGTGATTGGATCTTTATGTATGGAAGTACGAGTAGCAGGATTTGTGAATATAGCATCTATCTATCTACACAGAGACAATTTTTATCAGTTATGTAATAAGTGACTCTGCAGTAGAGAAAGCTGTCTTGCCACTCATTAATTGATTTGGTATTTCCCTGACTTACTATAATACTTGAACTGAAAAGGTGCTGGTAGAAGTAGATGTGTATATTCCTTTCCCTATGAGCATGACGATCCTTTGACTTGGGACCAGAGTTCTTCGACTTCAGAACTAAATAGTTAATGATGTGATTATAATGATGATGATGATAATTGTCAATAAGCTAAAAGTCATTACTGAAACTAAGAATTCCATCCATCCATACATCAGAGAATGAGCTTTCATTTATCTTGCTTTGTTCGTTAGATTGTTTTAACAGCAATATATGCGTGGGTCAAATCAAATCTGGAAAGCTGAATATGAAATAGGTACTTCCTTAATTGTATTACTGCTACGAAGTTAAAATTTTCCATATTGCTTTAGTTAATAGTTTCAATAACAATGATAATGGTGACCTGATACTATGCCCAGGGTTGACTCCATAAGAGGGAACTGTTATTACGAGTACTATACAATGTATATTTTTGAAATACTAAATATATTATTATTTTCTAGTTCTAATAGCGCTTTTGATGGTTGCACATAAATATAAAATCCAACTGGCAATTCATACACTGAATAAGTTTATATTACTTCAATTGGTATATTCAATACTATTCAGAATGAAATTCAATTTAAAATTTTTCAGAGAACTAGTTCAAACTAGTCAAAGAAAACTACAAGTTGGAACTGCATAATACCAACGTAAAAGATATCGGTTTATTAGAGCTGGCTTCACAGAGTCAATATAGAGACCAAGGCGAATTAGTCATAGAGGGGTAGGAGGGAAATAGAAAAACTGAAGTCAAAGGTACGCAAATAGAAATATCAAAGGCAAATAACACAAAACGACTAGCACCAAGCAAGTTATAAGTAGAACTATCAAAGACCCACAAAACTTGTATATATAATAATAGCATGGAGCTAGATATCATAATGCATATATAAAAGTTATTTATCTAGGACAGAAATAAAATACAAAACCCACACCACGCTCTTTAAAATATTACATTTATTACGTCAATAAACTCGGTAACAAGATTGCTCATAAAATCAGACGCGAACGAACGAACGCGGTAAATGTTTTCCGTTTTATTTTTTTCATCGGATATTTGATCAGATTTCTCGTCTTACGGAATGTAAACAAGCTACTCGCAGTTGTAATTTCAGTTCAAAATCAAAGTCAGTAAACAGAACTAGATTGGCTAGTGTCCTACATCAGGAAGGTCAGAAACTTGATATGCGCGACTCGCATGCTCGAGATATGAATGTTATACGCATTTAAAGTAAATATTATCCTTTTAACAACCGCATCAAAATCAAGTTCAGGGTTTGTGAATCTGTGCGAAGACTACACTATTGTATTACAACGATATTAAATAGCTTTAAGCGCGCATAGCTCAGTGAATTAAATTGATTCAAATTAGTCCACTGAGTTCAGCAGCTTAGGATGCGGTCAGTTAGTTAAAATTAACATTATTTGAGCTTCCCTGTTTTGAGATTAATGGAATGGAATGGGATTATTATGTTACTCCGGGTTGTTACCTTTACATAGCAATTATAAGCCTTGGTGTCCGAGCCTTCGAGTGGCTTATAATAAACCAAAATTTTGACGTTTGGGTTTGTCACTCAACCTTTTACCATTCGAGGACAGGTTAAATTAACTACGACGAAATAATGGCTTGCAATGGACCTACTTCATGATGATAGCACATAATGAGAAAAAATTTACTAGGATGTGTTTTTATTTGGTTTTGGAGCGTTTAGAAACATAACTTCGTTTGTTTTACAGCAGGGTACACGTAGCAAGGGCGGTTGGGCTGCAAAGATAGATGGAGCCTCTTACAGTTGACTGAACTTTGTCCTTAATACTTGGAAAAGCATTGAAGCGTCTTTTGTATCAACGATTTATATCACGACACTTCTAAAGAACACATTATCAGATTTATATCTTACGGACTAAACTTGGCAATGTCTACAATGACCTTAAACATAGTAACCAACACACAACTCAATAAACAACGCCTTGATGACGACGAGCGATTACCTAGAGATGTACTTCGTCTCTAGTAAACCCTGATGAGTTTTGTCGAAATAATGTCTTACTTTACGAAACATCCATCTAAGTGAAATGCGGGTGTCTTCTAATGAAAAATAAAGTGTATTGTGATCGAAAAATATTAATTCTTTGAGGGCCAGTAGCGCCTTTGTG
Organism: Thymelicus lineola; assembly: GCA_963932265.1. NCBI lineage: Eukaryota > Metazoa > Arthropoda > Insecta > Lepidoptera > Hesperiidae > Thymelicus > Thymelicus lineola. The sequence goes on from OZ010685.1 coordinate 3,283,311, forward strand.
TCATTTTTGGCCAGCTACGCATCGGAGATTACTTTGGTGGTGTTCACAGGTGATACCATCAGGTAGCTAGTCCGCGTATTTGTCAGCTATTTACAAAAAGCGTCAGTTCCATAAGTTCCTTTGATAGAATCTCATTTTTCCCGACTTTAAGATTAAGATATACTTACTTATCTGTACTTTAGGGTATTCGCAGTAGTTAGACCTCCATGGATAGTCACATCCCTCGGTCACTCCCCTGTGTTTCCCGGCGAAGACCAGACCATTCGGACAGTCGTACTGGACGGACTGTCCATTGTCACACTCCCAGTATTTGTCGCAGTATTTATCGTCAGCGACCACGCGTGACTTGGTCTTGCAAGGGTCTTCGACTTGGGCACAGGATACCAGCGCTGCACTGGCCATGATGGCTGGAAAAGAACGAAATACATTGCTATGAGATAAGCTTTGAATACTTGACAGATTTATTAGTTTAAAATCCACTGTGACATGATTTTTACATGTTGCAATGCCAGTGGAGATACAATAATGCAGATTCCCTGTTTTCTTTTCAGTTAACAGCTTCAGTGATAGCTTTGGGGTTGCTGATGACAGTAATTCAGCATTTTCTGGTATCAGATCGTTTGTCGGCTATATATTTAAAAAGGTTTCGATATATTTATGTTCTAAAAATTTAGAGACAATCTTTCCTGTGGCAGTAAAAATAATGTGATGCTTAATCTCAGATCATTGCAGCCCATGGCTAATTTTTTTGTTATCTGGGGTAGTTAATTCCCGCAATCAACTAAAAGACTGAAGAAAGTAAGTTCCCTACTAAGCTGTTACAATTAATTGCATACCATCTGCCATTTCTATTATAAGGCAATAAGGTCAAAAATCCTGGGACACTTTTTACTTAGACAATTCCCCACAGGAACGTCCATTTGTCAAGAGCCTTTAAATAATGCTTGACGCTTACTTTTTGAAATTACATTTTTTACTAACGTTTCAATTTTTAAAAGAACAATGCCCAATTGCCATACATCGTTTTATTTCATTTTCAACTTTAGCGTCTTGAAATAAAAAAAAATCTAAAAATCGCCGCTTTAATTTCTGAGCTTGGATATATAAGAATTTTCAGCAGACACACCCCAGAACCAAAGTATTTTGAGATTGAATTCTTATAACCATTGAGTTATAGCGTAGGGGAGACTTACGGCTGCCTGTAATTTTTACCATTATTTTATTCTGACTTTTTTTTGATTGACAACCGGAAATGGAAATTTGACATCATTACATTTGTCATACCAACATTTATAACGAAATTCTGTCTGTAATATTGGCCAGAAGTCTCCATTATTGATACACGCTATGTATTGAAGTGAGTGCCCGAATGAAAATGGACATTGTTGACATCATTGTTATTACAGTCAATTCATCACATAATAATAAAATTATTTTACGCTGGGTAATACGGGTACAGGTATTAATTTTAAAATACGTAAAAAAATAATTAAATTGCTTCGGTATAACTGACGTTTTAAGACGCTAACAAAAATAAAAAATAATTTTTGGGCATTGTTCTTTATGGTTCAATACTGAAGTTTTGTTTTTCAATTTGAAGGTGGTTTCATAAAAATGAAAAGTATAATAAATTAAACTTTTTAACCATACATTAGGGAAAACTATGATGAAATGTGTTAAAGTATGTTTGCATAATTATTTGCCTGTCTTGGTAAAAGTTGAAAATAAAATCAAGAATTACTATGAATAACTGAATAGTAGATAAAGATGTAGTCCAAACGAAGAGCGACACATTATGAATCAATAAAAAAAAGTAATAACCTTTTTTATGAAGGATGAACTGACATTCAACACCATTCCGTCTAAAAGTAAGAGAATGATAACAAATTGCGAAATCTTTGTTTGTAATTGAGTTTCGCTTTTACCAAAGGCAGTTGAATGTCCTAATAATGGTTGAACCTTACAGGGAGCTCTATTGGTACTCTGAGCCCGTCTTTGACCTCTATTCAGAGCTTTAAAATTACGCTCACGTAACTATCCCTCATCATTAGATATTCACAGTGTTAGTATACCAGCGATCTATTTAATATAAATACTTTTTTTATCTTAATAATTCTTAAGTGATTGTGTTGGTATTCGCGGTAGTGATGAAGTTGGTGGCAATATTGGTATTTGGGAATGACATCGTGATAGTGGAATGAGCAACAGATAGTTGTAGAAAATAGTTCTCAAAAATAAAGCTCTATAAAGACAAGTAACATGTTTGGGTGATATGTTACCAATAAAATGTGCAAAGTTGAAATACTTTGTCTGTACACATCCACAAGACGCAAGATTCATACCATTAATGTATAGTCACGTGACATTTATTTAGCAAGTCGTGACTTAGAATAGGGAGAGAGATTTATCATAAAGTACCTTCGACAGAATACTTGACTTGGCTTTATATTCAAAAATATTCGCACTTAAAAACTTTATTCAACATGTGACCAATTACATGATATTCAACTTTGCATTTTTATATTTGAAGTTTACCCTTTTTATATTTGAAGATCCCGTACCTTAGTTGATAGTGTGTTATTAACTTGATTGAAAAACCGAAAACAAGGCGAGCTCGGGTCTCATAAATGTCACTTTTAAATAATACGATATGACATACTTTACCTAGGTACAGACAGGCCCTAGTGACTCTGCCTGCAGGAAGAAATTTTCCAAATTCGATTCCCGTGCATATATTTTCGTGACAAGTCAATTTTTGTTCTCGTGTCGTGGTAATTTGTGATATTCTGATTCTTTATGTAATTAACTATGTAAATTCTTTATGTAATGTTGGTTTGTTTGTCCAATTGTCCTGTTCATTAAAGTAAAAACTTGATATTGTAAAACCATGAAAAAGAACCTGTCAATCATTATTTAATTACTATTCATTACATATATTCCAAGAAAGAAATTATGCGTGCAACTTGGCCCACATTTACAGTCTGGTTTGGTTTAAAATGGTAGCTAGCCAGTTATGGCGCTTTGTACAGTTAGGTGACTCACTCATTCAATACAGTTCACTCAGGAAAGTTATTGATAAATTTTAAATTATTTCACCATAAAACCCTTCCATGTCATCCATATTTATATAAAACGCAAAAAAATCTATGTTATCTACAGACTTTGAAACTATCCAACCGATGTGCCCCAAACCGGCTTCTAGTTGTATTAATAGAGGTTTTTATTCTACCTTTGAATTATATTTTCTCTGTTGCATAAAATAACATCTTATTTATTCACTTCAGTCGCACTTAATAACGTCGCATTTGCCTCTGTTTATATTTGTTATTCACCCCTTGGCAGCAGTGAATATTAAATACGGCTTCAAATAGAAAACAACATTTAGTTGCATGCTAAATTCAAATGCTTTTAAATGAAAACATCATTTGGTCTGCTGATTGAAATTCACTTGTTGTAGAGTAAAAGTCCTATTTTTGAGTAAGTAGACCTACTTATATTTTAACGTGGAACGGGTATTGTATGTATCATAATGCAGGTTGGATTAATTTAACAAAAAGTGATATGAATCAACAATCAGGGAGATAAAAAACTTCTCTGTATAGTTGCAAATTCCCATAGTGTCGGTAAGTAATTAAATGTCTTGGAAGTTTCCCAGTTTTTCCTTTTGTCGTGAAACTACCCTGACCACGGAGCCGTGAGTCTGTGTAAACTTTTTGTAGATTATTTCTATATCAGTTCAAAGACTAAACTCAGTCTAGGTATGAATTACTCTATAAAATGTACATAAATGATATCAAAGCACTTTCATTTGATATCAAACTCTGCATGTTTATTGAATAAAAACTTCTTTAGGCGCGATTTGAGAGTAACTCAATTTTTTTTTATGCTTATCATATTTATCCTCTATTTCATCCCCTTGGGGCTTGAATTTTGAAACATCCTTCCTTAGTGGATGCTTACGACGTAGGAGGAATACGTGTGCGAAATTTTAAGTTTTTAACCCGAAGGGTTTCGCCTGTGCGTTGATATCAGTCAATCACTTTTGCCTTTTACATATGTATATAAATAACATACATATCATGTAGTCGGGTAAATATGAAAGCTTCTACTCGTATATACAGTAGGGTAACATTCTTAATGATAGCTGCATACCATTCGGCTAATGTATGTATGTTTTTTTTTTTATTTTTTTTTTTATTTTATTTTTTTACTTAAAATAAGTTAATGCTTGACCACAATCCCACCTGATGGTAAGTGGAGATGTGGTCCAGGGTGGTGAGCGCACTAACTTAATAGAAGCCTAATGTACTTCCGAGATCAATGCCTCGTATTATTGAGCCTGTCATGTCCATTAGTTCACTATGGATCAATGGATGCCTGGAAAATGAACACAATGACATTCCATCCTGGAAAAAAAATCCCGTTCCCATTGGAAATCAATGAGGTTCCTTAGAAGTATGAGTTTCTTGACGTTTCCACACAGTAACATCTTATAAATTATTTAGTGACCGCAGTTCGAAGGTTCCTGTTTGGATTTTCTACTGGCAGAAATTTTAACCATGAGTGTAAATTTTAATTATGTAAATATTGTTTGTCTAGTAAACATAACTTTGTACGGATACATATTAAACATAGATTTACTTCGAACTCAAGGCTAACAATAGATTTTATTATTACCCCAAATAAATACGTATCACCCCAAATAAAAATGGAATAACTTATATCTGACAAGACATTACAGCGTGTCTATCAATCCCACCCAGCCCCTCTTGAATAAACCACCCAAAGATTGTAACATCTCTATTAACCCCGTCAACAGCTACTGTCTTCCAGCGTGTCCCATTTGGTGGGTCGCGACCCGGTACCGGGCCATCAAAATAAAATACTGGATCGTTACATTCCCGCCTTGTTACTATCGAGCGACGCATCATATTCGTATGCGACCCCGAAATAACATTAGTAAAACATTTTTACCAAGAATACATGGGTATCATTTCACTTATATAACCAGTTTGGGTTTAAAAGTAGGTCACGAAGAGGCATTGTGAAAATTACCGGACCTTGTCAAATCAGTGTTTGGGAAACACTGGTCTAGTCTATGAGCCCAGTACTTTTCCATTCCATTACTCAACTGAAGATTAATTAGTTGCCAGTTACTTCTTGCGCACTGTTTGCTGCGACATCCCGACAGCGACAGGTATTCGCGTGAGTGATGTACATGCATGTACATACATGGAGTGGTACCATCGATGCTCGATCATCTTGAGTAACTCTGTTTCCTTTCCTGTCAACTCATTTGTCAGTAATGTTGCTTCAATGAATTATGTTTCACTTCACTTCTCTTCAGACATTCTATTATAGTTTTGTTCACAGATGGCAGGATCAGAAACTATTTATTTGTTTATTTTTAACCGACTTCAAAAAAAGGAGGAGATTCTCAATTCGACTGTATTTTTTTATTTTTGTTACCTCGGAATTTTGGACTGGGTGAACCGATTTTGATGATTCTTTCTTTAATCGAAAGCTGGTACTTGTCGTGTGGTTCCACATAAATTTGAGCGAGATCTGACAATGACATCCATGTCAAAAGCATATAAGTCTTAACTTTGAAGTCGGTTATTTTTTTGTTAAAATTTTAGATTATTATCAGTATTTTCGGTACGCTTCTGTATATTTCGGTAAAGACCAAGTAGACTATAAAATAAAATAATTATTTCAATACACTTTGTTGTTCTTAGGAAATAACTTTCTAAGTACATAATACTTGTAAATGAATGAAAAGTTTCCTCACGTCTTAACGAGTCACGCGAATAGTGCGTGCGCTCCAAAGCTAAAGTAAAGGAAAATTACCTCATACTAAGACAATATTCGCTAATAGTTACCATGTCCGAACAGAGCCAGCCATTACAGGTGTTATGAGATGCGGTGCCGAGTGAAAGCACTTCCGAGTTGCGTAATCGAGTTTTGACTCGTGAGCTCGTGACATTGAATCGCTCGCTTGAGAACTGCGCGTACGCATTCATAGAATTGATTTTTATTCATTATATTTTTAAAACGAAAAATTTATTATTAGTTATTAATTTATTAGTAGTATTAGCTGTTGACCGCAGCTTCGCAAGCGGAAATTATGAGTATCATATTTATCCCCTATTTCACCCCTTCGGGGTGGAATTTTGAAAAATCCTTCCCTAGTGGATGCCTACGTCATAAAAGGAATACGTGTGCGAAATTTTAAGTTTCTAGCCCTAAGGGTTTGGCTTGTGCGTTGATAGTCAATCACTTTTGTCTTTTATATGTATATTATACATACATACAGATTAGGGGTTTCATTAATAAACAGCTTAAAGCTTAACTATTGCTCCGTCCAAAAAATGAGCCTAAAATATTTTTTTAAATTAACCTTTACACAAAAAACCGCTTTTTAAGTTCATTCACAAAATATTGCAGTTATAATGAGTTAAGAGGTTGAGATTAAAATATCACTTCACAACTCATCTCACGTATAATATTGTACCATCAGCCAGAACGGTTTTAACAAGCGCCGTTGAACTCTTATATGCTTTCCCGTTTAGCTGCTGAGAGCTCACTCGATTTTCTGATTAAAGGGAAAAGTTTGTAGTGATAACAAGGTTCTTCAACTCTCGTATGCGTTCTTTTGAACCGAAAAATGATTGTAACTGTGTGTAAATACAAAAAGTACGACTAGCTACATAAAAAAATCATCTGATAGTTATACTTACGTACTTAAACTTATTTACTACCAGGTAATTATTGCGATTAAACAGATATTTAATTTGATATTTCCTTTGAATGATTAAATTAAAGTCAAAGTCAAAATATTTTATGCATAAAGGTATCACTGATACACAGTATACTTATGCACGTCATTTTTTGGCTTTTCGGAAAGGTGCTTTGTCATGGAGGAGAAGAAAACCGTAAAGGATAATATTATATTAGTTATAATATTCTAATAAAATAATAAACGAATTTGGACTATCCACGACAAGAAAATTGGGAAGATTTTATCACGATTGCATGTCCCCTTTGGGATGGTTGAAACGTTTATAAGTATGTCTTTGATTTCGCTTTGTAAATTTTATTTTCCACGAGCGAAGCCGCGGGCTGAAACTGAAATGGAAAAACTCTGATCTTGAAACACGAGTTAAAATTGTATTATCATTCCTCTCTGTTGCTATCAGTGTAACATACGAAACGAAATACCTATCTACTGTTATTTTCTCGAGGAGTTAGGTAACTATTCCTTGTTCTGTATCTCTCGCTATATTTCACTCTATATCTTGATATATCTCACTGTCCATATCTAATAGAATTATGATAGGAAGCTCACATATAACAATTGAAGAACAATATAGGTACAGGTGCAAGTTATGTTATCTCATAAATCTACCGCATTCAATTTATTCTGTATGACATTATTATTATTCGCTCCCTCAGTGGAAAAAAGGCATAAGATGAAAATTGCAATTTTACAGGGGAGCAAAAAAACTGTTAAAATATCATTAAGTTGTCAAAGGAACTTACATTATGATTTCTTGCACAAAACCGTCAAGATTAATGATAAAAATTTGAAAAAAAATTGAGCATATGCAGCTTTTGTCCCTCTTTCCAGTCATATTAATAACTAAAATTCACGTAAGGCGACTTATGCTTTTTTTCCACTGAGGGTGCGATATCACTATGCAGTACAATATTGCATCGTAGGTTGTATTTAATAAATCAAAACTATTACTTGTCTATCGAGTCTTTACGTTCGTAGGTAAACTGAAATGGAGCTTTCTGCCCACTTTACAGTACCACAATATTACCATGCTAGAAACGTATTTTTAGTATGGAAAAGTATAACACTATTCATTCTAAACCGTCCGTCACCGACCAACTCTGTCGCGTATCATACTACATATCACTGAAAAAAAGCATAAGCCGTCTTACGTTGAATTTTAGTTATCAATATGATTGGAAAGAGGGACAAAAGCTGCATAATATGCTCAAATTTTTTCAAATTTTTATCATTAATCTTGACGGTTTTGTGCAAGAAATCGTAATGTAAATTCCTTTGACTACTTACTGATATTTGAACAGTTTTTTGCTCTCCTGTAAAATTGCAATTTTCATCTTATGCCTTTTTTCCACTGAAGGTGCGAATAGCTACGGGCACAGAACGCCATCGATCTGTTTCAGTGGGCATAACAGAACGTAACATGTTGCACCGTGCCTGATAATTTTATAGCACGGTCATGGTATGGTACGGTATCGAAGAATTATTTATCGAAAAAGTCGAAACCAAACGAAGCTTAACAGAAAATTCATCTTTATTCACTTTCCAACAATTCTATAGTTCCGCGGATGGGGCAGCCATAAATTAACCTGAAATACTAAGTACTGCTTCATACTACTACGTACTAATCATTAATTTAATTAATTTTATATAATTTGGTTCAATAAAGTTTATTTATTATTATTATTTATTGTTTTTGTTTTCTTAATTATTATTATTTATTTTTTGTGTGTCTCTTTGAAAATGCGTAATATTTTTCTTTATTTTATTGTTGTTATATCTACGTTCGTGTGTACACCTAATTGGCACTGAAATAAACGTTTTTCTTTCTTTCTTTCTTTCTAATACGTACTACTATGTACTACTACGAGTATATACTTCTGTTACTTGTCAAACTTGTCAAGGATAAACATGGAGCTAGCCCGAGAAGCCACGAGTAAATTGATTAGGCGCTATAATGCACTGGCATTTCGTGAAAGGTCGAGGCGAACGGCCAAGTAATTGGTACACTTAGTAAATATGCCGCTAGTGATTGGCGATGGTACTCAGCAAATCAAATATGGATCAAATATCTAGGGACGCTTTTGTACGGTGATTGGTTTTAAATAATCAATTTATTAGGTAATGATGAATAGATTTTACTCGTACAACAGTCTAGATTGATTTAAAATATTCAGAAAATGTGAACTTAAAACACTCAATAAATGTCTTAGCTAGATCAACAGTTAATATTGAATTGACCACAATTCCACCTGATGATAAGATAGATGTGGAATCTAATGCAGTGTAATGGTGAACGCACATACATAATTCGCACCTTCAGTGGAAAAAAGGCATAAGATGAAAATTGAAATTTTACAAATGAGCAAAAAACTGTTAAAATATCAGTAAAGAGTCAAAGGAATTTACATTACAATTTCTTGCACAAAACCGTCAAGAATAATAGTAAAAAATTAAAAAAAATTGAGCATAAGCAGCTTTTGTCCCTCTTTCCAATCATATTAATAACTATTTAAAATTCAAAGTGACACGACTTAATATTATGCATTTTTCCACTGAGGGTACGATATGTGCGTTCATCATAAAATGGTAAGCGCACTAGTCGAAGCTTGTTCACTCATTGAGAACGCAGACGCGGGCAGGAAATTTCAGTCTTTCGCAGTACGTATAACGATTGACGAGGCAAACCGCGTCGTACGAACAGCGGAAAGTTCGCGACAAAGGAGTTTCTGCCATGCATCGTGACAATGTATAAATTTTTCGTCTATCTCCTTAAAGCCACTTCACCACGAGAGTTTCACTAAATTCAATCTTATTAAAGGCACCACAAAACATGAAAAGTTCCACCATTCAATTACTTTTAAAAAATGAAATGTCTTGGGTAATTTAATCTAATAAACTTCACTCGTTCCATTTTAAGTATATCTTAACCTGAAACGGAAGTTATTTCACGTATAACCGCAAGCAATTCATGTTAAAGTAATGATGTTATGTGATATACGACATACGTTATATCATAATGGTGCCCTATAAAATTTTACTGGTTATGACATGATGATATTCATACTTTCATACTAACATTATAAATGTGAAAGTTTATGAGAATGGATTTCTGGATGTGTGTAACTTGCTCTTTCATGCATAAACTACTGAAAGGATTTTCATGGGTGTTCACACAATATATCTTGCATGGGGTTATGATACTGTGACGTTTGTTAGCGTTGGGTTCAACCACTGAAGTATAATGTCATAGAACAGACATCTCGAACAAAATGTGTGTCCCGCCCGGGAGGTTCGATTTTCAAAATGAGCCCCCGTTCTCCTTTCAAAATCGAACGAATCCATTGAAGATTGAAGCCACGTCGCGCCAATGCATTAGGACATACATGGTGTTCGCGGTGTCTGTTCTATTACTTCAATGGGTTCAACAGATTTTTTTTGGTTTTATTAATGCTTAATGCGAAGTTTTAACTTCTTCGACTTACGATCAAGATTTTGCAAGAGTGTAGATCCTTCACAGACTCACTCTCAAGGCAGGGTAGGAAGTGCAATAAAAAGGCACAACTCCCAATTCGTACATAAAACAATTAGGTATATTCTTTTATAATTGGATACACAGCATGTATCACGATTAATATAAAAGGCGAATTAAAAAAAAAATATGTAAAAGTAATATCAAAATAATAATAAGTTCTTTATAATTTATAAGAAGCTCTCCTAATAATGATGATGGAAGCCCAGCTGACAAATGCATTTTTCGTAAAAATACCAACTGTCATGATTTTAAAAATTTAGAAGAAAATCGACCAGTCAAGGAATATTGAACGAGGTATTATTATTTACACCTCGTTACAATTTGATATTGCCGATGTTCACGGGCGACGGTAGCCTCGTTAATTAGTTAAGCTACTGAAGTGGGTGCAAATCATAATTATACTTAGATAGAGCGAAATTGATAATGAAAACATATTATCTCACAATTACATTGTAAGCCTCGCGTGCTACTAAACACTGTTATACGTTAATTACAAGCTATTTGCACAAACGTGCGACAAAGTATGAGGAAGGCACGCTATTGACACTGAATAAATGTAATTAAAGCTTATCTAACATTAGAATTTCAATGTCAGATTTGAAACAATATTCGTGAAATAGACAAAGATATAAGCAAGGAAATGACAGTTTCCTATAATAAATTCAGACATTGTATTCGACTATTGTATTAAAATAAAGCTTAGTTTTAGGGTTCCGTAGGGTTCTCAATGCACGAGTCCGACTTGCACTTGGCCGGTATAGGTATTTGGTTCATACAGCAATGTATAAGGAATTATTCAAATATGGTCTCTAAATTAAAAAAATGATGTAACAGACCAAGATGGTGCGGTTGTAGTGTCCGAGAATAACATAAGGCACAAAACGAAAGGCAATTAATTCTTTGCATTTCATAAAAGGTTTGAAAAATGGATTGCCTTGTTGTCAGTGACTATCGCGGATTTTCAGTTGTCAGTGACGGTCGCGTATTTCTAAGCCTTATTACTTATTTCTTTGTTAGAGATGCCTTTAATGACACTTAATATTTATGTCACGACCCTGTTATTGTACAGAGAATATCACTGTCTACGACGATGACGACTTTCCATCACAGTCAAGTCTGTCCGTCTGATTGTTAATTACTGACTTTAAAAAATTACCACTTTCAATAGAAATTATAAAAGTTTCTGTGAATATCCACATGTATGTGTATTATGTATAAACAAATAAATAAATAACGCTTCACACTCATAGCCCTACACTAGGATTTCCTGTGTCGTGGCTGCCAGGAGCAACACACAAGACAAGGACATTAACACCCAGACCGAGAACAGAAATTCAAACTCATCATTCAAATTTCCGCCTCGCTGGGAATCGAACCCAGGACCCTTGGCGCGGCGATCCGGCATAACCATTGCGCCACACAGGTCATCGGTATGTTTGTATTTGTAACAAATTTTACCTCATAAACTAGTAGAAGTAAATGTACCTATGTATGTATAATTCATTAAATGAATATACTTAAAGTGGCTAGTAAATCCTAGCCACTAAGTATGTTGATGAACTGCGAACGACAACGAAAGTGTTTTACTTCATGTCGGGTATTGACTTCGATGTAGTCGCAGCGAGATACGAGGGTCAAGACATGGGCTGACAGCGGGGAAGTATTTGTGCTCCTGTCTATTACTAACAATAAGTAGAAAATCCTATGTTTTGTATTGTATAACACAAACAAACACGACCCTAAATTAAACGTAACATCCATCATCCATCCATCAGCCCTTGGAGGTCCACTGCTGGACATAGGCCTCCCCTAACTTGCGCCACTCTGACCGGTCCTGAGCCTTCTGAATCCAGCGGATGCCCGCTGTCTTCTTCAGGTCGTCGGTCCATCTTGTCGGGGGGCGTCCTGTACTTCGCTTTCCGAGACGCGGGCGCCATTCGAGGACCTTTCTTCCCCAACGGTTATCGGTCCTTCGCACTATGTGGCCAGCCCATTGCCACTTCAGCCGGCTGATTCTTTGAGCTATGTCGGTCACCCTTGTTCGTCTACGGATCTCCTCGTTTCTGATACGATCACGTAGAGAAATACCGAGCATAGCCCTCTCCATAGCCCGCTGTGCTACCCTGAGCTTGTGGATTAGGCCAATAGTGAAGCACCACGTCTCGGATCCGTATGTCATCACTGGCAACACACACTGCTCGAACACCTTCGACTTCAGGCACTGAGGTAGTGTTTTGGACGACAAGATATGACGCAGTTTCCCGAACGCAGCCCATCCGAGTTGGATTCTACGAGTGACTTCTTTCTCGAAGTTGGACTTACCCATCTGGATCACTTGTCCCAGGTAATTGTATTCGTCTACAACTTCGAGAGCAGCGCCGTCAACAACAACCGGTACGGGTGTGACATGGACATTCGACATGATTTTCGTCTTGTCCATGTTCATCTTAAGACCCACCCGTTGTGAGGCGCTGTTCAAGTCCCCGAGCATTGTACCTAGTTCCTCCAGGGATCCTGCCAGGATGACTATATCATCGGCATATCGCAGGTGTGTGATGTATTCGCCATTGATGTTAATGCCACGTCGTTTCCACTCCATCAGCTTGAACACATCTTCCAATGCAGCAGTGAACAATTTTGGGGATATAACGTCCCCTTGCCTGACACCTCTCTGCAATTGGATAGGGTTCGTGGCTGTGTCGTGTACTTTGACGGACATGGTGGCTGATGAGTACAAATACTTCAACACCTCGATATACCGGTAGTCGATCCGGCACCGCTGAAGAGAATTTAGTACTGCCCAGGTCTCGATAGAATCAAAGGCTTTCTCATAGTCCACATAGGCGACACATAACGGCAGATTATACTCCTCGGTCTTCTGTATAATCTGCCGCAGTGTGTGTATGTGGTCTATGGTGCTGTAGCCTTTCCGGAATCCTGCTTGTTTGGGAGGCTGGAAGTCGTCAAGCCTGCGTGCAATGCGATTTGTGAGCACCCTCGAAAACAGCTTATAAACGTGGCTCAGAAGTGCGATTGGCCTGTAGTTCTTCAAAAGGGCTTTATCGCCCTTTTTGAAAAACAGAGTCACCACACTTCTGCTCCACGCTTCCGGGGTAGTTCCAGTATGGATGACGGTATCAAACAGTTTTTGGAGCGCCACTAGGAGGGGTTTCCCCCCAGCTCTTAGCAGCTCGGCGGTGATACCGTCATCTCCCGGTGCCTTGTTGTTTTTAAGCTGTTTGAGGGCCTCTCTGATCTCATACAGGCTGACGTCCGGGATATCCTCTGTGTAGTGCCGGGTTAATTTAGCTCTCTTGTCGCTCTCCTCACTGGGAGGTGGAGCTTGAGAGGAGGTATACAACCGTCCGTTGTATCTCTCAGTTTCTCTCAGAACTTCAGGTTTCGACGTAACTATGGTGCCGGACTCGGTCTTCAACCTCGTAAGCTGACTTTGCCCAATAGACAGATCTCTGGCGAACACTTTGGAGCCCTGGTTTCGCTCTATTGTGTTTTTTACACGATTTGCGTTGTGTTTGCGCAAATCGCGTCGCCTGCCCTTGGAGATCTGTTCATTGAGCCGTCGGTATTCCGCCATAGAGGTTGGAGATTGCACACATAGTTCTCGTCGATCCCTCATAAGACCGAGAGTTTGTTCTGAGAGAATTTGAAATCTACCACTGGAGTGGGTCTTGAAATACTTCGACCCTACCTCGTGGACAGTTGCTACCATCCTGGTGTTAAACTCGTCCACCGACGTGCATGATTCTAGGCACGCAAAACGATTTTGCAGCTCAAGTTGAAAGTTTTCGGATCCCTGGATTTGGACAGGTGTTGGGCGAAGCGTAGACTTCATCAGGCGTGACCGTTCCAGCTTCACGTTAATATTTAATGTGCCTCTTACAAGACGGTGATCGCTTCCGGTTTTGAACCTGCTGATCACAGAGACATCATTAAATATGTGCCATTTGTCTGCCAGAATGAAGTCTATCTCGCTTTTTGTGGAACCATCAGGACTTATCCAAGTCCACCTGCGTTGAGGCTTCTTTCTGAAGAAGGAGTTCATCATAAAGAGATCTTCCTTCTCCAAAAAGTTGGCCAGCAAGTGTCCTCGGTGGTTCCGTCGTCCAATTCCGAAGGGACCCACTTTCCTCTCGGCGCCATTTTGCGCGCCCAGTCTCGCGTTAAAGTCCCCCATCACAACTGTGAAATGAGCTTTAGAGGTATGTATGGCTCTACTGATATCCTCATACATAACCTCTACCTCATCGTCGGGATGTGTCGAAGTCGGCGCATACACCTGTACAACCTTCAACGAATATCGTTTGGATATTCTGAGTGTAAGGTACGCAACCCTGGCCGACACGCTCCCGACTTGCACAATGTTGTTGACGAGGGACTTGTGGACGAGAAACCCGACACCACCTTGGGATAGGTGTTCGCCCTCCCGGTGATAGAACAAGTTTCCGGATTTGAGTATTATCGTGTCCTCCCCCTGTCTTCGGACTTCAGATAAACCCACAATACTCCAGTTTAACTTGTCTATCTCTTCTTCCAGCTCTTTTACCTTGTCGTCGGTCCTCAGTGTCCTGGTGTTATATGTTGCCAGGTGCAGAAGTCGTTGTTTAGATTGGTAGCCCGATCTCTGCCGGCGATTCTTAGCACCCCCTGCCCCGCCGTTACCATGGCCGCTACCGTAGCCAGGAATAGCGGAGCTGCCGGGGACTGGGGGCCGAGGCTTGGTTTTGGCTGTCATAGGGGGGGTTAAGCCAATAGTCACCGCGCTTGGCCAGTGCGTGTTGGTGACCGCAGTAGATGTTAATACTACTCAGGAAGACGCTGCTGCCCATCTCCTGGAATATCCCATTAGTCGCCTTTTACGACATCCCAGGAAGAGGTAGGAGTGGTGCTATTCTACTAAGTGGACCCGGCACCACACGGGTAATTAAACGTAAAAAAAATTGAAACGACTAGAAAACGTTGGGAATTGAACGTTAAAATAACAAATATACTGTAAAACAGTTATGAATACTTTTATATATTTCTATGCAGATTTTAAACATCATAAATCTAAAAACATCTATTAAAAATTTATATTTTGTATTTCGAGTTTCAATATTATATTAAAGGAAAGAGATAATCTAAAACTTTAACAAAAACACCGACTTCAAATGAAGTACATCCTTTCCAATAACAATAAAAAAAGAATCATCGAAATCGGTTGGCATAATATTGAGTTATTCGTCCATTTGTCGCGCACATACTTAATGCAAATTTAAGACTTATATGATTTTCTCGTGGATGCCATTGTCAGAACTCGCTCAAATTCAAGTGGGACAATATTATGACAAGCACCAGCTTTCGATTAAAAAATAATCATCAAAATCGGTTCGCCCAGTCGAAAGTTCTGAGGAAACAAACATAAAAAATACAGTTGAATTGAGAATCTTCTTCTTTTTTTGAAGTCGGTTAAAAAGCCTAGCACGCGATCGCTTGTAACTTACACCATAAGCGAAGTGCAATTGCGCAGACTAGAAACTATGTGGACTAACGGGATGTGTTTGCCACATACCGCCACTAATCGCCACATTTACTTAAGAAGCCAATGCATGTCAATTCCATACATGTTTATCGATTGCGATCGATAAATAATTGGATGCATCATGTCATCTCTTAGTGATACTGGGTAAATAAATTACAATAATTCTTGACAAAAAATAACCGACTTCAAAATTAGGGATAACCCAAATACTGAGTTAGATCTCGCTCAAATTTAAGTGGGACTACATGACAAGCTTTCGATTAATAAAAGAGTCATCAAAATCGGTTCACCCAGTCGAAAGTTCTGAGGTAACAAACAAAAAATACAGTCGAATTGAATACCTCCTTATTTTTTAAAGTCGGGTAAAAATAGTTTATTTAATGGAATTACAAGGAAAACTATCACGGCTACTTAGGGTTTTTTTAACTATCATGAAAACATAAAATGTTACCACTTGTCAGAAGTTATACTGTAATTATCTTTGTCCGTACAACGACAAAGAAAAACCTCCATATATCTTCACAAACTGTCACATTTATAATAAGACTTGGTGCGGCTCGAATAAAATGTGTTTACCTTCATGTCTTCACTTCTTTCTGATATGAGAAGGATTTAAGGATAAGATTAAGGAGGCAGACTAGCATTTACCCGCAGCTTCGCACACGGACATTATATTTTACCTTATTTGTACCTCTTGCAAAATATTTTTTTTAAAAACGGTGAACTTATATTGAAGTACTTACATTTAGTAATTTATATAATGAATCCCATTCTGCAATCACAAAGGATTCCTCCAGGAACGGGTTTTGAAAAGTAAGCAATATTCACATTAATTTGTATTTTTATTGCAAAATTTTGAAAACTGAGAAATAAATATTCCATCAATTTAAGCAAGGAACATTTGTTGCAAAGGCGATCCCCAATTTTCGGCCTCGAACCATATGTAATCTGTGCTAAAACATCGGACTAGACAAGAGTAAACTATATACCAAAAAATTCGTCTTATTTATAAGATAAACATATTTAAATCTTAGCTTCAGCTGCTCTTGCCAAATGAACAAAATAATGCAAAAAAGTTTTCACAGTATTTACCTCATTACATACGATTTTATAATCGATTGAATCGATTGTTAATGATCGATTGATGGAACATAATAATATATTTTATGTATTATTTAGTGATTATAATTATAATATTAATTTATTTTTTACATATTTTCGTATTCCATATAAATCAAAACTATGTAATATATAATTACCATTCAATCGTTACGCTAATTTTATTAAATTACATTTCGAATATTTTGACATCGATTAATCGATTGACAACAATGATTATGTAATACCTAATAATGTCATTTTGGTAACCATAGTATTTATAAATAACACCACTGTATTGTCATATTTGTCATCGATCTTTCATCTTTCTACGCGTGTTCTTGTATATTTTTACTATCAAATATTTTCAGCGTATTTGGAGTCCTATTTACTATTGAAACTCATCGACACGTACACAGTGATTTTAATTTTCTATTGTATTCGCTTTCGTACTTGTGTTTTGGTGAATGTGTTTCGCAGTTTCGCTACAATTTCTTGCAAACCAATACTATATGAATATGGACTCCTTAATCGCCTGTTTTGTGACTGACAAAGGTTCAGAATAAGTCCTGAACACTGGATAACGTACCCTATACATCTTTAGAAGATCAGGAAGTTGCTGTGGCCATACTTACAATGAGTATATTATGGTATCTTGATTGGGCAAGGTACTAACGAAATATAACGCCTCCTGCACAACTACACGAAATATTAATATATTATAATGATAACTAATAAAATCTCTTGAAATATGCAATAGCTTTTATTATACAACCTTTTTATGACATTCGTTTTGGGTGAAAACCATTGAAGTAGTAGATATTATAATAGACACCCGCCAACGTAAGTGTAACATACATATTAAATAGCACTGTGACACGAGTATGACATAATCATAACCTATAATTAAGGTGATTCGTTCTAGGATTTCCTTAGTTGGCCATTGCTGACAGCCGTGAAAATTGGAGAAATTGAACCTTTTGCAATAATCTAATTTACAGCCAATTTCCAGTCTTGTCTACTTAGGCCTGAGTTTCTATGGAAACTGGGGTTCTCCTTTGAAGCAAATCGGTTGATGGTTTAAAAATATTCCATAAGTACAAACATTGGAGTATTATTATTAGCGCATACAAACCTTCCCCGTTTCCCAGTGAAAACTTTTAATTTTCCGTGAAAAAAGTTCCCTAAAATATGACCCGGAGTAATAGAAAAAACTTTAACAATTTTCATACAAATCCGTTCAAGGGTTTTCATGTGATCCGGACAGACAAACAGACTATGAAATATATTTTTGTGCTTCTCTACAATATAATAATAACTGAAAACATACGAAGGCTAAAGTAAATAAGTTGCCTACAAACATTTGGTAGGAGTGGGTACACAAGGACTTGACTAAACAAGCGATTGTTTTCGTATCGTTGATTCTATGTATGTGCCTATTCATAAATAAAATAAATAAATAATTGGATGGTGCCATGGACAACACACAAAGACAAAAATACTCCTAGACCCAGAACAGAAATTCAAACTCATCATAAACTCATAATTAATTTTTCCTTTGGGTCCTGGATTCGATTCCCAGAGATAGCACGAGGTGACGGTTCGGTGTTGTAATCATTACGGACATAATGTCAAATTTAAATAGATGTTATATTATAACATGTACAAAAAATACATTCAATTACTTTTTTGGTCCTGCACCTTCGAAAGGAATATGTATGTGTGTTAAATTGACAGGCGGACGAAAATATGAAGTTTTTGGATTATTTTATTTATTTGATGTTCAAAACCACTTCCTGCATGCTATTCTAAAAAAAGATTGTATGTCATTATAGAATAAAATAAAATACCATTTAATTTACCATTTGGAATTCTAATAAAAGATTTCCGATTGTCGGCAGCAAGCGATTTATCAAATTTCCATTACGATTTTTTCCCGCCTTCATACTGTTTCCTTTGTGTTTTTCCTTGTTTCACAAAATAACAAAGAAGTAAAATAACAAGTTTGATGTCTAGAACTGACACGGCAATCCATATACAATATTGGGTATCCGAACGCAAAGGACTTTTGGTTTTGTTTGGAATTCTATGGATTTAGTGATGTGCACAACCAATGAAAAACTGGGACACATTTGATTTTCGGAATCTATAGAATTCAAATCTATAAACGAAAGAGTTATAAATATATTTTGGTTGTGTTACACTTAATAAAAATAAACTCATCATCAAAATTATTAAATTTGTTTGAATAGGCTCACTAAGGGTATGAAACATTTCTTCAGATACTATAAAATTAAACTGAGAAGACTCACTGTAATTATATTTTATAGTAAACGAAAGAAAATTGCCCATGTCAGATTTCCGAAGAATATTTGAAAATACTGTCCCTTGGAATCTAATAAATTCAACAAAAGTATTGGTTGAAAAAAATGTTTATGTACCTAGTCGAAAGTTATTTGTGGATCGGAATCCTATCTGCGATAGTTCGATGCGGCTTACTATGCGGATGCCGGAGTTTTGAACTAAATTCATTTATCGCACCTGTCCAGCTTCCATGGCCATTTTTATGACTTTGTATGAAATTTTATATTATATTTTTCCTGAAATAACTGTCCTTACAAACTAGGGCGTTAACTCAAAGATTGAAAGATTAGTTTGGAATTGTATGTGATTTATTGTATATACAATAAATAATAATAATAATAAATCACATACAATTCCAAACTAATTTTACATTATTAAATTGAGTCATACCGATTACCTATGAGACGTATTTTAATTATTTTTAATGTATAAATTTTACGTTTTGTACTCGAATCTTTGAGTTAACGCCCTAGTTTGTAAGGACAGTTATTTCAGGAAAAATATAATTACACACTATATTATACACTAATTATTGTATTAAATACAATAAATCACTAATTACGGCGCAAAAAACTACTCAAAATATCTTTTAAAATTTAAAAGATATTTTAAAATTTAAAAGATATTTTAGAATTTAAAAGATATTTTAGAGTAGCTTTTTGCGCCGTATCTTTTCTTAAAGACTAGGAGGCTAAAATGTGATAGTATTATTTTTACGTTTTAAACATAAAAACACTTTTACCAGCCAGGAATATCGAATGTAAATCTCGTAATGTTTCACCTAGAGTGTAGGTAATAGCGAACTATCACTAGTCACTAGAATCATTAGAAATTTTCCATTCTGCATTGAATAGTTTGCTTTGAAACGTATGAGAAAGTTAGGAAGTGTCGTTTTATTTCTCTTAACTTTGTATGACGTATACGCAATTCATAAGATGAGGCGAGTTGAACTCAAATCAAGACAGAAATCGGTACAATATAGGAATCAGTCCTAACAGACCGGAGGCATTTTGTTAAGGTGATCGCAAATATCGTCACCCTCCCCGCTAAGTGTCCTATCTGACAAACTGATCTATCTACACTGACATACCTACAAGTACATCTCTTTAATTTGGAAAATTTCTAGCTAACCCTTGTATCCGTATCGTCTACCGTTTAGAAGAAAATTGCGATTTTTGTTTTGCCTATCTGCAAAAGGAGACAAAAAATATTCTCACTAACTGTCTTACGTACAGATAGATATTTTTTCAAGACTGGCCAGGCAGAGACTACGCTCTTTTTCTCTTAGGCGATAAGTTTCTGCTTTCTTAAGAGAGGAAATAGGTCTTCTCAATCTGACACCTCCCAAAGTTTCGGTAGAAAAATACAATGATCTGATGTCCCTAACATCAGACACTTCAATCATTAAGCTGCCAGAGCATGTGGCATTTTATACTTCACTTTCTCACTAATTGAGATTCGTGTCATGATACCTCTTTGATTCTTTTATTGTTAATTTTATTAGCTAACTGTTTTATAGAATTAAGTTCCTGTATTAGACCGTGCCTACCTAACATTATTATTAAACTTATTTTAATCCTACGGTCAATAAATAAGACTGATTGATTGTAACTACGTTGTAACTATAACGTCCCATCTTGTGAGATTCAACGCCACTAAAACACAGACGTGTCTCTTCACCGCCAAAAGGAGCCCGCTCACCTTGGCTCCTACTTTTCAGAACGTGTCCTTGGATTATACCGACTGCCTTCAGTTGTTAGGAGTTGAGATATCCTCCAAGCTCAACTTTGGACAGTTCATCGAATCCAAAGCTAAATCAGATGCAAGGAAACTTGGCGTCCTTGCGAAGGTGCGGCGGTACTTCACACCGAGACAACTTTTAACCTTGTACAAAGCTCAGGTTCGGCCGTGTGTGGAGTACTGTTCTTACATTTGGACAGGTGCAGCCAAATGTCACCTTTCTGTTTTGGATTCAATGGAGAGGCGTGCGAAGAGGCTCATTGGTGACCCAGATCTGGTTGAGATCAATTTGCAAAGCCTCAAGCACAGGCGCAGAGTAGCCAGCCTCTCGGTTTTCTATAGGGCACATTTTGGAGAGTGGGCGCAGGAATTATTTGAATTAATTCCCCCTTCCCCGTTCCACCATCGAACGACACGACGTACGACGGGTATCCACCCTTACATAGTTGATGTCCCGCCGGTACGGACGTCGCGGTTTGCATCGTCATTCATTATGTGCACCGCTAAGGATTGGATCAGCTTGCCTGCGTCTGCGTTCCCGCCCACCTATGACGTGGAAGACTTCAAAAAAAGAGTGAATAGGCTTTTATTAAGTTAGTGCCCACCACCCTGGACCACATCTCCACTTACCATCAGGTGGGATTGTGGTCAAGCATTAACTTTTTTTAAGTAAAAAAAAACTAGTACTAAAGAGCGATTTAAGTAACTGTTACTGACTCTGGTTGGGGCGTAAGTAAACAAAGACCAATTAAAAACTAATTACTAAGACATTTTTAAGACTGTGATTGTAATAAAGAAACTAATACGGAATACCTTCTTGTTATAAAAAGCTTTGAATTTCAACGAATCATTAGATATAGTTAATAGTTAGGATACATAAAGTACATAGCTGAATTTCCAAAATGCTCAAAACATAATTTTTGTTACTTCTTATGAAACTTGTGATAAATAAATGAAAACGATAATATCTGATAGTATTTTATTTATATTTTTAAGTCAAATACTGACGTCCTAACTAACATAAAATATAAAACAAAGTTCTCACAGAGTGACCTATCTGTTTCACATGATTAGAAGTAAATAAATATATACCTTAGAGCTTTAAGACTACTACTGACTTAAAGAGTAAGCTAAATATTGTAGTAAATCTTAATCATTTCATTAATGAAGTCAAAGCTAAGTTAAGCACAGTAACATGATTGTAGCGCCAAACCGAAAAACGGTTGCCCTGGAAAACTATCAATTGCTAGTTAGGACAGTTAGCGGGGAGGGTGACGATATGACAGCACCACATGCGCCGCATTTAGAATAGGGATGTTGACACTAATTATAAATTAATATAAATTTATGTCTCAAATATTAGTGGTAACATTTAAAGGCCTAAAATATGATTCTTTTATTGAAATCAATCGCAATAAATTAAATATCATTAGTTTAAAATGTTAAAAATTGTACTCACTGTCACGTGACCTTAAACGCCATTTTGAGAATATGACGTCATTGGAACAATTTTATATGGAAATTCAACAAACTTAGTAGACAGGTAGTATTGAATATAGTTTAGTGACGTCACGTGACGTTTTTGGTGAGAAATTTGATAGTGATTTTTTATTTATCAATTTTTGTTTTTAAATTGAAGATTATTATTTTTATAATATTTTTTTCGTGAATATTGAGGTTCTATCTATAAAATAAAATTGAATCCTAAAATTAGTCAACATCCCTATTCGTTGTATGAAATCATTACGAGAGCATATTGTATACAACTACAACGTACGCGGCGTGTTTCAAAAATTTTTAATATTATATATTTAATTTATTGGATTTTTTGTACATGGATGTTGGTTATCTGTAATAAATAAATTATTATTATTATTAAAAATGCGGCAGGTATCCGAATTAATAGAACGCATGCTGATGATGTCATATAATGCACCGCGTAGAGCTCAGTACCAGCATTACTCATTATCAAACACATTAGGAGAAACGTTTCATAGTAAACGAATCCTGTGAGGAGATCTCGCCTTCGTGTTGATGTCTAGCCGTCGTTTTGGATTAAAATACTTTGATTTTTTAGATACTGTGTTCTAAAAACGCTGCTTGCTGCTTGCTTGCGTCTGTATAATGCTGCTGCAAAATTTAAATATTTCTTTACCTTGTACCACACGCCAAACCAGAAGTGCAGATCATATTTTTTTAATATCGATCGTTTTCTCTCACGACACGAGGCTCGTGTATGCTCTCACGAAACTACAATCTAGATGTCTGACAGCAAGAAAGTTGAAAGTTAGTTTTTACGATTATCACGTAATTGTCTTTTTATGGGCACGTTTATATGACTAGGTAGATGATTATTAGATTTTATGTATGACTAACATTTTTTTTTCTAAAATAAAAGTAGCCTGTTACTCCTTGTTACATCAGCTATCTACCAGTGAAAGTCCCGTTGAAATGAGTCCAGCCATTTCAGAAATTAGCCAAAACAAACAGACAGGCAGACAAAAATTGTAAAAATTGTGTTTTGATATAATTATGTACCGTGTAAACATTCAAATGCAAAAAAGTAAAAAGCCGTTATTTTAATATTATAAACAGACACTCCAATTTTATTTATTTGTATAGATTAGGGGCAACTAATAGTGAAGAATACCTAGATAAAGAATATTGCAAAATATTTAAATCTTCATTGACATTCGTGGTGATATCCAATATCATCTTTAAGGATATACCTTTTTTAACCACAATAGGATCCTACTTTAGAAAAGTATACACTCAGGCTTCATCTCCTGTTTGGTGTTATACCTACTCGTATTTTGAGTATGACAGATAAAAATGTTGCTCAGGCACTTACACTTCAAGGATGACAAAGCTCTCTTTTAAATTCACTCCCGACGTTTGCTGCGAGCATCCAAGAATATTATTCTTTGTTATTATCACATGGTTTATATCATTATATGACAAAGTATGTACGAGGGTAGATTGCACAATGTATCTTATATACAATGTGTGAAGAAGATGTGTTTTAGATGAGATTTTGTGTGCTTTCCGGTGGTCAGATTGATTCAAGGTGGCAAAGCTTGTATTTGTCTGTATACGATTTTGGAATACTAAAATTTACCAGCGTTACCAGATTAATTAATTTCGGAACTGGCAGAGTTTTTATTCAAAACACTCAAGTTTTTTTGAGCTTCAGGCTTCATACGCTCTGAGTCAAAAGATTTCTAAGAAAGATATTATATATTTTTAGTGCCAGGGGTTCTCCCATGCCAG
Organism: Thymelicus lineola; assembly: GCA_963932265.1. NCBI lineage: Eukaryota > Metazoa > Arthropoda > Insecta > Lepidoptera > Hesperiidae > Thymelicus > Thymelicus lineola. Next base: position 3,307,653 of record OZ010685.1, read on the forward strand.
AGAGAAAGTTATGTTTCAGTTAGAAGCTGATTAGAGACAAGAAAAAGCGGGTTTCTCACTTCCTTCTAAAAGCTAAAAGCTGCCGCATGGGCGAAGATGAACTCTTACCTTCAGATGACCTCTCTGCGTCATGAAATTATAGTGAAATACAAAGTTTTCTGGAAACTAATAATAATAGGCAGTTGTTTCGGCATGCAGTAACTCAGTAGCCTGATGATTACATGCACGTCATGTCCATTCATATATAAATAGAAATGAATTACGCATTCACCAGTCTGCTCGAAGGTCGTGAGAACAAAAGCGTCTCCCACTTCACTATTGTTTTTGCTGACAATGTGGATGTGCCTGAATTTGTGTGTCGTAACTAAGGTATTAACAATACCTGACAAGTTGTGTTTTGTGAATAAATACTGCTGCGTTTTACAAGTTTTTGGGCATAATCTGGGCGTCTTTAGTCGGAATTTTGAATTGTAATTTAGGGATTTCTTTGTAGCACCTTATGGTATAGAAGATGTCCACCGATTAGCAGTAGAGGAGCGTGTTGGAGTATGATTTCTACAAAAGCTAGTGTCTTAATGGTCTATAACTAAATGGGTGGAAGCCATGGTATAGCAGATAACCTAGCAGTTTGAATGCTACCCGAAATAAAGGACTTGAGACAGAATCCTTCACATAAAGTGAATTATGATGAAGCCTACATCTCCAAACGGACACTCGAATAGGACATATTGAGCTGTGTTGACGATGGTATAATCAGTTGGGAAATAAATAACGTAGTAAATTGAACCCCGGGGCAGCTATCTTTAATAATTAAAGTTGAAAACAAAAAGAGAAAATTTGTCATGGTCAACAAGGTTAACAAATTAACAGAGGTCAAATGATAATGTTCATTGTTAAGATGAATATAATAAAACTGTTACTGTTCGTTGTCTGTACATACAAGATATTTTTGAACTCTATTAGTCGGGTTATTTATTAATGGAACAGTTCTCATAAAATATTTTCTTTACTGGCTGTTTATCATTACCTAAAATATTCGTTAATTAGCTGTAGCTATATATTATAATATATGTAATATATTATATCTGCAGCTATTAATTTGCGGCAGTGTATTAGGGTAAAAGTTGCGCCAAGTGAAATGAAGGCGTTTACTAGTCGTCAATAATAACATTTAATTGAAAAGTAGACTAGGAATTTTCGGATTAGGTCGGTACATTCAATTTGAACCCTTGAGGGCGGGCTTTCGTAATAATATTTGCTAGGCATTTCAACTATTTATAGAAAGTTCCAATATGCATGAAAGTATTTTATTTTCAGGGTTACGCATAATATTTGGTTAGGGCTGTCGTTATTTACATTGAGCGGTTACGATTATATATTTACTAGCTTCTACCTACGACTTCGTCTGCGTAGAATTCAGATATGAGTCTTATGAGAAATAAAGGATGTGATTAAAAAAATAGTAGTACATACGAGTACATACATAGGATGACCCTATCATTGAAGTATAATGTCGTAGAACAGACATCCCGAACAAAATGTGTGTCCCACCCGGGAGGTTCCATTTTCAAAATTGAGCCCCCGTTCTCCTTTCAAAATCGAACGAATCCATTGAAGATTGAAGCCACGTGGCGCCAATGCATTGGGACATACATGGTGTTCGCGGTGTCTGTTCTATACGCTAGTAATAATACTTCAATGGACCCTATAGCCAAGTTGGTAACGATTCGACCCAGTCTGCGAAGCGAGGGACGCAGGTTCAATTCCTGTATTTACGAAACGACTTTATATTCTTCGTTTAGTTAAATGACATGACTATCAACACCACTATTGCTAAGCTACAACAAATTCTTCCTATCTCAATTTCTCCCACGTTAAATCTTATGATTTATGTGTCTATCTCTTTTTACTGTCGCTTTTTCGTTTCACCGACTTTCAAATCACAACGATGCTAAAGAAGTTTTCACTTCAAAAATAAAAACGAATCGTTTTAAATCATCATTCGGAAAAATAACGATTAATCCAAGCAGGAAAAGCCCTTACGTTAAGTCGTATACACAACCTAAGAACTGACGTGGCAGTTTCCATACTTTGTCCATAATGTCCCGTCCACACGTATTAAGTAGATAAGTAGTTAACTAAAATTTAAGTAAATTTTAAGTGAATTAATACGTGTGAACGGACATTTTAGTAGATAAGTAGATAAGTAATTTAGTACACAAGTAAACAAATAATTTAGAAATTTTTCTATTTTTCTGTTAAGTAGGTGGGCGGGGCTTATCACTTAACACGTTTGGACGGGCACTTTTTACTTAAAATTTACTAAAATGGTTAAGTAATTAAGTAGGTCACGACGAAGTCGTAAACTTCTTTGCGTTGTTAATCAATAGTTTTTAGTAAACCAAAGGACATGCAAGATTTATTTTAATTTAAGATATTATATGAATATTTTAATTTATTTTTATTATTTTAATATTTAATTCTTAAAATGTATTATAATTTCTACCAATACTCATACTGCATACATTGTGCCCTATTTTATTCCTATAGGGTATCTATCCCTTTTTTCATTTTAATTTTTACCCACGACGGACGGAACGAAACGAAGGCGGTATATGCATTAGGGGTTAAAGGTTGCTTGTTTGTTAGTTTGTATGTATGTATATTACCGTTTTTATGAAAACTACTGGGCCGATTTCATTGCAGTTTTTTGCATTCAAAAGGTATCACTAAAGAGTGGGCTTATAATTATATGTGCTGCAGTAGGGATACGGATAGGATAGTAGGATACGGATAGTAGGATACGGGGGGTTTTCAAAATTTTTATTTTTATGCTTTGCTGTCTGTACCTACACGCTGCTAACTATTCCAATTTTTAACCGACTTCAAAAAAAGGTGAAAGTTCTCAATTCGACTGTATTTTTTTTTATGTTTGTTACCTCAGAACTTTGGACTGGGTGAACCGATTTTGATGATTTTTGTTTTAATCGAAAGCTGGTGCTTGTCGTGTGGTCCCACATAAATTTGATCGATTGAATGGCATCCATGTCAAAAGCATATAAGTCTTAAATTTGCATTAAGTATGTGCGTGACAAATGGACGAATAACTCAATATCCAACCGATTGCGACGATTCTTTTTTTTATTAGATGTACTTCATTTGTGGTCGGTTATTTTTTGTTAAAATTAAATACAGCCGTATTGGGGCGGCTTAGAATACTAACCCGAATCCCACGCCGGAAGGGTGTCGTAAAACGCGACTAAATCCGGCCCGCTGGTGGTAGGGCCCTCGGAGGGATTATATTAGTAGTATTGATTTTAATTGTTAATTAATACCATTATTACTATTATTATTTCTCCAGGGGTTCACCTGGATAGCTACCACCCTCTAGCATGAGTCAGCCGCCAAACGACTCGTGTTCCGGCTGGGAGCTTGAGAGCCAGTTCTTTCTTTCTTTTTCTTCTTTCTTTCTTGGCCGGCAACGCATCGGTGATGCCTTTGGTGTTGCTGATGTTCATGGGCGGCGATAGCCACTTACCATCAGGTGGATCGACAGCTCGTTTGCCGGCTATTTCCATAAAAAAAAATTAGATTATTTGTAATACGCTTATACATACACACCCTCGCGGTAAGTTTTTACCTGTGTTGCGGGTGGCATAGATGACACATATAACACATCCCAATAACACCCATGACCCGAGTACAAATATTTAACTGTCTCATAAATATCTGCCCCGGCCGGGAATCGAACCCGGGAATCTAATCACTTCGCAGGCAGGGTCGCTCTCACTACCAATTAGGGTACATGTAATTTCTACTTAGAAAAGCGAGTATAATTTTATTATCCAAATTCCGAATAAAACGATCAGGACGCATTTTTATTAGTACAACATTATGAAAGTTACACGTCTTATTTTGAACTGCGCTATTTACAAAAAAAATATCCTTTCTCCAAATTAATTAAGTACGTCGTATATATGCACACCAATATGTGGCACTTTCATTGGTCCAATTGGACCAAGGCTACAACAAAGTATGTATTTTATTTTTAACTTATTAACTTCATTCAATGTTTCACTAATAATAAATTTCAGTATGGAATTCATGAGTTCTTTTCGGTCTTCCATCTTTATTTTTGAATGCACTTATCTACTTAACAGCTTTACTAAATTGTTACGTGTGGACACGCACTTAAAATTATTCACTTAAAATTTAGTTAAAATTTACTTATCTACTTATCTACTTAATACGTGTGGACGCAACATTAAAGTTATGTTGGCTTTGATCTTCTTGTCTTGCTGCAATTTCCTTTCATAAACACGTTTCAAAGTCGGCATTCCACATTTCTAAGTGGGCTGAAATTGTACGTAGGTAATAGGGGTCTGAAGTCATAATATAATATAATATTAATTTAATTAAGACGTACGTGTCATTTGAACTTTTTTTATTATTATTACGTATTGTTGTTTTAACGTAAGCTACAGTGTAATTTTAAAAGTATGAATTTCCCTGGAATATTTACCTCCTTACGGTGTACAAAATTCAGTTATGGGATTTAATATTTTTAATTTTTATATATCAAGCTGAAGTTCAAAACACATTTATGATAAAAGTATTGAACAATCCATATTTTCATAACCATTGAAGTATAATGTCATAGAACAGACATTTCGAACAAAATGTGTGTCCCGCCCGGGAGGTTCGATTTTCAAAATTGAGCCCCCGTTCTCCTTTCAAAATATAACGAATCCATTGAAGATTGAAGCCACGTGGCGCCAATGAATTGGGCTTCAATGTTCATAACAAGGTTTTTTGGTCAAGAATAAGTACTTCAGTATTTTCTAAATGAATGAATACTTAGCCTTGTTCAAATAGTAATTTACATTTTACTTCTGATGAACTATTCCCTCATTAAATTAATATTGCCTAACGCAATATATATATCTTGTAATTACGTAACTGTCAAATTGCTGCAAACAACAACAAACATGCCATTAAATCTAATGAGTTGAGTCACGCGAGGATATACAACATTTGTCAGGTGAGTCACGTGTAATAACGCAGCGTCACGTCGCCTTTCCAGTGACGGGACGCAGTGACAATGACTGATATTAACGTGTTCCTGGTTCCATGTGTGTCAGGACTATGATAGGACCGGGAATATTTTGTAGAGTATTTTGTGTTTTGGTTTTCTGATATGATAAGTACCGATGTCTTATTCCAGATCGTTGTCTGTGAGCTGATTGTCATGAAAATCCGTTCAGGAGTTTTTGCGCGAAAGAGTACCAATCATTCTCACAAAATTTCACATTTATAATATTAGTAGAATATAAGCATTGAAGTATTATTATTAGCCTATAGAACCGACATACCTTTGTACATAATTACCTATATGTTGTGTCCTCATTGTATATCCACTGTGTGTACATAAATAAATAAATAAATAAATAATAAATAAACCGATACCGCGAACACCATGTATGTCCCAATGCATTGGCGCCACGTGGCTTCAATCTCCAATGGATTTGTTCGATTTTGAAAGGAGAACGGGGGCTCAATTTTGAAAATCTAACCTCCCGGGCGGGACACACATTTTGTTCGAGATGTCTGTTCTACGACATTATACTTCAATGTATATGAGTAGTATACCGTTATTTATTGAAACGTAGAATACAGGATGCTAAATCAAGTGCACATAAAGTAATACAGAATGATGTCTTATCGGTAAATAGATGAGCAACGGATAAATAGATGACAGAAAAAGACCGCAAAAGTGAAATTGTATGTAGTGTATTTATATTGCAGAGATTTGTCGCAGAATCCCATATGAACGGGTTTATTCACTTACCGATTAAACTCGCCCAGTTGCATCCCGTAGCCATTTTGAATTCAATCTGTAACAAAATGAAAAGTTGCTGAATTAATTGAAGAAAATTACAAGAAAAATGTGTGCGTGTAGTAGAAATTAGGTCGGACTAGGAGCGTATTCTACCACGCTCTTCCAGTGTGAAATACATTGAGAAGGTATGTGACATTATTTTTAATACACTGTAGACACAAAATATAATAAAGTAAATAAAGCGAAAAAAATTGATCTTATATATGAAATTCTTGTGTCTCAATATTAGTTAGGTACCATACTCCTCCGAAACGGCTTGACCAATTTTTATGAAATTTTATATGCATATTGAGTAGGTCTGAAAATCGGCTACTTTCTATTTTTCATACCCCTAACATTTTATTATTTATTTTTCGGACAATTTTTTTTTATTTTTTATAATGTGGCATTAAAAAATTTTCACCCTTCTAACACCAACCCCTATTTTTAATATGATTGTTAGGCGATACGAAGTTTGCTCGGTCAGTTAGTAAGATATAACTTTAACGGTTAGGACACTCCTACGACGAGAAACTTCTAACTGAATTTTTAATTGCTATAGTTTATTCAGGTATTAAAGGAACTATTTTAAAAGTTGGAAACTCAGTAAAGTGTAATATCTTTTTAGCTCTTACATTAAGTGCGACACAGAATAAAAATAGAAAATTTTATGCTAAGAAATTACGAGAACCAGACTGTTCTCGTCTCACTCGCCAAAGATTAGCGAGTCTTTGGTTCTACTCAGACTACGAGTACAAACTTTAAACTTTGCTTTATTACTTATCTAACTAAAGTAAGAGATCAATTAAGACAAACTTAATTCAATTAGCGCACCGTTTGAAATCTAATGATTTCGGGTAAATACACTAAAAATTCAGTTCAAATCAACCGCCCATGAAAATCTAACTTAACTAGGGGACTATTAAGAGTTAAGACGCTTCTAACGATATCTAATTTATCGAATTATAATAAGTAGGTACCTAGTTTAGAAATTATTCGGGAACATTGTCACATACATAAATCATAAGGCCTACCGTCCACAGCGCTTCATTTGACGATTGCGTTCAATCTGCATAATGAAACAAAGGTTCCGTTGATAGATTTCCCACTATTACTTACTATACTCCATGCGCAAGGTGCGCAAGGTAGCAAGCAAGCGAAAATTGACGATATCGTGCGTATGACGTGGATTTTCGGACGAAATACCTCATGCATGGGCTCATGATTTCGTACCCTCAGTGGAAAAAAGCCATAAGATGAAAATTGCAATTTTACAGGAGAGCAAAAAACTGATACAATATCAGTAAGTAGTCAAAGGAATTCAGATTACGATTTATTATACAAAACCGTCAAGATTAATGATAAAAATTTGAAAAAAATTTTGAATATATAGCTTTTGTCCCTCTTTACAATCATATTAATAACTGAAATCAAAGTAAAACGACTTATGCTTTTTTACACTGAGGGTGTGATTTTTATCCCACCAAAATCATAAATGTAAAAAAGGAGAGCCAAGTTCAATACAAAAATAATGCTTGGCTGTGGGCTTCGCCGCAAAAAGAATGGAGATCTAAATGAGTGCCAAGTTCTATGCAAAATCTAAATATGTATTTATAGGAACAAAATAACATTATGAACAAGTATTAAATTCTATTTCTTTGCTTTATTGGATACCTATAACAATTGCTGTTATTTAAAAAAGTGAGATCTTAAAGTAGGCTAGATTTGACTTGGCCAGTTTTTATCAGACTGACTTTTATGACTGATGTAATGAAAACTGGCCAAGTCAAATCTAGCCTACTTTAAGATCTCACTTTTTTAAATAACAGCAATTGTTACAGGTATCCAATAAAGCAAAGAAATAGAATTTAATACTTGTTCATAGTGTTATTTTGTTCCTATAAATACATATTTAGATTTTGCATAGAACTTGGCACTCATTTAGATCTCCATTCTTTTTGCGGCGAAGCCCACAGCCAAGCATTATTTTTGTATTGAACTTGGCTCTCCTTTTTTACATTTATGTTTTTGGTGGGATATCATTACTTTTTGTAAAGAAAAATATACCCTGTTCACAAATCTTACAGACTAAATTGACGTTTCATGGGTGGAAACGCGTAAAATTACGGGTGGGGCTGCGGTGCGGTCTACAACAGCTATGTTCGAATATCTATTTGGCGGACACTAACGCCATTGATTAGGGTGGCATAACTCAGCAAACTTCACTCCGTTTAAAACAGCCATGTTCATATACACAATAAAGGTCGTACTGAAAATCAGTAGCCGTCGTTACCCTTTTTGTTTCTCCGGGGGGGAGAATGCATTACGCATACCACCTGGGTGCAGGGGGTACCCGAGTGGTTATGTGGGACTCCTGTATACCCACTAAAACCCCCTCATCTTCCTTCTCGCCGCCTGTGACGGGGTTACGGGAACGCTTTCGCACACATCCGCGACCCCGCCAGCGGCAGCTGCCCACAAGCGGCTCTATCGCGAAAGCCGTCCACGATGGGCGCACCAGATGGTAAGGTGCGTCTCCCCCCTCGGCCTCCACCAGTACTGTAGCAGACTCCCCCCGAGTCAGCTACTAGGAGGCCATGGATACCAGATAACTGGTACCCGGTGGAAGATTAGGTCTGTGGTTCTTCCACCGACCACACCTCGGCCGCAGAGGATAGGGCAAGCGGCGCACCGTAATACCGACATGCCTCTTCCTCTGCAGCCCCACCAGTGCCGTTTCGGCGGAATGGCCCCGCCAGCTCGCAGGGGGTAGGGGGAGTGGCGCACCGTAATACCAACACGCCTCTCCTGCTGCGATCCCTCCACGGCCGCAGAAGATAGGGAGAACGGCGCAACGTAATACTGGCACTCCTCTTCTTCTGCGGTCCCACCTCCACGCGCGTCCGCAGCGAACTTGTTCAGCCCGCTGAGAGCGCCCTCCTCGGGCCAACCGACGGCCCAAACTGGCCGGCCCTGGTTGCCTCTTAGCTTCACCGTGGGTGACCAGTCCACGGTTACTAAGCCCCCCGCTACGACAAGGCGGGCAACCCTCGGGAGGAGCCCGCGGCATATGCTGAGTGCGTACCTTTTTTGTTGAGCAGTGCTGCAGCAGGTTATGTCGATTTTATAACTTAAAATATTTTGTAAATGATTTATTTAGTGTAAATTTTATAACTTGTTGCAGTGCTTAGCAAAATAAATAATTTTTTTTTTTTTAATATATCTATTTGTCACCCACTAGCGCCATTTAGAAATGGCTATTATTGGAACCTCTATTTTTTGTAAACAGCTGGAAACTATTTCAACATTCCCTTCATATGAGATGGCCCGCGTTCTACCTCAATACTCAATGCGCTGAAGTATGTCATATTGAGCCCCGCGTGCACAGAGGCCTTAGTGCGAGTTTTACGTGACATAACGGGCTCACAATGTAAAAGCGAGTTGGCTAAGGTTTGTATGGGACCGAAGCTTTTCTTTTCACTGCCGCTAGATGGCTCTGCTTCGGTCCCATACAAATTTTGTATGGGGACACCACTTATTTTTCGACTTTTTTAAATTTTTTGATTTTTTCCTACGCTTACACACAATTACCGAGCTGGATTCCAAATTTCATCCTTCTAGGTTATCTGGAAGTAGGTTAGATTTAGGTACTATATGTCAGTCAGTCAGTCAGTACTAAAATTTACGACTTTTTGACCTTCATATCTTTGTAACTGTTTGAGCTAGCTTCATGAAATTTGGTCTTCTACATGTCCATATGGATATAATTAAACACACGTAGTTTTATGTGTTTACGTTAAAGAGGTTTTGAGTTGTGAAAGGGTCAAAAGTGGCACCAAGTGGTTCGTGTAATATTACACTCGGCGCTGGCTAGCCAGTTCCTTTGCTTGAACTTGGCTTGACACGCTGCCGCGTGTCTAGATCCACATGATATGTATGTAACAATCCCTTTTCGCTGTAGTCAGGTAAACATAGACTCTGAAACACTCAGATATATCTATAGCTATTAAAGACGTTGATCCCATGTTATGGATCGTCGTTTTTCTTCATGTTTTATCGTATCTAGTCTAGACACTCATATTGCTTAAAACTATTAATCATGACGTTATTTCTCAGTGTTACATATACAATACGGATGTTGACACTAATTATAAATTAATATAAATTTATGTCTAAAATATTAGCGGTAACATTTAAAGACCTAAAATATAATTCTTTTATTGAAATCAATCAAAATAAATTAAATATCATTAATTTAAAATGTTAAAAATTGTACTCACTGTCACGTGACCTCAAACGCCATTTTGAGAATATGACGTCATTGGAACAATTTTATATGGAAATTCAACAAACTTAGTAGATAGATAGTACTGAATATAGTTTAGTGACGTCACGTGACGTTTTTGATGGGAAAGAACAATGCCCAACTGCCATACATCGTTTTATTTGATTTTCAACTTTAGCGTCTTAAAATAAAAAAAATTCTAAAAATCGCCGCTTTAATTTCTGAGCTTAGATATATAAGAATTTTCAGCATACACACCCCAGAACCAAAGTATTTTGAGATTGAATTCTTATAACCATTGAGTCATAGAGTAGGGGAGAACGTAATTTTTACCATTATTTTTTATTCTGACTTTTTTTTGATTGACAACCGGAAATGGAAATTTGACATCATTACATTTGTTACCAACATTTATAACGAAATTCTGTGTGTAATATTGGCCAGAAGTCTCCCTATATCTTGCTTGATACAAGCTATGTATCGAAGTGAGTGCCCGAATGAAAATGGACATTGTTGACATAATTGTTATTAAAGTCAATTCATCACTTATTAATAAAATTATTTTACGCTGGGTAATACGGGCACAGGTATTAATTTTAAAATACGTAAAAAAATAAATGAATTGCTTCGGTATAACTGACGTTTTAAGACGCTACAAAAAATAAAAAATAATTTTTGGGCATTGTTCTTTGATAATGATTTTTATTTATCAATTTTTGTTTTTAAATTGAAGATTATTATTTTTATTATATTTTTTTCGTGAATATTGAGGTTCTATCTATAAAATAAAATTGAATCCTAAAATTAGTCAACATCCCTATTAAATTCGCCTTTGATAACTATTAAATTAATAACATAATGATTACAATATATATAATGTTTATTACAATTATGTCCATTGTAACAGGTTATTACGATTTTTCTCACGCGATCTTTGATGTAATCTGTAGCTGAGAGCATCCAACGTCCTCGGAAAAAAATACGTGTGGCGCAAGGTTCGCGTAGTGAAAGCGCGGTACAATTAGCACGGGTTGTGCAAGTTCAATAGGGCTGTCGACTATTTGGTTTTTGGTTCCGTACCTTAAAAATATAATTGTGGCATAAGTATTATTGAGATTTTAATGAGTTTGAACTGTTTGTTACGTGAGTATTGTTAAATGTTTTTGGTTGAGATTTTAAAATATTAAATTGATGAGTAGTTGGTAAAAAACATTTGACACAGACTGTTAGTAAGGTGAGTACGATTTTTACCATTAGGACCTGATATATCCGAGAATTGGCCCACGGTGTAACTTAGCTGATATATATATCTCTGTACACACTAATACTAGTGTATATGTCCAATAGAAAATAAGTAATGTCTAGTAGCCCTGGGTTCCCGGAATATAATATTATAGGTACAATAACCATTTCCACCAGCCAAAATCAAGATTTGTGATGGCTATAATTAAATGTAGGTGCTAATTTTATTCTAGTTAAATAACAGATTATATTGCGGCTATCTATAACTAAAATTTAAAGAGTTGACAGCCCTAACAAGTCGATGGCTTCCAGCTGATGATTTTGCCCTGATATAGAAAGGTCAGCATTCTTGCAATGACCCGATATTTGCCATAAATTATATAATATACCTATCAATGATAAAATCTCTATTGGTTTTATTAAACGTTGGAATATTTTCTGACTGGAGTTTTATGAGAAAGATACGGACATTGGTTTTGGAGGTGGAATATTTAAAGGTTAATTTAATTTTTAATCTCTTCAGTTAATGCGTTGCTGGCCAAACAAGAGAGAAGAAATAGAATAAAAGATGTCGGCTAAAGAGCCATGAAGTAACATAGCACAGATGACTAGTTGTTACAATTTACTAACAAAGAAAGTTCATGAGCGTAATAGTATCACTATCACAAATGATAAATACGTCGCGCTTACTCCCTAGGGGCCATCCATAAATTACGTCACATGTTGGGGGGGGGGGGGGGGTCGATGTAGTGTGACATTGTGTGACAAGGGGTGGGAGGGGTTCTAAATTTTGTGACGTTACATTTCAAAATCGAATAAGACATTTATGGATGGCCTCCTATTGTGAAGAACGAAAAGTAATTATGAGGATAGAAACTGCTATTTATTTAAAATGAGACATCCTGTAGAAAACATGTTATAAACAACGTGCATAATGAACATATTTTTCTATCTTGTTAGCGTAATGGCGGTATTCCCGCGAGGCATAAATAACTTAGAAGCAACATAATCAATGATATTACATATTAAAAAGAGGCAGATATGTCATAAGCGCGCGCGTTGTGTGACTCAAAAAGTTCCCAATTGGGAACTCTTATTCAGGTGAAGAAAGAGATAGCGATGTAGTTTTGACGCGAGAGCGATAAAGACGTGCGATAAAGCAATAAAGCGTGCCTTGCGGACATCGGAACAGATTTTTCGGTTGATTTGTAAGGGCATAACGTATCTATATTTATTTAAACATCATTGAACATAATAAAGATTTAATACCGCAGAGCGGTTTAAAACTACAGTAATAAAAGCTGGGTAAGTGTATGTCAGGCCGCGCGCAATGTAGGGTTCCGAAGTTCGCACCTTCAGTGGCAAAAGGCATAAGATGATAATTGTAATTTTACAGGTGAGCAAAAAAAACTGTTAAAATATCAGTAAGTAGTCAATGGAATTAACATTACGATTTTTTGCACAAAACCGTCAAGATTAATGATAAAAATTTGAAAAAAATTGAGCATATGCAGCTTTTGTCCCTCTTTCTAATTATATTAATAACTAAAATTCAACGTAAGACGACTTATGCTTTTTTTCTACTGAGGGTGCACCGTGCGAGGTTATCTACTATTACGCATTAACTACTAATGCTAACATAGCCGTGATAGTTTTCCTTGTAAATTCATCATATAATCCATTTTTGAGAATTTTTCACTTGTCCAACTCCAACCGTTTATCCAGCAGGGGACGGAGAACACTTGACTCTAACCAAAATTAGCACTTTAAAGCCAAATATTGTGCAAATGGACCCCTAATTCCAAAAATGGTCTTGCTGTCGATACCCCATGCTATAGGTTACGCAACGAATAAAAAATCATCCTAACTTTACCTATAAGGGAGGTAGGTACCCTAAAAAATGTTTTTCAATATTTTATTCTACGATTCTGGAGTTTTAATAAATATGTATATCCATGCCAAATTAAAGCTTTCTAGCACTAAGGGTCTCAGTGATTTGCTTCGGACAGACGGACAGACGGACAGACGAACAGACGAACAGACGAACAGACGAACAGACGGACAGACGGACAGACGGACAGACGGACAGACGAACAGACGAACAGACGGACAGACGAAAGGATGGACGGACGGACATATTAAACTATAAGGATTCCAATTTTACTTCGGAACCCTAATGAAGGCGATGTAATATTATAGTTTTGAAGTAAAAGTTTTCTATTAAAGTTTTTCTTTGCTAAGCTACGAAGTCTTATATTATTGCTTCGCTATACAAAGTGAGCAGCGTTTGTTAGTTTAAGTATAAATTGAGTATATAATATACAATAAATATAATATTATATATAGTATAATAAATATATAATAAATATTATATTATACTTACTAAATTATGATTTTTACAAGAATAAGATGACTGATTTAATTAATGTTGCAATTTGAAATGTGTTGCAATTATTCTGACGGGAAGTGGAATTGTTTACACTTTATCGGAATATTCTGAACTATAAAACTTATTTTCATATTGATGTAACATAGCATCTAATAATTTGCGACGTGCATCTAATGCGTTAAGATTAAAATGCTCAGCCTGCTGATACATATACGAGTGTGATTTATTTGCGAACGCATTAGATATTGCCATATGCCACAAAAAGCGTTTCTGTATTCGTTCAATCCCGAAAATAATTAAGTGGCCTCTAAACAATGCTGCAGTATTCAAGAATACTGTGGACAGGGGCATTAAATAATAGTTTTTTGGTTTTTGCTTTACGAAAAACTTTATCATTCCTAATAAGAATCTAAACATCATTGACGCCTCAGATCAATAAATAATATTTATTGATCTGAGGTGTGATTGACGCCTTCTTTATAAAATTATCCATTTGTGTAACAAAAGAGTGAAATATTACACCTAGATCTTTAGTGGTTTCAACGAGATAGAACTGTTAATCAATCAGTAAGTTAGTTATATTTAGGCATGTAAGCTCTGATTATCCCTAAGCTTAGCTAAGTCATAAGCTCAGCTCATCAGTAAGCTCAAAATTTCAATAAACTTAGTTTATTATTAAGCTCAGCTTATCAATATGCTTACTAAGTAAAGCTAAATATTAGGAAAGCAATAGTAAATATAGCACGAAACAAAATAAAAAAGCTACGCTAAGCACATAATACCTCCACCAATCCGCACTGGAGCAGCGTGGTGGAGTATGCTCTAAGCCTCCTCTAGAGGAGAGACCCGTGCCCAGTAGTGGGCCATTAATGGGTTGAAGCCAAGCACATAATAAATCCGATATTACTTAGTACTTAGAATATTATTGTTACAAAACTTTGCTATCTAAAGTAATGCCAAAATAATGTCTACTAAGCTAGAATTGGTATAAAAATGCTGTATTCACTCGTATCAAATCACTTAATATAATTTCTTTTACGGGAACGGATCCCATGGGAACGCTGCGATAGTTAAGTGAGTTTCTTCATCCACTTTGGATATAATAATTTTAATATTTCCATATTTACCTATACCGTCCGAACATTATTCTAATAACTTAGGATAAAGCGTTTTGTATTATTGTGGGAATTACAGGTGTATTCAAATGTACTTTTTTAGGGTTCCAAAGACTTCTATTAGCACTTTATTATTCGTCAACTCTTTCTATTTACAAGGTAATAATGAATAATAATATGATAATTAATTACAATTTCTCTTAATCCATACCTTTAATAATATTACCCGACTTCAAAAAACAGAAGGTTTCATTATTAATGTTTGTTACTGTAAATTAGAATTTTTCATTTTATTTTTATTTTATAGGTACAATAGTTTCATTTTGGTCTCATATTTATCAAAATTCAGTTCAGACCTAAATTTTGTAGTCCTTTTTCGAAAATTATTTTTTAGAAATCAATAATTTGTTTTGATTATTTGTTTGTTAAAATATCACGTCACGCTGAAATATCAATTATATTGTGAGATGGGACCGATGATATTACCAATATCGCCGAAAGCTAGAAATATTTGTCGGAATTTATTCTGATAAAACCTGTCCGCTTTAATAACTTTATTAGTGCTTATTTGTAGTAACAATATGGTAGCACTAGAAAAAATGTAAAACAGATTATGTATTACATATTTATAATTTGTATAATCCACTGATATAAAACAAATACGGTACGACTACGATATACCTATAAGGCACCCAAAACGTTAAGCAAAATAAAACAGACTAAAATTGTAAAATCATTAGTAAATAAATACCCCAATTATTTTCCATGTACAGACATCGATCAGTTACAGTTTTATTATAATTATGTCGGTATATCCCTCCACCAATCCGCACTGGAGCAGCGTGGTGGAGTATGCTCTAGGCTTCCTCAAGAGGAGAGACCCATGCCCAGTAGTGGGCCATTAATGGGTTGAAGCCAAGCCATATACTAGCATTATGCGTGCGGATTTGCCCGTGTTATCGGAATAATATCGCACCTTCAGTGGAAAAAAGGCATAAGATGAAAATTGTAATTTTACAGGAGAGCAATAAACTGTTAGAATGTCAGTAAGTAGTCAAAGGAATTTACATTACGATTTCTTGCACAAAACCGTTAAGATAAATGATAAAAATTTGAAAAAAAAATTGAGCATAATTATGCAGCTTTAATCCCTCTTTCCAATCATATTAATAACTAAAATTCAACATAAAACGACTTACGCTTTTTATCCACTGTTCGTTGTCGTTTTTGCGTGAAAGACTAGCAAACATCAATACATCCACACAAACAAATTTTCGCCTTTATAATATTATTAGGAAGTAGTTTGTTCTTTAACAGTGGTTCTCTGTTAAATCCATTAATTACTTCTCTTTTAAGCTACCCCCACCTAAATGAGGGTACTTATAAATTCTCCTTTACACAACTTACAGGTACAAAAAGGACACTAGCGGTCAGTTATTTAATAATTGACCATAGACACAGACTTAAAAAAAGAACCAGACGTTACCTTGTCTTATCGAGAATGATACCACCCGCTTACCATGTGTGCGTAATTTTAAGTGCAGTCCAAAGCGGTAATGGCGGCCAATTAATGACAGCATGGTGTCAATGTGTGCGTGTGATACTTGTACGAATAGAGGAGTTAGTATTACTATGGGTGCTTCACTGAATGTGTTGCTGACAATCCGTCTGATTCTTTTTTTAAGTCTGTGACCATAGAAATAATAGACGATTAAAAGTAGGCTGGCATAGACCCTGTTGGGTCAATTACCACACATTTGCCATGCCCGGGGATTGAACCCGGATCTACGCGCGCAGCGCATGGTCTCTACCAAGTTCGTTATGTAATATTCATTAGTGATTTATTTAACGAGCTTTACATACCTGTTCTGGACGCTTATCTGTCCATTCAAAAATAATTATCATTTTAATTCGACGTAACTAGATCTTACCGCATTCCGTTGTTTTACGTTTGACTAATTCAGTGTTAAGTCGGGTTTTGATTAGGGTTGCCACAAGATTCTCAAGATTTCTTGCTATAGTTTATCGGATAAATTATGAAGACGTGTAAAATTTTAATAATCTTTTCAAAATCAGATAGGGTAACTAGAACTAGGGATCTTATTTGTAATAGAATAAGATGAAACACAATATGACAAGTGGTTTTCACCATTTTTATTTAACGTTTATTATAGTTTAAATGTTTATGTAACATTTAACCGACGCACTATTTTACTATCTTATTTTTATACTACATTCAAATTTTTAAATAATCTGTTTGTTAAGTAAGAATCACGGAAAAATTTAGAAAATATACGCTAGGCCTAAATAAAACAGTTATAAGTTTGACAGGTATAAGGCATTCTATGCACAAATAGAAATTTTCAATGGTGTGACGAGGTATCGTCGAAATATCTACTATATGCAAAGCAAAAAAGCAAAGCAACAACCCATAATTTTACTGTCCCACTGCTGGGCTCGGGGTCTCCTCTCACAATGTGAGGGGTACAGGCCATAGTCTACCACGCTGGCCAAGTGCGGATTGGTAGACTTCACACACCTTCGAGAACATTATGGAGAACTCTCCGGTGTGCAGGTTTCCTCACGATGTTTTCCTTCACCGAAGCAAGTGATAATTAACTTGTAATACGCACATAATATTTGAAAATTAGAGGTGCGTGCCAGGATTTGAACCCGGGCCCCCGCGTTCGGGAGACCAACGTTCTAACCACTAGGCTATCACTGCGGCTATCTACTATATGAGTATTATCATTTTTTGTAGGTACGTGAAAATTCTTATTATCAACATCGCGTCGTTTAACAGACTTTTATGGAAAACCGTTCAATTTACATAAAGTTGTTTTACTTGATTTTATGACCGTCTGGATTATTTTTCGAAAATGTACTCATCTATACTAATATTATAAAGAGGAAAGATTTGATTGTTTGTTTGCATTGAATAGGATCCGAATCTACTGAAGCTATTTGAAAATTTCTTCCATTGTTGAGAAGCTACACTATCCCCGGGTGACATAGGCTATATTATTCTATCAAAAAAATTAGGGATCCTTAATAAAACTCCAATAATGTAACCCAAGGTGTAAAAAATAAAGAAAACCGAAGCAAAGCGAGGGCGTTTACTCGTCTATTATGAAAATAAAGTTAACAAATATTATATTTCACGTCCTGTTAGTCCTAGCCCCACCTAGTTCGCTAAATACAGAAAAAAGCCAGTTGTGAATACGAAATAACAGGATTTCTCGGGTGTGCAATAATCCGACGAGCGGCCGACTGTATTTTTACCACTGCATATTCATTAAGCTGATATCAGACGAGTCATTTCTTGTTCATTTTCTTCTTTCATTTTGCACATTTCACTCCAAGTGACACATCTGAACACAGAATGAAACATTAGTGCCGAATGAATTCATTAGTGAATCGATCCAACATTGTTGGATATTGGCACTTTTCGTCTTTCACTCCCACTCCGAATGAACAAGAAATGAACGGTCTGAACACTGAGAGAATGTTCATTCGCATTCGGCCATTCTATCTCGCGTCCTGAACCGACGGACGTCATGTTGTTATTTTATCTGTGTTGCGTCGCATGCGACAAAATCTTGTTTTTTTTTAGAGAACTTTAAAAACTATCACCTACTACCGTCTACGTTTTCTTTGGTTCTTTTTTGTCAACTCTTTGATTAAATAATTAGTACCTACAAATCAAACTTACTCCAAGACGCACGACTTCATTCGATGACATTATTATGAAAAGAATAGTGAATGTTCTTTTCTCTATCATTCCGTATTAGCCGTATGAACATAAAGGGAAAGAAAAATGAAACATTCACTCGAGTGAATAATCACTCGAGTGAACCGTCTGATATTGGCTTTATGTATGCTTATACGACGAGCTGTGCAAGATACAAGCTACTCGAGCGAGAATAATAACATTTTTATGTTTATTGTAATATTATTGCTCACGGTATCTTCGGAAATCCAGTAAAATAAATGTCTATTCATAGATGAAGAAGACATAGCAAGCGTATGATTGGATTGCGATGACTCTTAGATACCTATGTCAGAAAAATCTAACTCAACTATTCATTGATCCGAATAAGGCTCCAAGCTATAAATAGGTACGTAAGACATCGAGAATAATTGATACTTATTTGATAATACTTATTTGGTAAATCCTAAATCCATCCATGGTAAATCCTAACCTATAAGTAACAGCAATATTTTTTGGTCTTCGTAGCGTTTAAACCGTAAAAATTACTATAAGTATGCGCAAGTAGAATTTTCTAAGCATACAGGTAGTATTTCTGCTATACCTTATATTCCTTATAAGTTATAACTATATATATCTATATATATAAAATTGAAAAGAGATACACTGATTAAACAAAAAATCTCAGAAACTACTGAACCGATTATGATGAAATTTGGCAGGGAGATAGTTTATGCTAAGGAGACGTCAGCTAAGAACGGATTTTTGGAAATTCATCCCCTAAGTGTAAAAATAGGGGTTAGAAGTCATTTTCATACAAGCCGACTTCGTCAGTTTTAGAGTTATAAATATGAAATTTTTCATGTAAGTTTATAGTAATAAATAAAAGTTAACTTTAACACATTTTTTTGAAAAATCATCCCTTAAAGGGTTAATTTAGACGTTTTATCATAGTATGCAACTTCGTTATTTTTGAAGTTAAAAATATGAAAATTTACATATTAGTTAAACATTAGAAACTTAATTTTAAGTATTATGTTTTTTTTGGAACATCATCCCCTAAAGGGTTAATTAAGGCGGCGCAAGTTAGTATGGGAACTTCGTCAGTTTTGAAGTAAGAAGGGTGAAAATTTGTATTTAAGCTTATAGTTAGACACAAAAAATAATTGTATTACGGTTTTCTCGAAATTCATCCCCTAAAAATAGGGGTTGGTTACATACAAATCAACTTTGCCAGTAAATTTTGCCAGTAATAACTGTAAAAGTTATAAATATGATTTTTTTATGTAAGTTTACAGTTACACACGTTTCTGTTTTTTGGAAAATCATTCCTTAAGGGTTAATTTAGGCGATGGAACTTAAGTACACAACTTCGTCATTTTTGAAGTTAAGAACATTTAAGAAACTCTTAAGTGTGCAAGTTAGTGTGGCAAATTCGTCAGTTTTGAAGTAAGAAGGGTGAAAATTTGTATATGAGCTTATAGTTAGACACAAAAAATAACTGTTTCATGATTTTCTCGAAATTCATCCCCTATGGGGCAAAACTAAGGGAATGTAAATATTTAAGAAACTTTGTCATTTTTGAACTCTGAAGTAATGTAAAACTTGATATGTAAGCTTATAATTAAGAATAAAAAATAATTGTAACAGGTTTTTTTAGAATTTCATCCCCTAAGAGGTAAATAAAGGGGTTGCCAATTTTTCAGGAACTTCTTCATTATGAAAATTAATATGTAAGCTTATAGTGAGATTTTTTTTTGTATAGGGGACTTTACGGATGTGAGGGGGAGGGGAGAGGGACAAAAAGCAGGAAAGAGACCGGGAGCGGGAGAGGGAGGGGGACAGGGAGCGGGAGAGGGATAGGGAGCGCGAGAGGGAGAGGAACAGGAAGTGGGAGAGGGACTGGGGACGGGAGAGGGAAGGGACAGGGACAGGGAGCGGGAGAGGGCGGGAGAGGGAGTGAGAGAGGGAGAGGAACAGGAAGTGGGAGAGGGACCGGGGACGGGAGAGGGAAGGGACAGGGACAGGGAGCGGGAGAGGGCGGGAGAGGGAGCGAGAGAGGGAGAGGTACAGAGAACTGGAGAGGAAGAGGGGCAGGGAGCGGCAGAGGAAGAGGTACTTGAAGCTGGAGAGGGACTGAGTGTGGAAGAGGAAGAGAGAGAGAAAGAGGGAGAGGGACTAATATTGAAATTTATAATCAATAAATAACACATCAATAACGTGTTAGAGCACCAAAAATTTGTTTTTAAAATTATTGTCTTTCTGTCTGTCTGTTTGTCTGTCCGGGCATCACATCAAGACCCTTGAACTGAGGAATGATTTGTGAATGTACCGTAGGTTTACTTTATAAATTCCTAAATTCAATATAAATTAACCTGTTATTAAATTTTCTTCTATGAGGGGTACAAAATAAATATGATGAGCATAATTTCCGCGTGCGAAGCTGCGGGCAACTGCTAGTATATATATATAGGTACATAAACTTTCATTATCAAGATTTTAAATGTATGGGAAGTGACCATTGTTCTTTCGTGAGTTTAGTTACATGAAATACTTATACATAGTTTAAATTTGTTAATAACAGTAGTCGCCTTACCGTACCTTTTGGAACACGGTTGCACTTAAAAAAACATATTTCCTTTTAGAAAAACTCATCTTCAAACCATATTTACTTTCGAGTCAGTATCAAGTGCTAATAAAATATACGAAGTTCATGAAAGTATTGGAAACTAAGATTTCCAGAGGGAATAGCGTTGGAAGGTTTCGTTACAAAGTTTTAAGAGAGCTACACTTATAGAATATCGAAATCGTGTAAGTAATAAAAAACTTTTTCCAATTCTTTCACTTTCCTAGCCTTGCGCAAGCAAGCAAGACTAAGTGGTTATACGGTTTTAGCTATTTTCGATAAGTTGCAGAAAATGCGAGTGTAAGTGTGTTCCTTCTAATATACAATAATAAATTTGAAAGCTTGTGAGGATGTAGGTATGGATATTTTTACGCAAAAACGACTGAACAGATTTTCATGAAACTTAGAATACAGATAGACCATGATCATGATGGAATAAGATATAGGGTAGGCTTATTATCCCGAAAAAAGGGGGGTTTAGCCGCAAATAGAGTACTAGTCTTAAATATGCGTGACATCCAACTGAACGTAGCTGGCTTTGCAAAAGTATGGTATGGAGGTATCTACGTTACTTTCACCGTAATTAAGCTTTAAAATATTTACTATAACGATCCCTAATCGATCTCTTCAAACGATAGCTATTTTTAAAGTTAACGTATGGGTTTAAATTTTTATCACGCTTCATCGACTGTTAAAAATTCCTTTACATAACATACCACCGTATAGAATAACACACTTAGTTTTTACGACAGTACATAAATTTGTAGTCCATTGACAGTGTTGTGAGTTAATAACAAACGCGCAATGAATTAAACTTGCGTTGTACTGTTAGGTCATGTTATGATCGTTTGCGTAACCTGTATTCGTGCGTGTGTCCGATTTGTAAATCCATTTGACTACTTAACTATTGACCGATGATGTTCGGACATGGTATGATACCTAGTTCTTTGAAGTTTACGTAAACCGGTATATATTACTTTATAAAATAAAATATTGGAACGAAGTTCCTTATCGCGCGTTGTGAAAGAGGACTAGACGAAAATTACGACACTTTTTGATTTTAAGAATGACGACACTTTTTTTGAAGTGATTCAGTAAGTTTTACAGAGATGGCGCTGTACAAACTGCGTAATTATATAAGGTAAATGAAACTAAGTATCCAGAGCGAATTCAAAAAAATTATTATTATTATTATTTTTTTGTTTCCCCTCACGGGAGGGAGGCAGAGAATGCATTTACGCATACCAGCAGAGCCGTCTCTGGTGGTTATGTGGAGACTCAATCCAAGGATGATAAATAATAAATATTTATGAAAAAATATCTATATCTATCGCCGCTCCAAGGATAATACCCACTAAAAACTGCCTCAATGGTTTTGGTCTTACGACCTTAAAACCTTCATCGGAAGCGACTCCGTTTGAAGAGACGGAGCGCTAAAAAAAATTAATAGTTTCCTTGAATTTACGTATGTTACAAGTATAAGTTGATAGCGTGATTCAGAATTAATTTACTAACGCCATCTATCCGCAACTAACCAACTAAATATCTTAAGTCTGAACAGGCGCTGTACAACAATACAATACTTAAATCGAATGGAAATTCGTTCCATCCGGGTGTCCCTTGACACCTCTCATGTTTTTTTTATGTTTTTGTCTGTCTAACTTTGCTCTCGGTGCTCATTATGAAATAACATGAAAATGCGGCGAAAACTATTAACAAAAAAACACAAGCGGAAATAGTTTTTTGGATTAATTATCCACAAAGGCTGTACCTATATCTGTTTTACTCGTATTATAGTTAGTAACAGTTGAGTGCTTCTCTCAATAGATGAAATTGAAACAGTAAGGCTTATTTATTTTGCTTTCATAGTGTATTTATAATGTTCCACGGTATTTTAATTTGAGATAAATCAAAAATATCGAATTAATTGTGTTAGAGACAGTGTGGTTGTGGTATAGAATATGAAATATACAGTTGTAAGAGCACTCTTTTGTGGGGCTCGGTGTACGTTTTAAATATTTAAGAAAACAGTTAGTTTTTGTATAACACAAAGACGAAGAAGAAAGTTATAAGATCACTAATTTATGGGGCTCGGTGTACGTTTTAAAATTTTGAGAAAACTGTTAAAGAACGACTTAAAATAGATATTTTGGCGTTCATAAATACAGTATATTTTTAATACCTGGATGGAATTTAATAAATGGTTTGAGTTTGGGTTTGGCATATTTGTAACCGTAAGTACGAGCATGTACACCATTTACAATATACGTCGGAAAATAATATTGTAGGAGGGTTAAAGCGATTTCAATACATTTTTCTACTAATAGAATTGGAAAAGCCTTTGAATAGTATAGGGCAAACAAGAACCGCCTGATAGGTAACTAAATATAGTAATTAGTATGACTACGCTCACATGCATTACGAAAGTAATAATCTTTGAATAGGACGATCGTTTTATATTTTATAACCGAAATGCAAAATTTCATTAATGCAAAATTTTTTGGGGTGAGCTGTACTATTTATTTAGACAATTTGTTAAGTAATAATAAAAGTCATCCTTATGGATAGCCACAAATGTTTTTTCTATTCAATTAAGTGTTGGTTTCAAAACATGGCGTGCATAAGTGTATCAGTGATACCTATATGAATAAAATATTTAGACTTTGACTTTGGTAAACTTCACAGACTTTTGATAAATATAAAATTGTTATTACATCTGAACTTTAAGTTTAAGTAATAAGTTTAAACTCTTCTTCTCTTCTCAACAAATGTTACTTATTTACTAATCTATATTATTATTTATTTAACTTCTGACTAACTTGCTTTACATCGAGAATATGGCAGTGATCCCCAAGGGTCACAAATGTCACAACTTGCACTTTAGCACTGCTCTACAAGGCAGCTACATTACAGCTTGAGAACTAGCTATCGTATCATGGATATTAAAAGACAAGTACCTAAGTATTAATAAATAAAACTGATACAAGTTTTACTACCCAGACGTCTGAAAAGTTATGTTATACTCGATGTGATTAAAAACGTAAAGTTTCATTCGTGACGTTGTGTAAAACGTTTGTCCCTAGATGTTTTTGGAACGAAGTTCCTTATCGCGCGTTGTGAAAGGGGGCTAGACGGAAAATTACGACACTTTTTGATTCTTACGAATGACGACACTTTTTTTGAAGTGATTCAGAGAGTTTTACAGAGATGGCGCTGTACATCAAAACAATACTTAAATCGAAAGGAACTTCGTTCCATCCGGGTGTCCCTTGACACCTCTCATGTTTTTATCGATATTGTTTTGTTGCTTCAATGACTTGACTGTTAAGCGCTGGTCATGGCTTTGCTCGCATTTTCACAAAGATCCATGTCATCCTCACACAAGTTTCACATGTTTAGGTAATTTTAGTAGAATTAACTGACTATAACTGAATATTCGAACTAAGAAACAATTCAGCATTAGTCAAGACTGTCAAGAGAACGTCACTTACTTCTTCAAACCAGGGTTAGTAATTCAGCTCCTATTTTGATTCTTCTTCTTCTCTGTTTTTAGCCTTGCAATATTTCACACTACTATTTTTATTAAAATTAAAATGTAATAACGCGCTTACCACAATATCTTCTTCGCAACTAATTGATTTCACACAGACATTCATTCCGACATTAGTTGTAGTTATCTAATTATTTAGTCATTACAAGTGCTTACCTTTATTATGATTTCACTTAATTTCATTATTAATTTCAGTTCATTATTAATGAATATTGCGAATAAAGCGTTGCGTATCTTCAAATGGAATATTAATTAGAACAGTGTTGCGATTCGAGTTAGTTTTTAGTAGTTAGTTTTTTTTGCTTTTAATGAATATTAATAAGGAAATAGGTAGGTATACAGGCTGAATTTTTCAAGTGGGCGTGTACAAAGTAAAAAATTATCTGCAATATTGCTGCTTTGTAAATAACTCTTTTTACATTGCACCCGTGCGTGGATGGCCAAATTCGAAACTATGAGGAATAGCGAAAAGTAATCCAAGGAGTTTCGGGGCCGATTTTGATGAAAAGGTCTAATTATTAGTTAGATGTTCTGTGGCTAAAATCCTGCTCACATCTCCCTTGTATTATACAAGACAAAACAAATTTTAATGCGTCATGGAAATTAAGATAATTAGAAACATTTTTTTAACCTTTACCAATTCTATTTTACTAAAGTACTTAAACACTAGTTTCTTTTTATTGATAATATTTTTTTGAATAAGTCCCAAAATTAGCTTTGATTGTAGATTTGTTAGAAACTGAAGCACAGACTGAAGTACGAAGGTAAAGCGACTTAATCGTTAGGTAATTTAAACATGAAAAGCAATTGTATGGTACTATGCCCTATTGTAATTTGTTACGTTTCGAAATAAGAATCATTCTCACGCTCCGGAACCTTGATTTGATTTATTTATCTGTGATTGTGCGTGAGTTCCCATTATATCTCACAAGATAGATACAAAAGGTCCGTAATCTTTTTATGAGAATGTCCAGGATGGTCGTAAAAGATCCGGTTGTAGGTTTGCAGTATTTAATGGCTTGAGGAAGGTCGTGGCTAGTTGTCGTGGATAGAAATTGTCTTACAAGTTAGGTTTTTGTTCACATTGTTGATTTCATAGCGCGAATAAATACATACATTTATTGGTAAATCATGATCGATAAAATTTATCAAATAAAAAAAAACGAAAAAATGCACATACGGGTTTTGGCATGCGCACCGACGATTGTTTAAAAATTGTTGACGTGATAACGTTTATAAAGACGATGAGCCTGAAAGGCATTCACGAAAACCGAGTAACGGCCGCTCACGTCACGGAAGCGCGCGCAGCATTAGAGAGAGAGGCACGCTAGACCGGCCGTCTCTCTCCCACTCAAGCGTAATCGGTCCGCTTGGAAGGCATTCTCGAAAACGTGGTAACGAGCCTGCTCACGTCACGAGCCACAACGCGCGCAAAGTATCGAGAAAGAGATACGCTGAATAATAATAAAACGAAATATATATCTGTAATTTAATATGTAAAATTGTAATTTTCATTCTATTTCCCGTTCCTAATGTGCGAATTGACAATATTTATATCATAAATTATTCTTCTACGAAATAGACGTTATCACGTAAAACCATTGTCCGTAAACCGACTTTACAGACAACCAATTTTTTTTTTTGATAAAAAATGGAAATTACGTGATATTTAATGGAACCTAAATAGTATTGTTTACTATTAGGATGTTATAATTATGTCCAGGGGCAAATGGATTAGCTTCCGTATCACGAAATTCTAAAATTAAATTGACCTGACAGCGAACCTTTTATTTATCAAAAGGTCCTATACGCAAATCGACCTATACCTATACTTATGTGATAGGTAGGTACCTTACCTATTTGTTATTTTGAATTAATATTAGTACCTACTTAAGATTAGTTTTAGTTTTATGCTTAATGTCAACTTAACTTAATGTCATAACGTGTCAATGTTGTTTAGGTATTTATTTATTGGATTTAACTTATTTTGAAATCTGCATTTAAGGTGTAAAATTTTTATTCGTTTCAATTTATTGTTTCAAAGACTATTACAATTTAAATTAATTAAATCCTTGACGGTGTGATGCCGCTTGTCCGTTAAGCTCCTTAACTAAGAAAAAGCTACTCTTGAAGCCACCCACGAGGCCATACACGATCAAGTGTACTAGTCAAGTTTGCAGTTTGACTTGTCTTTGCAGTTTGAATTGACGCGGCATCCAGCGTGCATGAGATAGGTATATGGTCAGACAGCTGCTAGGTATACTGTGGCCATTTACGATCAAGTTTACTGGATGCCGTGTCAAGTCCGCTGCAAACTTGACAAGTATACTTGATCATGCATGGCCTCCATAACGGTAGCAGTTGTTTTCATACGCATCTAGTCGTCTACGGTAATAAGTCCAGAGACATGCGTTTCTACCCTTCAGGCACAGTAGATATAATAATATTTGTAACATGCTTCGGGTCCGATCTTTATCAACAAGATATTTAATATAATAATATATACAATTATACATATCTTTACTGGTATTTAGTAGTAGAACCTTACGAGTTTGAAACGAGGCGTCATACCTGTATGATAATTTGATAAGGGTAAACTTCATTCCATAGGTACCTAAATTAATTAACAGACATAGTTGTAAAACAAGAAGCCTCAATAAGTTAATATGCATTGCCTACATAATTAAAATGTTCCAATAAGTTGACAAGAAGTCCGATTTAATTTATGCTAGTTATTCCGTAAAGAGATACATATTCAATAATTTAAAGGGCAATTCATTTGAATTCCCTTAAAGCTGTACGGTAGCTAAATATTTTAATAATATACTTTTCTTGTTGTAACCTTATTACTATAATTATGGGCATTCTAATCTTCTATGCTCATTTCGCCGTTTTCCTCTTTCCAATTAGTTAAAAATGCGGTATCATGATTAATGATATGTTATAATTTATGTATTCGATATATGGGTTGTTCTACAAAGTACTACGGAAGAAAATGAGACTGATTTCGTTCCGATATTTTTTGTAGATTGTAGTTGTGAAATGCGTATTATATAGAACATATTATTTACGTATTATATAGAACATATTAAGGATAAGAATCGTTTAACATTATGTTAAATGGAACAGTCAAAATATTTTGAAGTTTTAGATTTATAGCCATTTCAAGGAAATCGAGCCACAGCATTCTGAGAATGTAACCAGGAAAGTGGGAAAATACAAGAAAATGTAACGAAATCAATGTTTAATTGCAAAAAGATATATGGTATTCGTCATCCCTTGCGTAGGTTCTAGGGACTCGGCTAAACGGCAACATCGCTCGGAGAATACAATAATAAATAATGGCTGATTTTACATTGAACAGGATCCTGATACAAAATGGTGGGGACAAAATATAGAAAAAGAATTTATAACATTTTTGGAATAATAAAATAAAAATAGTATATCTTCCAGACAAGAAAAAAATTATCTACTTCTTTATTTTGGTTTAACTTATGTAGTAGATAAATTATATAACACTTTTGATTTTACATTTTGGTCGAGGAAAATTGCAGGTTCCTGACAATTTGGCACTTTGAATAGAAATTTCGTCAAGAAAATAAATATCTTAATATCAAATCAAAATGATTTTAGTGACGAACTAGAAATAGGTTTGTTGTACAGTATGTTTTAAAAGTTAGTATCAAGTTTTTCATGATTTTTTAGCTGGGACATCGAAAATTCCTTTTTGTAGAACGACCCATATACGGGAATTTATAATATATGGATTATTACGAATAGACCAGCATAATAAATAAACATGGTTGTACATAATATATCAATTCATATGACAGGCAAAAACCAGCCTTTGAATAACTCGTAATAGGTGTTTTTATTTAGGACTTAAATATACAATGCAGCCAATTTATTATATTAAATTACCAAAACAAGATTCAGAAATCACAACATGATCGAGAACAGTTTATTAGAAAACAACAAAAAAACTGATTGGTTCTCTTGTCGCAGAAATAATTTATCTGATTCTGTATCTAGATACTATACAATGCAAAATAATAACCTAAATGGAATTGATTTTTATGAAGTTACTAGCTGTGCCTCGCGGTTTCACCCGCGTTAATTTGTGGAAAAAACTAACTACTAATATATCGTATATATAGCCTATAGCCTTCCTCGACAAATGGACTACCAAACACAAAAATAATTTTTCAAATCGAACCAGTAGTTCCTGAGATTAGCGCGTTCAACCAAACAAACTCTTCAGCTTTATAATATTAGTATAGATTTATTTGTAAACATTTGTGTCTTATGAAGTAAGTACCTACTATTTACGACATTTTTTCATTTGATAAATAAATGACTGGCTTCAATTATTAGGGAACTTATTATTGGCCTACTACTGAGTATGGTTCTCACTCAGAAGTCTTGAGGCCTAGCATACTCAAAGTTGCTAAACGACTGTTATCTTAAAATAACGCCCAGCACTAAAGGATTTACGTGCCTTTCGAACATATCATACTACCGACCACTTAGGTTTGAGACAAGTCACTGGGCTGTGAGGACTTAGTTAAGTACAAGTAAATGGTTGATTGTAATTCCATCTGATGGTAAGCGATGAAGTCCAATGGAATAAGCATACAAAATTAAAATACTTTTCCAGGTTTTTCGAGTCGTAGTGATGTTAAAAAATACCATAAGCAAATTAGAAAAAGAATTGTTGCCACTTAATATGATCTAAAGGACATAAAAAGGGTTTACAGTTGCAAGAAATCCCCATCGCCAGTACGTTTGAATTGTGTATGCATAATTTTTTTCAGTTATGTAAATATAAATTTAATAACTATCTTCGGTGAAGGAAAATACTGTGACGAGCATGCCTTACAGTTCTCCAGAATGTTCTGAAAAGATATGTAAATCACCGAGTAGTTATGCGTGGGAGACTGTAGCTAAATTCTCTTGTTTTTAGAGAGAGAACCCGAGCCGAACACGGTTATGGGAGTTGTTGATTTTGAATTACATAAATACACATGTCGGTACCTGTTCCTTTATCGATCTACAATCGTAATCTATAGATACCTAGTATGTACTTGTGGTCACATGCATACAGCTTCAGCATATAGAACTCCTTGACCACCCGGTGGCATAATACAATTCAACTATATCGCTAACTCCTTTGGGAATTGAACCTAGGATTTTTCACACGGCAGTTATCATCACAAAAGGTTTCCACAATTTTAAAAAATGCTCCCGTAACAGCGTCCTATGTTTTTCTGGCATCCTTGCGTGACATCAGACCCACTGTACGACTTTCACTATCAATGAGTTCTCAGTTCACGAACGAGTGACATAATATTACGTCCACCCAGGGCAAAGTTGAGACGCTCCGAGTAAAATCGAAAGGAAATCGCTACTTCGTAAGAAAATTCGAGGATT
Source organism: Thymelicus lineola (assembly GCA_963932265.1). Taxonomy (NCBI): domain Eukaryota; kingdom Metazoa; phylum Arthropoda; class Insecta; order Lepidoptera; family Hesperiidae; genus Thymelicus; species Thymelicus lineola. The sequence continues at coordinate 3,337,877 of OZ010685.1, forward strand.
TTAACACCTCGCCACTGACAAAACATTACGTCTTTATCCTTTCTAACTTTTAATTGTTTATAAAGCAGTTTTCCATTAATATGTACATATGCAACATCGAACGAATTTGAAATAAGCGTACTAAAAATTGTTATAAAAAAAAAACAAAAAACTCACAGTTTTGATTGGTCGTACTGGCAACACGCACTTAAAACTTAATGTTCGCGCGTAAATCGAACAGTCGCGCTCAGCTCACGAAGTATGACTGTGGTCGGCGATGCAGTGAATGTGGTCTTCACTTACCACTCTTGTTCGCTAGTATTACCCGTCCTGAAGCGTACACTTGTGGTCTTTATTGCCAGCGAATTAATTACCCACCTCCGTAAATCGGCAGGTGTAACAGGTGTGAGCCGTGTGAGCGTTGAACTTTGCGGTGTATTTGAATAACCGATTGTCATGCCCCTCGGGTCCAAGTCTCATTTTTATTCAGTGCCTTCGTAAAGCTTTGTTATACAGGACGTTCCAGTTCATAGCCGTTTCTAGACCAACTAACAGGAAAATGGAAGCAAAGACAGCACAATTTTCCTTGGTAAATATTTCTGCCTTCTGTAACTTCAATAAATTGTCCAAGAGAAAATGTAAATTCAAGGCTTGGAGACGTCCTTTTTCGGATGGTTCCGCAATTCCGCATTCATCCATTTATGGGTTCAGCTGCAAAAATATACAAAACTTAGTATTCACGAAACGTGCGCATATACTTGAATATTTTGTTTTTGAAGAGGTTTACGTTGAATCTTTGTGTACGTTTGAGCACGACCGATTTAAGAGTCAAGGTAATTTTTGACACTTAATTAATAAGTCTAGCGGCTAAAAGAAGCAGCACGAATCTGCATTTTATTTGAATAAATTTGACGTAAACAAGATATTCCTGACCATGATGAGTTCAAGTTCATTTTGTCTCAGTATAAACTGAAATTCTGTGCAATATTTAGGACTTACACGTCAGAACTTTGTCGTCTGGATGCTTCCAAATTGGTCCCATGTTTATCAAATTATTATTTGGTGAGGAATCGAATGGAATCCTTAAATGAAATAGCCATCCATACACCTGATAGTAAGTGGCTATCGTCGCTCACAGACATCAGCGACATCAAAAGCATCACTGATGCATGGCAATGCGGCAATTGATCGGCAGATCAAGTCAAAGTCAAAGTCAAAGTCAAAATATTTTATTCATATAGGTATCACTGATACACTTATGCACGTCATTTTTTGGCTTTTCGGAAGGTGCTTCATCGTGGAGGAGAAGAAAAGCAGAAAGCAAGAAAGAGCGAAGAAAAAAAATAAAGAACTGGCTCTCAAACCCCCAGCCGGAACACGATGAGTCGTTTGGCGGCTGATTCAAGCAAGAGAAATTATAATAGTAATAGTGGTATTAATTAGCTATTAACATCAATAATACCAACCCTGTGTTATACTCGCATACATCATAGAATCTTTCTAAGGCGCCCTACCACAAGCGGGCCAGATTTAGTCGCCCGTTACGACATCCATCCGGTGTGGCATTGGGGTATTTTAAGCTTCCCCAGTACGGCTAAAAATGTAACTAAATCATAAATACTGCTTAATCATCAATACAACAAAGCTTTTTGCTTTCTCTATTGTCACGAAATAACAAACAGGAAATATATTCACTTCATAATAAAGGCAACCGTCTCAAGCGTCATTCAGTCCCAAATAGGATCGTCGCATTTGAGGAAATTTAAATTTCCTCTCGCATCTAAGCTGTTGAGATGAATCGTTTCATTTTGTAGACGTCACTAACACCGTTTTTTAAATTAAACTTTAGACTTAAAGTGGACGCGTAGTAAAAGAAATTTTACGTATCGATATCAGGTACCTGTCTATCTCTAATGGATGCCATACACGATCAAGTGTCAAGTCTGCAGTTTGACTTGTCAAATTTGCAGTTTGACTTGACGTGCCATCCAGTGTGCATGAGATAACTATATGGCCAGATAGCTTACCGTGGCCATACACGATCAAGTATAGTGGATGCCGCGTCAAGTCCGCTTGACGCTTGATCAAGTACTTGATCGTGTATGGCCTCCGACTTCGACTTTGCTTAGATAACATTCAAATAAATGTACTGACACTTTGTTAATACGAAAAAATGAAAGTCATAAAACAACTAACGTAGGAATGATTTAGGACTATTACTTTCGTTCAGATATTTGTTAATAACAAAAAATTACAAAGTCACTTAAAACAATATTAAGGTTGATTTAGAACCATTATTTTTGTTCGGATAATTATGAGTCTGAGCAAAGCCTAAGTACCTACGCTTTAAAGATCCCACCAGTGCCAGATTTATATTTTTTATCAGTCACGCCCAATTGATTTCCGCCGCCCCATGTACCTTTCTAAAATAATAGATAATTTTCCATTCATAGTAAGGAAGGCACTGAATTAGTCACTAAGAAAATGCATAAAAAACAAGAATTACAAGTTTTTACGGCATTTTTAATAGCAAAATCATCTATAATCATCTTCTGAAATCTGCCGCCCCTAGGACGCTGCCGCCCCTAGACCTCGGCCTATACGGTCTATTGAAAAATCCAGGACTGATGCCAGAATTGCCAGATGATTACCAGATCCTATGATTGACGTTGGGTAACTAACTTACATTAGAGTAAGTTTAGCGAGAGTTCAAATTTCAATTCCCTGCGCTTCAGCTGGTCTGATAGCCCTGATATGACAGTTACTGACGCGTCACCCATGAATCTAGTATGATATAACACCAATTAGCAATGAATCATTATTGAGGTGTATTCGTTTCAAAGCTTAATAAAACATACGTTGATAACATCTTAATTTAATAAGGATGTAATAACATTAAATAGGAATTAAAGGTTCCTTTTTCTTCCACGGAACTCTGAAAACACAAGTTGCAAGACTCTCCAAAGAGATGAGTTATTGAATAAGCGGATTATTCAACCATTGTCTCACAAAGATGGGCAGTCTAACCATTTCTCAGGCACGAGAATTTTCACTCATGTTACGTGACTACTGTCTGAGTGAGCAGTACTGGTAGGTAATTGAGGGGCGATGAACTGTCTTTCTTCACATCAGTTAGATACCGTTTCTTTTACAATGTCGTCAAAAATTCTGAATCTTCTTGTGTTCAAGGCAAGTAAGAATAAAATGAAACCCGGCCATGCACGGGCGTAGCTAGGTTTTAGTTTCGGAGGGGATTCAAGAAAATAAAAAGTCTAAAAGTACATAAAATAACCCTTATATTCATAATAAAATTGAGAATTGGGGGAGTCCTGCTCGTAAAGGGAGTCCTTTTTCGAGCAGTGTTTATTATGTTTCAAGAGATCTAAAGACAAAGTAGTAGAGTAGTAGATAATATGTATGTTAATATCTTAACTTTTCGGGAAAACATCAGAAAATTTTGCAAACGGGTTAGTTTTTAAATTTGCAAATAAAGTAAGTTAAATTGAACAATTATTAAGTTCTTCACACAATGCTAATTCTAAGTTTTTATAAGAACAGAGTCTTATCAAAATTAGTACTGTCCAGTTCTGTCGTTCCTCAAATGCTAGCAAATCTTTACCTGTTCCTAGAACCTGGTCAATGATCGAGGCATTGACCATTCCATTGAACGCCACGTTAACTGTCGTGGCTAAGCTAATACTGCATGCATGACATAGCGATTCATAGGTCTGGACAATTTGCATTGGATTTCCGTCATTGTTTGTTTAATTATTCTTTATTGAACCTTACACAAGTCCGCCTTTTGTTCCATTACAAAAGGCGGACTTAATGCTAAAATCGGGTAGTAACTATTAAACCCAAGAACCACGTGACCCTGCCTGAATTTGATCCAGATTCCAGACAAATGAGAAGCTGACGCTTAATCGTGGTACACCACCGCCGATCTTTTGTAATAATCCGCATTTCAGGTTTTCGGATGGCTAACCTGATAATACAAACAGTACATGGCAAGCATTAGGTACCAACTATGTCAGATAAGGATTCGGATAAAGAGGACTGGAACCTGATGACATTAAGGTTTGAGGTTATAAATGTAAAGAACCGAAAGTATGACAGTGATTATCGGTATGGAATATTTTTATTTCATTCTTCTTATTTGTACCAGAGCACCTGACTTGACCACGCCTATCAGGCACTCAGGCACACAGGAGTAGTAATGACTTCAATTATCTTGATATACTTAAATGACAAAGACGCATGGAAATGACCAGCTCTGCCACCAGTTTCGTTCAAGTGATATTTTTTTGTAATAATATAATACCTATGTATTTTTATTTTTAAAAGATGTGTTGAGGAGTTTCTTTACGCTTTTCTTCTCCTCCATGACAAAGCACCTTTCCGAAAAGCCAAAAAGTCACTTTTTAGGCAAACACAAAGGCATATCGGTGATACCTATATGAATAAATTATTTTGAATTTTGAATTAGATATTATACATCGATTAACAAATCCCTAAAAACCTTAATTTCAGAGTAATTTAAGAACATTCTCATTTACTGATGACCAAAATTCGTGTACATCGCCTCACAAACGTACTTGACGAGTTGTATTAATGGTACTTTTACTTTTGTTTGCGATGAAAACGAGATACTCGGATATAAAACTGGTCGACCGGCTAACCTTGGATAGGCAGATGCGCGATCACTGTTACTATGGCATCATTAACTTTTTAAAATCTTATACTTACTACTACTTTGCTTCAAGTTTTTAAGTTACAAGTTAATCTCTACGCCTACGAGTCTACTGATACCTATAATACCTCTACCAACCATATTTACCACCATGTATATCATATATGTATAAGTACATAGCAAATCGTTGCATTGCGTTTCTATTATACTTTTTAATGTTTTACGACTAGGTCAAAGAGATATGTAGGGGAGAGGTGTGTCAATAGTGAAAAAATAAAATCAATATCTTTTATCATATTAATAATAAATCACAGCTGAATATAGGTATTTTGGCCAAATTGTAAGTTACTAATTCATCTACATAAAAATATATATAAAGCAGATACTTAAGTAATATTAAAAAAGTGTGTGCGTCTAATCTTTACGCGCGATTGAAGTAAAACGTCTTTAATGTTGGTGATATGTAATACCAAAAACGTTTTGATATACCACTCGGTTATGTTCGCTAAATTTAGTGAATTCATCCCCTTGCCCATAACTACCCCGCCCACCCCCCTCTTTCAAACAGAAAATTTTGTAATACACAAATCAAATACTTTCATTTGATACGTTATATTTAAAACACCCCTCGTTTTTGCATGGGGGTTATACTGACAACATTCTATAGTACTTAAGTTTCTCTTTTTAAAAAGGGTGCCAACAGACTAGACTATAGAGCATTCATTTCCGTCCGAATACTTCCGTCCGAAAAATAATCTGAATTTAGTCGTCCCTAAATAAGTTTTACTTGAAAAATTGTAAACATTGAGATCAAGTTGTGTAGTAACAGTATTGTACAGAGAGTCAATCTATACTTATATCTGATCAAAATATAAATGTGAAATGAGAGCCATGTTCAAAAAAGGATTGAGATGTAATTGGGTGCTAAGTTCTGTGTAGAAAAGCCTAAAATTTTAGTCACAAGAACATGTAATTCAAGCTCTACATTTGACTTGGTTTGGTTACGTTAGGCTATTTCGGCCCATAGTGCTGCTTGATGAGGCGGGCAAACTTTTTGAGCGTATTATCGCAGACCGCCTCATCAGCCACTTGCGCAGGGAGGAGCCGAACCTGGACGACAACCAATTTGGTTTTCGTCGGGGGCGCTCCACCATAGACGCCATCATGCGCGTGAGGGCCCTGATGGAGGAGACGGTGTCCCAGGGTGGGGTGGTGCTGGCGGTGTCTTTAGACATCTCCAACGCATTCAATACCCTACCCTGGATTTGTATTCGGGAGGCTCTGAAATACCATCGCGTGCCTCCCTACCTCCGCCGTACAGTAGGGGCTTACATGGAGGGTAGGTTCGTCACCTATCGGGGACGTGACGGTGCCGGTCAGCACCTCATGTCGTGCGGTGTTCCGCAGGGATCGGTCTTGGGACCGCTTCTGTGGAACATCGGCTACGACTGGGTGCTGAGAGGCGAACTCCCGTCGGGCGCCGACTTGACGTGTTATGCGGACGACACGCTCGTAACTGCCCGAGGGAGTTCGCACAGGGAAGCGACGTTGATAGCCACGGCTGCGGTGTCACAGGTGGTGAACCGCATCCGGCGCCTGGGCCTGGAGGTGGCCCTAAACAAGTCGGAGGCCATGGTGTTTCATGGCCCCCGACGTGTGCCGGCGCCGGAATCACACATCGCGGTTAGCGGGGCCCGGATAGCTGTCGAGTCCACCATGAAGTATCTGGGATTGGTGCTCGACAGCCGATGGGAATTCGGGCCCCACTTCCGGCGGCTGGTGCCCAAGCTGATGGGCGCAGCGGGCGCGCTTTCAACGTTGCTTCCCAACATGGGGGGCCCGAGCGCCGCCTGTAGGCGGTTGTACGTGGGAATCGTGCGGTCCATGTCCCTGTATGGGGCCCCTGTGTGGGCAATGGATATGACAGCCAGCACTCTCGCCATTCTGCGCAAACCGCAGAGGGCGATGGCCGTCAGAGTCATCCGCGGGTATCGCACGATTTCCAACGAGGCGGCTTGCGTCCTGGCCGGATCCCCGCCCTGGGACCTAGAGGCCAAAGTACTCGCGTCATTATATCGATGTCGCGAGGAAGAGCGGGCACGGGGCTCGATGCCGGTGCAGCGGCAGATCGCGCTGCGCCGAGAGGAGCTCCGTCAGGTCTTGGTGGCGGAATGGCGGCAAAGGCTTCTGCGCCCTGCCGCCGGCCTCGCTACCGTCGAGGCGATCCGGCCAGTACTTGACGACTGGCTCGGGAGAAGGCACGGCTCCCTGTCGTTTAGGGTGACGCAGGTGCTGTCGGGGCACGGCTGCTTCGGCAAGTACCTGTGCCGCATAGACAGGGAGCCGGACGCTCGGTGCCACCACTGCGTCCATTGCGGGGAGGACACGGCGCAACACACGCTTGCCGAGTGTGTAGCTTGGGAGGAGCAGCGCCGTGTCCTCACAAATGTAGTAGGAGACGATCTGTCGCTGCAGGCCATAGTGCGGAGGACGTTCGGTAGCGCAGAGTCGTGGGACGCGGTGGTGTCCTTCTGCGAAGACGTGATGTCGCAGAAGGAAACTGCAGAACGGGAGAGGGAGATCTCGACTCCCTTCCCCGGCCGCAGAAGACGCACCGGGCGCAGGAGAAGGGCGGATAACGCCCTTTTCCAGCCCCCATGAATGGGTCCAGGGGCGAGGGACTTGGGGAAGTCCCCACCCCCTATTCGACGGACCCGAGTCGCAGGCGCACGTGGGTGTCGGCGTGCGCCTCCGAGGCGATACACGGGGTAGTTCAACACCTCACTACCTCCGTGCAGGAGACGAGGCCGGGATAGACCCGGCCAGCACTAGGGTGGGGCTGCGGAAGAATGTGGATTCCCGTGGCCCCGCGCGCACGTGCGAGGAGACACCGGGGTGGTTTTAGCCGGTAAGAGTCTGGCACACCCCTCCGCCTTACCCCAGGCGGAGGTAGTCCATGAGGATTTCCCCCCGAAAAAAAAAGGCTATATTATATTTGTTTAATTATCTTTATAAAGTCTATTAGGTTGATGTAATACCTATGTTACTTTTATAACATTTGGTTTGTTGGTTGCTAACTAATAAAAACTAGCCAAATAGTAACTAGCCAAGAATTTGACATGTAAGGCAAGTATTATACATGCCTTCTCACCTAGATCAAAATATCGGAAATAATCATGTAATTATTAGAGTATAGTTTTATTTTAAAATACTGAGAAAAATAATGCACTAGAATGAGTAGAATGTATTCCACTCTTTGTTGGTTATGTGGCAGACTAATGTACTCAGATAATACATACGCGTCTTTTCAACACTGTCGATTCGGTCGGTAAAACACACAGAACATCTAATAATTAATTAGACGTTCTCTGGTAAAACAACACTCTATGGAGTATTTGATCGTGACCATAAGCTACCTCTGTTAGATTTACCAATATATGTAAGATAGTCTTTAAACACAATTTAAGTATTACAATTATTGCCCTAGTGTTACAAATTGACACACCTCTCTGGGCAGCATGCTGGTCCGCATTTTTACCCGACTACCACGGAATTGTTATTTATAAGCACTTTTTTTAAGGGCCAGTTTGGCTTTTAAGTAAATAAAAACTCACGTTCTAAAATGTTTCCAAACTTGTCCACAGATGGCGCTGTTCATAAAGCTGAATCACGCTGTTGAGGTTCTGTAGCGTTTCTATTAGTTGAAGTTGAAGCGTGTATATATATTTTTAATTTAATATATGTAGTATAACAATTTTTGTATAGGCGATCTTTACATCGTTCTTTTATAAAACTTACTAGCTGTTGCCCGCAGCTTCGCACGCGGAAATTATGCTTATCATATTTGTACCCCTCACAGAAGAAAAATAACAGGTTAATTTATATTGAATTTAGGAATTTATAAAGTAAAACCTTCGATACAGTCACAAATCCGTCAGTTCTTCCGGGGGCGGGGTTTGAAAAATAAAAAATATTCACATTAATTTGTTTTTTCTTTTTCATGAAAAATTTTGAAAATTTCGAAAACATGTATTCCATCAAATAAAGGAGAAACGTTTGTTGTTTTAAAGCAAATTGCTGATATTTTAAAATTAATCCATACAAAATTTCATGTTGTTTCCGGGAAAACCTTTTAATTTTTCTGGATGAAAAGTTTTCTGAAACATGACCAAAAGTATAAGAAACAACTTAACTTATTTCCGTCGAAATCAGTTCAAGGGTTTTGATGTGATGCCCGGACAGACAAACAGACAGACAGACAATAATTTCAAAAATACATTTTTGGTGTTCTAACATGTCCATCTCGCGCTCCCTGTCCCTCTCCCGCTTCCTGTACCTATTCCTCTCCCTCTTCCTCTCCCGCTCCCGGTCCCTCTCCCGCTTCCTATTCCTCTCCCTCTCGCGCTCCCCGTCCCTCTCCCTTTCCCGCTCCCTGTCCCTCTCCCTCTAGAGTTCTCGGTCCCTCTTCCGCTTCCTGTCCCTCTCCCGCTCCCTGTCCCCTTAACCCTTTAGAGGACCTTTAAGTTAACCCTTTAAGGGAAGATTTTCCAAAAAACCGTGTTAAAATTTACTTTTGTTTCTAACTATAAACTTACATAAAAATTTCATATTATTAACTCTAAAACTGGTGAAGTTGATTTGTATATAGTTGACTTCCAACCCCTATTTTTAGGGGTTTAATTTCGAGAAAACAGTGATACAGTTATTTTTTATGTCTAACTATAAGCTTATACACAAATTTTCACCCTTCTTACTTCAAAACTGACGAAGTTGCCATACTTACTTGAAAACTCTTATTTAATCCTTAAAATTTAGGGGTTGATTTTACAAAAAAACACAACTTTTAAATTTTGTTTGTAATCTTGAGCTAATATGTAAATTTTCATGTTTTTAACTTCAAAAATAACGAAGTTGCTTACTGAGTTCAGTCCGCTAAATTAACCCTTTAAGGGATGATTTTCCAAAAAAACGTGTTAAAATTAACTTTTGTTTCTTACTATAAACTTACATAAAAAATTTCATATTTATAACTCCAACACTGGCGAAGTTGATTTGTATATAGATGACTACCAACCCCTATTTTTAAGGGATGAATTTCGAGAAAACCGTGAGTTATTTTTGTGTCTAATTATAAGCTTACACACAAATTTTCACCCTTCTTACTTCAGAACTGACGAAGTTCCCATACTAACTTGGGCTACCTTAATTAACCCTTAAGGGGATGATTTTCCCAAAAAAGTTATACTTCAAAATTTAGTTTCTAATTTTGAGCTAATATGTAATTTTTCATGTATTTAACTTCAAAAATGACGAAGTTGCCTACTGAGTTCAATCCGGTAAATTAACCCTTTAAGGGATGATTTTCCAAAAAAATGTGTTAAAGTTAACTTTTATTTATTACTATAAACTTACATGAAAAATTTCATTTTTATAACTCTAAAACTCACGAAGTCGGCTTGTATGAAAATTACTTCTAACCCCTATTTTTACCCTTAGGGGATGAATTTCCAAAAACCCGTTCTTAGCTGACGTCTCCTTAGCATAAACTATCTGCCTACCAAACGTGACAAAAGAAATATTTTTGTAAAAGATAAAAATAAAAAACCAAAAACTTGGTTATTTTAATTTTTTACATAAATTTTGAGGTTATGTAAAAAAGTGTAAATACAAAAGTTGTAGACCTTTTTATTACCTACAACATTGTTCTATAACTTTTTTCCATTGGACTTGTAGTTTTGCCGGAAATCGAGATAAATCGTTTTTTACCCTTAAACCCCCTACCCCCCACTTTTCGACCTCAGATCGCCCATAAATTATTTTTACTTTCATTTCTATTATATTCTCTTCCTTTTGAAATGTGTTTCATCCTAGTATTTTTTTTTCACTTTTTACCGTTTTCAAAGGCTTCGGCACTAGACTATAGACTCTTTATACGAGTATAATATATATATGTAATTAATTATTATCATCAATTATTTATTATGTTGCAAAACAAACTACAAAGTCCGTACTCTGTCGGGTCAACCCACAGAACAAAACATCTTTAGAACTTTCTAAAATTTATAAGGACGATAGAAAGATCGCCTTTTTCAAAAATAATACTGTAATTGTAACTGTATTTAACAAGTAGTTATCTTTTGATATACGGGGGTCTGGTTGGTGTTTATAACAGACACGCTACAGAAACTCAACCGCGTGATTCAGCTATCTCAACAACGCCATCTGTGTTCAAGTTTGGGAATTTTAATTTACATTACTAGCGAGCGACTCGCCTGAGCTGCCTTTGCACGTTTAGTAGAGCATAGAAATTATGCCTATTATGTTTTGTCTTGCTTAAGGCTTAGTATAAGCATACTGTTAAGTGCTTAAGGTTAAAAAAGGATTGAGATGTAATTGGGTGCCAAGTTCTGTGTAGAAAAGCCTAAAATTTTAGTCACAAGAACATGTAATTCAAGCTCTACATTTGACTTGGTTAGTTTTCACGTATCTACGTAAGCTATATTATATTTGTATAATTATCTTTTTTAAGTCTATTAGGTTGATGTAATACCTATATGTTACTTTTATCATTTGGTTTGTTGGTTGCTAACTAATAAAAACTAGCCAAATAGTAACTAGCCAAGAATTTAACATGTAAGGCATGTATTATGCATGCCTTCTCACGGTGATCAAAATATGTTTATTAATCGGAAATAATCATGTAATTATTAGAGTATAGTTTTATTTTAAAATACTGAGAAAAATAATGCACTAGAATGAGTAGAATGTATTTCACTTTTTGTTGGTTATGTGGCAGACTAATGTACTCAGATATAATACATGCGCGTCTTTTCAACACTGTCGATTCGGTCGGTAAAACACACAGAACATCTAATAATTAATTAGATGTTCTGTGGTAAAACAACACTCTATGGAGTATTGATCGTGACCATAAGCTACCTCTGTTAGATTTACCAATAGATGTAAGATAGTCTTTAAAACACAATTTAAATATTACAATTATTGCCCTAATGTTACAAATTGACACACCTCTCTGGGCAGCATGCTGGTCCGCATTTTTACCCGACTACCACGGAATTGTTATTTATAAGCACTTTTTTTAAGGGCCAGTTTGGCTTTTAAGTAAATAAAAACTCACGTTCTAAAATGTTTCCAAACTTGTCCACAGATGGCGCTGTTCATAAAGCTGAATCACGCTGTTGAGGTTCTGTAGCGTTTCTATTAGTTGAAGTTGAAGCGAATGTACATTTTGTGTGTAAAAATAAGATATTGATATATTTCTGGTATATCAATTTTTGTATAGGCGATCTTTACATCGTCCTTTTATAGAACTTATGTGAGTTATGTGTATTTGTATTGTGAATGAATGAAACGATTTGATTTTGTAATGTCTGTCTTGTGAACAAAGGAGATCAGCACTCAGCAGAACAGACACGGTCTATCTTTTAATCAATTCTTCGCACACATTGGTGGTAAAATATTGAGTATGGTAGGTTCCTTAAAAGAACCGGTCCCGTTTTCAATTAATCAATCAATTTTAATGTGGATTGTGGGCTATAGGTGATACAGTTTTAGTTATTATATAGGTACATTGTGTAGGTCTATATTCTGCCTCGTTGAGGCGTAGATTAATAAACTAAATAATATTAAAAATTAAGTTAATTTAAAATTACAATTCAATGAATAAAAAATTAAAACCTGTCAAATGTATGCCTCAGACCATCAATCGTATCAAAAAATATAATTACAATTATTATTTTGACATATAGTCCTGAATGAATACTGTAATAGCATTTTTTGTCAATCAGCATAGAAACAACGGGAAGTGAGTTATTATTAAAAAACGGTTTATCTTGATTTCTGACAAAGCTACAAATCCTATGGAAAAAAGTTAAATGTTTTTGTAAAAGATAAAAATAAAAAACTAAAATTTTTGTTATTTGAATTTTTCACATAAATTTTGAAGTTATGTAAAAGTTTTATTACCTCAAACTTTTCCATTTAACTTTTTTCCACAGGATTTGTATCTTAGTATTGCCGGAAATCGAGATAAATCGTTTTTTACCCTTAAACCCCCACCCCCCCCCCCCACTTTCCGACCTCAGATCGCCCATAAAAAAATATTTATAAAAAATAATCATTTTTTCTTTCATTTCTATTATATTCTCTTCATTTTGAAATGGGTTTCATCCTAGTATATATTTTTTTCACTTTTTACCGTTTTCAAAGGCTTCGGCACTGGTTTATAGAGTCTATATTATTTATGTAATTAATTATTATCAATTATTTTTATTTATTATGTTGCAAAACAAACTACAAAGTTCGTACTCTGTCGGGACAACCCACAGAACAGAACATCTTTAGAACTTTCTAATAAGGACGATAGAAAGATCGCCTTATCAAAAATAATACTGTATTAAACAAGTAGAATTATCTTTTGATATACGAGGGTCTGGTTGGTGATAATAAGAGACACGCTACAGGAACTCAACCGCGTGATTCAGCTATCTGAACAACGCCATCTGTGTTCGAGTTTGGGAATTTTAATTTACATTACTAGCGAGACTTACTATAGAGCATAGAAATTATGCCTATTAAGTTTTGTCTTGCTTAAGGCACAGTATAAGCATACTGTTAAGTGCTTAAGGTAACTAAAGTATTTAAATTGATATGCCTTAATACTTAATACGGATACCGTTTAAATAAATTTCCAGTTACTGCATCGTCGTTAACGAAGATAATTATACAAATATAATAACCTACGTAGATACGTGAAAACTAAGCAAGTTAAATGTGGAGCTTGAATTACATGTTCTTGTGACTAAAATTTTAGGCTTTTCTACACAGAACTTAGCACCCAATCCGAAACTACCGAACCGATTTGAAAAATTCTTTCACTGTTGGGAACTGTGGTTGGGAAGCTACGCTATCCCCGGGTGACATAGGCTATATTTTTGAAGTTATGTTTTACTATTTTTCCCGAAGCGAAGCGAGGGCGATTTCCTAGTAAAATATATAGATTAATGAATGAGGTAAATTAATTCATTTTTTCTATTACTGAAAGCATGCTTGATACATTTATTAATTTATATTAATTATTTAATTTAACATGACACACATTTCGAACCTATTCAATAACCACCAGTTTCTTTGATAATTCTTGGTTCTATGATTGTAGGGACCCTAAAAATAGAGCAATTTTTCAGTTACAAAAGTTTCCATTTCTAGTGCTCTAACCGCTAGTATACCGTACTTAAACCGAGATAAAATAAACTAAAATAAAGAAAACTGATAGCAGATAAATCTATCAGTTCAGTAGCGGGAATAACGAGCTTTAAATTCAGGGCAATAGGATTGCAAATCGAAATGAAATAAAAAAGTCATAAGAATCCTCTGTAGGCCTTGCTTTTATTAAGAAGTGGATATGTGAATTTGAGACAAGCGAGATTGTAATAAAGTCGCGTGTCACGAATAATATTCTTTATTTTCTTTGCCGACGTGCTGACTGGTTCTATTATGTCGTGCTTATAATCCCCTGGCCTCCCCTGGCAATTTCTGTCATCCTCTGGCGTCGAGAGCAAGTATAAAAAAATAAGCTGAAAAAATAAGACATGAAAGGATGTCAAAGGTGGCTTGTAGAGAAATATTATGCGCCATGTAGGTATCTTGTTTATGGAAATAGGGATAAAGGTCGTAGCTGACTTATACGACACCGCTCCCATCCAACCGAAGTATGAGAATTCAAATATAAACTTAAAATCGTGCTCTGTAGGTACAACTATTGAGTGGCAAGGTTGCGGTTAGCTTGCTTCCCGCGCGCGGGCTGCTAATTTTTGTTGTTACTGTAAAGTGCACCTACAGAGCACGATTTTAAGTTTATATTTGAATTCTCATACTTCGGTTGGATGGGAGCGGTGTCGTATAAGTCAGCTACGACCTTAAGAAGGAAGATGGGCCACTTTATGATAAACTAGCCTTCTGCCTGTGGGTTTGTCCGCTTTTTCGGGGATAATGAGTGGGAAATGTGGGAATACGACGTCATTGTACTTATTTTATATGGAAGTTCAACAAACTTCAGTAGACCGATAGTATGGAATATAGTTTAGTGATGTCACGTGACGTTTTTGGTGAGCTTGATAATGATTTTTATTTATCAAATTTTGTTTTTAATTTGAAGATTTTTATAATATTTTGTCGTGTTCTGTCTATGAAATAAAATTAAATCCTAAAATTAGTCAACATCCCAATTCCCTCATTAGATTAATATAAACTATGCTATACTTCTTAGGGAACATACCAAAACCACGTGCCTTATTTAGGGGGGGAGGGGGGTCTTCAAAACACCACGATTGGTCACAGAGGGGTGGGGGGGGGGGGGGGGTTTAGGTTTTTGTCACGTAGTCAATATTTTAGCAACCATTGCGCCACAAAGTCGTCCAATATAAGCAAAATTATTATTTTTAACTCTGTTTTTGCAAAAAAGTATTGAAAACCGTATTTATCAATTATCACGTGGAAACTAGGGGGTCTTCTCATATACTATGGATGGTCACGAAGGGGGGGGGGGGGGGAGGGGGGTAAAAAGTTTGAAAAAATGGGTTACGTGGTTTTGGTATGTTCCCTTATGTATGTATGTACCTATGCATGTGTGCTATACTTCTTATGACTGCTAACTTAAGTTTCTATAATAGTATGCTGTGTAACAAATATAGAGTCAAATGTCAGTCAAGACAAGTGTTTAAGGGTGTTAAGGTTTGACCTTGACGATATCTCCTAAGTAGATTTGTAAGGGCCGGCACGACATCATTTAATGAACCGGTGGCGTTATAATATCTTCTGACTTTCAAAATGCCCTGGTTTTGGAAGTTATAACAAGGTCCGGTCGGTCCTTCCTTTCTAAATACTGCCGCATCGCAAGGTCGACGATGTCTTTGTCCATTGCCTCCCATGTGTAGCACAAGTTGTGAAATATAGCGGGTATAATTCTTGACAAAAATAACAGACTTCAAAATTGGGGATGACTCAAAAACTGCTCGTCAAATCTCAAAATCAAATTTAAGTTGTATCACATGACAAGCACTAGCTTTCGACTAAATAGGAGAATATATCTTGCACTAGTAGGTTATTTGACAAAATGATTATGTAAAAAAAATATTAAGAATATACTTTGAAATGCATTTCTAGAGTACGATAAGTCGTGTTACGTAAGATTTTAAGAAAATGTATTAAATATACAGTAGATCACCGATAGAATATTTTGCTTCTAAAATAATGATCATGAATCATTGTTTGTTGGCAAATCATCGTTGACCACTTACCATGAGGTACCTCATCTATCTTTTTTTCTTCGAATGGAGATGCTGGTTGCCCATCGGCAGTGAAAATAAAATTAGAAATAAAAGAATAAGCCCATTAAAAAGTAAAATAAAGTAAGTAATAAAGTAAAATAAATATATACCTATTAGTAAAATAAAATACAATTAAATCATAAAACCAATTAAGTCAAATGAAATCAAAGTTAATCGAATTAAAGATAACATGTCAAAAATTAAAATACATATAAACAACTAATGACTAGACTAAAAAACTTTACTCGTCTCGTCTACGAGTACTGGATATGGGCATTCTCCTTTTGTATGGGAAAAGGGGAAAATCGACTTTATTAATGGACCGAATGTGCCCAATGCATTGTTTTAGTAGTCCCAAATCACCTTCGGATTATTGCATTTCAGATGAAACCATTTTGAGGCATATTAGTTGGATGTTTTCAAAATCTATAAAGGACATCCCTACAAACATTTTTTGTGTTTGTTTGTGCTCTCGACCACGTGTGACATGCTGTTTTACTTATTGCCTTACTACTGAGCAGGTCTGGTCGGCTCAGTGTGGTATTAAAGAGACCGTTGGTGCTGTCTTGCGCCCGCTGCATCACCGAGGCTACGCGTTGGCACATAATCGCCTGAAAGCTGTCAGTACGAGCTTCGGCGAACATACCAGATGCACTGCAGTACCGAGGCAGCCCCAACAGCATTCTTAAACCTTTGTTACACTGGGCACGTAGGGCATTCAGCGTTTTGATGGTACACTTGACCCATAGGCTGCACGTGTAAAATGTCTGACAGTAAGCCTTAAACGAGATTACTTTTACTTCTGCACTATATCGTGCAAACCTACGGGCTAACATGTTGCATCTCACTGACAATGCCATACGCTTCCTTTCTACGTCCAGGTCGTTGGAGAGGTCCACGTTGATCCATTGCCCCAGGTATTTAAATTTGGTGACCCTACTCAACACTATTTCCCCTAATTTGACAGGAGGAACTCTCTTTGGGATTTTATTGCCCACCTTAAAGAGGTAGTTCACTTTTTTTACTATTATACCTGAGGCCATGGACCATCGCATACCTCTCACAAATTCTAATCAGGACCTCGGGAGCTCTGACAGATGGGCTCAGCAGAACCATATCATCCGCGTATCTAATACTGTTTACAAAACCGTCAATTGAAGAGCCTACGCTTGCTCTGCTGGGTTCATCAATCAGTCCATTTACTTATAAATTGAAGAGCCGAGGAAGTAAGTCCACCCTGCCTAACCCCGCACTCGAACCCGTAGTCTTTTGAATATGAGCCAGCACATCTTTACCTGGTTAGTTTGGTGCTGATACTAAAATTTAATAAGGCCGACAATCTCCCTGGACGTGTTGGTCTCCTTCTAGAGCTTATCCCATAAAATGTTATAGGACACATCAAGCTCAAATGCCTTCGACAAGTCCAGGAAACATGTGTATACTAGTGTTCCCCGTATGGCGTAATACTGAAGGTGTGCTTGAGTCGCAAAATCGCTGTTTCAGTGGGTAGTCCCGGCTTAAACCCGAACTGTGCCTAGTTAGTGCAACTGAGCGTGTTTCTCAAATATGCGACAAGCAAACCGTCCAGCACCTTTACTATCACGGTTGCAAGGGATAAAGGTCGATAATTGTTCTTGTCGGAGGCATCACCCCTTTTGTTTTTGAATTTTGAGTATAGGTATAACGATGGTTTTCATAAGCTCCCAAGGCAGGTAGGCATGTTTATGCATATATTAAAAAGCAAAGCCAGCATTTTAGGGAGATGCACACCAGCGTAATGCAAATGCTTTATGCTGAGCTCATCGTGTCCCGGTCATTTGCCCCTCGACGTGTGATGAATGAAGCGCATCTTCATGCACCACCTCCGCCGACTCCAAAGGAGACTTCACCTTAAAATGCTCTCTAAAAAGTTCAGAAATATGACCTGGTTCAAACTGACCCTCTTCACTCGCGGGCAGGCAGGCTCTAGTATTCAACCTTTTTGTGTGTTTTCCAGAAGCCCTTGAAGGTCTTTCTGAATGGTGAGTAACCAGTATGTCCATTTTGATTTTATCTTGATTGTCCTGACTCCATTTCAGTCTGGACTTGAATCGCCTCCTAGTTTCACACATTCTGTCAAATACAACTCCCCTATTTGGTTTGCCCTGCTCCATCCAAATCTGAAAGAAAAGCCGTGCCTCTCTGTGGGCCTCTCTAACATTTTATTCCGCCCAACCACCTTTTTATAATTTGGTTAGAATTTTTAACATTACAGCTAATTTCAGCAGCATTTTTTACATTCTATTCTCCTATGGTATCACAAGTTGCATGAGTTATCTGAACAGAGTATTCGACTGGGAAATCAATGCCTTTTAATTTACTATTACATTCATCCTTGTACTTGCTTATCTGTTGGATATCTCTCCCTTCCCACTGTTTTAACTATGACACAAAATTTTGCGATGAAAGTGTAAGTGCGATATTCTCCGCTGCATGTTATATTTTAAACCCAAATAGATTAGCGTGTCATTTACAAAAATGCCTTAAACGCGTGGGAGGCTCCCACCATTCCCAGCAACACCCATTGTGTGAACAACTTGACCCGAATCTCCTCAGTGTTGTTGTGTTGATGGTATTGATATTAGCGAATCTATATTTATATACGCGTAAACAGAGGCCGAAATGATCTCTTCTCATTGTTGTTTGTATTTCCGCTCGTTTTCCTATTTCCTAAGCGCGTTAATTATTACTAAAATGGACTGGTTGTGTAATTCAATGCTATATAGAAAAATAGTTTTCTTATGGAATGGGAGAATCGTATTATTTAGAGTCTGAAAGCATCTGATCATTCTGATCATCAAAAATACCATTTCTCAATTTTTTACATGTATGATTTTAATTATTTTTTAATATCGCTTTAATATTGCCGAACAAAAAGAAGATTTATGCTATGTGAGTTGTAACTCACGCTCGGATTAATACTTTTTCTTCTTTCTTTTTCTTTCAAAGTAGCCGCGATTTAATTTTATTTTTCACAATACGTAGCCGAGGGGATTATTCCTATCTGTGCAATGCGCCTTTTATTTTTGTTTGGAATTAATAAAATCCTAAAACAAAATAAAATCTTGTATCTTGTTTTTCTATTGTTTTCAGGTTAAAGGTCTGATTGTCTACTATTAGCTAAAATATATGTAGCATAATGTAGATGTTCCGTATCGGCTATTGTATTGAAAAAGCATGTTGCGACATCTGTCTTAGCACACTTCGAATCTAGTGTGTCTGTGATCAGATAAAAAATGAATAACGGAAAAAACTACAACAGATATTTTTATTACCATCTGCTATCGCAACTATTGTGCCTAGATAGGAATCCTGCTTAAAGTTACTTCGTAGGACTTATCCTCCTTAGCACAAGGGATTAAGCATTGAAAATTAAAGCAGAATTATAAATAAATAAAATACGGAGCGCATTTAGGTCTGATAAGCGGCAATTCAATTATTTCAGTCTTACAGGCATGCCGGATTTCTTAAGACCTTCTCAAGACTATTCTCCGATTCCAATGAAAATTCCGAATATGAAAGACCTTTTTATCGTTTTATTTATTGAAGGGCTATAGAATTTTGAGGGCATTTTTACTAAGATTATTTAATTTTAGGATTTCGAAGCCGAGTAATGTGTCTTAAAGGAGAACCCCAGTTTCCATAGAAACTCAGGCCTAAGTAGACAAGACTGGAAATTGGCTGTTAATTAGATTATTGCAAAAAGTTCAATTTCTCCAATTTTCACGGCTGCCAGCAATGGCCAACTAAGGAAATCCTAGAATGAATCACCTTAATTATAGGTTATGATTATGTCATACTCGTGTCACAGTGCTATTTAATATGTATGTTACACTTACGTTGGCGGGTGTCTATTATAATATCTACTACTTCAATGGTTTTCACCCAAAACGAATGTCATAAAAAGGTTGTATAATAAAAGCTATTGCATATTTCAAGAGATTTTATTAGTTATCATTATAATATATTAATATTTCGTGTAGTTGTGCAGGAGGCGTTATATTTCGTTAGTACCTTGCCCAATCAAGATACCATAATATTATACTCATTGTAAGTATGGCCACAGCAACTTCCTGATCTTCTAAAGATGTATAGGGTACGTTATCCAGTGTTCAGGACTTATTCTGAACCTTTGTCAGTCACAAAACAGGCGATTAAGGAGTCCATATTCATATAGTATTGGTTTGCTAGAAATTGTAGCGAAACTGCGAAACACATTCACCAAAACACAAGTACGAAAGCGAATACAATAGAAAATTAAAATCACTGTGTACGTGTCGATGAGTTTCAATAGTAAATAGGACTCCAAATACGCTGAAAATATTTGATAGTAAAAATATACAAGAACACGCGTAGAAAGTTGAAAGATCGATGACAAATATGACAATACAGTGGTGTTATTTATAAATACTATGGTTACCAAAATGACATTATTAGGGATTACATCATCATTGTTGTCAATCGATTAATCGATGTCAAAATATTCGAAATGTAATTTAATAAAATTACCGTAACGATTGAATGGTAATTATAATATATTACATAGTTTTAATTTATATGGAATACGAAAATATGTAAAAAATAAATTAATATTATAATTATAATCACTAAATAATACATAAAATATATTATTATGTTCCATCAATCGATAATTATCAATCGATTCAATCGATTATAAAATCGTATGTAATGAGGTAAATACTGTGAAAACTTTATTGCATTATTTTGTTCATTTGGCAAGAGCAGCTGAAGCTAAGATTTAAATATGTTTATCTTATAAATAAGACGAATTTTTTGGTATATAGTTTACTCTTGTCTAGTCCGATGTTCTAACACAGATTACATATGGTTCGGGGCCGAAAATTGGGGATCTCCTTTTAAGTATGATGTTTTATTTCTGAGTGAAATACAATTTGGTTACAACATATCGGTCTCATAATACAAAATTCACAGAGTTGTTCAAAAGTAGTGGCAGGAATACGAACAAACGGGCGAAATAAGAATCCTCATCCTGTTATCTTCGTGTAAACAGAGAAAGAGCATCTTTTTGTTATTCTATCTCTGTTATTCCTTCCATGTAGAGCGTAGGTACTTGGCCTATAAATTTTTATTCACATTATATACAGGGTGAATTTTTCAAGTGTAATGGATGGCCAAATTCGAAACTATAAGGAATAGCGAAAAATGATCAAAGAAGTCTCGAGGCCGATTTTGATTAAAACTAAAACTGCATCATTAGATTTTTGAAAAATTAATATACCGGCCAGGAATCGAATACCTTGATTAAAAAATCCTCATTTATTTATTATATAATAATACAGTATTAAACCGTTCGATAGTGTCGCTAACAATGATCGAATTAAAGAACTTGATGAACAAACAAAGAACTGTTCTTTGTTTTCTAATATTTTCACTTACTAGTGTAAACATAAAATACCTTTTCATTATTTATATATATTTTTTTAGATATAGCGACTTTTTTGTACGGAGAAAAAGAAAAATAGGCGTTAGATGTCAAGTGCGCCTGGGCGTTGCATGAAACATAACAAAATAGATGTGCTTCTCAATTTAGCCAGGCGTTTTATAGATTTAACGCATTTTCCATAAGCTTAATTCGTGAATCTACGGTTGCCTTAGCTTTTTATTTATTTATTTTATTTATTTAATAATTTATGTACACATAGATACATTGTACAGAAAAAAACATCAAGTAAGGATGGTACAAAGGAACTGCTTATTTCTCATGAAATTTCTTCCAGCAGCCCTGAGACTGGAGAGCGGTATGTCTCTAGATGGCAGAAAGACCGTGTACACAAAATACAATAAAAATGAACTACAAACATACATAATAAATACACATATACAAAAAAAAATATATAAATATATATATTATACATATATACAAGGATAAAATATACATAAATACATACATACAAACAACATACATAAAAATACATATAATGTAACTACAAGTACCGATGATAAAATAAACATTAAATATTGTAAAAACAAAACTATGCAGCTAAGGACAGATAATGCTCTTTCACCCGTTTCTTGAACGTCGAGATAGTTTTAGATTGTCTAATATTAAGAGGAAGCGAGTTCCACAGCCTCACTGCATGCACAGAAAAGGAGGCGGAGTAAAAAGAACTCTTATGCGAAGGGAATTTGAGTAGGGATTTGAGGTGAGTTCTACACGGAGCGATTGACGGACGAGCGAAGCTAAAGCGCTCCCGCAAATAGGATGGAGTAGAAGGACAGTGGAGAATGTTGAAGAGGAGGGACAAAATCCTAGAGTTTCTGCGAAAACGGATTGGGAGCCACTTGAGATCTTTGCGAAACTGAGAAACATGGTCAAATTTTTACCTAGTATCTATAATAAATCTATATGTCTATAATAAATAAAGTATTATTATAATATTATTATTATCTCTCTATAATGTACTTATCTCTTAATTAATTATTTTTTGAAAATCTGTTGGTTAAATCATCGTGAGTTACTTAATGAATATTATTTTTTGTCAATGAAATTAACGGATAACAAAAACGATTTGCTGATAATATCGGTATAACTATACAATACTTATACAATATAAACAACATCGGTAGGTACAGTAAAATATTCATGATAACAACATTTCCAAGCAAAGTGCTCTGCTCTTTTAGTGATGTAAGAGGCGTATCTTTCCATAATATACTTAATAATTTTATACGAGAAGAGCTTTATACATATATTATATTCGATAAAAGTTTTATCTTTATCTTCTCTAGAACGTAGTAAAACATAGTGAATTTTTCAAGTGGGCCTGGATGGCCAAATTCGAAACTATGAGGAATTTAACGAAAAGTGCTTAAGAACCTTGGGCCCGATTTTGATTAATAACTAAAACTGCATCATTGGATTCTTGAAAACTCTAAATATCATCTAGCCATTAATCCAACCCGTTGATTTTGAAAAAAATACATCCTGTATTATACACCTATCGATAGTGTTATTCATATTAAAATAAAATATTAAAATTAAAACGTATTCATATTAAAACTCATGCGGTTTTTGACGGCAGTGCACAGTCAGGTTCCTGACAGTTGACACTAATAAATTATTAGCGGCACTAGTCAGTCAGCTAGTAGTCAGCTAACCCCGCGGCGAGCGCCAAACGGCCAGCCGATCATGGCGTCATCATGTTGTCCCTTTCTAACGTTAATGTACGTCTTTCTCTGTCTAGCTACAGCGCTCTAATGACATACCCCACACCCGCCTCAGTCTCCTCCGCACCTGCGCCGTCGTGATTCGTAACGCGTTAATTAAAGCGCTAATAATAGCATTGCATAGATGTGGCCAACAATTTAACGTCCTAATGACGTGGCTTTGTTAATAACGTAAAATTATAACTTCGGTGACGGTTTTATGGACAAATTAAGTTTTAGTGCGTTAAATTCTGCGTTAGCTATTAGCGCTGCCATTTTGCGCGCTGCTCGCGTCGAGTGAGAACGTGTTCGAGTTTATTTGGCGGGATATAGTAATTGCGTGTATATTGTAGGAAATGGAGTGGTCGAATGAAAAGGCTCTGGAATTCTTGGAGTTGTTTCAAACGGAACCGTGCCTTTGGGATCCCCGATTGACATCTTTCAAAAAACGCTCAGCCCAATGCGATGCGTGGCGACGTATCTCGCAGGGGCTTTCCTTCGAAGTTTCAGTGGATGAATTAAAAAAGAAAAAAGAATCTTTAATGGGATATTACCGTATCCATTTAAATAAATATAAAAAATCACTAAATGGATCTGAGGAGATTTACAGCACTAATTGGTTTGCATTTGATGCAATGCACAGTTTTCTAAAGCCGGTCTATGTACCAACTGCAAGAATAAAAACGGAGGTATGTTTCAATATTTATTTATACAGTACATAATTATACAAAATAAAACCCTTTATTGTGGCCATTGTTTGGAATTAGATTTCTTTTAAGCAATAACTTATTAATTCTATTTTTCACCGACTTCAAAAAAGGAGGAGGTATTAAATTCGACTATTTTTTTTTATTTGTTACATCATAACTTTCGACTGGGGGAACCGATTTTGATGATTCTTTTTTCAATTGAAAGCTGGTACTTCTCAGTAATCCCACTTTGAGCAAGAGAAAGATTGAGAAGACGAGGAGTTTTTGAGTTATCCCTAATTTTGAAATCGGTTATTTTTGTTAAGAATTATATTTGCTACTTTCTTTACAAAGTTGACTAATACTAACTTAATAATAATGGATTTCCGCAAAGTAACGCCTGATACTATTAACTATATTTTTTTTATCTGTCAAGATCACTATATTTATTTACGTTTATACTATAACTTTTATTTGTTTTAGTCTATGTCCGAAGAAAAGATAAAGGAAGAAATATATTTTGACGAGTTCCTGGAAATTGAATCAGCTCCTGAAAATGAGTCTACACAATCCTCGTCAACAAATGAATGCAAACCGAAACCTGCTTCGAATCCAAATTGTCCAATTCATTACAAAGAAT
Organism: Thymelicus lineola; assembly: GCA_963932265.1. Lineage (NCBI taxonomy): Eukaryota > Metazoa > Arthropoda > Insecta > Lepidoptera > Hesperiidae > Thymelicus > Thymelicus lineola. The sequence continues at coordinate 3,362,450 of OZ010685.1, forward strand.
TAAAAACACCTCCCCAAACTCCTGAAAACCATTGCATATCAAAAGCATCAACAAGTAAAAGGAAGGACGATCTCGATGAGTATGATTATTTCGCTGGAATGATTGCTGCTAAATTAAGAAAAATAGAAAACATGGATGATAGAGAAGAGTTAATGAACACGATACAAAACCTTACTTTTCAATGTTACATGAAGAGCAAACAAAGAAATTTACCGGCCTCGAAATGATTCACCAAAGTTTTGCTACAGTCTAACTTATCAATCAATACAAAAGTTACCTAGTTTCACTGACATTCCGCAAAGGTCGCAAACCGTAGAACTAATTATTTCTGTGTCATAAACAGACATTACCAAGAATTGCTCAATTGACTAATCTCCTCAAAATAATGAAGAAGATATAGTGAATTTCGGTACAATTTTCTTGTACTTAACTATAATAAATGACGTGGAGACTGCAGTCTAATCATCGACAGTATTTGGACAGTTCATCGCCATACACATTCTACATCGCAGCATTCTTAAGAGAAGTTACAATGTCCACCTTTTACAGTCCACTAATGTCCATATCTGACGCCGGTTCTGTTCAAATTAAAATAATTATTGTCATATTAGATATATTATTATTTTTTTATTTTATTTTATTTATTCGGGATAGTAACAGCCACTACAATATAATGAAAACTTAAAATTAAGCCACATTTTAGGCCAATAACAACTATCCACTAATTACAAATAAACAATTAAATTATACCGTACGCTCAAAAATGCTTACAATCCAATGAACATAAAAAAAAAGAAAAAGATATAATACTGTAGAATAAAAACAGTTATACCTACATGTTTTAAAGGTAGTTAATAACGTACATATGGTGTTAAGTAACGCCCCCACTCAGAAAAGTTCGTTTATTTAGTTGTAGGTAAGAAGTCCATAACTAATTATCATTAAATACGTACCTATATGTTATGTATCATAATTATATAGTATAATAATTATTATATAATATTACATATTTAAGTATACAGTAGCATTATTCATGTTACTTTTGATTTAAATTACCAGTTTATTGATTAAGTTTTCTTTAAATTAAACTTTTATTGTGAATACAGTTGGTTTCATTTGCTCACTCTTATAATCTAGGCCTAAGTCTAGAATATCTAGAAGTCAAAACAATCGTTCGTCGTTTGGCGGCTGACTCATGCTCAAGGAAGGTAGCTATCCAGGCGAACCCCACGGAGAAATAGTTATAGTAATAATGGTATTACGAGTAATTAACAATTAAAAATTAAAATCAATATCACCAATATTGATTTTAATTATCCAAGGGGCCCTACCGCCAGCGTGCCGGATTTAGTCGCCTCTTGCGACACCCATCTGGCATGGAATTGGGGTTAGCATTCTAAGCCGCCCCAATACGGCTAAGGAGTCCATGTTAAACCTAATGAGTTCAAATATTTAAAAAATTTCATGATTACAGTAGATAGTAAAATGCCAGTATACAAAACTTCAACTATTTACATGATCTATAAAGTTTTAGTAAATATAACCACAGTAATGCTGTAAGAAAATGTTTCTCATGGGACTAAAGCAGAGCCATCTAGCGATAGAGAAAAGAAAAGCTTCGGTCCAATACTACCCTAGGCTATCGCAGCGCCACCCTTATTGGACGCGTTTTTACGGACACTTTTTCATAACAGAGATGGATTTCCTTATCTAGACTCCATAGTTTAAACCTAGTCTCCTGTTGCTGGAACGAGGAGTTAATTATAGATGAACTTTTGCAAAAATTGCTTAGGTTTTTAGTATAATTTTTGGATATCTGTCAGCTGCTCAACTTTTCTTAATGGAATTATAGATTAAAAGCAACAACCCATAATTGTCCCACTGCTGGGCTCGGGGTCTCCGCTCACAATGTGAGGGGTACAGGCCATAGTCTACCACGCTGGCCGAGTGCGGATTGGTAGACTTCACACACCTTTGAGAACATTATGGAGAACTCTCAGGTGTGCAGGTTTCCTCACGATGTTTTCCTTCACCGAAGCAAGTGATAATTAACTTGTAATACGCACATAATATTTGAAAATTAGAGGTGCGTGCCAGGATTTGAACCGGGACATTTGTACAATATTGTAGGTACAATACAATGTATGCCAACTAGGTACGAGTACCTATGTTGAAGTGAAGACAGGAACAAAAAAGGAAACTTGGACCTTCTTGCAAGTTCCTACCATCAGGATAATAACGTCGCAGTATTTGGCCGGAAAACTTCTTTCATTCGTTATCGGGAGACGCGATGCCGTGAACTCGAATAGGTGTTTGTAAGTACAGTGGAGCCTCTGTAGATTTAAAATGACTGATTATCATTTTATTGTCATTCTTCTTCAACTTCCGGCTTCACCATCAGACCCTGGATATCATCTAAGACCAAAATTAACCCAAAATGGATAGCTTTCTTTTCAGTTTAATTTAACTTGCAAAATTTGATTACACGCAGAGAGTTGAAAACAAAAAGTTTGTAATAAGAGGCCCAATTTTTTGATGACTTAGGGTAATATCACAGAATATATAATAGTACATAATAGTAATATCTACAAAGCGTAAGTACATATGCTTTGCTCAGGCTTAAAATTATCCGAACAAAAATAATGGTCCTAAATCAATATTGTGTAATGACTTTTTAAATTTTTCGTTTTAACAAACTGTCAGTCATTTGCATGTTTTCTAAGCAAAGTCAAAATCTAACTTGTACGCTTTATAGATCTGACCTTTAGTACTAAACATGGCTTCAACCCATTAATGGCCCACTACTGGGCAAGGGTCTCTCCTCTTGAGGAGGCCTAAAGCATACTCCTCCACGCTGCTCCAGTGCGGATTGGTGGAGGGGTTAGTGGCCAACCGTTTTTTCAACAACAACAACAAGACATGGCTTAACGACTGTTATCTTATGATAACAACCGGGACCGACGGCTTTACGTGCCCTCCGAAGCACGGAAACGCTCAAGAATTTTTTGCCACTAGCGGTCACTCATCCAACTACCGATTGCGCCCGCTGTTGCTTAACATTGTCGATCGCTTAGGATCGACGCAAGCCGCAGGGCTATGAGCGCTTCTAGTACTAAACATAAAACGCAGGATTTAGCCAGTAACTAACCATCTGTGGTATTATTAAAGTAAATCCAACATTTTCACATGTAATAAAAGGTTCATGCATGATCTCGTACAGTTCGTAGTACATTGCGCTCGCATGAATTCTATTCTATATCTTCTCTATTGTGTATTGTATCGTCAGAATCTGAGCTTGTCGTGAATACGAAAATGTGTCATCGGCCTAAGGATATTTCTTTTGTGCGAAAATATATTTTCACCTTAGAAATTCCTTGTTATTAATAAAATGTTGTTCTTGTTTATAGTAATAGTCATATCAAAGAAGTAGGAGAACCGTGTGACGCTAAGTTAACACAGCATCTGTCTTTACAAGCTTTTATTTAAGCTACTTGCCATGGTCTTTACTTTGAAAGAATAAATTTAAATGTTATGTTCATCTTTCAAAGACCTTTTAACATTGCTTTACGACAGCTAACTATCTAAACTTCTCTATTGTCGTAGAATGTATTTTGTTTGTAAAGCTAAAAAGAAAGCTAAAAAAATAACTTGACTAAAAACCAACAGCAGCAAAACACCGAGATTTTATATCATAGAAATAATTCGTGGGCAGTTTTATACGTTGCAGCCGGATTGAAGAATTGCTAATATTGTGAATTACAATTTTTATTTGACAACTATCGTTCTACCCGCGGCATTGTTATATCATACGTGTGTGCTTTTATATTGTGCTGTTATGTTGTGTATTTCATGAAAAAAGTTCAATAGTTTTTGTGTGTGTCACAAACTTTCACATTTATAATTTTAGTAGGATATAACGCTCCCCTAGTAATATAATGGCACATCTGCAAAAAATGCGAAATTAATTTTATATGGTATACGTGTTTAAAAGTGCCTACTCTACATAGTGGTAAATATGTATTAATGTCTATACTAGTAACCAAACCCATATAATCTGTAAAAAAACGTAAACAGAACTCATAAATAAAGAACAATGCCCAAAAATTATTTTTTATTTTTGTAGCGTCTTAAAACGTCAGTTATACCGAAGCAATTCATTTATTTTCTTAAGTATTTTAAAATTAATACCTGTACCCGTATTACCCAGCGTAAAATAATTTTATTAATAAGTGATGAATTGACTACAATAACAATATTGTCAACAATGTCCATTTTCATTCGGGCACTCACTTCGATACATAGCTTGTATCAAGCAAGATATAGGGAGACTTCTGGCCAATATTACACACAGAATTTCGTTATAAATGTTGGTAACAAATGTAATGATGTCAAATTTCCATTTCCGGTTGTCAATCAAAAAAAAGTCAGAATAAAAAATAATGGTAAAAATTACGTTCCCCCCTACTCTATGACTCAATGGATATAAGAATTCAATCTCAAAATACTTTGGTTCTGGGGTGTATCTGCTGAAAATTCTTATATATCTAAGCTCAGAAATTAAAGCGGCTATTTGTAGATTTTTTTTTATTTTAAGACGCTAAAGTTGAAAATGAAATAAAACGATGTATGGCAGTTGGGCATTGTTCTTTTGAACACAACAATTTACAAAATTTTTGACATTCGTTTCTGTAAAATATGACAAACGTAGATGTGCCGTTGTATTACTGGGTGAGCGATAATTAAACCTCGTTAGTGTTGCTGCGTTCATTGAAGTAATAATGCATAGTATTGAAGTAAGTACTTTGTGGTATTTGAATGTTCTTACGCCAGTAATATTAGTTCAATAGTTACTTTAACAATTTTGTTACCAACACAGTCTATAGTTATGCTGCTCTTCAAGGATTATTGTAGGTATGTGGGTAAATTATTGTATAGTATGTTTAATAATGTGTTTACATGAGGACTTTGAAAACCCTACTTGTTAACACCATTAAATAAAATATAGGTCTCTCAGTTAATGGCAAATGATAGGGATGTTGACAGTAACTGTAAATTTATATTTTATGTTTAAAGTATTAATGGTAACATTTAAGCACTTACAATATTATTCTTTAATCGAAATGAATCACAATAAATTAAATATCATTAATTTAAAATGTTAAAAATAATATTCATAGTCACGTCTTCAAGCGCCATTTTGAAGATATGACGTCATTGAATTTACTTATAAAATACGTGTATTTGAAAATAAACGTATTTTATAAGTAAATTCAACGAACTTCAATATACCGCTAGTATTGAATATCGGTAAGTACCGTCACGTGACGTTTTTGGTGGGAAAGATATCGATTTTGTTTATCAATTTCCTATTAGGGAACATACCAAAACCACGTGCCTCATTTAGGGGGGGGAGGGGGGTCTTCAAAACACCACGATTGGTCACAGAGGGGAGGGGGGGGTTTAGGTTTTTGTCACGTACTCAATATTTTAGCAACCATTGCGCCACAAAGTCGTCAAATAAAAGCAAAACTATTATTTTTTAACTCTGTTTTTGCAAAAAAGTATTGAAAACCGTATTTATCAATTACCACGTGAAAACTAGGGGGGAGGGGGGGGGTCTTCTCATATACTACGGATGGTCACGAAGGGGGAGGAGGGGGGGGAAAAAGTTGGAAAAAATGGGTTACGTGGTTTTGGTATGTTCCCTTATAAGTTGAACATTATTTTTATAATATTTTTTCGTCAACATTAAGGTTCTATCTATTGTATAAAATAAAATTGATTCCTAAAATTAGTCAACATCCCTATGGGGCATTCCATGTAACATGGGCGTACTATTTCGAAATATTGCGAATTCTATTGAACCACGACAGCGGCACGACAGAACACGTAGCAGAAAAATCTTTTCGTAGAATCCGAACGAGTCGAGAGTAAATTGTATATTTTTGAAAATCCCTGAATAATATATGTATTTTATTCGTAGTTCTTTAAAAGGGGAATCCTTAGGGAAAATATGGTAGGTTTATATAAATTCTGCAGCAAATTTACACATCAATTTAGGTAAAGGTCGTACATATCGACGCTTGAAAGGAAAACTTGAGTAAGCGACATTGACTTAATTTTACAGGAGAGCAGTTTAAAGTTGAATTTTTAGAAAAAATGTTGTATATGCCACAATATAGATTATAAAATAAGGATTCCAAAACAGTAAGAATAACGTCAGTAGGAGGATTACAAAAATATAATACACTTTTGTCCGCAGCCATCTCGAATACGCTTCTCAGGTTTGGAACCCAAGTTATGACATCTATATCAATCGCATTGAACGCATACAAAAACGATTCCTTGGGTTTCTAAGATACCGTAGCAAAATCTCAGATATAAGTTATAGGGAACATTGTTCTAAGCAACATTTACTTCCTCTACAAGAACGCAGACGTATAGCTGACTTGACCTATACAGTAAATATTATAAATGGCATGATTGATTCACATGAGTTATTAAGTAGTCTAAATTTCCGTGTACCCAGATCAAAAAGAATAACTGCTCCTTTGTGTATTCCTTCGACGAAAACTAAATATAGACAAAATTCATTCTTTTCCAGAGCCTGTAAATTGGTTAATGTTGTTAGTCAAAAACACAATATAGATATCTTTCATACTAATTCTACAAAAATAAAAAAAGCGATGAGCCAAATTTTTTTTCAGTAATGAACTGTAATTAAATTTAAAATAAAATTTAAACTTTTTTCTAACCAGCGCCATATTATATCTATTAACGCTTATAAGCCTCTTCTGTTCTTCGATTATATCTATATTGTTTTTTTTATATCTGCTGGCATTTGTATATTGTATACTATCTATATTGTACATCTACAATTCTTTCGACTAATTTTTTCTACTCTATTACCTACCTGCGAAAACTTGTAAATGGCTTTCCTTTTACTGCTCAACATAACTTAAATATTGTAATAGCTGTAAGTTTTCCAAATAAATAAATAAATAAATAAATAATATTCTTTTTTTCTAAAAATTCCAACTCTAAACTGCTCTCCTGTAAAGTTAGCTCAATGTCGCTTAGTCAATTTTTCCTTTCAAGTTTCAATATATATTTTTGATATATAAATAGCGAACAATCCAGCCGACGATCTACCTCACCTGATGGTAAGTGTTCATCTTCGCCCATGGATATCAGTAATACTATATGTATCCGATCCTGGAAAGGAAGAAATGGGAAGAAATAAACTCTATGATTCGTAAGATAAGATAAACCTACTATACAAAAATCCTACCTATAGTGTTTGTAAAACTATTGTAGTTAAGGTAGGAATGATATTTCCTCGGGTACACGGGGAGGGCGACACTGGAGCGTCACGTGAGAGCCGTAGGCGAGAGCGGATGTGTTACTCTGGCTACTGTGTGGTTAGTGCGAGTTTTACGTGACATAACGGGCTCGCAACGTAAATGCGAGTTGGCTAAAATTTATATGGGACCGAAGCAGAGCCATCTAGCGGAATTGAAAAGAAAAGCCTCGGTCCCACACAAATAGTTAGGCTTGCAAACGTTTTCGTTTTTATTAACCCTGAAATATGAGCTGTTTAACTGCTTTTTAGGATTATGTAGCGGATTATGTACGGAACATTTAAAGTTTCTTCATGTCCGTCCGTCCGTCCGTCCGTCCGTCCATCCGTCCGCAGTGTAGCGCTGAGACCCTAAACACTTCCAATTTGGCATGGATATTATTGGAACGAAGTTCCTTATCGCGCGTTATGAAAGGGTAGCCCCCTTTCATAACGCGCGATAAGACGGAAAAAAATCTTACGAAAAGTTGCCACGACACTTTTTGAAGTGATTCAGAAAGTTTTACAGAGATGGCGCTGTACAACTTTCTGAATCACTTCGAAAAACAATACTTAAATCGAAAGGAACTTCGTTCCATCCGGGTGTCCCTTGACACCTCTCAAGTTTTTTTATTAAAACTACAAAGTCGTACAATAAAATTTAAAAAATACATTTTTTCAGGTTTGTGTATGTACATTTTCCCTACAAGTAAAGTGGGGATGAAGTTTTCTATGAACTTACAACTACAGAACTCTACATTGCGCGTGGCCTGACACGCACTTGGTTGTTTTCTTATAAATAAATTATAAGTTAATGCTATTATAGATTACAACCCAACCTGATAGTAAGTGGCGATGTAGTTTTTGGCGATAAACCCTCTTACCTAAATGCCTGTTCAGACTTGCTTTGAAGATACCCACATAAAGTAAAACGAATAGATATTACTTCAAGGGTCAACTGTACTTAACTACTTACCGTAAGATTTTTAATAAAACAATTTTATAGTGACTGATGCTACTTAATATTCTAACCGTGCAGCCACTTGACCTGAACAAATGCTCTAAGACTAAGAATTGACAAATTATACGCATTCGCTAACATAGAACGCAATTAGCCTAATTTGAGGGGGTCAAAGGCAATGTAAAGCAAAGCAAATCCGCCTTTAAAGACATTATTTTGCATAGATAAACATGTACTTGTTGCATGGACGTATAAACTTTCAGCGTTGCGTTTCAGCTCCGCTTCAGACTTCAGTTGAGCTTGGGCTGTCGTATAGTATGATCGCGCTGCCTCGACGAGGAAAATTCAGTCGCAGGAACTAGTAAAATTGAATAAAATCTCGTAACGATATTAATAAATAATAAAAATAAGTTTGTTTACGTAAATGTGGAGTGTAGTGATTTTTGTTTTTTAATATTGTAATGTTATTCTACTTTTTTGGTTTAAGAAAAGTTTTTTTAACTATAAAAGTGTAGTGACGATGTGTGTTAAGTGTTAAGCTTTTGAGTTTAGGAGCGTAGCTGTAATTATTTGCAGGTAAAATATATATTATATTTTTTCCGTCATTTAAAGCGCCACACGGGATTGCAATCTACATCACGCATCAGTTAAATAATAGAATCATCTTTAATTGAAATGTATTTCATTTACAAAATTTTCTAATTATATGTAATGTTAAAAATATTGCAGTTACCTAATAATTAAATGAAAATCTTTATTTTGAATAACTTATTATATTTACTTACATAACATTGGAAGGCTGTCGCCTAAACTAAGTAAGCATGTATTATAAGGGCTAGTCAGCTAGTGCCTTCCCTAACGTATAATTTAATATGATGGTGTTCAATTAAATTGGCTGAAATTAATAATTATTTTAAGGTTAATAATTTTCTCTTTTTTAATAAAATCTGTTTTAAATACGTTTGAATAAATCAGGGATAGTCTGAAGGCCTAACTCGAGCTCGTAATTATTAATTATAATTATACGTAATTATCCTGCACGCACACCTATTTTTTCAAATCATGTGCAGTTACCCTAACGATACGGTTACCGACTAACAGTTCACAGCTTGAATTAGTATAAAACTAATTATGATCTAGAAGCATGATAGTTTGTACATAGGGTCCTTATAATATGTTCATCCCAAACCGCTAAAATAACGCTTGAAAACTGGCTAAAACTCAGTCTATTACTTTAGAAAGCCATTCGGTTTTGTATGAGCATTTACTTAACCGAATTTAGAGAATTATTTTTTACTCAACTGCTAAGGAAGATCTATGTTTTCTCGCGTATCTTGTATAATATCCATAAACGAGTATATAATTATGTGTATCCTTTATTTATTTGTAAGGATATACTTATTTATTTCCATCACGTATCAAAATTCAGTTATCATAGATCTTCATGAGAAATTTGACACTTGTAATATTGTAGGGTATACGTATAGCGATTTTGATATAATATTATGTTTAGTGATAATTATCTATAGTCCTTTTTCGAAGAATAAGCGCGGCCAGTGTAAGTAGAGATTACAAATGTGAAAAAATCAGTTCAATCCATTGAAGTATAATGTCATATAACAGACATCTCGAACAAAATGTGTGTCCCGCCCGGGAGGTTCCATTTTCAAAATTGAACGAATCCATTGAAGATTGAAGCCACGTGGCGCCAATGCATTGGGACATACATGGTGTTCGCGGTATCGGTTCTATACGCTAGTAATAATACTTCAATGGTTCGATCTCACTTCGGACTTGCGTGCAGATAACAATAAAAGCAAACAAAGTGTTTTAATGATTGGCAATAAATTACTATCAGTAGCCATCAGAGGCCAAGGTCTTTTTTTCCGACGACTAACATAAACATAACTGTAACAATCATTACTAGAAAAACATTTGTTATTTAGAGAATGTTTTAATTAACCGACTTCAAATAATCTAAAATTTTAACAAAAAAAAACCGACTTCAAATGAAGTACATCCTTTCGAATAAAAAAAGAATCATCTATATCAGTTGCCGTTGGCGTGATATTGAGTTATTTATCCATTTGTCGCGCACATACTTAATGCAAATTTAAGACTTATAATATGGTTTTCTCATGGATGAATTCCAGTATCAGATCTCGCTCAAATTTAAGTGGGACCACATGACAAGCACCAGCTTTCGATTACAAAAAGAATCATCAAAATGGATACATCCAATCGAAAGTTCTGATGTAACAAACATACAAAAATACAGTCGAATTGAGAACTTCCTCCTTTTTTTGAAGTCGGTTAAAAACGGAATATAGTTCATTTGCCTCAAGTGAATATGTAACAAACATAATATATCATATCATTATTATATAGATCAATATTAGATACCTGCAAGTAGTTAATATCTAACCATAGATTAGATTTCATTTATTAATAACTTTTTTATATAATTAATATTTTTTTTCTACTCTATCACCTATCTGCGAAAATGTGGTCCCAACCACATGACAAGCACCAGCTTTCGATTACAAAAAGAATCATCAAAATGGATACATCCAATCGAAAGTTCTGATGTAACAAACATACAAAAATACAGTCGAATTGAGAACTTCCTCCTTTTTTTGAAGTCGGTTAAAAACGGAATATAGTTCATTTGCCTCAAGTGAATATGTAACAAACATAATATATCATATCATTATTATATAGATCAATATTAGATACCTGCAAGTAGTTAATATCTAACCATAGATTAGATTTCATTTATTAATAACTTTTTTATATAATTAATATTTTTTTTCTACTCTATCACCTATCTGCGAAAACATGTAAAGGGCTTTCCTTTTACTGCTCAACATAACATAAATATTGTAATAACTGTGTACTTAGGTAAGTTTTCATAAGAAATGAATAAAATAAATAAATAAATAACTATTGTATTATAAAGTTTACGAGTACCTATATAGGTATCATCACTAGCATCCATTAGTATAAAACTTAGGTAAAACAAATAGATCCTTACTAATAGGCATGTCATATCTTAGGTAACTTGCGTCACTGATTGGTCCTTTGATTCCAGTCAACTCTATTCTCTTCTTCAAGCCAATTGTCTGTGTCATTTTAATGCAATACCTCTTCAAAATGACTTTATACCGTACTAGGAAATCGCCCTCGCTTTGATCAGGAAAAATAGTAAAAAAAATAATATAGCCTATGTCACCCGGGGATAGTGTAGCTTCCCAACAGTGAAGGAATTTTTCAAATCGGTTCGGTAGTTTCGGAGCCTATTCAATGCAAACAATCAAATCTTTCCTCTTTATAATATTAGTATAGATAAAAATAAACAACTCAATGTTGGCAATATAAAAATAAAATTCGAAGACAATAGGGATGTTGACTAATTTTAGGGTTCTATTTTATTTTATAGATAGAACCTTAATATTCACGAAAAAAAAAATTATAACAATAATAATCTTCAATTTAAAAACAAAAATTGATAAATAAAAATCATTATCTTTCCCACCAAAAACGTCACTTGACGTCACTATCCGATATTCAACACTATCTGTTTCCTGAAGTTAGTTGAATTTGCATATAAAATACGAACAATGACGTCATATTCTCGAAATGGCTATTGAGGTCACGTGACAGTGAGTACAATTTCATATTTAATTTATTGTGATTGATTTCGATAAAAGAATCATATTTTAAGCCTTATTTAGTGTCAACGTCCCTATTGCATTACATAAGACCATTCGAGATTTCAGGTAATTTATGTCTGAAGTTCTTTATGGAAATAAAGTGCTCGTCGGCCTTTCAGCCCACCTTGTGGGTAAGTGGCCACTAGGGCCAAGGACGGCCCCTGACCTTGACACATGAAGATCACGATCAATAAGGACAGAATGATCTTTGCAAGTAACAATTTTTTGTCAAAATAATGTAGTACATTTATTACGATTCGTTTGGCCTTTTGATATGGAAATATCTGATATGGCAAGGATGCATTGGCGTTTAATGACATGGCATGGCATTGGCATGCACGTTTACCTATACTAAATTAACTTCAGAGGAGAACCGATGTCATTAATTCGGCACTTACTACTTTTAAAATTCTGTTTTTCTCGATGTTTATAACGCTTTACAAATACAGGTTCGGATTTACTTTATTTAGCTTTCTACAAAACATAACGTTTAAAATGTAAACGTAATTAGTATCTATAGACTATAGACTAAACGCTGTACCTATTATAATTATCTATACTATAATAAAATAAAAAATTATAAGAATACTTAAATATAAATTCACCGTTTTTTAAATTTTATTATGTAAGAGGTACAAACAAATAAAGCGAAACATAATTTCCGTATGCGAAGCTGCGGGCAAGAGCTATTAATTAATATAAACGATGTATAAGATAATCTAAACCTTTAACAAAAAAAAAACCAACTTCTAATGCAGTACCTATATCCTTTCCAATAACAATAAAAAAAATCATCGAAATCGGTTGGCGTGATATTGAGTTATTCGTCCATTTGTTGCGCACATATCAGATCCGGCTTAAATTTAAATAAGATTACATGACAATCACCAGCTTTCGATTAAAAAAAGAATCATCAGAATCGGTTCACCCAGTTGAAAGCTCTGAGGTAACAAACATAAAAAATACAGCCAAATTGAGAACCTCCTCCTTTTTTTGAAGTCGGATAAAAATTCCCACCGCTTACTTTTAATCACAAGCTTTTATAACTTTCAATGTTTTTCTGTTTGAAGAATAGTTCAGGAAAAATTTAAAGTGCGGAATCAAACATTAGCGACCGCGATTCATGCGGTTTTTTTCTTTTAATTAGACCTTGTAGCTAAAATAAATCAACAAGCCATAAATCAGCAAGATTAGATTTATCATAGATTGTTTTGATCAAAGCATTATATTATTTGTGCTGCGTGAAGTTTAATAATGCGGGAAAATATGTCTTGGATTACAACGCGTCGTGTGTGTGTGAGGGCAATCTGCCAAAACCTAGAATTATGAGTATGGTTGACATATTTCACTTATGATAAAATTCTATTATTTAAAAAACCTACGTACTGGATCGTAGTTTTTTACTTTTCTGGATTTCAATAAATGAAGGGTTTAAGGACAATTCACTTACTACCAATAGTTTGAAATCAGCCAACTTCCAAGCTAATTGTAAGTTCAACTTGTTGCTTAATCCGGTCGGTACTCATGCAAGCTAGATAGCTACCACCTGTATTCCAGAATTAGCCTTGTAATATTTTTTCTTCACTAGGATTTGACGAGACGACCCTGTTAGCAAGCCTGCCTGTGAAGCGAGGGATTCGATTTCCGGCTGGGGCAGACATTTATGTGACAGATAAATATTTGTACTCGGGTATTGGGTGTTATTGTGATGTGTTATATGTGTCGTCCTTGCCACCCGCGACACAGGTACCTACTATATGAGGGTGTAAGCGTTTATTTAAAGGTATATTTAAATATAGCTAGAGAGTAACTCGAAGAAAAGAGCATAGGACGCCACCCTGGCAGGTGGACTGACGACCTGAAGAAGATAGCGGACATTCACTGGATTCAGAAGGCTCAGGACCAGTCAGAGTTGCGCAAGTTAGGGGAGGCCTATGTCCAGCAGTGGACCTCCAAGGGCTGATGGATAGATGGACGGAGAGAGTAACTTCCCTAACTTCGCCGCAAAAAGAAGGAAAAGTAAGGCAGGAACCTCAAATTAAAAGGACTCTACGGATACTTTGATAGAACCTTTTTCAATAATATAATTACAGGAGTATATTATAACTCAACAATATTATCCATTTGATGTGTAATATGTAGGTAAATGGTAACATATCCGTTTGATGTGTAATATCTAAATGGCGTCAGGTATTTGTATTGTGTTTTTGTTTAGTTTAGTTCAAAGCTAGCTGGTTTTTCTGCTCCGGGAAACAATCGAAAAACTCGACTTTCTGTGAATGTAAAAACGTTGTAATTGTATTACCTGACTAATTACAATCTAATTACAATTACTAATTACAATTGCATGGCGGGGAAAACATTATGGGATGAAAAGTAACCCACATAATGCCGCATAATAGATAGGTATTATATTGCTCAACAAATGGAAACGCGCAAAAAATTTTTCAATAATAATATCATTGTTTATCTAGGCATATTGTTGTTCTCTATATTGAACAGCTGAAACCTGTTAACATTATCAGACAGTTAATAATGAGTATTATGAAAATTATATTCATTTCATTGAAATCTATTCAACTATTCAAACGTATTATTATATTACGGGACAATGATACCATTATAATATACTTTTGTACGGTGTATTTAATCGAATGTAAGTATATCCACAATGGATGGTCGTGTTATTTACCTATATTATATAATAACTTCCTGCATATCTCCCATCACTCTAGGCCTTATTGAGGCCTGACAATGGTTATTAAATCTCTGTATATTTTATTAATTAATCATGGTAATGAAATTCATTATTGTACACCGTACAATATTATACTATCCATATCCTGATATATTGCTAACACCAAGAAAATGTACATACAACACTGAAAATTTTACAATTTAGATCTTTGTTCGTGTCAGTCTTATCATTTTCATCGCAAATAAAAGAAGCTAGGTTTTTTATAATTTTATTTTAATGTTTCAACTAAATATTTTTGGAAGTTAAGGTAGAAATATAAGATCTTTAAAAACCAGGCACCTTGCAAAATTCTATTCTATAATAAAGATTCAACCGTTTTACGCATTCCATCTACATATTAAGATTATAGATTTGTCTCCGCCTAGAAACACTTTCGGACTCGCTAGCAATATTTCCCGACACCTATCCAAACTGATATAGACTTCTCTTGTAACACTGAAATGCTTTTCTTAAGTTATATTCTTAGAATCTCTGAAATTATAATGTTTTCAGCGAACCGATGAGAAAGATATTTATTAAATCTCACAAAATTATTCCCCGTTCCTCCATCGAACGACACGACGCACGGCGGGCATCCACCCTTACATCGTGAATACCCTGCCGGTACGGACGACGCGGTTTGCATTGTCATACATTATGCGCACCGCTAATAGGTGGAGAGCCCAGGGCCGCCAGACATCACTTATTTTCTAACGGATGAAATGTGGACGATTGAGTAGTGTTAGTATGTACTATGATCGTATGCCTACTTGCTAGCTTGGAAAAACGGCCAATTTCCAGGTATCAGGTGATCAAGGTATCTACAAAAAATCATTACTAAGTTCACGTATTTTCTCATGTCTGATTTTTACGTATGTTCTAGATAATATAGTTAGAAATAAGTCGTCAATACTCCCAGACACATTCCGTGGGCCATTTTGCTTTACAGACACCTTGAAGGAGCCAAAATAATGAGTTAAGTTCACGTATTTTCTGATGCTCCATTTTTATATATGTTCTCCAGACAACTATTTTAAAACCTTTGACAAGAAGACAGACAGATCCAAGGGGCGTATTGAGTATCTAGAACATACGTGAAAATCAGCCATGAGAAAATACGTGAACTTAGTAATGATTTTTTGTACCTTGATCACCTGATACCTGGAAATTGGCCGTTTTTCCAAGCTAGCAAGTAGGCATACGATCATAGACTAACACTACTCAATCGTCCACATTTCATCCGTCAGAAAATAAGTGATGTCTGGCGGCCCTGGGCTCTTAATCTATAAGGATTGGAATAGTTTGCCTGCGTCTGCGTTTCCGCCCATCTATGACGTGCATGAAAGTGCATCAAAAAGTGAATACACTTTTATTAAGCTTATCATCCTGGACCACATCTCTACTCACCATAGGGTGGGATTGTGGTCAAGCATTAACTTATTTTAAGTAAAACAAAAAGAGATGAAAATTCATAACGAAATATCGATATGCGCAGCATTGTGTTCCGGTCCCCCTTTATAGATTATATATTTCTGACAATTCGTGCGAGAGATCCGTCCATGTGTGATTAATGTATCTACGGGCCACCTATAATAATAATAACGGACTTGAAGGTTACTCTCAAAACCAGCGGCCGTGGATTTTCCGCGACTATTAAGCTAACCGTTCTGCTTTCCAACTTTCACCGAAATATTGTAGATTTAAGTATTGTTTTGGTTATAATAATAACCAAATAATAATAATTTAGGTGAGATCCTCTTTCTAACCGAATTCAATAAAAGGAGGAGGTTCTCAATTCGACTGTATTTTTTTGAAGTAAAAACTTTTTTGCCATGTTGAGCGATTTTTGTTAGGGAAAAAACTTACAGGTTCGCGTCACCGATGACCTTAACATGTTCGTGACCTATTGCGCTTACCTATGTCACAATAGTGACGCGCAGTATACCGGCCCGTACATATTATGTAAGTATACGCATACACTAATACATTGTATACTCGACTGTATTATGCGTGTTTGACTTTTTGGGTAAGTAAAATCTTATGACTTCGCGTCACCGACATGCTGTAATAGCAGTAAGTGAAGTTATGTTGACAACTTGTTAACTTAATTTTGTGTATAATAGGCGCCACTCCGGCAAAAAGTATACTATTATACATGTGACTGTGTACTTAATATGCGCACATACACAAAACTGTACAAGACTAAACATGCGTGCGTATGCGTGCCCTAATTCTTTGACCACGTGCCGAGAACTATTAAAATATTATCGAACTACTGAATTATTTATAGCAATGTTGTAAGCAACATGTCCAAATATCTAAAACTTGTTATTATACATCTTTGTTAAGTTTTAAATATTATTTTTATTTTAGTAATTCAGCATTATTTAAACATTTTATTGCTATTTATTTTTTAACATGAATAATCTTATGGCTTCGCGTCACCGACATGCTGTAATAGCAGTAAGTGAAGTTATGTTGACAACTTGTTAACTTAATTTTGTGTATAATAGGCGCCACTCCGGCAAAAAGTGTACTATTATACATGTGACTGTGTACTTAATATGCGCACATACACAAAACTGTACAAGACTAAACAAATGGGTGCATAAGCGTGCTCTAATTCTGTGACCACGTGCCGAGAACTATTAAAATATTATCGAACTACTGAATTATTTATAGCAATGTTGTAAGCAACATGTCCAAATATCTAAAACTTGTTATTGTACCTACATCTTTGTTAAGTTTTAAATATTATTTTTATTTTAGTAATTCAGCATTATTTAAACATTTTATTGCTATTTATTTTTTAACATGAATAATCTTATGGCTTCGCGTCACCGACATGCTGTAATAGCAGTAAGTGAAGTTATGTTGACAACTTGTTAACTTAATTTTGTGTATAATAGGCGCCACTCCGGCAAAAAGTGTACTATTATACATGTGACTGTGTACTTAATATGCGCACATACACAAAACTGTACAAGACTAAACAAATGGGTGCATAAGCGTGCTCTAATTCTGTGACCACGTGCCGAGAACTATTAAAATATTATCGAACTACTGAATTATTTATAGCAATGTTGTAAGCAACATGTCCATATATCTAAAACTTGTTATTATACCTACATCTTTGTTAAGTTTTAAATATTATTTTTATTTTAGTAATTCAGCATTATTTAAACATTTTATTGCTATTTATTTTTTTACATTAATGAATCAGAATTATTTATAATTTAAAACAATAAAATTAATATTATTAAAATTATTGAAGTTACTATATTATTTGTTATGCTATTATTATTTCTACTATTGCATGAATTTATTTATGACTTTTTATTTTTATGACTTATTGTTTAAATGAATAAATTAGTAAACCTTTAAATTGAATATAATAATTTGACAATTTATTTATACATAAATTATATTTTCTGTTGTGTTTTTGCAATACAAGAGGAATAAACGATTTTCTTGAAAAAATATACTATATTTTTTAACAAAACAAAAATACATCAGTATTAAAAACATTTTCCGTTTGTGAAATCGGTTAGTAAAATGTTTGTGGGCAATTGGGCATGTCCTATAAAGACTGAAACCATCCAATCGATGTGCCCCAAACTGGTTTGCTTTGAAAGGCAATTCGAAAAACAGTGCATTAGACACATTTTCTTTTTTCCATACAAGTTTTTTAGCACGCGCCGGATAGCCTAGTACATTAATAAGAATGAAAGCATTCCAGGTATTCACAATAGCTAAACTGCCTGCACGGGGTTATTAATGAATTGAAACTTTATTGCAACTACTACGTCAAAAGCAGCGAATCTTTTTAAAGGGAACGCAGTTCAGGGAAAGTGAGGAAAAGTTTAATAAAATATGTCTCTAGACTTGATATTGGAAAATGTTTTACAAGCGGTATTTATTATATTTTAGAGAGAGAGAGAGTGGTAATAATGTATTTTTTGAAATGAAAACTTCAGAAAAATACCATCTCTGAAAAAACCATAAATATCGACAAATGGAGGAATAACTCAATAACACGCCAACCGATTTTGATGATTCTTTTTCAATTGAAAGCTGGTGCTTGTCATGTGGTCCCACTTAATTTGAGCGAGATCTGACAATGGCATCCATGAGAAAACCATAAAAGTTTTAAAATTGCATTAAGTATGTGCGCAACAAATGGACCAATAACTCACTATCATGCCAACCGACTTCGGTCATTCTTTTTTTATTGGAAACGATGTACTTAATTTGAAGTCGTTTTTTTTTTCTTAAAATTTTGGATCATTTCGTCGGGTGTTAAAAACTATCTTGTAAAATGGTTAGGTAAGACACAAGTTTCTAGAGACCATCGCCCGTATAAAGGAACCGTGGAACATTGTATTGTTCCAGTGTTATTCCGCCCCAGCGGTTACTTTCAGATGTAGCTAACGTCATAAAGTTTTACAAGCAAGTTTACAGCGAAGTGGAGATAATAATGGTATTAAATATCTTGAACAAAATGTGTGTCCCGCCCGGGAGGTTCAATTTTCAAAATTGAGCCCCCGTTCTCCTTTCAAAATCGAACGAATCAATTGAAGATTGAAGCCACGTGGAGCCAATGTATTGGGACATACATGGTGTTCGCGGTGTCGGTTCTATACGCTATTAATAAATAATACTTCAATGGTATTAAATAGTATTTTCAAACGGTACCATCTATTTCTATGATTATCTATAAACGCTTAGTAAAGATTGCCTCTAAAAATTAATGTGGTGGTGTGATATATTATTGTTACAACTTTTAAGTAGCAATACTTAGAAAACATTTTAAATGAAATAAATATAAATAAACATTGTGATTTAAATGTTGGAATAAATAAATATCAATTATTTGATCAACTTACAGATTGTAACAATAATATTTTTTGGGGGCACGTTAATTTTTAAAGTCCGTTTAAATATCTAATTGGATAAAAAAGGAAATTGAATTAAGTCAGAAAATTAATTAGATGATTCAGTAACATCCGTACACCGTGAGTCGTGACCGTGAATAAATAAATTCTGATTTCGAGGATAATTTTGGAGAGTTAAAGAAACAAAAAAAAGTTTCTCACATGCATCATGTTACGTGTGAAATGAGGCTCCCTGAAGGGATTAAAACAGGTTGAAAGGGTTTAAAGTTACTATTTGGCTTTCTGATTAGAAAAAAATTAACACAAGCGGGCCTATGAACTTTTATAAGACCATTCATGTTCCAGGCAATTCATTTCTCAGGCTTTAAACGACGTATGATTGGCTAAAAAGTGTCACGTGACCGATTTCGTAACACGAATTTGACGTTTAACTGGACCTTGGCTGGAATTAAGAGATCATAATAGACCACTTACTTGGAAATTTAACCCTGAAGCGAATGAAATAAGACATGAAAGTTTTTTTGTAAATAAGTTAGAAGTACTAACGCGCGTAGGTACCTACTTAAGTTGTCTTGAAACTAATGTAATAAAACGCATAATAGGTACGCATCACCACATAATATTTTTATATCCCCTTTTAAGAAAGGAATAATAGCTTACTGGATTAATCATGGGTTTCTTATCCAACATGCACTTGAATGCATGAAGATTGAAGTATGAGTGAATATTGGAAATTATCACTTACAAGAAACATACTCGAAATCTTTAACAGAAACATATTAAAAAATATATATTATTCTTCTACTAAATCTGGTGAAATGGACTTAACTCTTAAATAGTGAGAGAAGAGTACACCAGTAGACTTTTCTGGGTTGTGTGAGAAAACAAACTTATTTACTCAATCTAGGCACATCTTGTTCCAAGCAAAACTTCACGTTAGCACGTAGATAGGGGAAGGGGGGGCATAACGGGGACGTTAAGGGAAATAGCCAATAACAGAATAAACAAAATATATTAAGTAATTATTATAATCATAACACTTTAGTTACATATTAGGGTTATCATTTGGCACAGAATTTGGCGGAGTAACTAATCAAATAATGCTTAAATTTTAATTTTACGAAACCCTTATGAAAACCCCATTGTGCCCCGTGGTAGGGGCAGTATGGGGTACATGGTTATTTTATTCAGAATAAGTGCAGATGTGAATTTCTTCTGGGTTCTCGTCGTCAACACGAGCACAGGCTGTATGACGCCATCGTCTGCATAGCTGGCAGGCCACCCAACCCTCCACAGACTTTAAATATGTATGTTTCTCATCAAGGCAATACAGGCATAAATTAGTATCCTCGTCTAAGTTTTGTATAATGTATGTATTGCCTCTCGAACTTTTCTTTTTGTACATTCGTACCATATGTAATACCTAAAACAAAATTAAAATTCCAATATCAAATATTCACATCATTCCTTTAGGCTACCTTACATAATGGGATACCCCGTCATGCCCCATAGCAATGACCCCGTTATGCCCCTACTGGTAACATTATGTGAAATAATTGTCAAAAAATACAAATCTACAGTTAGAGTGATTTTGTTTAAAACATAACAATAAATAATATCTCTACAAAAACACAACAAATAAACAATAATAGTAATGAAAACACTTACCTTTTTACATGTGTTTCCGTATTCACTCAAAATTAGATGAAATCACATCAAAAAATATTTATTTTCATAAAAACGAAACGACTGCAGACTAGTCGCCGGTCACTGTCGGATTAAATACTGATACAAAATGGCCATCTATTAGTGAAAACAACAAACGTCTAGTGTGCATCGTTACTTGTTTTTTTGGGGGACCCCGTTGTGCCCCGCGACCCCGTTATGCCCCCCCTTCCCTTACATCTGGTAAGTTTTATTTTTGATTTTAAATATACAAAAACACTGTATATCTGTTGAATAAACATTCTTTTATTTATAAATTGATGAGAATTATGAGCGTTTTCCACCACGTTCCTCCTTTGTAATTTGGTGTAGAAATAATATTTGGCTACGTTGAAATTTTAACGTCTTTTTGTAACTAGGCAACAAACGAGCTGAGAATCCAGTTAATGGTAGGTGGCTATCGTCTCTCATCGACATCAAAAGCGTCACTGATGCGTTACCGGCTGAAAAGGAGAGAAGATAGAAGGGAAGACCTGACTCTCAAGTCCCCAAGCCGGTACCTACACGACGAGTCGTTTTGCGGCTGACTCGTATCATTTTGTCTTTTAAATAAAGCTCCTTTTGGTGAAGTTATCAAAATTTCTTTAAGATATAATTCAGTTTTTATTAACTCAGTTTGGTTATCAAATTGGTAAAGAGGTAGGTTTTTAATGACAATTTATCGTTGTTTGTTTCTTTATACAATGTTTATCCTCAGGGATCTAATAATCTATCGACAACAACTTCAGAATATACATATACAAGATAGTTTAGCAGAATAGATCTTATATCTTAATTACACCAAGAAAAAAAAACAGAAAATATCAGTTAATACTTTGTTCTTACAAGACATTTTTATCTCTTCGATTGTGCATTGGAGCATTCTGATGAAATACACTTCAAGTCTCTTCAATTACAAGTAAAAAATAAATATTGAACCTACAATATTGAGAATTAATATTCGAACAACAGAATTTTCGAAGCTTTCGTAACAATACTCGCATTTTTCTTACTTCTATTCATTTTGTGTATCAGTGTTTTGAATAGCACAATATTTTTATATTGCTTGGTTCAAATCTTCTGAATCGTAACAAATATTCAGAATTCTTGGTGGTTTCGATGCCGGCAATGAAGTGAGTCATTGAGTTAGGAGAGATTGAGATTTATTAGAGGTCTTTAATCTCAATATTCTGTGAGAGTGTATAACTTTAATAGATATACTTACTGAAGTAGTTTAATTAGTCTTGATTCATAGCAATATGATAATTATTTATCTGTAAGCTCTGTCATCTTATATCCCACGTAAAATATTCTCACTTCAAAGGGAGCTGTCTTGTTGATAATGTAAGTAATCTATTATTTTCTTTATTTTTCATGAGAAGATAGTTTTGCTGTTTTTTAGGTTCACTGCTATTTTTTGCGCTTTCCTTGCTATATTAATTTAGATTTCTTTGACGTCCTTAATTTTGAATTTTCATCGAAACATGTTCCAAATAAGCAAAACTACTTCGAAAAATCAATTCGTTGTATTCGATCCGGACCCGTGATTGTTTGAGAACTTCAACTACGAATAACTGAAATTTAATTTCCACATTAAAAGTGTCGATTTCCGATAGAACCTAACAAGTGGAGAATCGATTCAATTTAAAAATAGCTGTATCGTTGACCTCGCCATCTGTAAAGCCTTTACAAGAACCTCAATAATGTTGGACAATAAAAAGTTCAAAGGTAAATCGTTGGAGAAAGTTAACATCCATAATGCTTTAACCTTCGTTGTTAAGATTGATTGGGCTACGTTAAGTAACCTTAAGTAAATAACTGCCGCATTCAGAGTGACTTAACCCTTATTTGTATTGTGATTCTGTACTTAGGAGCGATTCAAGTACTATGCCATTATACTGGCGGTGGTTGACGAAAGCGTCATGTTAAAATGGATATATTATACTTTTGAGTACCAATTTGAGTACAAAAATATAAACAATTGGTATTTAAAACCGGTAATTGGAACCTTTTTTCTATACTTATATGTATAAGATGGTAAGCGCACATAGAAAAGCCTGTTCAATCTTAGTATGTAGTGCAACTGATGATATATTAACACGTTCATTACCACTACGATTTTCATGATGTCTTCTCGGATGCCGCCTACATTTTACGGTTGACTCGCCAGGCGAATCGCCGGCACTGCAATATAAATTGAATCGACTCGCCACGCGAGTTCACTGGCACTACGTAAAGGTAAATTTTGTTATTTTTGTGGCCACAGTGTACAATGCAATTAAGCAGAAAATACGGATGCATTTTGGAAATATCAGACAAAAACACTCACCAGGGGAGTCGTCAGCACTGGAATAAGATTTACGTGAACTCTCCGGGCAAGTCGGTGGCACTGAATGTGTTAAAGATTGAAAAATAAACAAAAATATAATCACCCATCCTGACTATGTCATGTTATGTCATATAAGTAACATTGGTGTATTTAACTTTGGTATTACCATAAAGTCGGCATAAGTTAGGTAGGAAAGTTTTTCAGCTCCTAAATAAGCTTGCTTGTGTATGAGAGCTTTTAAAACTTTCAACGACATTTAGGTATTAAGACATTGTTCTCTCCAAAATACTTCTGAAGCGTAAAATAATAATGCTGATCGTGTCACGGTGTTTGTGGTCGAACTCCACCGAAACAGCTCGACCGATTTTAAAGATATTTTTGTATATATTTGGTAGATATGATAGGTAGATAGGTCGTAAAGTATATTTCATACCGCTAGGTGATTAGGGTTCCTAGGGGGTCGGAATTAATGCGGAAAATGCTCCTACTCGAACGAAGTCATGGGCACAGCTAGTTACTACTTTAATATTACAATATATAATAGACTACATATTGAGGACCCTTAGCCCAGTTGGTACATTAGCTGTCCGAAAAAATCCAACCGAAAAAAGAACAATGCCCAACTGCCATACATCGTTTTATTTCGTTTTCAAATTTAGCGTCTTAAAATAAAAAAATTCTAAAAATAGCCGCTTTAATTTCTGAGCTTAGATATATGTATAAGAATTTTCAGCAGACACACCCCAGAACCAAAGTATTTTGAGATTGAATTCTTATAACCATTGAGTCATAGAGTAGGGGAGAACGTAATTTTTACCATTATTTTTTATTCTGACTTTTTTTGATTGACAACCGGAAATGGAAATTTGACATCATTACATTTGTTACCAACATTTATAACGAAATTCTGTCTGTAATATTGGCCAGAAGTCTCCCTATATCTTGCTTGATACAAGCTATGTATCGAAGTGAGTGCCCGAATGAAAATGGACATTGTTGACATAATTGTTATTATAGTCAATTCATCACTTATTAATAAAATTATTTTACGCTGGGTAATACGGGCACAGGTATTAATTTTAAAATACGTAAAAAAATAAATGAATTGCTTCGGCATAACTGACGTTTTAAGACGCTACAAAAAATAAAAAATAATTTTTGGGCATTGTTCTTTAAGATTTTATACACGGACTGATGTTTTAAATTATTAACAAAAGGACAAAATATAACTGTACTTTTACTCATGTTTTCATTTCGTTTCACGTAAAATTTACTTATCCTCTGTCCCTTTTGCACGATTGATGTCAATGCCTACTTTTTATTGTACTGATTAATGATAGTTTCAAAATTAATTTCCATTTAACGTTCTAGCTTGTCACGCTGGCGTGCGTTACTAGGCAGTAAAATGGACGTCAATTTTCTTTATTGTATAGCGTTAAAATAGTTGAATAATTACTCTTGATTACTTGCAAATTGTGCTAATAATTATGGCGTTAACGTTTACCGCTTTAAAATGGTTAGTTACTAAATAAATTCCATAATAGAGGGTCATTAATTTTCGGATGAGATGTTTCTATTATTATATTATAAGGGACAGATTTTGTTAAAGACAAGTATGATGAGTTGTGCCTTTTGACATTTCTTCTTCTCCATGACAAGTCGAAATGATGATAGAATCAAAAATATACAAAAAAAATATCAAAAAATTGCATTAGTGTATTAGATCACCAATGTATCAACATACTATGTATATGAAAATTTTTTTTAGGTAAATTTAACCCAGGTGCTACTACCAATAGTCGTGGGATTGATTCTCGACCAAAGCAGATGTATGTGACAGTGAAATATTTTTTATTTGGAGGCGTTCGTGATGTCTTATTTAACAAAATCCTAATGAGCATGTATAAGTAAATCTCTACTTCAAAATTCGGACTATACAGGGTCTTATGCAATCAATATCCGGATGACCGAGCTTTGCTCGGTTTAGTGTTGCTTAACAACGCCATTTACTGAAGTAGCTTTAGTATTGCTACTTGCCAATAGATGTCGGGAAGATATATTGTAGAAGTTTATCATTGCCTGAAAACACAGATAAAACGACATTTTCTAAAAATGAATCCTAGCTAGATCGATTTATCGCCCCCGAAACCCCCTGCATACTAAATTTCATGAAAATCGTTGGAGCCGTTTCCGAGATTCAGAAAATATATATATATACAAGAATTGCTCATTTAAACGGGAGTATTCTATAATCCGACAAATTCGATAACGTTTGTCGGATTACCGCGGGTCTACTGTATTAACGGATCTGTCCCACTATTCCCGTTGAGTTGTTCCGTGACGAGACAACTAGCGCTGTTTATCCAACACCTGGTCTTGGACATGTGAAGTACTTAATTTATGAAATTAGCATTAATGACCAATTTAAAAAAAAAAACTATCACGGCTAAGTTAGCTTAAGTAATGAGTAATAGTCGAAGAATTTACAACTAAATCCTACTTTGCACGTGGCCTGACACCTGACACACGCTTGGTCGGTTTTTAAAAGCTTTTATTTAACTTGCCCTATTTATTTATTTAGAAATTTACTTATTTACTTATTTGTATGTCACTAGGCCGGGTTTTTACTATAATATAAAGTTTCGAAGTAGTTATTAATAAGTAATGAATATTATGTAACCTAACTTAGTAAGATCGAGGAGTTGCTAAACTTATTATGAGCAAGGGAGACTAAGTTTAAGTTATTTCCCTTGAGTAAATATTTGAGAACCAAGTCCTTCTGATATTGTTTGCAACTTAATAATAATATAATATATTCTCAGTATCCAGTAGTTCTAGTTTCTTAGAAGACTATTTTTGCAGTTCGGGGTACTTATGTGGGGGCATCAACGTGATTAGAGACAATATGATCGTAAGATAAACAACTTGGGGTATCGATATCCCCCAATGAGGTCGACGTGTCATATATTTGAACGTAAATACACGTCTGAGGAATGGCATCGTGCCAAGATATCGTATAAATGGGTAATCTTGGAAAAATACGCAACAAAACTAGCCATTTTCTAATGATAGATTGGATTATTCTTAGATATTATTCTAATAACTAGACATCAAGAGATGTTTTACAACATTTTTATGGTTGTTATTTTAAATGAAGGCGCTCTGCGTTTTACGCATCGTAAGTTTGTATTTTAGTTTGTAGTCAAGCTGTCAAGCATTAGCTTCTAAATGCCTAATAGGGATGTTGACTAATTTTAGGATTCAATTTTATTTTATAAATAGAACCTCAATATTCACGAAAAAAATATTATAAAAATAATAATCTTCAATTTAAAAACAAAAATTGATAAATAAAAATCATTATCTCCCACCAAAAACGTCACGTGACGTCACTAAACTATATTCAATCTCGTATATGTCTACTAACTTTGTTGAATTTCCATATAAAATTGTTCCAATGACGTTATATTCTCAAAATGGCGTTTGAGGTCACGTGACAGTGGGTACAATTTTTAACATTTTAAATTAATGATATTTAATTTATTGTGATTGATTTCAATAAAAGAATCATATGTTAGGCCTTTAAATGTTACCACTAATATTTTAGACATATATTTATATTAATTTATAATTAGTGTCAACATCCCTATTTTCTGTCCTAGTGTGGTATCAGCCTGTTGCTTCAAGTAAACTTCTTGATACAATGTTATTTTTAGGTACATTTATTTCATGAAAATATACAAACAATCAGTTGCTTCAATCGCTAGTTCATATTATATCCTCTCAATAATCATAATATATCTTACAGCTCAATCTATCATACTGTTTTGTATTATTTTCTCTTATAATCACAAACATGGCCAGTATCTTGTAAAACCTGATCATTTAATTTAAGTTACCATTTAAATCTACAGATTATTTATTAATACAATTATATTATGTCTGCTAATCTAATACCTTTAAATGAGCAATTCTTGTATATATATATATTTTCTGAATCTCGGAAACGGCTCCAACGATTTTCATGAAACTTGGTATGCAGGGGTTTCGGGGGCAATAAATCGATCTAGCTAGGATTCATTTTTAAAAAATGTCGTTTAATCCATGTTTTCAGGTAATGAAAAACGGCTACAATAGACTCTTCCTGACATCTATTGGTGAGTAGCTACACTAAAGCTAAAGCAGATGGCGTTGTAAAGCAATACTAAACCGAGCTAAGCTCGGTCATCCGGATAATAATATCTAACACAAGCAAGCCGGTTAGATTAAAATGTAACTGATGTTCATTGTTCATCTTAATTGGGGTACTTTTTAACCGACTTCTAAAAAAGGAGGTTCTATATTAATACTCACGTATGAAAGCAGGTTCGCTAGAGGAATACTTCCGTGACAATATGGTTTTCATAACTTATTCCAACTTACCCTGCTGGGATGAATTGGCGTCGCGGCAACCGCTACATTATTGTGGCGTGAAATTGTAATTTTGTAACCTCTAACACTCCAACTCAGAATCCTGAGTCACTAACAGCTACACATTAGCACAGAATTTGTATGGAGATTCTTTACTAAGGAGCGATTAAAGTAACCGTTATTGACTCAGATTTGAGGCGTAAGACCGGGTTGGCTTTAGTATCCTGCGGTATCAGTATCTGGGTGATTTTATGTTTAATTGATAGGCAGTGATGTGCCAAATCATAATCTAGTTGCTTTTTGTGAGGTAATGCGTCGTTTTTGAAAAATCTTAATTTTAATTTTTGAGGTTATTTCCAAAAAATACAGCACGAATTGTTACTTATTTATAAAATTTATGTTATTAGGTATATTTTATTGTATTATATGTATATTATAATTATAATAATTAGATAAACAAGAGTTCATTGGAAAGATTGGTGGCCCGAGGAATTTGGTCGAGCTAGATGAAATTTAGAAAATATTTTTGAGGTACGAAACGCAACAAGCGTTACAGCCGTTACACGTAAGAGTTCCTTTCTCAGTCATATTAATTGTAATTTATGTAACGTTCTGGCGTTCGTCCACAGTCCGGTTCTCACGTCATTTTCTACCTCGCACGTGTAAACTGTGGAACAAGCTACCTGCATCGGTGTTCCCTCTAAGCTATAACATGGGGTCCTTCAAGAAGCGGTCTATCGTCATCTTCTTGGCCGGCAACGCGTTGATGACGCCCCTGGTGTCGCTAATGTCCATGGGCGGCGATGATCACTTACCATCAGGTGACCCGTCTGCTCGTTTGCCTGCTCAAAGCATAAAAAAACGTTAAGTATTGCTGACTAAAGGGATTGCTTTAGTTTTGATGACAATGTATTTTTTATAAGTATGACCTCTAGTACTACACTGAGGTTGGGCTCCAGAAGAGGGAACTCGTCAACGATTAACTGCGCTTTAACAATTTTTGGAACGAAGTTCCTTATCGCGCGTTGTGAAAGGGGGCTAGACGGAAAATTACGACACTTTTTGATTCTTACGAATGACGACACTTTTTTTGAAGTGATTCAGAGAGTTTTACAGAGATGGCGCTGTACAACAAAACAATACTTAAATTGAAAGGAACTTCGTTCCATCCGGGTGTCCCTTGACACCTCTTATGTTTTTTTAAATTTATTATTTCCCCTGATTTTATTTGTATTAGTACCTTACCTACACTGACACTATAAAACCGTGCATAATAATTTTATACTATTCACTTGTTCTACCTACGTTTATACAATTAACAATTATTGTAATTGTCTACTATTAGGTATTACGATTTTCGATTGATGTCAGAGTCGTAAATTATTTCCTGGAAATTATTGTTTCATATTTCAGCATCAGTAACTAACTATGTGGTTTTGGGTGTCTAATATTACGATAAAGCTAACATTGTATTTCTAACACATGTATTTCTGTCTAATAAATATAAATGATATCTGACAATAGAGCTTTTATTGGTTGTATTTATTGATGATGAAATAGGTCTTCTTGTTTTTGTTTTATTTCAATAGGTTCACAATAAAAAAGGTAGTACCCAAAGCAGTAGCCTTCAGAAGCGAAAGTGCTTACTAATCTACAGAAGATAACTAAATAAAAATATTTATTGCAATATACAAGCAGTGACTAATCTTGAACTGTTTTGAAGTGTATCTTTCCCAAAAGATTTGAAGTAGATTCGGGAACAAAATAGATTGAGAGACAAAACAAATCAGTCAGTCAATCTACTAACAAACTAATAGTGTGAAGAGATTAAGATATTTCGACGTCATAACATGAAACTCGAATCAATACATTATGCAAATGACATTAAAATCTAAATCGGATCTGTTATTCAACTTTGAGACAATAGATGGCGTTCAGGGCTTATCTGCATTTTAATTAAGTTTCGGAACTTTGTTTTGAAATATGAATTCTGCTTTCTCTTTGAGCTGAATATACAGTTCAGCCAAATTATTTTACTGCGGTTGAAACACAACACACATAACGTTAGTATCGTGTAGTAGTTACGTTCATTGGGTTGAAATTAGAAGACATATTTGATACATGTTTTGCCATATTAATCAGGCATTTTTTTTGTTCTAGCTGAAAAAAAAAATTAATTTTATCACGGGTGGACGTAGATGATCTGGGAGGGGGGCTATATAATGAGAAAATCAATTGCTGTAGGTCTGAATTCATGCTAAATTCTCTTTCGCATCTAGTCACCTTGACGCATATCAAAGAGGCCTATGCAATATGGAAAGCGGAATTATGCAAAATGGTTAAATTTCCGAACGAATCGATATTGAACGGGAACTGAGCTGTATCCGTCAAGTTTAGACGACTATCCATAACTGTCCATGTATTATATAAATATAACTAGCTTTTGTCCGCGGCTTCAATCTGTGTAAATATTTAACTATACCCACAGGTAATTTATTAAATTAAAAACAAAACTCTTTGCTGGTACATATTATTATAAGTAGCTGTTATTTATAAATACTACCAAAAATAATATTCAATACCTAATAATATGTAGGTAAAAATAAAAATATCCAATATTATTATCAAGAAACGCTCAGTTTACGGTGTCTTAAGTCTACTTTTGTATAATTAATAACTATCGTAATTTAGAGCTCCAATTAAAAGATTACATTTACTGAATAATATATCTATGATATAATATAATAATATGAAAGCAAGGGTAAAGAGTAAGTAGCTTAAAATCACACAGCACTTTTGAAGTGAAACTTCTTTAGAATCGTTGTGATTTCAAACCGGATGCAACGGAAAAAACGACAGGTAAGAGACACAAATAAAAAAATGTGTAGGATGAAGCCAGGAAAGAATGAGACAGAAATATTCGTCAGTTAAAATAAATAAAAACGACATCGCGACAGTAAAAATGCTAAGTTGTATTCATAGATGGCGCGAGGAATAAGGTAGAAGATTCGGTTTATTGACCAAAATTTTGGAACGTTTCACTTCTACCACGTGTGAATTGAATAGAATAATAGAATAGAATAGAATATTTTTATTTCATAAGATGCTGCAACAACAAGGAAAAGAAAAATAAAATAAAAAATAAAAATAAAAAACTTAAACAACTATGATAGTAATGTGTTGCAGTCAAACTGTATGAAAAGGGACCGCACTCAGCAATGGCCGCAGTAAAACTACGACCGCTGGTTTTCAGGGCGATCCCGCACAAACACACACAATAATTGCACACATTTTAATTTTTTTTGAAGTTAGAGGTCACAGTCGTTCATCAAAATAAGTATTTTTGGCAGCCTCATTCAACTGCACACAAGGAAGGAAGCGGACAATATCGATGTCATAGTAGTACGTAGTAGTACGTCATTAGTATGCACTGATACGCGTTTTACGTCGCGCGTCATTACATTATTCTGGTCATACACGATCAAGTGTTCTTGTCAAGTTTGCAGTTTTACTTGATGCGGCATCCAGTTTGCATGAGATAGAGCAGCTATATAGCCAGATAGCCATACCGCGGCCATACACTGTCAAGTTTACTGGATGCCGCTCCAAGTCCGCTGCAAACTTGACAAAGTATAGGTACTTGGCCGTGTATGGCCAGCATAACACATACGATACGTTACGCCTATACGATACGTGACAATCCAACAAATTATCAAAAGTATGAATAATGGGTTTTACACTACAATTTTATTAAAATAATGGTGTGCATGAAATGTAAAAATGTTGAATTTCATATTCATCTTGCATTTTCATCTTGCTTAATTCAGAAAACTTATTGTCCTTGCTTGTGACTCATTTGTCCAACGTACAATATTAGAGCTAAAAACTTGAAACTAGATTTTTAAATTATATTTTTCTTTTCAGTTTCTTAAAAGAAATTTAGGAATAATTCTATCTTTAGTACGTCCCTAAGCTCATAAAATAAGGTATGGTTGAGTAGTAATAGGGTAAAGGTCGTAGCTCATCTACACGACACCGCTCCCACCCAACCAAAGTATGAGAATTCAAATATAAACTTAAAATCGTGCTCTGTAGGTGCACTTTACAGTAACAACAAAAATTAGCAGCCCGCGCGCGGGAAGCAAGCTTACCGCAACCTTGCCACTCAATAGTTGTACCTACAGGGAAGTGTTAGGTTTTTGTAATCAAATTAATAATAATTGATATTTGACCTTTCAGTTAAAAATAAACAGTACTTAATAATGTTCTGGTACCATGTACCAATTACCAATAATGCTCGTAGCATTCCAACGTCGCGTAGCAAACAGTTCTAACATTTTATTTTTCGTAGAATCGCTATTTACTTTTATCCTTATTATTGGACGTTTACTAAATTAATTAAATAATTGGTAAATTAAAATTATGGTACCAAGACTGAAGTAGGCATTACAGTAAATCTGAGAAATGTTTTTAATGCGTTTCCAGCGACTACTTTCGTACCTAAGCAAATACTTCCAATTACAACAAGGTTGCAAGGTACTCAAGTTGAATAATATATTATTTAGTTAGGTAAGTTTACTTAGGTCCGTCGTCAGGGATAGGTAGGTTAATAAATTGTAAGTGAATAGTAATAATTTAGTGTTTTATTTTAGTATTGTTTACAATGTAGGATCTAGAAAAGAAGGAGAATTTCCAACAACGAAAAGGATTAAATCTAGTGTATTATTTTTTCCGGATATAATTTTGTGATTCACATTTTCACCAAATTAATTTCGTCAGATTTAGCGGATTTATGTTTAAGAGCTTTTAATCCTATTATTAATATTATAAATGTGAAATTTTGTAAACATGTTTAGATGTTTGTTCTTCAATCACGCCACAATTACTTAACCGATAGAGTGAAGATAGCTTATACCCTGGCTAGCCTATACATAGGCTATTTTTTATCCCGGAAAGTTCAGGGTTCCCACGGGATTTGTAAAAAATCAATATCTATGCGGCCGAAGCTACTTGCATCATCTACGTATAATATCTAATATAGTTCTATAAATCTAAATTGTCCTGTCAAAACCACTCTACCGCGGGCGAAGCCGCGGGCAAAAGTTTGTCGTCTAATAAATAAAACGTAACGTTTATGATCGTTGAACATTGACGATAAATCTAAATGTAACTTTAACAGTTCGCACCCTCAATGGAAAAAAACATAAGTCGTGTCACTTTGAATTTTAGTAATTAATATGATTGGAAAGAGGGACAAAAGCTGCCTAAGCTTAATTTTTTCAAATTTTTATCATTAATTTTGACGGTTTTGTGCAAGAAATCTTAATGTAAATTCCTTTGAGTACTTACTGATATTTCAACCATTTTTTTGCTCTCCTGTAAAATTGCAATTTTTATCTTAAGCCTTTTTCCACTGAAGGTGCGATTTATCAGTCA
The DNA here is from genome assembly GCA_963932265.1 of Thymelicus lineola. Taxonomy (NCBI): domain Eukaryota; kingdom Metazoa; phylum Arthropoda; class Insecta; order Lepidoptera; family Hesperiidae; genus Thymelicus; species Thymelicus lineola. Next base: position 3,395,974 of record OZ010685.1, read on the forward strand.
TAATATCCTACTAGCGGACCCAGCGAACTTCGTATCACCTAACAATAAATGAATGTAGTGATACTTTAACCTCAACTTCCATAGTTTTGGTTGGTTTAACAAATCAGAAATGAATAAAATCGGTACCCTCTTCCTCTCCCTGTTACTCTCGCTCTCGCTCTCATTTTCCCTGGTTTTACCCTTTAGGGGATGAATTTCCAAAAAAATAACCATTTAGGGGATGAATTTCCAAAAAAACTATTCGAGTTTTGTCACAGATGTCCATGGGCGGCAGGGGATAGTGACACTACTGGTCGTTTACTATCTTCATTACATAAAAAATGTAACTACACATATAACTTCAGTAAATACATAACCCAACCGTTTTAATAAATCACAAATTATTCCGACATATTGATTTCTACACAAAAATACTCGGTAATGGGATACCGCTGTCTGCTTTCCTGTCACCCCTCACGACAGGGGTGACACTTGTGACCATTGAAGTATAATGACATAGAACAGACATCTCGAACAAAATGTGTGTCCCGAAACCGCGATGACGCGTTCTTTTTTCAAACTCTAGAAGGTGATTTACATAGAGTAACTTTGTTTAAGACACTTGCCGAACCACGACAAACAGTCAACGACTCTAAATCTTTAGCTCTTCCAAATGTTTGATTTAATGTTTAATTGAATTCACTGAGTAATGTAATACACATAATTTATTATTTACCAAAGAGTAGGTACTATAGTCATTCTTATCGGGCTTATTTATTTGTCCATTAACACGCTTACTTGCCAAGTGTGTAAGCCCGACTCATGATTTTTTCAATTCAATTCAATTGACTGACCTGAACTGACTGAACTGACTTGAATTGATTCAAGTCAATTTATTTGCATTTCATTCAAAAATGGCGGGAACATTCCACAATAATTGAAATAAATTAGTTTTTGTTGATTTAAGTTAATATTTTGTTTTCTTACTGATGATAAGTAATACCATTTTCTTTTTGTATTTTTTTACGTGCAATTGTGACAGGTTCTCATCACGCAAGACGGCATTTTTTCAGTTTGTTACTAAACAATTTTGGCATGCGGCCGCAATGAACGCAGGTGAGTGACAAGCAAGTGAGTGAATGAAGTGAGCCACCCTGGCCACAATGAATGCACCCGACTCAATGTTCGGGGTGTCTGTTCTATACGAAGTAATAGTACTTCAATGCTTGTGACATAATGTGTCAATTAGATAATATTATTATTATTATGTTTTCAAGAAAATTACATGTAAAAATGTTGCAGTTTGAAGTAAAGGTAAATAAGTTTGAAATATTTTAGTATTTTGAAGTATTTTGGCGATTACTAATTATTTGTAACTTAGTAGGTATAATATAAGTCGCAGGGTAATGAAAGAATCCGGGATTTGATCAAATCTCGCAATTTTTCAAACACGTGTTGCGACCTGAGTTTGGTAATATTTGACTTTTTCCTATTTGAAGACATCAATTTCGCGAATAATCGCAAGTAACCGTATCAGCTTGATAGTAGAACCGTAGAGCTTAATTTTAAGATGCTCGTACTTATAAAATGAATCACAACTACTTAGGTATACTTTAAAAAAAAGCTTATTTAAAAATATGACTCAGTAATAGAAGCCAAATATTTTTTTTAGAAAAATAACATGATTGTTTTTTTTATCCTTCGTTTTAATCATACTGTACGTTTCCCACGCTTTTAAATCAAAACATATTTGCGCGCTATGATTACAATTTTAACTTTGGTTTGGCTTCGATCTAATAAGAGCCCACTACAGATCAGGTTTCATAAAAAAGAGAGGGAGAGAGAGATGTATTTATGACCTGTGAGTAAGAGTTCAAATAGTTCTATTTCTAGTCCGTCACCAAATAACCTGTAGTCTCGCCACTTACTGCATCTATATCATGTGTATCATTAAAACAACTTCATAATACTCATTGTACCTTGAACTTATAAAAGTAGTTCAATTGATCTCTTTGAGATTCATTACAACAATCTCTTGTAACTATTGATTTTATAATACTGCGTACAAGGAAAACACACTCAAAACGAAGCACGTATATTGGTCTAATTGGACCAATGCTCAGTACATTATTAAATGCGGCGGCGCTGATCTCATGTAGTTCATAAGAGGGAAAGAAAGAGAGATAGGGATGGACATTAAAAAAAAACATCGATGCTTTTTTCGATGCAATACATCGCTGGCATCGATGTTATACCAATGTTTCACAAAATACATCGGTATTTCCAAACATCGATTGTTTTTATTTTTACTAGCGTTGGGACTAAAAAAAGGTCATCGGCAGTGAATTTGATGTCCAAAAACTAAGGAAACGCTTTTTTTCTTTAGGTTTGCCTCTTCGATGTATCGAATAAAAACATCGATGCTTACGCGATGTTGACGTAATAAAAAAACATCGGATTGAATCGATGTTTCCATACTTTACTTCGAGTGTTTTTAAAACATCGATGTAGGTATATCGTGCATCCCTAAAGAGAGATGGCGCTACTTTTTGCTTGTATAAAGAATATTTGAGTGAAATGTTCCGATGAGCCAATCCTTCCCTTTGATATCATTGCTTATTTTTTTTTTGTCCACAGGAGATTACGATCGTGATCTACGATGATGACGGACGCATTGAATTCACAGCGGTAAGTCATTGAAGTATAATGTTACAGAACAGACATCTTGAACAAAACGTGTGTCCCGCCCAGGAGGATCGATTTTCAAAATTAACCCCCCTTCTTCTTTCAAAATCGAACGAATCCATTGAAGATTGAGGCCACGTGGCGCCAATGCGTTGGGACATACATGGTGTTCGCGGTGTCTGTTCTATACGCTAGTAATAATACTTCATTGCGGTAAGTTGAAATTTTCTTTCTTTAGAATCCATGCATTTTACATATCGCACCCTCAGTGGAAGAAAGGCAAAGATGAGAATTGCAATTTTACAGGAGAGCAAAAAAACTGTTAAAATATCAGTTAGTTAGTAGTCAAAGGAATTTATGTTACAATTTCTTGCATATAAACGTCAAGATTAATGATAAAATTTTGAAAAAAATGAGCATGCGCATCTTTCGACCCTCTTTCCAATCAAAAACTAAAATACAAAGTAAAATGACTTATGCTTTTTTCCACAATCGATTGCTTTTTTCGATGTTAATTTAAGAAGTAATTAAGTAGGTATATTCATTTATTAACTTTTTGTTATTATTATTGGCCAGCCCTTCTGTTATTTCAAGTTAGGTATGTACCACAGTATGTACAATGTAATGTGCATTGTGCATACATGTGAACTTTCATTGGGCACTTGATAGTTATGTTTAATATTGTTTTTTATTGTTTTAAAGAAAAGAAACAAAAACATCATTTTCTAAATTTCTAGCAAGATTAATTTGGTAAGGTTTGTATGTAAGTACTTAGAACGAAATAAAAAAACAATGGTAAACTTACACAAACAACCCAGTGAAAGTAAAATAGTATAAAAGATAGAAAAACTATTTGACAGCGTACCTAATCCTTCGTCCTATATTTCGTTCGTACAACAAAAATGCCGTAGTTTGTGTAGTGACAAATTTTGTTGCGTCGGTAATTCCCTCGAAATAATGTCGAAATAGTACCGAAAATTGCGGGGTCATTTTGTATCCAAACAAAGGAGTTTGGGAGAGAAATGTTTTAGCCGATCATAATAAAAACAATAATACGTATAAAGCTTTAACGGTGTACGCTTTGATCGAATTGAAGTTTTTATTATAATTTCGTATTTTATTAGAATCGTGCGTAGGTTTTTAGTCTGCTTAGTTGACTTAGTTTTTTCATTGTTATATAGACAATACACATATTATATGTCGGACGGTGAGCCCGCTTTTTTTTTATATTATATGTAATAACATGTATATATGTAGCGTATAATAAAACTTTTTGAACTTATTAAAACTTCCTTTGCGTGTGAATATCACTTGCGAGCGCAAATGTAACACTATGAAGTTAATTTACAATGAGAATTTCATTGTTCGATGTGCAATAGGTATGAGTGAAGTTAATAAAGTTGCCCGCAAATATCATCCTAATTGGTATTTGAAAATTCAAATGCATTTCACATGGATAGATTAAAAATAACAATAACAGTTTTTCTCAAAAATTTCCATGTACAGACATCGATAATTTACACTTTCGACGAAACATTTTTAACACTTTAATTTACACTTTTAACGAAAGTCCTCAGCCAAACGTTTGTACGGGTTCCGTATTTGTAAGTCATTACGGAAACAGATCCTGGATAAAACCTTAGCAAGGTTTTCCTCTAAGTGTGAATAAATAGTCCTTCTGATGTCCTTTGATTAAACTCGCGATCAGTAGATCCCCGCTTCATTTTAGATTTAGATCTAAATTCGATCATCGAATTATACGTCCATCATTGATTTTTCCTTTATGTGCGTTTTTTAAATAAATTTTATCGCTTGGCTGACGGAAAATTTCTCGAGAAAAACATCAAAGTGAGACTAAACTCACAGACTGATACTAAGAAAACTCTATTTTTTGCACACTATAGTGGTTTACTTACAAATAAATAAAAAAGAGAGACTTTGAACACCACCAGAAATAAAGTAAATATATTTTATTATAAGTACTTAAGAGACACACTTAAGAGATAACATAAATTAACAACAAAAACAAGAACTGTAATTAACACCCTCCGTTTAGAAAGTTATAGGCCTTACCCTATAAAATTGGAGATTTTATAACCAACATTTTCTGATTTAATTATCTGTGGACTGGCGCGCAGTTCGACATTCAAATAAATTTTATTCAAAATCCATTATTGTGAACCTAAACAAAAAACTGCCCAGAAAAAAGTTCTCACTTCTCGCATTATGAGCGTTATCATGCCAAGTGCCAACAAATTGAGTGCGCTATCCTTCATATTGAGAGATTTAATATTTAAGGCTAGTTTCCCGAAGCTAGTAAAACTGATAAGGGAACATACCAAAACCACGTGCCTCATTTAGGGGGGGAGGGGGTCTTCAAAACATCACGATTGGTCACAGAGGGGAGGGGGGGGGGGTTTAGATTTTTGTCACGTAGTCAATATTTTAGCAACCATTGCGCCACAAAGTCGTCAAATATAAGCAAAATTATTATTTTTAACTCTGTTTTTGCAAAAAAGTATTGAAAACCGTATTTATCAATTACCACGTGAAAACTAGGGGGGATGGGGGGGTCTTCTCATATACTACGGATGGTCACGAAGGGGGGGAGGGGGGGTAAAAAGTTGAAAAAAATCGGTTACGTGGTTTTGGTATGTTCCCTAAGATAAGGGACTGTCTTATCATAAAATTTGATGGTGTTGAAAATGATTGTTTTTAAGACGATTCGTTGGTACGATAGATGAAGCTATAGTTCAATTATTAACAAATTCTATGACTAACTAGCTGTCACTCAGTCTTCACCTGCAAGACAAAGAAGTAACTGTGCGTGACGTATATTAGGTTTTTAATGAGAGTGAGAAAATTTTCCGCGATAAAATACTTTTTATCGCGGCTACTGCCTATGTAATTCTCCATCTTTGCAACTATCTCCACACAATAATCACGTCAATCCGTAGCTTTGTTTTAATTTAAAAGAAGGACATACCAACAAAAAAAAACACTTACGTTTATGAGTAAATATGTATATACTTATGTGTGCCGTTATTATAAACTTGCGGTCTTATTCATAAACGCGTATCAAACCTATTTTGGCCTATTTTGACCGTTATAATTACTTTTTATCTTTGTCGTTTTTCATAAGAGTGAAAGGAACAAAACACTTAATAACCCTTCTATAACTTTGATTGTTTATGGATAAGGGGGTTGTTTTGTAGAGTACACTCTATTTTGTTATTGAGTTAGTATTTTATTATGTTAGGAGTTTATACGGTTCGATTAATTACAAACTTAGAAATTGTATTTCACGTCTGAATATGCCAAGTGGGATTCAGTCGGTAACATACGTATATTAGATAGGTAGTTATTAAAGTGTACTTGTTATATTTTTGAGGTCACCAGTTTTACATACAATGTCCCAAAAATACGACTACGATTAACATAAAAATTACGCGATTTTTCTATAAAACACGTTATTGTTATTCAATAACCTCCAATGGTTTAAGCCCCATTAATATGCTAAGTGTTATGCTATGTTATCATAATCAAACGATGATAAAATCACAATAACGGCCCGCCCTAATCAATATTATGATAAAAAATCTTGGAGCGTAGACTATAGAAAAATATAGAGTATTCGTTTATAGAGTAGGTATAGTAACCTAATTTCGCTACGCTTTGGAAAACCTACGTCTTTCGTATAAATAGCTTCACAATTTGAGACGTTTTACATATTTTTATTAGAAACTAGTGGATACCTGGCGTGTTCTACTACGCAAAAAATGTATTTGTTTGAAGAAGTCGAAAATTTAAAATATGCCTATTGCATTTTTAGTGGTCTCAAACCATCTTCGCATTTTTGCGTTTCTAATGAAACCATTTTGGAGCATATCAGTTGGATGGTTTCAAAGTCTATTATAAAAAACATCCAAGTACAAACATTTTTTGTGTTTTATATATCAATAAATATAATGTTTGCTCAATTTTTTTTGTACTAGAGATTGGTTTTCCTAGTTCCAAGAATAATATAATACATAATATTTCCCTTACTATAAATAGTAATAACTACAGAAAAATAATCAAAACTTTATTAACTATCCTCGCGTAACAGGATCCATGCAATGCATTTAGAAGATGTTTTTTTTATGGAAATAGCCGGCAAAAGAGCTGACGATCCACCTGATGGTAAGTGGCTAACGTCGCCCATGAACATCAGTAACACCAAAGGCATCACTGATGGGTTGCCGGCCAAGAAAGAGAGAAGAAAAAGAAAGAAAGAACTGGCTCTCAAGCCCCCAGCCGGAACACGACGAGTCGTTTGGCGGCTGACTCATGCTCAAGGGTGGTAGCTATCCAGGCGAATCCCATGGAGAAATAAGATGAGAAATGGAGAAAGAGATGTATTTAGTTGACGACCATTTTAATAAGTAGTATTATAGGTGATGCCGCCTTTGATGTTTCTCATACTTCTCGAAGGTTGACTGGTAGAGAATGCTTTCAGCATTAAGTCCGCCTTTGTACCTCTTGCATTGTTTTTAGGTTCAAAAGTTTAAATAAATAAATAAATAAATAGGTACAGTTTCCCGTACAAAGAAGTATTGAAGGAAGTCTTGAAGATCTTGAATACTGTACGGATCTTGCGAAATCATGTGCGTATAACAAATGCCACCAACTTAAAAACATCGCTGTTAGTCCATATCGTTCGTCCATGGCGACTTTTTGCTGCTATACAGTAAGGTTTGTCTGAATTGCCACTTTATCGCGACAGTGGCGATAGCATAGCGTCTTCATAACTCTCTACAACTATAATCGATCCCAAAAGAAACCATACCCTTCCTTAAGAATTCTCTATAAAATGCCGTAGACTTCCTGTAGCATTCTCTAGAATTCTCTAGAGTCTATAGAGTTATTGATAAAATAATTTTTCTCAGGGTCTTCAAGAAGTCGTCTCCAAATAATAAGCTGACCCTGTACCTGGCCTCACGGGACCTGGTGGTGGAGAATGGATACATCGATAAACTCCAAGGAGTGCTGCATGTAGAAGCCGAGAATCTGGAAAACAAAAAGCTATTTGGACAAGTCACGCTGACATTCAGGTATGTTTGAAGAGTTTATTTCTCATATTCATTCCCATTCATCAGTGGGGTTTAAGGAGTTTCATCCATGAGACTAAATCAACTGCCCCAGTTCGTGGTGCCTAATAAAATTAACGAGGTATAATAATATAGTGCGTCAGATAAATGTGAATACAACATGACAAATAATAAAGATTTAAAAAATCAACTGCGTCACCTCATTGGCCCACTCTTACCTGAATTAGATTAAAGTGGGTCAAAATCTGACAGGTACCTAAGACAAATACAAATACTACTGAAAATGTCATATAACATAATATTATGTTATATCTCTACTAGCTTTTGCTCGCGGCTTCGCCCGCGTTAGAGATCGATTTTTTACAAATGCCGCGGGAACCCTGAACTTTTCCGGGATAAAAAGTAGCCTATGTGTTAATCCAGGGTATAGGCTATTTCACGGCATAGTAGGTACTTGTACACGGTGCCAGGATTCGGCCAGGTACCACTCCGCATCTAGAGAAGTATAGCATTTCTTAAAGTGGGTGATTATGCCCAGAACATCAAAATTTGTGAAAGTATTGAGACGCATACGTATAGACGTAGCAGTGATAGCCTAGTGGTTAGAACGTTGGTCTCCCGAACGAGGGGGCCCGGGTTCAAATCCTGGCACGCACCTCTAATTTTCAAATATTATGTGCGTATTACAAGTTAATTATCACTTGCTTTGGTGAAGGAAAACATCGTGAGGAAACCTGCCCACCGGAGAGTTCTCCATAATGTTCTCAAAGGTGTGTGAAGTCTACCAATCCGCACTTGGCCAGCGTGGTAGACTATGGCCTATACCCCTCACATTGCGAGAGGAGACCCCGAGCCCAGCAGTGGGACAATTATGGTTTGTTGCTTTGCTTTTTGAGACGCATGCAGGTGGTCTTCCTTGTAAGGTTTTTATTTAATGCTCCTTTTTTTTGTTTTAGAGCTATTTTTAGTTTTGAGCTTTTGCTTGTGATTTTAGCCATATTATATTAGGTACTATAGAATTTAAGTTTAATATAATATAGTGGCACGAACTGCACTCTAAAACTGGTTCGCACAGAATATCAGTGCTGTGGTTCTCCATAGCAATTACTGAGTGCGATCCATTTCCATAGTGCTTACAGCAGAGAGCTTAACTGTAATCTTAATGTTTTAGTTTTTTTTTATTATACCCATATCTGTTATCTGCAGTAACTGTCGGAATAAAGTATTTCTTTCTTTCTATTTTTTTTTCTTTTGATGTAATCCAAAAAAGTTCTGTTTAGAATATAAATAATACAATATATTTTTCTGCAATTTTTAACGCACAAGTGTGCTTTATTGACTCTGATCGTTTAAAAGTTGAGAACTTGTGTTCTGGAATTAACTGTGTCAATAAGCTAGTTATAAAGTGGGTTCCGTATGTATAAGTCAAGCAGGTGATTATATGATGCTTTTAGAGTCACCGATCATCATGAACATCTATGACTTCGTCATCTCTCTCTCAACTCGCTTCAATTGTTTTTTCGAATTTTCGAATTTTCTATTAGACAATTTATTACGTGTCCATAAATCAAAACCAAATGTAGATGGTGTTACATAAGGTGACTTTTGACCTCAAGTATGAGATTCAAGGGTTGGGAGTCGCTTGAGAGTGCTCCTTCACCGAGAGCATAATGCAAATTCGCTTATCTTTACCGCCTCTAATGTAACAATGAAAATTCGAGCTCTTCGTTGTACCTAATTTAAAACGAATCTTAGACGGAAAAGGCGAATAGTCTCTTAGAACAACGGTCTTGGCTTTTTCTTGGTCTCCAATGTTTAGCATTATTGCCCTATTGAAGGTCTGATTCGTAAACGGTTCGTATCATAAGTTTAAATAACCATAAGCGAATTTTTATTCCTATTCCTCGTAACTATAGCAGTTTAAAGAACCACGCAACATCACGTCATAGTTAAACTACAAACTCTGAAATTCCGCACGCCATTTACATACCCTCCGGCGGAAACAAAAATACAGGGACCATTTCATAGTTGACGTGCTGCGAAAGAGTTTTTGTTGACTCTGCTTTCATGAATATTCTCATTCCGTGAATATTTCCATATTCGTTGGTACGAGTCAGCAGTAACTTTTTAATGTCAATTAAATAAAAGCACCCCGTGTGGTGCCGGGTCCACTTAGTAGAATAGCACCACTCCTACCTCTTCCTGGGATGTCGTAAAAGGCGACTAATGGGATATTCCAGGAGATGGGCAGCAGCGTCTTCCTGAGTAGTATTAACATCTACTGCGGTCACCAACACGCACTGGCCAAGCGCGGTGACTATTGGCTTAACCCCCCTATGACAGCCAAAACCAAGCCTCGGCCCCCAGTCCCCGGCAGCTCCGCTATTCCTGGCTACGGTAGCGGCCATGGTAACGGCGGGGCAGGGGGTGCTAAGAATCGCCGGCAGAGATCGGGCTACCAATCTAAACAACGACTTCTGCACCTGGCAACATATTATAACACCAGGACACTGAGGACCGACGACAAGGTGAAAGAGCTGGAAGAAGAGATAGACAAGTTAAACTGGAGTATTGTGGGTTTATCTGAAGTCCGAAGACAGGGGGAGGACACGATAATACTCAAATCCGGAAACTTGTTCTATCACCGGGAGGGCGAACACCTATCCCAAGGTGGTGTCGGGTTTCTCGTTCACAAGTCCCTCGTCAACAACATTGTGCAAGTCGGGAGCGTGTCGGCCAGGGTAGCGTACCTTACACTCAGAATATCCAAACGATATTCGTTGAAGGTTGTACAGGTATATGCGCCGACTTCGACACATCCCGACGATGAGGTAGAGGTTATGTATGAGGATATCAGTAGAGCCATACATACCTCTAAAGCTCATTTCACAGTTGTGATGGGGGACTTTAACGCGAGACTGGGTGCGCAAAATGGCGCCGAGAGGAAAGTGGGTCCCTTCGGAATTGGACGACGGAACCACCGAGGACACTTGCTGGCCAACTTTTTGGAGAAGGAAGATCTCTTTATGATGAACTCCTTCTTCAGAAAGAAGCCTCAACGCAGGTGGACTTGGATAAGTCCTGATGGTTCCACAAAAAGCGAGATAGACTTCATTCTGGCAGACAAACGGCACATATGTGCTGTTATATTATATAGTGTATTATAGTTATATTAATGATGTCTCTGTGATCAGCAGGTTCAAAACCGGAAGCGATCACCGTCTTGTAAGAGGCACATTAAATATTAACGTGAAGCTGGAACGGTCACGCCTGATGAAGTCTACGCTTCGCCCAACACCTGTCCAAATCCAGGGATCCGAAAACTTTCAACTTGAGCTGCAAAATCGTTTTGCGTGCCTAGAATCATGCACGTCGGTGGACGAGTTTAACACCAGGATGGTAGCAACTGTCCACGAGGTAGGGTCGAAGTATTTCAAGACCCACTCCAGTGGTTCTCTCAGAACAAACTCTCGATCTTATGAGGGATCGACGAGAACTATGTGTGCAATCTCCAACCTCTATAGCGGAATACCGACGGCTCAATGAACAGATCTCCAAGGGCAGGCGACGCGATTTGCGCAAACACAACGCAAATCGTGTAAAAAACACAATAGAGCGAAACCAGGGCTCCAAAGTGTTCGCCAGAGATCTGTCTATTGGGCAAAGTCAGCTTACGAGGTTGAAGACCGAGTCCGGCATCATAGTTACGTCGAAACCTGAAGTTCTGAGAGAAACTGAGAGTTGTATACCTCCTCTCAAGCTCCACCTCCCAGTGAGGAGAGCGACAAGAGAGCTAAATTAACCCGGCACTACACAGAGGATATCCCGGACGTCAGCCTGTATGAGATTAGAGAGGCCCTCAAACAGCTTAAAAACAACAAGGCACCGGGAGATGACGGTATCACCGCCGAGCTGCTAAGAGCTGGGGGGAAACCCCTCCTAGTGGCGCTCCAAAAACTGTTTGATACCGTCATCCATACTGGAACTACCCCGGAAGCGTGGAGCAGAAGTGTGGTGTGGCGATAAAGCCCTTTTGAAAAACTACAGGCCAATCGCACTTCTGAGCCACGTTTATAAGCTGTTTTCGAGGGTGCTCACAAATCGCATTGCACGCAGGCTTGACGACTTCCAGCCTCCCGAACAAGCAGGATTCCGGAAAGGCTACAGCACCATAGACCACATACACACACTGCGGCAGATTATACAGAAGACCGAGGAGTATAATCTGCCGTTATGGTCGCCTATGTGGACTATGAGAAAGCCTTTGATTCTATCGAGACCTGGGCAGTACTAAATTCTCTTCAGCGGTGCCGGATCGACTACCGGTATATCGAGGTGTTGAAGTATTTGTACTCATCAGCCACCATGTCCGTCAAAGTACACGACACAGCCACGAACCCCATCCAATTGCAGAGAGGTGTCAGGCAAGGGGACGTTATATCCCCAAAACTGTTCACCGCTGCATTGGACGATGTGTTCAAGCTGATGGAGTGGAAACGACGTGGCATTAACATCAATGGCGAACACATCACACACCTGCGATATGCCGATGATATAGTTATCCTGGCAGGATCTCTGGAGGAACTAGGTACAATGCTCGGGGACTTGAACAGCGCCTCACAAAGGGTGGGTCTTAAGATGAACATGGACAAGACGAAAATCATGTCGAATGTCCATGTCACACCCGTACCGGTTGTTGTTGACGGCGCTGCTCTCGAAGTTGTAGACGAATACAATTACCTGGGACAAGTGATCCAGATGGGTAAGTCCAACTTCGAGAAAGAAGTCACTCGTAGAATCCAACTCGGATGGGCTGCGTTCGGGAAACTGCGTCATATCTTGTCGTCCAAAACACTACCTCAGTGCCTGAAGTCGAAGGTGTTCGAGCAGTGTGTGTTGCCAGTGATGACATACGGATCCGAGACGTGGTGCTTCACTATTGGCCTAATCCACAAGCTCAGGGTAGCACAGCGGGCTATGGAGAGGGCTATGCTCGGTATTTCTCTACGTGATCGTATCAGAAACGAGGAGATCCGTAGACGAACAAGGGTGAAGTGGCAATGGGCTGGCCACATAGTGCGAAGGACCGATAACCGTTGGGGAAGAAAGGTCCTCGAATGGCGCCCGCGTCTCGGAAAGCGAAGTACAGGACGCCCCCCGACAAGATGGACCGACGACCTGAAGAAGACAGCGGGCATCCGCTGGATTCAGAAGGCTCAGGACCGGTCAGAGTGGCGCAAGTTAGGGGAGGCCTATGTCCAGCAGTGGACCTCCAAGGGCTGATGGATAGATGGATGGATGGAAATAAAAGCAAGGATAAGCTTACTTAGGTGACTTATTGCGTCCAATTACGTGCTACACTGAAAAAAAAGATGTCTAAACTCCCACATGTGGGTGTTTTTGTCGATAAAATTAGGTATATATTTCATGCCCATAAATTATCGCTAGTTGGTCGCTGGACACCCTGTATAGATACGAGTAGATAGATTGAGTAAACTTGCCGAATTCATGTGCAACTACCAACGTTAGTCACGCACATAGATACCATAGATTTAGCATAATGTCATATATATACTTAGTTATGGAATAGTTTAAAAGACGAAATAATAAACATAATGGTGTCCTTGTCTAACGTATGAAATAAAAACAATCCAACTCTATACGCAACAGTTTCGCTATAACTGTCAAATTTTTCATGACGTCAGACGTGTGCCATGTTCGCCATTTTGGATTTCTCTTTACTACAGTGTAAATTGTGACTTATTACCAAGATGCTAAGGTACTAATTACTAAAACCCACTTTGACAAAGGAATGTCAAGTGGTTAAGTCAAATTGGACATTAGTAGGAACAAAACCGCCATGTTTTGTTGCGTAGGTATGCACGTTTTTTCCGTAGGTAGGGCAGTTCTATGTTATTCCCTTTTCTAAGGTCACGCAAAGCCTTGAAAGGTATAACTCCATCATAAAAATTAACTCATTTCCATTAGCGCTTTATTTAATTTAGTGAAAATTTCTAAAGACGTTCTCATTAAAGTCAAGGCCACTCAAGGCAGTTTCTTTCGTGATTCAATTTAATTTAAGCCCTTTCTGAGACTATTTTTCTTCATTACACGCTTTATTATAACTTGACGGCGAATCCATTAGACATAATCTTTCGCTTAGTTTTTTAATATCTAATTAATATTTCACTTTTGACAAGGCTATTGGTTTAGTTCATTATTAGGAATGAAATTTAATTTAGTTAAATCTAAGAGATGCTTTAAACAAGTAAAAATTTTACTCTCAAATATGGGGATATGGAATGGAACCCATTGAAAGGTCTTTTCTCATAAGAGGGCTTAGTAAAGAACCATGTATTGTTTTGTCACACAATTTGTTTATTTGCTGGTATACATTAACCTTATTTTTTTAAAGTTCGTCAATGAGTGATACCTTTTAACACAGAAACAAATACTTATTATTTCAAACTTGCGCAACATGTAATAAATGTACAATTTTACAGGTGCATATAACAAACTTTACAACATAGAAGTTGTTGAAAAAATTAATCTTTCACAAAAAATACAAAATTAAATCGACTTTTATTTTTGAGTTACAAACTTGGAAAACTGTATTTTTGTTCATTTTTAAATAGCAGGGGGCCTTCTAGTATATCAGACCTATGGACCCATTTGTACTAACTTTTAATAGGATTATGATGATACTATGTACGAACTCATGTGAGAGTGAGACTAACTTTGAACATTTAATCTATTTAATTAGGACTTAGAGGTTAATTAGAGAAACTGCGTTAAACACATTTGTATATCAAGTCTACAGCTATTTTCAATTTTATTCTATTTCAAATTGTTTATTATAAAGGTACTCTGTATGAATAGAGACTGAAAAATATATAAAATAATGTTAGGCAACTTTATATAGAAAAGTAAAACATGTGGTGCTAACAACAGATAATATTAATACATACATTAATGACTCAATTAATTACACTTTAAATTCGTTTAAATGATAAATATGGACTGAGTAGTATTTTTAATAAATAGAAAAGTTAAATAATTCTGTTTATTAGCTCTACACTAGAATTTCCTGTGTTGTGAGTGCTATGGACACACCTAGACGATAAATACATATAATGTATGATGACAAATACATATATCTAATACCTTTAAACGAGCAATTCTTTTATATATATATATATATATATATACATATATTCTGAATCTCGGAAACGGCTCCAACGATTTTCATGAAATTTAGTATGAGGGGGTTTCGGGGGCAATAAATCGATCTAGCTAGAATTCATTTTTAAAAAATGTCGTTTTATCCGTGTTTTCAGGCAATGAAAAACGGCTACAATAGACTCTTCCTGACATCTATTGGCGAGTAGCTACACTAAAGCTAAAGCAGATGGCGTTGTTAAGCAATAGGTACTAAACCGAGCTAAGCTCGGTCATCCGGGTACTGTGTATTATGTGTCTTTCTAAAACACAGTGTTGTGTGAAGAAGCAGGTTGTTGTAATGAAAGAAAGAAAGAAAGAAAGAAATGTTTATTTCACCTTATAAACAAAATAAATAAACAAGTGAACAATATAATACTTAAATAAGGTGAAAAGGGGTCACTCTCAGCATTATGGTCGCGGAAAAACCACGGCCGCTGGTTTTCAGAGTGACCCTCAAATTGTGCAGTTCGGATGATTGAGGCAAAACAGTGCAAAACAGCAAACGCAAACGCGCAAACGCAACCAGCAAACGCAAACGTAATGCAAAACAGTTATATTATTATAGAACAGAAACATAAACTCATCATTAAAAAATCTGCCTCCTGTTATTTTACCATTACGCCACACGGGTCGTCAGATAACTTAATCAATTAAGTCACAGTCGTTTATGTCTTATTGATTCAATTTTGGTTATTACAGTATTTTTCGACGTAACTCACTTCAGAACGGAGATTGTCTTCGTTATATTGGTTATGGGGTAAATACAATCGAACGATGTTTGAACTGAAACGGGTATGGGCGTATTGTACATGTCTATACGTAGAAATTACTTCTCTATGCTAGAAACCCAATGTTTCTTGGATATTTATTAGTAGTAAGTTTTTTCACGTTCTTGAGATCGATAATAATCTAAGTATTACCAAAAAAATAATCGAATTGAAATACTGTTGTAGCCTTGTACTAACGAAGAAAAACGATGAATACCACGAATTATTAAAAAATACCCGGATGACCGAGGTTTGCTCGGTTTAGTGTTGCTTAACAACGCCATTTACTGAAGTTGCTTTAGTATTGCTACTTGCCAATAGATGTCAGGAAGAGTATATTGTAGAAGTTTATCATTGCCTGAAAACACGGATAAAACGACATTTTCTAAAAATGAATCCTAGCTTGATTGATTTATCGCCCCCGAAACCCCCTATATACTAAATTTCATGAAAATCGTTGGAGCCTATTCCGAGATTCCAATTATATATATATATATATATATATATATATATATACATATATATACAAGAATTGCTCGTTTAAAGGTATTAGATTAACCATCACTTGAATTTTGTGACCTTTTAGGCCATAGCACAGAATACATAATAGTACCTATTGGCATTGAAGTATTATTACTAGCATATAGAACAACATCATGTATGTACCAATGCATTGGCGCTACGTGGCTTCAATCTTCAATGGATTCGTTCGATTTTGAAAGGAGAACGGGGGGCTCAATTTTGAAAATCGAACCTCTCGGGCGGGACACATTTTCTTCGAGATGTCTGTTCTATGACATTATACTTCAATGCCTATTTAAATTTTAATATTATAAAACAAACAAACCGCCAAACGTCTTGTCGTGTTCCGGCTGGGGCCTTAGTAGTCAGTTATTTATTTATTTCTCCCTGTTCTTGGTCGACAACTCATCGGAGCGACGATAGCCACTTACCATCAGATGGATCGTCAGATCGTTTGTTACTGGCCTAGCTAGTCACTTAAAGGTCCATGATGCTCCATCGCGGAATCGTAGTAGGTATATGTAAGTCGAGCGCTGTAATAAATCCTTTAGAAGTCAGAAATTTCCAAATAAATCCTTTACGTCGAAGACGACACAACGTAAAGGCAGACATTGAAATACAATTCCGTTTGTACTAAGCCCAGGTTTTCCCTAACTCGACCCTCATAAAAGATTCGAAATACTTGAAAGAAATTGGTGCCATTTGTATTAATTTTGCGGCTAAACGTATTTTATGATGCCTAATGGATATTGTATTGCCCATTACAGGGAACCTTGTTATTGTTTATTGCTTTCTTACTTTTATTGTTACAATCCAACGGGCAAGAGAATTCCAGCCATCCAAAAATTGCTGGTGAAAGGGCTACTTTAAATACAAGTTACGAATTAGAATGAGTGTAAGCAATTAGATATACATAATACCTACTCTTTATTATATAATAATATACATTTATATATATTTGGATTTTAAAAAATATTTTTAAAATGAAATCTAACAGCTAAGGGAACATACCAAAACCACGTAACCCATTTTTTCCAACTTTTTACCCCCCTCCCCCCCCCCCTCCTTCGTGACCATCCGTAGTATATGAGAAGACCCCCCCCCTCCCCCTGGTTTTCACGTGGTAATTGATAAATACGGTTTTCAATACTTTTTTGCAAAAACAGAGTTAAAAAATAATAATTTTGCTTATATTTGACGACTTTGTGGCTCAATGGTTGCTAAAATATTGACTACGTGACAAAAACCTAAACCCCCCCCCTCCCCTCTGTGACCAAGCCTGGTGTTTTGAAGACCCCCCTCCCCCCCCCCTAAATGAGGCACGTGGTTTTGGTATGTTCCCTAAACTGCGATTTAATTTAATTTACATTCGCTACGGTCTACTTCCTATAGTTATCTTTTATTAATAAAGTTCCTCCATTACACATCGTATTCTTTTTAAAACTATATTATACATCTTTTCTAAATCTTAGCATTCTTGAACCTTGGAAAAAGAAAAAAACATAAAATTTAAACCTTACATACAACAAGCTACAGTTTTATATGGTTGGTAAATCGCATCATGATGCAATTACCTTGCTAGCAACCGCTCGCGAGTCGCGACTTTCTCGCTGCTTTCTAGTATTTACTCCTTTTACCACAGCCTTTTACATCCCGTTTACATAGCTTAAAAACCTTTTGTAAAGTTTTATTTTTTCTGTATATTTAAACGTAAAATAATAAACCGGTTAAGTGCGAGTTAAACTTGCGTGGAGTGGGTTCCGCACGTCTCTTAAGTGGTTTTAAATCTGATCCACATTCGTTACTGGTAATAAAAAATAATAATGTATAGTGAAGGACTGTAGAAGGAAATTTCTCAATAGTCTAGTGTTGAATTCTGTCTTGTAGTATATTCTTGAATGTCTCGGAGAAGATCCGAGTGATAGAAGGTATTCTGATATATCAGTTTTTGATTGTACGATACCAGTTTGATACGAGTGTGTTTAGTTAGTAAGTTCCATTTGTTCATACTTCTATAGTGCCCGACCTTACCCTATGAAATTACCCTGTGGGAAAAATTCCGTTATAGCTGACCTGGACCAAGTAAACAGTACCAAGAAATATTGTCTGAGGATAAAAGACATTCTGGAAGACATTTCAATTAGGAATAAGAAGTTTTGCAATGCAAATTTTTTCATATCTTATTTCGTATTTATGTGTGTACAAAATAAATAAAATAAATAAATAAAATAAAGTATCGATCTTTTTGGCGATAATCTTGTAAGATTCAGGAGGAAAATCATTAAAATAATGAATAATTCCAAGACATTAAATTATCGAATCTATATCACTAATTTGACTACTTTAAATTCTTTGCTTGTTTTGTAGTATTATGTTATCGTACGCTATATTATAGTTTTTACATGTATGCTGTGACTGCCTATAAGTTTAATTACGTGTGTTCAGGTTCAGTAACCTATAATTGTTGGATCATGTATTACATGTAGTTTTGTTGGCGGTTCTGTTAAAAATAAATAAATAAATTACAGATTAGTGTATTGCCATATTCGATTTCAAAAAGTTAATTAAAAAATTACATGTACACATTTAATCGATAATACTACACCTACTTGACAATTGTCCCTGATAGTAAGCTAAGCAGTAAAGTCTGACATGGATAGAGCAAAACCAGGAATGCCAAGCGGACAAGTTATTCCAGATCTTCGCCATATTGTTTACCTAATCTGTGCCTTCGGGTTAACACAGAGATTATGACGTAGACTGGATGCCTGGTTAAAAGGCTAGCCTGCCGACCCTGTCAAAAGCCTTTGAGACTTCTAGATTATTGCATAATATTATTTTGCATGTCTTAAATCAGTCGCCATAACAACAGTGTCTGCCATGAACCCAAATTGGTCGTACTACCATACTACTTCAATATTCTATACAAGAATCGACAACCTAATGGTTGATATAGAAGCTTTATGGCCACGGGCATACATTATCCCATTGTCTAGCCGGCTAAATCATCACAGGCAGACTGGACAATTTACTGACTAGAAGTGCTGAGAATAGTAATGGCAATGCTGATTCAAAACTTAAAAGACGATGTCTCAAGGGTATGTCCATATTGTCCATTCGCGACAACTCGGGCGGAATGCCAATGTCAAACAGACATGTATTTCTTGATACAATTATGTCTGTGCAATGTCACAATAGAGATCGTGCTAATTTGGTGACTCTAGTTGAATTTAATTATGGCGCCAATCCTTCCTACTAATATTACAAAAGTGACAGTTTAGGACCATTGAAGTATAATGACATAGAACAGACATTTCGAACAAAATGTGTGTCCCGAAACCGCGATGACGCGTTCTTTTTTCAAACTCTAGAAGGTGATTTACATAGAGTAACTTTGTATAAGACACTTGCCGAACCACGACAAACAGTCAACGACTCTAAATCTTTAGCTCTTCCAAATGTTTGATTTAATGTTTAATTGAATTCACTGAGTAATATAATACACATAATTTATTATTTACCAAAGAGTAGGTACTATAGTCATTCTTATCGGGCTTATTTATTTGTCCATTAATACGCTTACTTGCCAAGTGTGTAAGCCCGACTCATGATTTTTTCAATTCAATTCAATTGACTGACCTGAACTGACTGAACTGACTTGAATTGATTCAAGTCAATTTATTTGCATTTCATTCAAAAATGGCGGGAACATTCCACAATAATTGAAATAAATTCGTTTTAGTTGATTTAAGTTAATATTTTGTTTTCTTACTGATGATAAGTAATACCATTTTCTTTTTTGTATTTTTTTACGTGCAATTGTGACAGGTTCTCATCACGCAAGACGGCATTTTTTCAGTTTGTTACTAAACAATTTTGGCATGCGGCCGCAATGAACGCAGGTGAGTGACAAGCAAGTGAGTGAATGAAGTGAGCCACCCTGGCCACAATAAATGCACCCGACTCAATGTTCGGGGTGTCTGTTCTATACGAAGTAATAGTACTTCAATGTTTAGGACATATTTTTTTATTATTATTTTGTTTTTTTTATTATTTTGGCTACAATAGATCAAATTAGGTCGCAGTGTCTGTCCCAAACCCGAAAGCTCAAATAATATATGGATATTTGTTATTCTGAAACGACAAAGTAAAACTACGAAAAATAAACCAGAAAACAAAAGCCACTTTTTAAAAAATACCGAATATTGCCATTGGTTTGCATGTATATAAGGGACCTCTGTATGTTTGTTAAAAAATATCCAGAATACTTTGAAAAAAAAGGGGATTCAACCAGACATAAATTTAAACTTTGCATACCACAATGTCGACTAGAAATTTACAAAAGAAATGTCTTTATGAATGCAATTATAATTTATAATAAACTACCAAATACATTTAAAGACCTTACGATAAATGCTTTTAAAAATAAAATTACGTATTGGCTCGCGGAAAATTGTTTTTATGATATAAATGAATATTTGACATATAAATAGAGGAAGCTGCAATAATGTAACATTTTATAATTTATTCATTTAACATTATTTTTCTGCAATTTTTTCAATTTTTTTTTAATTCTTTGACATTTTAAATTATATTACTAATATTTTGACATTTTGACACTGACATTAAAATTCTGACAATAATTGCAATAGAGTATAATGAGAAGGACATGTACCTAATCTAATTGGAAAATAAGATTAAACAACATTGTTAATTTTAATAAGCTCCAATTGACATTATTGCATACCATACGTGGTAGAATGTATTGGTCTTTTATACTTTTATAACACCTTTGTAAACTACATTCTGGCAATAAATGAATTATGAATTATGAATTATGAAAAATTCAAAAATGTGGTTTCAAGCTACAATACTTTAAAATGGAGATGGACTGAACATATGTTGAGAGATAACGTAGAAAAATGGTCAAATATTATATTATAATAGAATTGTGCCCTAGGCAAAACAAAAGAGGAAAGGCAGACACTAAGCCTTGGGAGGATGATTTAAAAAAAGTAGCTAGTCCAGAACGGATTAGAATAGCAAAAGACAGAAAGAAGTAGTAAGTATGTTAAAAACAATGTGCACGCTAATCAAGTTCTACATCACCTCTCCATTCCTAGGTCTGCTGGAAGAGATTTCTGATAGAAATAAGCAGTACCTTTGTACAAATTTTCTATTATTAAGTCTCACATACTGTATTTGTGTACAAAAATTGTTAAATAAAAATAAATAAATAATAAATAAAGAAATGGAAATGGAGTTGGAGGAGGCCTTTGTAGAAAGACAAGCTGTTGCAGAGGCTGATGTAAAACCGATCTCCGATACATATATAGATATAATATTGTATAATACTTTGGAATTAATATTAAGGTTATATTCAAACAATTGTTAACCAATTTACAGCAATAAAGGCTTATTCATTCATTCATTTGTTACTCTTTCACGCAAAAACTACTGAACGAATTTTCATGAAATCTAGGAATAACAAATAATTCTATATGTTATTATATTCTATATGTTGTTGTTATTATTATGTACTTATAATCCCTGAAAACCCGGGAAAGCCGCGGGCAGACAGCTAGTTAGAGGCTATACACTTATAATTCAATTTATTTAGGCCAGTGTGAAGATGATAGATGGCCTGTATTAAGTGATAATACTTAAATATACGAAACGTGTAAACCTTTTCACATATTATATACATCTGAATGTAAGTCATTTTCAGAGAAGTAGCCCCATTCCATGAATGTGACATTTCTTTTTCTTAACCCGAGTGCAAAACACGCAACGTCGATTTAAAGTTACAATTCTAAATCAGCGCGGACGTTTTATCCTATTTATAGCTCAATGTAGAATGTTATACTCGCTGAATCCTCAGGAAATATTCGCAGTTTTATATTAGTTCCGAAGTAATAAGAGTTAGAGAGCACGTGTCACCATTAAAGTTCCACAAATGATATTACCACAGTCTAAGAACTCATAGCGGTCAGTCGTTATTTATGCTAGCTGAAAGGCATCATCATCTTCATCATCATCATCTTCATTATCATCATCTTCGTTATTTAACCGGTTTTCACACGTTATTGTTGAAACTCTTTGCAGCAAGCACTGTCTATTTTTAATTAGGTTATTTGTTTTTAAACATAGCAGTAAAACAGTTTAAAATAGACTGTATGCTGTTATTCTACTAATTCCTTAATAATTTTCTCTCTATACTATAATTACTTGCGTTTACCAATTTGTCATAATACAACAGTTTATCTATACTATGATATAGATAGCATATTGTGATGCTCTTCCCGAAACATTAAAAGAGTTTTGGAAATCTCTTCTCTCTCTCTCTCTTCGCATCCCCGCAAATGTGACCTATCGTCATGTCTACGCCGAGTTATTTAGACTGTGGCATCACTAAAGCCTTTAAACGCTTTTGCGCGCATCTGACACGTTCGGATTATAAGTAAAGCTTTCAAGCTAGAATCTCTTTGGAAGTAACATTAAAGAATATGACCCAGTTTTATTCAGGAATCATATCAGCGTATGACAATGACAATCATGATTAATATGTAAAAATCTTTTAAAATAAAGTATGTAGCAAAAGTCACATTTTACATAATAATGAGTACAGGACAGTCCACGCTTTCCAAATACATATAAGCATACTTCATACACTGATAATATTAGGAAGAGCTCTTAGATTCACGGGTTTCGCCAAGATTTCCTCCACCGAAACCAATGATAAAATTAATTCATAATGCAACGTAGGTGCATATAACTTTCAAAATTAGAGCCTGTAGGATTTGAGACCTTATATTCGAGAGTCCAAGGTTCAGATCAATAAGAATACTAAAATAGAATAGAGGTGGTGTGATATGTCTGCACTGTACAGTTGTCGTTTGTCTATCCATATGTCACGCACAACTTGCACTCAACTGTGTAACGTACTGTAGAGTTATCTATTTGAGTAAGTACCTATATGACACTCTAGTATCGAAACGGTAAGCCGATTTTAAGGATATTTCACGTTCAAATGATGGTAGGTACTTAATATAATGAAAGGCTGTTAATCCATGTCGGATGCACTCGGGTGGCATGAAAACTTCTGACACTTCGGTTAGCCACTGACCTCTCCACCAATCCGCATTGGATCAGCGTGGTGGAATATGTTCTAGGCCTCCTCAAGGGGAGAGATCCATATCGGTAGTGGGCCATTAATGGATTGAAGGCAATCTTGTGAATTACGAATAAACAAAATATCCTGTACATTTCTCAGCTCATTTTCAACACGTCCAGAACAACATAATCAAATCATGTGGTTTATCAACAAATCGTAAGAATAAATGGCTGTAGTAACCTTCCAACAAAATTCCAGGTATAACTCTAATGAGTTTCCCGGAGAGCCTTATAAAGTAACCCTCATAGTTATTGTTTATTGTGAAGTTTGTTGTGAGCTTCTCAGAATGCTGCGCACGTTTCGATCGTAAAGAATTTTGTAGGAAGAGGACGTCTTCCACAAAATATTTTATTGATACAGAATTATTGTTCAACGACACTATAGTCCAGTTATAATAATAATAATTCCCTGAACACACTAGGAGTTAGGACTAGAACACACTAGGATTCCCTGTGTCGTGTGTGCCATGGACAATACACAGAAACAAGGACACACACCCAGACCGAGAATAGTTTATGGCTTCTTTCGCCGTTTTGTCAGCTTCTTCGTTATCAATTATCAATTAGTAATGCCAATGTGCGAGGGAACCCACTGTATTACAAGATTT